>JASJOG010000099.1:0-1227054 GCA_030142905.1 Heliopora coerulea | reverse complement strand
GCTAGCAGTAATGACGACGTTCTATCTTGATTTCAAAGTAGCAGACTCTTTGGGAAGACCATTCTGTAATTCTCATCATCATTTTTATGTCGATAATTATCTTCCATTCATTCACTTATATTATTCATATCATTTCATAATCCAACCCGGAAGAACAAACGCTGTACCTGAACAGATTCATCTCTTTCCCACCTCTAATTACTAAATACTATAAAATAACGATGTTGATCGAATCTAACGATCGTAGCAATGATTCGGTCGGAACTTCAGCGAGAAAGTGGCGGAAATACTTAGTTTGGATATTCGTGAATATTTCGACTATGAGCGGGTTTTCCTCTGCAAAATATACACAAATATACACGGCTACAAAAAGGCTCTATATAGGGCACTATTTAACACATTAGGTAAATGTGTGAAAGGCCACAAACTGTGGCCTTATGTGCCCAAATAATGTGTATAAATGTTCAAAGAACGTTTGAAAGTATTACATAGTAAAGCCTAGTTTCCATATAGTTGTAATTGTTGTAATTCTTAATTAATTTTGAGACACGTTCTCTGACTAAAATTTATTAAATATACGAGCTTTCGACTACCTAACTGTAGTCTTCGACAGGCAAGAGTGACATGAATTAATGACTTGTAGATATTTATAGGTGCGTGTTGAATTGAGGAACTATGTGGCAGGAAGCAATTAGCGAATACAATGCTTGTTGACAAGGACAGCGTATTGTCTGGGAAGCGGTTTGGAGTTATTGTCAGAATTCGCTATTAAAGCCGTATGCCAAGATTCTAATGTTTTTCGTGTTCGGTAGTTACCACTATCAATTACTCTACTATTAGCGAAGTCGATATTATGATTATTTTCCCATGCATGGTTAGCTATGTTTGAACCTTTTTTATAGTTTTTAACATTCCGGATATGTTCCTTTTTTCGTGTTTCAAATGATCTTCCTGTTTCACCAACGTATGACCACGAGCAATCCAAACAAGGTATATTGTAGACAACATTGGTTCGTCGTTCGGGTGGAACTTGGTATTTGGGAGAAGGAAAAGTTTGTTGTAGCGTTCGTAGTGGTTTAGTAGTGACTCTAATGTTATGTTTTTGTAGTATACGTCTGAGAGCGTCAGTTATCCCACTCACGTACGGTAAAGTAACGTAAGCCGGTTGGTTTGTCATTTTCAGTCACACATTTGAAAAATTGTCTTACCAGTTCTTCAGGTGATGGTACGGGTTTGTCAAGTTAGTTGTCAAAAACATAACATTAGAGTCACTACTAAACCACTACGAACGCTACAACAAACTTTTCCTTCTCCCAAATACCAAGTTCCACCCGAACGACGAACCAATGTTGTCTACAATATACCTTGTTTGGATTGCTCGTGGTCATACGTTGGTGAAACAGGAAGATCATTTGAAACACGAAAAAGGAAACATATCCGGAATGTTAAAAACTATAAAAAAGGTTCAAACATAGCTAACCATGCATGGGAAAATAATCATAATATCGACTTCGCTAATAGTAGAGTAATTGATAGTGGTAACTACCGAACACGAAAAACATTAGAATCTTGGCATACGGCTTTAATAGCGAATTCTGACAATAACTCCAAACCGCTTCCCAGACAATACGCTGTCCTTGTCAACAAGCATTGTATTCGCTAATTGCTTCCTGCCACATAGTTCCTCAATTCAACACGCACCTATAAATATCTACAAGTCATTAATTCATGGTCACTCTTGCCTGTCGAAGACTACAGTTAGGTAGGTCGAAAGTTCGTATATTTAATAAATTTTAGTCAGAGAACGTGTCTCAAAATTAATTATGTCTCAACCTGGCTGCGCAATCTCCATATTTTCTTGTTGTAATTCTATCGGCGATAATCGGCGATGAGCCCTTACAAACAATTACAACTATATGGAAACGCGTGTTGTAATTGTTGTAATCTAATCGGCGATGAATCGGCGACTGTTGTAGAAGTTGAATCGAGTTCAACTTCTACAACAAATACAACAGTCGCCGATGCGGTCAAATTTAATGGGAAACGCTTTCTACAACAGTCGCCGACAGTCGCCGATGAAAAGACAGCACGTGACATGAGTAACCAATCATAGCACATCTTCTGTTGCCATAGTAAGTTATCGCGATCACGAGACTCGCGTGGATTGATTCCATTTCCAAAGAGAAACCTTAAACTAGAATTTCGTGCAGAAGAAGGCTGACAAAAGACGATCTAAACGACTCGAGATAAAAATGGGCGACTCAAACATCAGTGACGAAGAGTTCATGGACATTGTTAGAAACTATCCTGCTGTATATAAGCGGTCTTTCAGTTGATTCTCCGCGACAAAAACAAGAAGGGCCAATTCTGTCGTGAAGTCTTAGCTCTTCCACCAAAGTGTAATTAATGGCCAAGATTCTTGCGTTCTTGGAAGGATCCCTCTCACCATCTTTTATGCTTTCTCTTTGAATTACGGCGAATTCTTGCCATGGCTAATAGTAGCACGCGTTGGGCATGTAGAAGCACCCTTCTGTTTAGCCGTGCCATGCTTCTCGTGGTGCTTTTCCCTCACGATTGCTTACAATCTTTAGTTTGTTATAGAAATGGACTTACTACAGAACTGCCTTTCCAGGACGCTATGTAAACTGTACATCTGCATGCGCAGTTTCGACAGAAATCGGCGATTGTTTCGGACCGAGAAGTCCTGTGAACTAGCAGGAAATCGGCGACGAATTACAACAATTACAACGATATGGAAACTAAAATGTTGTAATTCCGTCGCCGATTATCGCCGATGGAATTACAACAATTACAACTATATGGAAACTAGGCTTAAGGACAATGTGGTGTATATCTTTGTAGACAAAGTGACTTATATGTCTTATTTTGTATTATGTGTACTTTTTAATCAAACGACATTAATCATTTTGGCCCATAACCTGGCTTCCGGGATTTTCGATGATATGTGAACGTTGGTTAAGTTTATATCACTTAAAAAACCATTTCTGAGCCCTAAACAGGGATAGTAGCTCCTGCTCAGCTACAGATATTCAGACGGTAAGCTAAGATGCAGATTAAACATTATCCTGATCATGTCTTGAATTACCTGTAACCGGATGAGGGTCTCCAGTTTCAATAATTTATATATGTGTACAAGAAATATTCTAATTCTAATAATACCTATTATGCAAACGTTCAATGGCTTTAGGGTCTGTTTATACGAACTTTGTAAACGGGTCGTCCCGGGCACCAGGTATATCAGCTCTGCCTCTTGCGAGAAATCTGTCTGGTCCCGGTTATAGCAGGCGGGATCGCTGCAAGTCGGGATGAATATATGTCAATACAAACGTCAAAAAGAGGGATATTCCGGTAAAATGAGATGAAATAGACTGAAATGAACATTTAACAAACAATTCTATGTGGCATCAGAAGTGGTGAAAGGCATTTGCATCCTCCGAAATTGGTTAAAAAATCTCAGTTTGTGCTGTAAGATATCACGCACAAGAAAACAAAATAGTACTTAGCTCAAATAACATGCAGAACAAAATAGACCATTAGCACGAAAATTGCTTTTCGTTTGATCGTTTCTCCGACTCCATTTTTTGCAGTTTCTTGCATTTTTAGCTCTTTAGACACATTACAATTATAATGCACATAATCCCACAAATGCATAAAGTACCTCTATTTATAAGGTACCTTATCAGTTACCTGAGCTGTTTCCCCTCGAGTTCCAGTAAAGGGCCACCCTTCATGGATCCAGTATTACTACACGAGGAAGCCGGAGTACTCGGAGAAAACCTGGGATGCTTGCTAGAGTCAGACTGGACAGTATTCTTCTCACATGTGATGCTTACAGGTACATTATACACAGCGCCTAACCCTGCCGCTACCTCCTATTGCTCCCAGCTTCTATTTGGGTTAGTAATAGAATTTATCTCAAATATTTGTTCCGTCGGCCAAGATGTTTGTTCTCAGGGTTACTTTCACATTTACAAGAGGAAAGGGTCTTGACAAGTAATTTCCTCCATTATGATATCACTCTTATATTGACTGGAGAAAATAAGGAGGTCGACTTGTGTGGAAGTGCAAAGAGACAGGCCCACTACTAAGAAAAAATTTGGTAACCACTATATCAAAAAAAAAAAAAAATTGGGAACCACAGTTATAGTATACTGTATAGTGTACATGTAATCCGAGCAAGGCATCAAGTACCATGCCAATACTCTATTTTTAAAACCACACCGTTATTTCTTATGGCAACAAATGGCATTTCTATAAATCTGCTACAGTGGACCTATCACAAATTTTTTTTGTTTTATGTAATAGATCTACTTCAAACACTTCACTGTACCTCTTATAATGAATAAAAGCAGTAGATCAAGAATCCTCCCAAAAAATACTTTCCACTCACGGAACATTTTTTCCCTTTTTTCTTACAGACGCTTTGTCGCTCATACGTGTTTAAGATTAGAAACCATTTAAATTCCATAATATGAATCTTCTCAGTATGAGGTACCTGATTTACTATGTTACTACCACGTATTTCTCAAACCATCCTACCCTAGAAAACTTGAATTATTTCCCAAAGTTAAACATGGAACTTATTGACTCTTCACTTCCATTAGAGGACATCAACTCACCATAAACTACAGCATAGAACTTCTGACACGTACTAAATAAGCTTCTTGTTTACATGTGGCTGAATTAAGATTAGAATATGTTAACGAAAACTTACTAATACAAAAAACGAACCTTCACTTTTATATTTCTTTGCCTTTTCTTTTCCAGTACCACATGTTTGAACATTTCACACAATCACCACCGAGCAGTCGTGTTCCATTCAGAGACTTCTGCAAAGCCATCACTTTAGCAAGACCTTCAAACAAAGTATATATTATACATCAAATTTACAAGTATATCATCAGCTTAGTGGATGGTTTCCATGTCCACTCACCAAGAGATCTAAGACTACCATCTTCCATCTCATTACCACAAAGCTTTCGTAAGAAAACATCTTTCCCGTTTTCAAAGTGATCGGTAGCTTCGAAAGAAACGTTTGCCTGCAATGCACCATTTATGCAAAGAATTAACTGATCTCTATGAATAAATCAAAAGAATCCTTCCAAAGATATACAACGAAACAACACCTCTTATCAGATTTTAGTCACTTTTCCTGCTTCCCCTTTATTGTAAGAATGTTTTTTCAAGAAAATATATTTTCAAATTTGAAGGAACCCATAGCTAAAAAGAAAAAAAGCATGCCTTCTAAACGCATAGTCAATGCTTTAAGATCTACAGTAATCATTTTATCCATGAAGTAAAACCATCAGACCAAACAACCTAAAAATATGGAAACCCATAATACTGCACAACTTTCAAAATCACACACAGTATTACAGTTGCTTTACATGTTTGTACATCCTATGAGTATAGAGCTTGAAGATCGTTCATCTATCTTCAGGTACATCCAAGCTCTCACATTTCTAAAATCATAAGTTGCCTTAATCATTATTAATATATAGTGGCTTCCGCTTAGGCGGCACATATACGTCAAACTTGCACCTAAGCTCGCCATCTGAGTCTCGGTAGCTCAATAGTTACAGCGTCTCACCGGTCATCAGAAAGTTGCGGGTTCGATCCCCGTCTGGAGCTCAGAAATAATTTTCTGAGTATAGAGATTGAAGATCGTTCATCTATCTTAAGATGAATCCAAGGTATCACATTTCTAAAATCATAAACTACCTTAATTGTCCAATCTGTCATTGTCTTAACCAAGAGACAAAAATTATTCCATCAGTGACATCCAAAATGTAATATCATTAATTTCCATGCACTGTACAAGAGAAGAAAACCAAATACAGTACCATGTGCAATTTGAACTAGAACCAAAATGTGTAAACATGTATTTCCCTTTTGAGTTGAGATGAAGCCTTTTCATCTCTTATATACAAACTATTCAATGAAAGTTAGTCATACAACTCAGGGTTTTAATAAGTATGAAGTAGACGGCATTATAAACAAAATAGACGTATGAGATATGTTAAATAATGGGAAGTGGGCTTTACCGCCTTTGTCTTCTAGCGGTCCGGGACCATGCTGCCCGAGAAAAATTATTACGAATTAGAGTCCGGGAGATGCGTTTTCCTGCATTTTCAAGGGGTTAATGATTAAGAATGTTCGACTTTTCTACACCTCCAGTCGTCAAGCTTTCGCGTTTCCTTGGACGCCATTTTGTTGAATGGGAAGATCCCTGAACTAAAGAGATCGTATGTACAGTAAATCAGTAGGATTTGCGCGCAAAATCCAAGATGGCGTTGGTAAATCCGTCGAGCAGTCTCATTATGGCAAAAAACATAACCGAGTCAAATAGTCAAGCTGAAAAACATGATACACTAGGTATTCATCTTTGAAGTAATAAATGTAAGTAAACAGCTAACTGATTTGAGGAGCTCGGTCCGAACGAGTGAAAATTTGCTTCAAAAGTAATTAACCGGCGGTTAGGAGGAACGTAGTCGGCGATTCATTCCCGGTAGCCGCCTCTTATTAAAACCCCTGATACCTTGAGAATGGCAGGTTGAAATCTGAAAGATTTATTCAACAGAACGCGGTGAAACAAAAGGCTGTGGATGAGAACTTTACAAATAATTACTTGACTTGATTCCATGTCTAGTGTCACCAGATAAAAATTTTGAGGTAAATTGTTGTGGTCGCTTTAGTTGTTTCGTTTAGTCGCTTCTGTTCAAAACTTGCCAATGAGCTTCTATCTTACCCACATTATCCCATTACACATGTATGTACCTACAGCATCTTTCAAAACATTAAAAACAACTGATCAAGTGCAGCTAATTGCCCAGAAAATGTGGAACTAAACATTGATTACTTATTAATCGAGTGTGAGGTCTTTAACGGAAAGTATTTCTCTGAGGTCTTTGCGAAGAAAACCTATCGCAAATACCTTCCTGTATAGACCGAACAGAGAAGTTAATATGGAATTTATTATTTGTCTTTTGACCAATTTCTTCATCGCTTTTAACGAAGCTTTGTTTTCGTAACTTGGCGGCTTCGGTTTACTTGCTCGTTTTTACCTATTTCTTTGCGGTTTTTTGCATTTACTCATCTAATTTTCGGATTAAAATTATCGTTGAGAACATCTAACTTCTTTCTTCGTAACTTGTTTTTATAATTCTTCTGTAAAACGTACCTGAATCTGCCTTGTTCTTCTTCAAATTTACTCGGAAATTTTCCAACCAAACCTAGCCGGTCTGTACGCGAAATTTAGTGCACGGTTAGGCAGCAAATCATCGCGCATCATTTTGCGTACAGACCAGATAGCCAGCTCAGCCATATACCTCTTAAACTGCATATGCAGGAATGGTTTGCCAGCGTTGCCAGGAATTAAATGATACTTACCTTTCTTGAAACGGATAAAAACTCCGCAAGATATTTTACTCAAAATACAAAGAATAATACAATTTTTCAAAGCATGGAGGGCAATCTGAGACTATGAGTCCTATATACGGCGATGATGTCACATCGGGAAAGGAAGTACCTGAGATGACTGTTAAATTATTCTATTCTTGTCGCCTCAACGGTGAACTGTGAAAATCAAAGGTCTTCACGATGCATAATTTTCAGGAATTCATACACACAAGATCCAGTAAACGGTATATTACTTCAAAATATATGGGAATGATTCAAGGCCAGAAGGCAAAGCTATAGGCCAACAATGAGCAGACTTCGTGAAACGCACACGTGCCAAATGGGAGCCGAGAAGCAGACCATGCCTGTGCTACAAGTATTTTAAACTTGATGATTTTGTGGACAGAATTTGTTTCCAGGGGGAAAAACACCCGGGACGATAAAGGATTTTCAATTATCCATCCCTATATCAAGAGACTATCGAAGTTGAACCTTCAGGAAGAGCGATCCGAAACAATTCAGTAAGCATTTGCTTACATTGGGTTAAGAAATCTTAAAACGAGACAAGACACGAAAACGTCTTAGGACCAACTGGAAGTTTAACAAATGGGAAAAAACGAGCAAACGAACCCGTTCTCCGCTGGGAATGGGCTCATCGTCGTAAGGCAGTACCGTCTTGGCGCAACAAGGTCCTTCTGCCACTGAGTAAGGGCTGCGCACTTCCTTCACTTTAAATTCGTTGGTTAAGTCAAAATTCGAATGAAATTGCGTTTAATTTCTGTTTGAGTCAGAAACAGAACTATACAACGTCAGGAACACCGAAAAAGAAACGTTTATACACAGCTTTCGAATCTCACGACAACAAGAATACAATAAGGAATCAAGACAGAAGTAAAATGCCTTCCCGACATCATTCTTGCTACTACTTAAATACTTTTTTTCACAGCGAGGCTTAAAAATATTCATGTTAATATGAAGAAATCTCTGCAACTATTGATAGGCTATAAAAAAAGCTATATCTTATTTGAAAATTACTGCTCTCTGCCAGGCCAATTTCTAGAAAAAAAAAAGTGATTTTTTTTCGCACATGCACTTCAAAAGTCCTTCATATAATCTCTGTCATTATCATTCTAATTTCTGGATAATAAGGTACAGTAAGGGTTTTCATTTGCAAACCTTCCATTAATTTAAATGCGCTCATGACAAACCTTAACAAATTTTGCTCGTGTTCTTGATCAATCCACATTCAATGAAATAATGAAGGGGTTGACAAAATCCATTTGTGCAATTTCCCATTCAAAATTTCCACAACACATTACATGGTGCGGAAGCACTGAGGACATACCACTTAATCATGATCTTGGAACTCTTTTCTGCAATGCAATAACCATAATCATACCTAAATGCTCTGCTGTTATACAATGTCTATGTCATTATTCGAAAGTTCTTGAGTCAACTTCAAAAGCAACAATTAAAAGTAAAAAAGATATGACATACCCACTGTAGATTGTAGCTCCTTTCAAATATCCAAACTTCGAAACACCAGTGGAAAAGCAATTGAAAACTTGCCAAACACTCGCTAAGTTTACAGCTATGACAAGAAGGTTCCCGCAACCTGCAGTTTTGCACCTTGAATAAATAACACGAGTACTGTATATGAACATTATCAGCACAAAGAAAACTCGGCGATAGAAATCCACGTTTCAATTTCATCTTGACATCATTATCAAGCACAGGAACAAACTAAAATTATTGTAGTCTCATATTTGATACTTACAGAAATTACAAAAGTCAATGAATGCTAAAAATTCAGCTATAGCTGGTTTAAAAATAACTGTGAAAGTAAACTATGCAAATAGAGCTCGAAAGATTTTTGAATAAAATTAGAAAAAGATTTTGCATTTAATAGAGTTCGTCTGTGAGTTTATAATCCATTGTGAATCCTAAACATGAAAAATTTCGGATACCAAACAATCGAATATCCATTCACATTTTCGAAAGACCGAAAACTTATTTACCAGAGTACCTATGTCGTCATTATGTACTGTTACATGTTTTTCGATTGCCGATGACTTATGCTGTCGATGCGCTGATACAAGTGTCGACACATGTAGCCGACGTAATCAACACCACACTAATCACATTTAACTTCGTGAACAACACATGACTGGAACAGTCAACAGCAAGGATTGTTCAATATTACGCTCTGACTTTCTTGACCAATTTTCGACGTGCAAATATGGCTTTCAATTTATTTCCCAATTTTACTACAGGTACTTAAATGAAATAACCGCCTTCTAAACATGTCTACGGATTCCTGTTTCTTGAAGGGCAAAACGATGGCAACGTTTTGATCGTCTCGGTTTTCCCTTCATGAGTGAAGGTTGTCTTGACATAAACGAAAACAATTAATAAACGGCTCCTGGATACTAAAAATGGGTGAACATCGTATAAATATTTCACAGTATTCTGGGAAGGACACTAATTTTGAGAAAAGTCGTTTCGAATTATAAAACATGGTCTTAAGTAATGTTGCCTAGCATCCTTGATGAAAATCGTTTCGGTAATGTAAAGCGACGCTAGTATTTGTTGATATTTTTTCAGGATTTGCGTTGAGAATTGCTGTCCATAATTGGAGTAGAGGATGCTGAAAAACGGCACCTTTCCTTCATGTTGCAATTCCATTGTAAAGGTGAATGACGTTTCAGGACTATTTAGGGTTTGATGGAGTTAATTGGCCGAAGGAACATCTGCAGTAAAGCTCATTGGGTCTGGTACGTGCCACTTACAGTCGCTTCGTAACTTCCTTTCCTTCTAAAACTTCTCTTCAATTAAGCACATTACGGCAGTAGCCAGGATGGGACCCATAGGTGAACCCATCGTGACACCGTCGAACTGTTCATACAGATGCCCATCAAATTGTAAAAGTTGATTTTTGGTCGCGATTTCATCGCGCTCAGTCAGCTCTTCACACCGTATGTTGGTTTTAAGTCTTACTGAAGCAATTACCATTAAAAATTTTCAGGATTTCACCCAATGACACAAGGATATCTGAAGAACCAATTGCTTGTGTTTTATATATTCTCGGCAAATTCAAAAATATTCTCGATAAAATATTCATTAATCACTAACGGCTTCAGCTTTTCATCGAACCACTTCGCCGGCTTATAATTACACGTTTAGTTTTTTAAGTTTTTCTCATACATCTTCGGAAGCCCATATAAATGGGGAAAAATCTAGCCTTGAGGGCATAGTTGATCTGCATCTTCCCATTCCAAAATCTTTTTAATTCAAGACGTTACCTGTTTTTCTTAACAAAAAGCGGATGATATCATTTCGGAAGGTGGACTCGTGAGTTAGTTTTCTCAAGGATAACAGTCATCTGCGATTATCTACAGTAAAAGTTAATAGTGAATGGCTACCTTGAGTCTAAATTAAACTATTAACACACACTGTAAACTTTTCATCGGAAAAAAATTACTGAATTTATAAATAGACTTGTAACCACGTGAATTTGTAGCAATAATAAATAGAATTTGTAACTCTGGTTAAATATAGATATAAATCTTTTTAATATGTTTTGGCATAATATTTTGAGAATAAACACCACAGTTTTGGTTGAAAACTTTATTTTCGATATGTTTCGGAATGTCCTTATTCCTTCATTAAGCAATCTACATTAAGGTCGTTGTAATGACAGTTGAATGATCTTTGATGGAGCTAAATTGGTTTCCGTCAGCTACATCGTAATAATTAATAAGAATTAAGCGTCCAATTAATAAGAATTAAAATTACAACAGTGGAAAGTTACACGTAAATCATAATTTGTATGAGATAATGAAATTTATTAACAGAGATTATAAAGACAGATTTAAGATGACATGATCTTGTTGTTTGTTCAGTTCCGGTTTGTTATGCAGAACGTAGTATCCTTCTTTTAATTTAACTTCGTATTTGTTTGAGGCAGTGTCCAGAATATTGAAGCAAGTACAGTTACAAAGATTTCTACAATTATCCGAGGTTTTAAGATGTTTGAATATTTGAGAATTCGTGTCTGCTTGAAGGTGCTGATTAATTCTTGTTTGGAGGTGCCTGTTCGTTTCTCCTATGTAACGTGCCTTACAGCCCGCGCATTCAAATAAGTACATAACATGAGGCTTCAAGGAATTTGGAACTTTGTCCTTGCTGCTGAACAATTTACTTATTTTCAAAGCCGAGAATAATAGTTTAATAACATTATTGTTGCAGTAGCTGTTAATTATGTTTCTTAGTTTGTTTCGAGTTATTGATGAGTATGTTCCAATGTATGGTAACTAAAAATACGTTCTTTTCGTAGTCGTTTCATTCCTATTAGAGGATGCAACAGATGGCTCATTAGTTTTGCTTAAATAGAAGTTCTTGAATCTGTTTGATTAGATATTGTGAAAATCAGTTTTTCCTTAGAGTTGAAGTGAGTTTTGCAAAATCATTTTGAAAGCCTCGCCAGTTGTTGTTAATCTCAAATATTCCCTCGGTAAGAGTTTTTATTAATCCTATTTTGTAAGAGAATGCAGTGAAACTGAGAAAAATCGTCAGAACTCCCGTATATGTCGTCTTGTGGTGAATAGAGGTTTTACAAGAGCTACAAGTTTGTTTAGCTATTAAAACATCTAAAAAGGGTATTTTCCTTTAGCTTCCGCTTCCATGGTGAATTTAATGCTAGGATGTCGAGTGTTAAGGTATTCAAAAAAGTTATTCGCGTCTTGTTCATTTTTGAATAAGCAAAAGGTGTCATAGACGTATCGTCGATAGTATTCCGGGCAGTTATACAATATTGTGGAAGCCAGTCTTGCTGATGATGACTCATAAATAGACTTGCAAGCACTGGTGCAAGAGGTTATTCCATGTTCACACCATCTAGTTGGTCGTATAAATTACCACTGAATAAAAAATGGGTACGTGATGTTGTAAACGCGAAAAGTTTTTTCACATCAGCGCGATTAATATTCAAGATATTGTTCTTCATAATAAAGTCAACTCCTAAGTCGATGGCTTCGTCCAGTGGAATATTGACAAACAAGCTGCAAACATCAAATGATACGAGGAATTTTTTTGTTGGAGTTGAGCTTCTTGATCTCCTGCACGAACGAAAACGAGTCACTTACGCAGTATTTCTGTGATATAAATGGAAGGAGTATAGAACTTAGATATTTTGCTAAATTATAATTGAAGGTTCCAATCGAGGAAACAATGGCACGAAGAAGCCGCGTGTGAGAATCATCACAAGGTTTATGCAACTTAGGTAGTTCGTAAATTTTGGCAGGCTGAGATTCCTTTGGGTAGATGGCGTTGTAGACTTTATCAGTGAGAATTTGCTGTTTATTCAGTTTTCGGAGAAATCTTTTGAGTTGTCCTTTTCTCAACAGCGTATGGGCTTCGTCCAGTTTTTTGAATTTAGAATGATCATCAATAATTTTATGAATTCCTTTAACATATCGCTTTCTTTCCAGGGTCACAACATCATTTTCTTTGTCCGGTTTCACTATTTCTATGTTTTAGTTGTTCTTTAAATTTTTGAGGATTTTGTATTTCTTAAGATCCAATTTAGCGTCATCAAACATCATTCAACTGTCATTAGAACGACCTTAATGTAAATTGCCTAATGAAGGAATAAGTATATTCCGAAACATGTCACAAATAAAGTTTTAAATGAAAGCCATGGTTCTTAATACGCACGCTCTCAAGCTATCTCAGAAAAACTTTCCTGAGTCCCTGACGGGAATCAAACGCGTAACCTTTTGATCGCCGGTGAGATGGTCTAAACATATAGCTACACAGACTCAGATGGTAAGCGAAGGTTACGTTTATGTACTGGTTAGTATAGATGGTAGACATATGTACTGCCAGTTTGCAAGTCTAGATACGTCGTCTATTATTTTAGTGCTAATAAATGATGGAATAATGGTAGCTTGGTAGTTATAATGTTCTTAATACGCACGCTCAGGACTCAGAAAAGTTTTTCTGAGAGCATAGCTTGACAGCGTGCGTATTAAGAACATTAAAACTACCAAGCTATCATAATTACATCATCAAAGCTATGGTGTTAGTTATCAAGATATAAATCTGCGATAAAAGTTGTCCCGACTTTTAGGCCAAAACACTAGTCTCCTAAAACAGAGCTGATAAAATACTTACAAAGAACAGATACATAAACACACGCTAATCAGATTTTTACTTTGAGAATTAAATATAGTTATTCACGATATAAATGAATGTCATCGTCCCGGTTGAGTACGTTCAATCCACAAAAATTAACTTTCCAGTCTTCCAAAACATGATTATTGCTCTAATTTCCATTCGCTTAACAATTTACTCGACTGCCAGGAGATGGAGTGACCCGAACGTAAACAGTATTCGCCCAGTGCTGCCTTTTTTGGCTGCTTTTTTCAACTGCTTTTTGATCTTTCTCGCCTTGGAACCGAGTTATCTCTTGGTATCCCCAATATATCGCTTCTCAAAGTCTTCACATGATATTGAATAAGTGAGAGTTAATCACCGAGAACGGAGGCTCTTAGCCAGATACAACCCGAAGGGACGTGACCCGAGGAATGCATCCCGAGGGGCCGTAGGCCCCAAGGGATGCTTTCCGAGGGCTACGCTCCCGAGGGATGGATCTGGCTAAGAGCCGACGTTCGAGGTGATTAACTGACTTATTACATGATTGACAAGGTTTTCTCAAAATAACAATGCTTTCTGTTGTAAAGATTCTTTTGACGTTTCTTAACCCACAAGTTAAGGTTCACGTCAAAACCAGTCGGCCATAATAGGTTGGGTGATACGGTCAAGAATCTGTGCTGGGAAGCTGGAATTCAAGGGTATTACACGAATCACAGCATGAGGGGAACAACTGCTAGTCGTGGCCTTGAAAAAGGAATTCCTGACAAGTTTATCATGGAAAGAACTGGGCACAGAAATGTCAGATCCTTACAGCAATATCAGAGACCAACCGTTCAAAAGAAGGTTGAGATGTCGAAAGCGTTTGATTTACCGTTAGGTGATAAGGTCAATTCGTACTGCGGAGAAGCGTCAGTAAGAAAAAAAGTCAGTAAGAGAGAAACAGACAGTGGTGAGATAGGAGGCAAAATAGAAAAAAAAGTTGAGAATTGTCGATTTAAAAGTGGTGAAAAGAAGGACGTTCAATTTAGTAATTGTACGTTTTATGTCGGGAATGACTTTAAGGCTTAGATTCATTTTGATGTTTTATGGTTCTATGAAATAATGTTTGGTTTTTGATTGTCTGAGTGAAATGCTGTGAACTATGATATTACGAATAGTATAGCTCGGTGTAATTTTCGTACTTGTCAATAGAGACAAGATCTGGCGTAGAATTCCTCATTACACATTTTAAGATTGTATGTAGATACATCCCTCCTGGCAAGATTTTATCTAGATACAACCCTGCTAGGAGGGATGTATCTATATACAACCCTTGAATACTAATTCAATTCAATTCATCAACCCCGCTTTTCCCTGCTGAATATCAAATCCCTCCCCTGGCTTGAAGAAAGTTCGGCCTTTAACAAGTATTTATGTTAAATAAAGCTCTGCGGATAACAAAGAAACCGCGTCGATCATGTAATAAACGAAATAATGAACTGGATCTCGCCAGTTGCAACACCGAATCTTTTTGATTGAGAATTGAAATAAATTCAAAATAGATTGTTGAGGTTTAAGTACGATTTTAATACTATAACAAATCAAAATCAAAAATATTTTTATTGTATATCGTGCCAAGACTTTGAAAAGCGATATGCTGGGTAAACAAAGCGATGACTCGGTTCCAGAGCGAGAGAACTTCAAACGGCAGTTAACAAAAACAACCCTAAAATTAGGCACTGGCAGAACATTGTTGACATTACGGCCACTGTATTTTGTGGGAGTCGACCAAGATCTCGTGCATGACTGAAAATTGGACCTATACTTCTGTTCTGGAAGCATAGGAAATGTTTGTGGAGTAAACGCTCTCAATTAGGACGACGGTATTCATTTACACCATAAATATTTAAAATTAATAAGGAAAGAAATTACCTCATTAGCATATATTTTAGACTGTATTGTATCCCTACGTTTTTTTAGTATTTCATAATTTCTTCTGAAGAAGGCTAGTAGGGAGTTTAAGCAAACACTACGGCAACGTGTTCTTACAATAGAAATGGTCATTTAAAACAAAAGGATTGCATAATTTGTAGTCTTTCGAGACTTTTTCTTAACCGTTCTACTTCTATACACCACGTCGTCAAGAACATTTTCACCGTTCCACTACTACGTTTACACACAAGGTAAGACCTTTCAGGACTTTTAAACGTTAACATACTAACCAGAGCTACTGAGAAGAGTTCTGAGGCGTAAACAACATTCACAATTCATTACAACATTAGTAGAATGTTATTCAATTCAAACGTGTAAAGTTAAGTTACTTTGTTAAATGCCGTCGCCGTACTAGCTTGCTTGTCCTCCCAAGTGTTTTAGCCGTAACGTCGGGTCAATTTTTATCGCAGATTTATATCTCTGCTTAATCATAGTAACATTTTTATTTATTATGCCCTAGATTACTGTATCTCATTCTGTAGTGCTTCAAAAGGCACTACAAGGTCATAGGACTATCAACGTATGGATTATTGTACAGTAATAGTTTCATTGCTGATTAACACTCACTTGGAAGTTAGTCGTTCAGTTGAAGCCTGGAGTAAGCAGTTCTCTAAGGTCTCCATAAATTACTCAGAGCTGAGAGGTCATGTACTTCCTGTAAAAAGACAGTTTTAAAGAAAGTGAAACAAATTACTTCTGAAAGGTGTTGTTTTCCCTTACAAAGCTTCTGTATGTTAATATATGGAATACAGGTGTTGTAACACAAATAAGCAGCATGCTATATATTCACTAGGAAATGATACAATACTGCACAGTTGCAAGAATTTTCCCTTAATCAAGTGGAAAAGGAAACTGGGTACTAATGTTAGGAAAAGCATTTAGCAAATTCTAATGTGTGAATTCATTGCATCATTGTATAATTATTGAAGTTTTCATTAGTCATGATGAATCCAGACATTTTATTTGTACTTAATGTGAAACTTAATATCATGAGCAGGCATTTGCTGAACTAAGGGCCTATTTATTGACACCAGCATGATAACATACTGAGAGGCAATAAAATCCTTTGGCATTAGCAAGAATAAAATTCTAGACTGCACACTTCACCCTTAATAGGACAACCACATTTAGCAGTCAACCCATTAAGGAGCAGGCACCCTGCTATGTTGAATAAATTTATTTCATATGTGCTACAATATAATTTCTAAAGGGTACCTTTGTCTCTTAACAGGTTAATCAAAGCTATTAATGTATTAATTCCATCACTTGTCCCCTTCAGTTTTACCCATAACAAATGTAGAAACTTTTAATAGTAAAAGGAAGACATGTTGGACAGCTAGGGAGTTAACAACTTATCACCAAATCTGGCTAAGATAGGTTCTCTTAATCAGAGAAATTATGCAGCAACAGTGAGAATAAAATTATTATTACTGCTCAGTTTTAAGATTGATTGATTGAGATATCACATGTTTTAATTTAAACCTTTAAACACAGTCAAGATGTCTCCATAACTGAAAATACATTTTCAACTGTGGTTTAAAAAAGAATAAAACATAATGAGACTGATAGTTTATGTAATGAAATATGACTTGCTAAAAGACTGGAAAATTTGGCTTACACAGCAGTTCCAGCTTTCTAGTAAATAACAGTTGAAGGCAGTTGCTATTCTCACTCAGGGTACTTAAGGGCTTGCTCCAAACCTAGTATGCAAAAAAACAAGCATTTGCCATATCTTTAAAAATATGACAGCAAATCCTTCAATGAGGATGAGAGGTAATGTGTACCATAAGAAATACTTCAAGCAAAGATTCCTATGGCAATCAAGTCACACAACTGTTGTGGCTGCCATGTTTGTACAATTTAATTTAAGTTGTTAAATTTTGGAAAACTGAACAGCAATTATACTTTCTTGCAAAGCCTAAATGTGGTAACCAACACCTTTCATATCAATACATTGATGCAAAAAAGTGAAAATGGTGGAAATTTTCTTTGGCCTAATCCCTGAGGATTTGCATCAAATTTTTTTTGAGTGAATTAAAAAATAATATCCTTTAAAAAATAAAGACCCACTTACTAATTAAATGCCCTAATCCATAAATAAAATACATGACCAACCACATACTATAGTTGAAAACTGTAGTTACATGACATTGAAGGCTATTTTATATAGCATCCCACATAATCACATCACATGCATTAAATTTAATTATATCATGTAGGCTGTATTTTAAACAAAGTGTAAAACAAAAATGATACCTAAAAATTAATACAAGTGTAGAGATGTTTTACAAAAAGTCAGGATGAACTAAATTGCACAGGAATGTAACTCAGCACAGGAGGCACATCATGTGCAGTAGGGTTTTGGATGATATCTTTCCAACAAATCTTGCAAAGCAATATGGCTGCTGTATGTTTTAGGAGACATCTCTCATGCAGAAAATATGCCACCACATGTCTGCATATCTTACAATGATTTTTGTTAATTATTAAGCTTTGAAATACAGCAGACTTTAAGACAAAACATGGTGGCAGATATCCTTAATTAACTACATTTTGAAATTTTAAAAGGATTTTTTTTTTATATCATCAATATTCTACATTGCATTTTTTCGACAGAAATAGAGAGGCTGCCACAAAACTTTAAAAGTTGGGGATAAGTCTCCTTCCTCCCCTCTCCCCCCCTCACATCTCTCTGTCTCTATAATAAATTTTGTATGAACTCCACAACTGAGGAAACGACAAAAGCAAAGTCAGTGTGAAAAACTTTACTTGCAGCATAACTAAATAAACACTAAAATTACATGTAATTTGATTAATAACAGCTGCAGTAAAACTAAATGCCAACTTAACAGATAAAACTTTTTGTTAATAAAAATGGAACTACTTCATATTTAAAAGAATTCTTTGCATGATGAGACTGAGACATGAAGACATGAGAATAACAAAACTACTACATAACAATGCACATTCCTTCTATTCCATGAATACAGGAATTGCAACAGCTTTCAAAATTAAAGTATCTCCAGTTGACTCATGAATACTTTGAAAAATGTGACTACCAAGTGCAACATCAAGTTGATTTGTTACAAACATGTCATATGAACAGAACATAACTGCACCATAAATGCTCTGCAGTGTTATAAACTTTGGCATCCTCCTATGCAATGGTTATGCAAACAATTTATTTTTCACTCACATCTTAATTTAATAAGTCTGCTCATTCACTTCAAATTCATCTACTTTTTTTCCATGTAACAAATCACCACAAGAAAATAAGAAAGAAACTATATTTCTTTCCATGAAGTAATCAAAAGAAGCAAAAAATATCATATCAACGCACATTGAAGTTAAACTAAAACAAATTTCACAAAACTATAACAAAACTGAAGCTAAAAAGAATTTAAAATAATGAATAATCGGAAATACGTTTGGCCTCATGGGTACATCCTGCTCAGAAGGAAACTTTACATCAACTTTCATCATTCATGTAAAATACCCGATCAATCTTTTTCATTAAATAAAACAAAGGACAATTTGTCTACTCTGCGTGTATAAAAACCAACAATTCTCCGAGGAACTCCGAAGTACCTACCTGTACTACGGTAGTTGTCTAGCGAGAAATCGCTATCAGTGATACCGATTGCATGTCTTCCTACCAAACGTTGTCTTCCGTTTCGCCACTTTTATAATATACACTAAATATGTATCATAAGCAGTCAATCCCGCGTTAGCTGTATCCTTGTCAATAATCAACGATTTACGTTCTTACAATATGGCCGCTATGACGCGCAATGACGTCATGTGAAAACCATCAATACAAGTGCGCCTTTCAGGTTCTTTCACACGACGCGATTGCTGCATACCATTCTACATCCCGGCATCAGAATTAGCGCATAACCTAAAAAATAGCCGCACAGTTGAAATACATTTATATTCGAGAGCAAACGTCTATATGCTTTCCTTTTCTGATCTTGTTATTTCAAGTATCCAGCGGGACCTTTGGTGGATTGTCTCTCAACTTGTTAACATTTGGGGATATCAACAGTAGAAACTTAACACTTTACCTTGTCAACTTTATCAAGAATAGACAAAATAAATCAGTGAACGTTTTATCAATTGACAGTTTAATATAAGAAGAGACGCGAAGTTTGGAAGTTAAAATCATCCTGAAAATAGCTGAAACTTTAATATGGGCATTAATTTTTGATGCGAGAAGAAAGTTTTGGAAAGAAATTATGATGGTCATCATCAATTCATATGCCTTTCTACGAAAGAAAAGTTTGACTTTGAACTTTTCAGAGAAAGTTTAGAGATGTATAAGTGCACTATCAACCCACATTCATATCATTCGAAACCTTTCTCATTATTTGATTTCGTGGAAGGAAAGCAAAGATTAATTTTTATTTTATTAAAACAATTTTCGGTTAGTTTCGTTTTGTAAAGATGTGCGGTAGTTTCGCAAAATTAGTTTACTCTAGGCTGGACGGCGAAACTGAGACAAATAAAAATCATTAACTTGAAATCTACTTATTGTGTAAGTGCAAGACTATTGCGCAGCATCTGATTATGTAAGATCGCGAAACTGAAATAGGCATGACAGAAAATAAAACTTACTAAAAGGAACTAAAAACAAAACTAAAACAAAAGTACAAAAATAGCAATATTAAGCAAATATAGGTGTAGAACTGTGCTGATTGAGCAACTGTTTATCACTACATCTCGCCGTCGGAACAAAAACCAAAGTTAAAAATTATTAAAAAAAAGGTAACAACGGTATCAACAGCATTTAAAATTGCGTCAATTGTTAATTTTGACTAGGATACAAAGTCCATATAAAAGTCTAGAAAACCTCACCATTGTCTTGGCGTGACACATCGCACACCACCACATCCTAATTAGTTATAACATCGGTTGTACCTGACTTTTTTGTGCCCATTCACTAACGTCCACACTCTAACTGTTAAAGTCTGCAGAAACGACGTTCAATCACAAAACGTCAAGGTTTCTAAACGCCCTTCTAGTTTGTGAGTTGCCTAGCGTCTTGTTCCTAATTAAGTTAGTCGTGATACATTATCATCGATTGCGTTTTAGAATTCATAATTATTCTGGTAAACCAACCTCAGTAAAATGTAAAATGTACAAAAGTACCTTGGCATAATGCAGTAATGATACATTTCGAAATCAGGGTATATTTCAGATGCATAGTAACCGTTGTTTTTAAACCATTGTCAAAATATTAAAATCCCAAAATGTGATCTCTTAATGCCACTAATGATAGTTGGCCCAAGAACGTTTTCTTATTTCACGTTTTATGAGTATGAAGATGCCGTATTAAAAGAGATCGCACGACTTAGGGAAGGGTACTTCATCATTAAAGAACTTCAAAACATTTATCTGTTACTTAATGAGAATTTGTTGTAGACAGAACCATTGGCGTAAGTGGGCAAGGCGACGGGTGGCTTCAGTCCCCTCATGCGTTCAAATGCAGAGGCTGAGCTCCCCTCCTTTCCCAAAGAAAAAAATAAAAATATGCGAAGCTTCACAGAAGTAGCTTCTTATGTTCACTGGTTCGAAAGCAGCTTAAGAAATTTTGGACCGGTAGTCAGTGTAGCTAGACCGCAACAGTTAGCAAAGATTTGAGCAAGAAAGATTCAAGCTGCTGTTGGAAATAATAGAATTTTAATCAATGCATGCAATGGAAATACAACACAGCCACTTCAGAGGCCACATAAACTGTGTAGGTCAGACATTGAGTTTCAGTGCCTACGAGCACTGCGTCTCAAAAAAAAAATTGTATATGTAGAAAACAATATGCTTTCAATGAAAAGGGGACTCATCAATCGTCAATAAATAACAGTAATTTAAGTAGACATATGACCTTGACCTCATTCTAAAAGGGTTTAAAAATCTGTAAATCTTCCACAGGTAAATGTTTTTCTATGCTGACTTTAGCCTTGCAAAATCAAATTCATTCCTATGCCACTGAACGGAAAAGTACATGCTTTCCTTTAAAATTATGTGGGACCAGTCACGTTTTCTAGGAACTTTTAATTATTGAAAAACGGCCATGGGTTAGGGGCCCTTATTTCGTGAAAATTTTAGTCAGTGGTGAATGAAGGCTTCAAGTTGTGCAAGATTGACTAACATTGATCATCCGTTTTCTTCAAATCCCTCTCTATTAGCGTTTTACTGTCACATTTTTCTCATTTGCTTGCGGGGAAGAGGTATTTTGGGCTACGATGGTTCTATTTCTCCCTCCCAATGAGAATTGTCTTTATTAACGATGGTTTAAGTCTTTTAAAAATTAATTTCTACTCTTATAAACAAAAGATATTCAATTGCTCCTGTTAGGATACGATTACCCGTGGCTAATTAATCTTTTTATTACAGGAGTTTATCGTACAACCAAATTATGGATATCCCGAAGGATCTTTTAAAGTCAACACCAAAGCTTACAGAAGTGTAGTGCTTGAAGTAATCGCTACATCCTTTTTAGGCACAAATAGTGGTCATAATGGATTCTTGTGCACCTGACACGACCTTTCAATTTTTGTTCGGGTCACGGGAGTTAAAGATTTCATTAAACGCAATATAAACCTTTCAACGTTACATTTGATAGTTGCCTCTTGATTATGAATACCTTCAGCTTAAAATTAACAAACACAAACTTCGACTTTCACGAAATGGAGATATCGCTTTTCCAAAATTTTTAGATGATAAAAACCTCAGCCACGCTTTCAGCAGCTCGAGGTAGTACTTCCTGTTTCCGTCATGTCAAGCTACATTCGATTTTGCTTAACAGATGTAATTATTACGCCATTTTCAAAAGTTTTCTTGTAGGCCAAAAGTCACCACGAAAAATTTTCGATGTTTTAATATCTGAATATTTACTTTAAGAACGTTTTGAGTGAAAGGTGATACGATCATGATACGAATTTGTATCGTGATTTGGGACACGTTTCTTTTGTTTCCACTTAAGCAATTTCCATTGCGATTTTTCCGTTTTTTGAAGATAATTTATACGTAACCGCATACGACTCCGTATACGGCAATGACATAATCGCTACATGATCTGATTCTTAAAATCGTATCCGCATGCCGTGTCCCCATACGTACATAAGGGAACACACCTTATATTTTAAGTCATCGCGATTTTTGCCGCATCTGCACCCGTCTCCGTATGTATACCATATAGAAATGTAGCTTTAAGGAGGTGTTCTATTAATTCCATCAGATTGACCTTTATCTGGACTGCGATGAGACGGGTTGTCAATTATTGGAACACATATAGAGTTGTTTAGGACTAGTAGTTTTTCAGTTTACAATTTACATAGCAAGTTTAGTTTTTCTTTGGGATTATACTCGTGTTAATTTGCAAGGTCTTCCAAACTTTTGTTTTCTCTGGTCAAAGATTTAATAAATTGATTTCCTCCTGTTGCTATGGCTACAGACATAAGTATTTAACTACATCTCGCAATGGTTTTTTAAGAAAATTTCTCGACTCTTTAAACTTATTTTTCTTTTCTACACAGGTTTACTCCTAATTTAAAACAGATATTAACATTATTTGTTAAGGTTTATCGTCTCCTCTGGAGCTACTGCTCTTTTGTCCCTTTGTTAAAATTTACTAATGTTACACCGTTTATTACACTCGTAACCATTCATAAACCATTCCTTAATGAATGATTCTAGTGCACACCAAATTAATTCAAAGTTTTCAACTAGTAGTGCAAATGGCTGTTATCTTCCATAATTTCCCAAACTTCATTGGCCTCGCAATGAATATAAGGGCAAAGAATGCAGCCGAGCGGCATAATGCAACTCAACAAAGAGAGAAATACTTAAGATCTATTGTTATTAAATGCAACTGAGGATTTCTTTGTTAATTCCTCCAAGGCAATTAACCTCCTAGGAATCAGACCGAAAAATTTTAAAAGCTGTAGTGAGACTATCAACACAAGCTCAGTAATTAGACATTTGATGAGTTTTAATGCAGCAATGCATTGTATTGCTCACCACGCTAAATAAAAGTACCAAGCTCAAAATCTTACGATAGTTACAACAAAAAATTTATGCCCATCATAACTACATGAATGCTGTCGGTACTCACTTTAAAATTGGCTAACGTTTGTTTACATTTGTTCCCATAGCATTCACTCGTCATATAATTTACCTTGTTGGTTACTTTTATCTTTCTTTTGCCTTACGCACAATTAATAGAAACGTACAAGTAACCATCCGACCAAATATCGTCCGGTCAACTTTTACTAAATTCCGGTAATTAGAAAATCCAATAATAAATACTCCAAGCAAGCAGCAGGCGTGGGCTAATACTAGTAATCGAAAAATATAGTTTAAAGCGCCGGGAGTATAATAATTGAATTTTTATCGAAGTTGGCTGTAAAAAATCTTCTTAATCATGAAGTACATACCCTCGACATGCAATCCACTACTTGCAGTACATGCATCCACATATCTTTGAGAAAATCGTGTTCATCGTGGTACATCAAGCCTGGTATGAACAGGCACACCATCGATTTTAATGAACTGAGGAAAACGATGCGTTAAGATTAATGGACGCGAACTGATACCTTGTAAAACCATTCCAGAGGTAAGAGTGGATGTTGGTAAAATTATAAGGTAATTAAATGTATATAATACACATAGTATTTATACTTCTTTCTGTTTATTAACAAATCCATGTTGAAAAATAGAATTTTAGGTACTGCATTGAGTAACTCCTTTTTAGCTTACTTTTGATTTGCGCTTCGACAACAGTTAGACAAATGTACTTGGAGCGTCGACATTGTTAGATATATATTGGGAAGCACAAATGGCGAATACAGTTAGCGCGTTGCTTCTTACTACTGAGGCTCCAACTTAAGCCTGATCGGCCGTGGTTGCAATTTGGACGAGTGACCTGCTAATGGTAACCACGTGTTGATTCTCTAGCTTTGGTCTCATGTGAGTAGAGTTGTAGTTGGTCTCTGCTATGCTTCGATGGTTTTCCATCTGATACTCCGATTTTTCCCCTTAATAAAATTTACACTTACATCATAGCTGTGCTCTGTGGACAAGTATGAGTCGAATGGTGGCTGCCAGCGGCGCCTTTGATATGCCTTCGACACGACCACGTTGATCTGCGTCCTTCGTAATTCAGCCCAGCGGCTGCGAGTAAAGATGATTACCTCTCCCCATTTTATTCCCCGCAGCAATTGCACGTACGTTTTCATAGTTAATTAGTGAGAACTCTGCTATGGTGGTAACGTATTTTTATATGCTGGTCGGACTGTTTGTGGTTGAAGAATGTGGTCAATGACCATCGTCTTATTCTAGTTTAGTTCTGGTGATGACTGATGTCTCTTCGACTGTAATCCAGCGGCTAAAGATTGGCAAATTTTCCCTTGGCAAGATTGCGAGCTCAAAAGCTGGCATAACCAGGTTTTGAACAAGAAAACGTCTTTGTGCGTACGGCAACCAGGGAAAACTTCATGAACGGTCATGTGCTCCATTTGATTCTGTGCGAGCAAGTGCAAGTGTGTCGTTCATATTTTTTGGGAACTATAAAAGTAGTGAAATTTGATCACTTGAATATATAGGGTACAGAGCATAACAAAAAATATGTATTAAAATCTGATCATTATCAACTACTCCAAATTTTGAGGACAGGAGCTCCCAGCTGTCAACTTCAGTAGTGTCAAACGCCGAAAAGTTTGACTTAAAATGTGAATACCGTTTCTATTTTCTGTCCACCTCCAATAAAGGAATACTGGTATGCACGTACAAATGAGTAAATAAGAATTGTGAAGGATATTTATCCGAAGAAACCTTAGTAGTCATACACATGAGCTACAAAAGTTAAGAAGGAACTTTTCAATGGAAAGTTGGTGGAGTCTACGAGGCCTACGATTCATCTGGAGAGTGTTTTCTAGATTCGCCTATTGATGTGCCATTTGGGCGGCTTTTGTTCAACAAAGATATCTACTTTTCTCGATCCCATCAAAGCGTCTCCGTTTATAAACAACAACCAGTTTAAACTACAATATAACCTTTTATTATTTTAAGCCACTCGAGTCAGAGACGTACCAACGAACGTCAATGCATCAAAGCAATTCCAGTGTCGTCCCAATTGTTATATCACTAGACAATCGCAGGTTCAACACTTTCTACATTTGTACGCTTCCATTTGACTGAAGGATTTCTCTGTGTTCATTTCCCGTGGGCTAGATCATGCTCTCTCTTGTTGTAATATTTCTTTAAGAAGTGGTCAAAAAATCATCTCTTGGCTTCAATGTAAATATATGGTCACAACAGTGGCACATGATGTCTTTAATCTGCTTGCACTCGTATATGTAACGTCCCTTAAAGTTGGAATTTTTAGGCTGGTTTTCTTTCTTGGCAATCATTTCAAATGGTATACTTCGCACTTCTTTCCAACAACATTACCTTCAAATATTAAAAAAGAATTTAATTAAAAAATACTTATTAAAGGCTTTAAAATTATTGATCTACAATCGAAAACCTCTGTAGACAATTATCACAACTTTCTCCGAAGAATAGCCCAGGATAGTCATGGATAAAATACAATAGGGAGAACAAATATCATCTGAATTTTTCTCTTCCCACAGTATTTCAGTATGATAACAATGGTTTAAAACAACTGGCAAATATCGTTTATTTTCTACGTAGTCATTAATCCCTAAAAGTCAAAAATGACCAGAGACATTTTTGGCCAATGATTAACGACTGGTTGTCCCTATGATGTTTCTGAAATTTTTGGATGGTAATGCTCACCATTTTCACAAATATTCCAACGGATCTCACCCAAAAACTTCCACGTTGGTAGATATGTAATTGAGACCACTTGACATACTTCTTTTTCGTTACTGCACGGTACCTGTATGTCTGTTCTCAAAATATCTTCTCCAAAAGGTATAACGACCGTGATACACTGTAATAGTTTCTTTTTCCCATTCATCTTTTCATATTCGTTTTTTGCTTACTTGAGTAAGGTCATTAATCAGAATATACTTTGTGTAAAAAAGACTTCAAAATTCGAAATGAAATAAAAAAAATTTATGTTGTAGCTTCAGTTTATGTTTATTTTTGTTGATTTATTTATGCAGATATTGATAAATAGTCTTTTTTGCTACAGTTCCTCGCTGGACTTAAAACGAGGTAATCAAGAGGTTTCGGCCACCAGCCTATAGCCTTAGTGTCGGCAAAGATAAATGGAAAAACTATACAAGAATACAGGAGGTGATCTTATACTGCAAAAACAGGTTATAAATGGATGTGACGGTTTGTGTATTAACTTGGAAGAATGAATAAATTATAGTTGTGCGGTGCCTTATTGTTCCTTTAAAAGAATAGCATATTATTGTTGGAGATCTTCTGCATCGCTTTTCCCTACTTTTTAGCACTGCGTCCCATTCGATAATTGCCTTAATCAATAACTCGACTTTTACGAATCCAACCTATTACGAGTTTTGTTTATATACATTTTATGTCTTTTATTTAAATTTATTTGGTAAAATCTCGTTCTTTGCAATAAATCTTCTAGCAGAAATCTGTTTCCTCTTTGAAGTGTGGTCTGATCTTTGTAAATGCTTTTTCTCGCCGGTCCGTTCTACTACGCACCATTCGATGAGTAATTATTCAGGAGTAACATTGTGTTTTATGATATGTACGCACGCCCTCAAACTATCCTACTCAGAAAAACTTCCCGAGTCCCTGACGGGAATCAAAACCGTAAATTTCTGATCACCAGTGAGATTCTCCCACCACTGTGCGACAAGTCAGATGGTGACCGAAGGTTACATTTATGTACTGGTTCGGTCACCATCTGCGTTTATACAGCTCAATGCTTAGAGTATCTCACCGGCGATCAGCAGGTGACGGGTTCGATTTCCGCCAGGGACGCAGAAATTTTTTCTGAGTAGAATAGTTTGAGAGCGTGCGTACATACCGCATATAACAACCAAGCTACCACATTTAATATCATGTCGTGATGGGAATGGAAATTTCGATAGCGGTCTGTGTTTGTTGGTTTCAGTAAACATCAGTAATATTTGTTACATCTACTCTTGAAACTGAAGAGTTAAGGGACGACATTCGTCGGTTCTTTATGTTGAACGATGAATGACATGTTTCAGTAAATGGCATTCAGAGTTTGGTTGAATGTGATGAGTGCATTTTTTTTAGTAATGGAAAAACTGTCGTCAACATAGCGCTTCCAACATATTGTTAGGATAATTACTTTTCGATGACCTGTCTTTTATGAGCTTTTTCCATGTAAACATTGCGCAGTGTTCCGTTAGGAAATACAGTTATCTGCTATGCCCGTTGGCTGTTCCAGCATTTGAACTCAGTCACGTTTGTAAGCGATTTACCGCCCAACACTTTATATGTCGCGTGGTCAGACGTACACATTATAAAATTACGGGAGCAAGGTTGTTTAGGACTGTGAAATGAATATAAAGCTCTTTATGGGCAACTGCACAACTGGGCATCGCTTTTGTAACCATCCACTGCATCCCGTACATCTGATATAATTGCTCCCAACACCCTTTCCAACTACTGTACATGACTACTTCCCCAGTCTTTTGACATCACAACAATTTTTCCCTGACACCATCATCTTTGTTTTACCAATATTCAACTTCAACCCTTTCGCCTCCATGCACTCTTTCCACCGCACCACTTTCCTCTTAAGTTCCTCAATGCTCTCAGCCATCAGAACTAAATCGTCAGCATATAACAGCTCCCACGGCAGGCCCTTCCTAACGTCTTGTGTCAGTGCCTCCATCATAACCACAAACAATAATGGACTCGGAACAGATCCCTGATGTACCCCAACCTTCACCTCAAACTCCTCACTGTTTCCATCCTTCGTTTTCCCCATTGTTCTCGTTTTCTTATACATTATCATCACAGCTTTCACCACCTATTCTTCAACCTCCAGCTTCCACAATGCCCACCTAACCAATTCTCTTGGTATCCTATCAAATGCCTTCACCAGATCCACAAATGCGTGATACAATTGTCGCTTTGTTGCCAGAAACTTCTCCGGCATCTGTCGTACCGCAAACATTCCATCTATTGTCCCCCTCCCTGGTATAAATTTAAACTGCATGCCATTAACATTTACTTTCCCTCTCAACCTTCTTTCCAGAACCCTCTCAAATAACTTCATCCCCTGTTCTAACAGCTTTATTGGCCTATCCTCCCCACACTCCAATGAGTCACCTTTCCCTTTGTAAATAGGTAAAAGGGTACTCAGCTCCCAGTCCCTCGGTATCTCTCCCTCGTCCACTACCATCCTGCAGATCTCCGTCATCTCCTTCACCAATTCCAGACAAGATGCACGGACAATCATACCCACCAATTCGATCGGACCACCTGCATTCCTACTTTTCATCTGCCCTATCGCCTTTTCTACTTCCATGTCCGTGATAAGCTCTCTTGCTCCTTCAGCTATCCCACATTCTATAATTCCATCCCAATCATTCTCTACATTTAACAGTTGCTCCATATACTCCCTCCATCTCTTCTTTATCATCTCCTGTTTCACAACTATCTTTCCACTCTCATCCTTCAGACAGTTCACTCTAACCATATCCTACCTTTCCTTTGGCATCTGCTTTGCTATCTTGAACACACATCTTTGCCCTTCTTCTGTGTACAGCTTTTCTCCTAATCTCTTTCTCACCCACTGCTGGGCCTTTCTTTGCCAGCAACCACTTTCTTTGCAATCTTCTTTGCTGCTACATACTCCTTCAACACTGCCTTTTCTGCAGCGGTACCCTTTGCCCGATACCACGCCTTGAACTTCGACTTCTTCTCAGTCACCTTCTTCTCAACCTCTTCAGTCTACCACCATGTTTGCAGATGCCTTGGTGGTCCTTTTGTCCATCCACATGCCTCACTTGCCGCATTCAATAATCTCTTGCCTTCTCCCATACCACATTCACATCACCCTCCCCCGCCTCCCCCAGAACCAGTTTATCCTGGAACTGCCTTTGCACATTTTCATCATTCAGCCTCCACACCTTTCTTCTCGGTTGGAATTTCGTCCTCTGGACTTTCACTGCACCCCTCACCTTCATATCACCAGTATCAGATGGTTTTGTGATACTGCTTCTTCACCGGGAATTGCTTTCGCATCCCAGAGACAATTCCTATCCTGTTTACGTATGATCAGATAGTTAACCGTGGTATTCGATCCATCGCACGAATACATCACTATCTTGTTGTCATCCTTCTTAAACTGCGGTCCACACACAATCGTATCCATTGCATCTCCAAACTCCAAGATCGTTTCACCATCCATATTTCTAATACCATAACCGAACCCCTCATCTACTCCTTCATACCCATCAGTTTCTCTACCAACATGCCCATTCAAATCTCCACCAAGAACCACCATATTCTTACTTTTTCAGCCTTTGTACTAAGTCATAAACCGCATTCCAGAATATGTCCTTCTTATCCTGACTTCGTCAAACCTGTGGCACATAACCTGATATCACATTCATCTGACATTTCCCAATCACCAGCTCCACCATCATCAAACGTTCACTCATACGCTTCACTTTTCAACTACCTTATCCACAAACTGCTCTGACACTAACACCCTCACACCATGAATCCCTGAAGGACATCCTTGCCACAGAAACTTGTACCTGCACTCTTTCCTCTCACCATCTTCGTGCTTCCACCCTTCCTTCGTGTCTCCTGCACCCAGCATACATCAACTCTCCGCCTTCTCACCACCTCCGCCACTTCACTTTATTTTCATGTCATGCTCCCTTCATTCCACGATCCAAACCTTATGAGCCGAGGTTCACGTGGTACATCAGGCGTGTTGCCTTCATCCATGGAGTTTCCCCCACGTGATACGTCGGGCTGTACTATGCCTATGTTTCTTGACTGCTATATTGAGTGCTTTTGAGGCTTGATATTTCTATGGCGCGATGCCCTTCCTGGCGTTAACCTTTTCTGTCAGGGAAGGACCCTTAGCCTTTGCCTAAAAAGGCATTACCTAAAAGGCAGCAGGAAACTCGTCACCCTGAGTAGGGCCCCATGCCGAGTGCTATCAACCGGAGCCAGTTAAACTCGGGTATCGCGTAAGCAGGGTCGACAATCCTGAAGTAGTAAACTTGCAATTACCACCGATAAAAATATTAAATAATAAAATTTACGCAGGATGCTTTAAGCATAGTATAGAAGAAAATCAAGCATATTAGCTACAGGTAACTTAAAGACCAATACATACATTAATTCTTTAAACATTTTACGACAAACGTGACCCTTCAATCATCAGATGAATTCTTCTTAACAAAATGGCCTAGCATGAACAAGTATAAAATTCTGAAGGGCCACCTCTTTCAATGAAAGAGGTTAAAATAACTGTGGCAGGGTATAACCTTTTGACCTTGAGATGTTTACTGTCTTGTGCCTAAATTGAATGTAGTTATATACTGCTAGTTACCATAGAACATAATACTGAATAGACAGGTCACAAGTAAAGCCATTAAGCTGCAGTGGAAACTGTACATCACTAAAAGACTACTGAATCTCATTCTGAAATTCTCCTGAAGAGAATTTCACTTGCACTTATAAGTGCAAGAATCAGTAGCAGGTTCGACAGTAGGCTTTTCAGTTTAATTCTGACTGAATACACATGTAATAGGTACAATGTTGATTCACACTCACTTGCAAGTTAGTTGTTCATCCAAAGGCAGGAATTTGCAATTCTTTAAGGTGGCCTGAAATCAATACTGTATGGATTGAGAGTTGATGTGTCTTGTTGTATACAAACATGGTTCATGAAAATAACACAAATTTCATCTACTGTATGCAGTATCTTCTGTAAAAAGAGGTTTCAAGAAAGTGACATCAACTGTACCTTTTGTTCTTGTTTTTTTTTTCTAACCCATTAAGGGGCAAGGGCCCCTTTAGCATTTTACAGTGTACTCTGGCTAATGCCAGATTATTTTACTTGTCAAAGGGGTGAGCCCAGGGCATTAAAGGATAAAAAAAGTCTGTTCAGAGTTATATATAAACAATATACTAGGAGTAGTACTACAAGTAAAAAACATGCTATATATAATCACTTCATATAGTTTATTAGGTAAATAAAATTATATATTACTGTACAGTTGCAAGTGCACATCCTCTTCAACTTAAAAGGAAAACTGGCTGCTGATACTGTATTCGAAGAAGCAACTAACCCACACAAATGTGTAATTTTACTGGTTCCCTGTATATAATTATTGAATATTTTCATTAATAATAATTAACCCAGTCATTTTCTGCAATTAATGTGAAAATGAATATCATGATAGGGCATTTGCTTTATTACATGTAGTTGCCTATGCCTGGACAACAACATGTCAACTTATTTGGGATCATTCACCCCACTCTGCTAAACAAAATTGGCTTGTGTTACCCAGAATAAATTATCATGTGCAATCTTTCCTCTTAATCCTTTATATTCTGAGCAATGTCTCCCCTTGACTAATAAAATTGTCTGATGTCAGCCAAAGTAAACTCAAAAATTCAGTCTTAGACCAAAATGTGATAATTGAGGCATTCTTAACCCTTTCCAATCTGAGACATCTCCCTTTGACAAGTAAAATCATCTGATGTTAGCCAAAGTGAAATCAAAGTTGGATGTGGACCAAAAAGAAATTAATGGATTATTCAAGTTAGTAGTTATTCCGTTAATGAGCAGGTACCTTGATCTGCTCAATAAAATCATCTGCCATTAACAAGAATAGAATTCTAAGCTATTGTCCCTTAATGAATTTAATCATATCTCATGGTCTGTTAATTCCAACACCAGCCCCTTTCAGTTTTATTCTGACTAAAACAAGGTAATTTTAATTTTAAAGGGGTATATGTTGGCCAGCTTGGGGGTTAACCATTCCACACAAAACCTACAGTAGCTTTAATATCTCTTCTTTATAATGATAATTATCAGGCATTAGCCAGAATAAAATCATTTTTGGCCAGTTTGGGGATTAATAGATTATGAAATACTATAACTATTAACACCTTAATCCTAGCCAAGATGTCTTCCCTTACTGGCAGGTACTGTGCATTATTAATTCTGGTTAACAGAGTAATAAAGCTTAACAAGACTTACAGTGTAAACTGTGGCAAAACATTCATGACTGGCTATAACACTTGAAACTGTGTCTCCCACATAAGTTGAATACCTTTATATGGCTTTCAGAAAAGCTCAGATCTCTAGGAATCTTTTTTCAAGGTAGTTGCCTGGCTCACTGTTAAATCCAGTTAACTCAACTACAAACAAATTAGATTCACAGTTGACAACTGCAACACAACTACTGAACAGTTATGAGCATTAAAATTTTCATAAGCAATGGTTATGTAAATAATTTACTTTCCCCAAGTATTTTATTTTAATCAGTCGGCTCATTCACATGAATCACATGAGCATTATACCACAACAAGTAATGAACTTTTAAGTTCAAACGGAATTAGTACAACAAAACTCAATTATTATCAATTCACTTACTTCTATAATTATGAATAACAAAAATTACTTGGAACCTCATTTTTAAATTGAACTAAAGCAAATTTCGCAGAAATATGGCAAAATTGAAGCTAAAAAGACTGTAAAATATGAATGATGAAACATTCTCATTTCTTTATGAAAATTAATGCTGCCCAAGTGGAATCTTCATATCAATTTCCAGCATTAACATAAATTCCCAGTCTTCCTTTTTAATGTAACGCTTTACAACGATTCAGTCAGAGCAAAAATTTTTGTGTGGAAAGAAATTGACGATTGTCCATGAGCAAACCTAAACTATGTACCTGCAACAGTCGTCCAGCCAGAAATGTCAATCTGTGACTCCGTGTCTTCCAAATAAAAATTGTCTTCCATTTGTTCGCCCATATAATTCGTTACATACTGATAATATGCAGTCTATCTCTTCGGCGTCGGAAGACAATGACATGGTGCCCATGTCTTTCAAAAAATTCCGTCAATATTTTTTCTTCAATATGGCGCCATGAAGTCATATTCAAAACTTCAGTGAGAGCGTGAAATGAGCATGATCAGGGGCGTGGCGACTGGGAAATGCTGGGCAGTGTAATACCCCTCTAATAATCTTAAATTCTAAACAGTTAGTCAAATGTAAAATTATGATTATGAAAGAGATTATTTGACAGCTGACAAAAATACACCGAAAAATCTTGGAAAGTCCAGCGCCAGTACGAGTCAGAGGGTACCGTATTATCGTTGGGTGCGCTTTTCTTTTCTCTGAGCGGTAAATAGTGCTCCCTCAGTTGTTGTTATTTTATACTATAACTTTGGTAATAAAGTTACTTATTTCGTTCGGAATTGGGTATTGGATTCATCTACTTCGTAATTGGTGTGGTGGCAGTAAGTGTCCGGATCTACGTCTCTTTGCGAGCCAGAATACCCTCTCACAACACAACAGATTCAAGACGAACCGGTTCAACCCCGTATAATTCCAAACGCCGTAAATTGTCGTTGTACAAGCACGATTTAGTTAAGCCTAAACTAATAACCATGATTAGCACTAATCGGGCCACAAAACAATGGTGTCTTACCAAAACTGAAACTATAAATAGTTTCGATAAATGGAAACAGAACTTGGTCTACACACATTCTCTCGATAACAATTTCGCCCCCTTTCTATCTTACAATGCTACCTGGGGGAAGAAGACGAAGTCTCAACCGTTATGAGGATTCACCGACGACGGCGAAGATGTAGCAGCCACCAAGCGTCCAACAGCCCAACACAAGATGATGTTTCTTCAGCTCATGTTGGGACAAATCGCAAAGTATTGCCATATAATCTCAAGCAATACTTTGGTAAAGAACTCCACCTCTATACAGTTCATCTGGCACACCATCAGACACCATTTAAGGTTTCAAGTGACAGGTGCCCTCTTTATCGGCTTCGCCGACATTCACCTTGAAGGAGACGAGCGCCCTGAGGACCTTTACCAGAGACTGATGGCTTTTGTTGACAACATTTTGCTCTGGGCTAACAGCTTAGCTCACCTTGGCGATCTAGTTACAGAAGATAAAGGGTTAACTCCGACGTTAGAGGAATTTGTCGTCCTTACCTGGCTCAAACTCATCCACCCAGAATTACCCAAACTTGTGAAACAAAGATATGAAACTTAGCTAAGATCTGCGGCACCTTAGCCTCCATCAACCCTGAGATATCCCAGGCCCTCACCTCACTACTCAATGAAATTCGCGCCGCTGATGATGCCAAGATAATGCGCACTGCTACTACTAACTTTCACAGATCATCCACTAGTAAATCAGCACACAGGGTCCTTCCCAAACCCAGCCGCCAAGAGAAATCGTGCCCACTCTGCAAGCAGGCAGCTCGTCTGAACAATAAACATTTCCTCCACGAGTGCAGTTCTCTCCCTGAACAAGATAGAAGATACATTACCAAAGCAAGACAAATCGTTGGCATTCTTCATAACGACTCTGAAGCAAACAAGACAGGCATGGACGAACTAGATGATGAATTTGTTGATGCCGAGCCTGATCCAGCACCCACAGCCTTCCGAATCCAAATTCAACAATCGCCCTACACAGATACATTCCATGGTCACCACTGTGTCCGCATAACAATTGACAGCGGTGCAACAGGAAGCATGATCCGCCATTCCATCACACAGCGTCTTGGATCTCCCATAACAGCAAGTGCTCAGTCTTCTAACCAAGTCGATGGTTCTTCTCCTTTTAACGTTGTCGCAGAAACACGACTGTCATTCACCCGTGACAATCAAGAGTTTGTGTTCGAAGGTTTAGTCGTAGAAAATCTTGATGTTGATTTATTGGCTGGCACCCCTTCCATGGAAACGAACGATGTATCTGTCCGTCCCGCTAAACGACGTGTAAGCTTCGCTGGCCACAATACATACGTCTATGGGTCCCGAACCTATCCAACAGCTGACACAGCTGCACGCCGCGCATTAGTACTTCGCACGCCCCCAACATTTACAACAGTTTGCACCGTCGAGTTCACCGAAGTTCAGCCACCAAGAGAAGCTCCACCTGATTCACCACGCATTGATGTGCCAAGTGTGAGAAAGCTGACGACGTCCCTATTATGACCAACACCAAATGTCATCTCAAGTGTCACAGGGAAGATACACATGTCAAATCTGTCTTCTGAACCTCACTCACTAAGACTGAACGAACACTTCTGCCAAGTTAGCCCCGTGTTCACACCGATCGTTTCAGAAACAACTCCCGAAAAGCCTTCGTTCGATTCATCTCGAAACTCACCTGCATCACCTGCCGGCAAGAATCATTCCTCAGACGTGCGCCTTGATCGGACAAACTACATCGTCGGACATGAAAGGTTTGTTCAACGCTCTCCCCGATGGATACCATCATGTAATCGACCTAAAATTAAAGGTACAACGGCGCTGAAGGGCCTTTTCAAGCCAAAGTGAATATGGGCCCACTAGAGCCTCCCCAACAGAAGGGCCGCCTACCGCAGTATGGCTGGGACAAGGTTGTACTACTTCAGGAAAAGTAAGACAACTGGAGAACTTAGGTGTCTATTAAAAGCCCTGAAAAGATAGGCGTCTCCGTCGAATACCTTAATCCGTCATTCTTAGTGAAGAAGCCCAATGGTGAACACCGCCTTGTAACTGCATTTGCCGATGTGGGTCGTTACAGCAAACCCCAGCCCTCCTTGATGCCAAATGTAGACTCGATCTTACGCCACATAGCTCAGTGGAAATATATCATCGCCACGGACTTTACCAGTGCGTTCTATTAGATTGCCCTCTCACGTGACTCTATGAAGTACTGCGGAGTCGTTACGCCATTTGGAAGAGTATGCATGTACGCACGTTCAGCCATGGGCATGCCTGGCTCAGAAACAGCTTTAGGAGAATTGATGTGTCGTGTGCTCGGCCACCTACTGGGAAAAGGTATTGTCCCCAAAGTAGTTGACGACCTCTATTGTGGAGGAAACACCCCGCTTGAATTACTGTTAAATTGGAAGAAGGTCCTACAAGCTCTTTACAAACGCGATCTACGCTTGTCTGCATCCAAAACAGTTATCAACCCTAAGTCCACGACAACCTTAGGATGGAGTTGGAGCTATGGCACCATCAAAGCCAGTCCCCTCCGTATCGCCTCACTAGCCTCCTGTCTTTAGCCTGATACCGTCCGCCATTTGAGATCTTTCATCCGTGTATACAAGGTCATTTCACGCGTCATTCCCAGATGTTCATCGTTACTTACCCCACTCGATGAACCTGTAGCAGGGCGTCAATGTCAAGAAACCAACGCATGGACCGACACACTTCGAACCTCATTTCAGACCACAAAACGCCCTTTCTCCACTTCCCGTACAATTACCTTACCAATACGTGCAGACCAACTGTGGATAGTAACCGATGGTGCAGTAAGAAAACCAGAGATAGGCGCCACTCTGTATATAACGCGCGACAGCAATCTCCTCTTGGCCAAATTTCATGGCTTCCGTGCGAAATTGAAGCACTTTCAATTGCCGTGGAAACGTCGCACATTAGTTTGTACATCATTCAGCCTGGTAAGGTTTGCATCCTTGCCGGTAGCAAGCCCTGTGTACAGGCCTTTGACAAGCTATGTCGCGGCGAGTTTTCCACCAGTCCCTGTGTTTCTACCTTCCTAACAACCGTCCGCCGCTACCAAACATCGGTCAGACACGTTTCTGGATCCGCAATCTTACCATCTAACTTCGCAAGTCGTAATGCCCCTGCATATAAAGACGACGCCTGTCGCGTGTGTAGTTTTGTTAAGCGCATTAAAAAATCTGTCGTCCGACGCTCATCCATACAAGACATTTTGGAAGGGAATGCACGACTACCGTTCACAAGTCGAGCTGCTTGGCTAGTGATACAGTCGGAGTGCTCTGATGCACGCCGCACACATGCCCACCTTATTCAAGGTACAAGGCCGTCCAAGAATTTGACCAACATACAGGACGTTAAGAGGTACTTGAACGTAGCAACAATCGTCACAGATGGCCAATTAGTGGTCAGGCGCGACGAGCCTTTAGTCCCCACACGCTAATGTATAATCGTTCCCCGCAACGTTCTAGATGGAGTGCTAACAGCTCTCCATATACAACTTAGCCACCGGTCCAACCACCAACTAAAAATGGTCGTAAAGCGATAGCTCTACGCCTTAGATATGCACAAAGCCATCGAGCGTGTGACTCGAGGTTGTCATCCTTGTGCTGCCCTACACCAGTCTCCCAAAGCACGAATCGAACAGTCCTCGTGCCCTTCGCCGGTCGCTATTGGATTACCGTTCGCTGCCGACGTCATTAACCGTTCCCGATAATTAATAGTTGTGTTACGGGAATGTGTGACTTCCAAAAACAACTTCACTACCACTAGAAAACGAACGCCACGAAACCTTACGAGAAGCCCTTCTATGTCTGTGCATTCAAATGCGACCCTTGGACGGTCCACTTGCCATCATACGCATCGATCCCGCGCCCGGATTTAAAGCGCTAGTAAAAGACCATTTCTTGCATCAACACCGGATCACGTTTGAGCTTGGAAACGCAAAGAATCTCAACAAAAATCCCGTCGCCAAAAAGACAGTCCAGGAACCTAAAAGTGAGTGATTGCGCCAAGATCCCCTGGGTGGAACCACATCACTCGTCACGCTGGCTATAGCTACTGCCCCCTTGAATTCCCGAATCCGCTCACGAAGACTGTCGTCGCGGTAGATGTGGACTCAACGGGACCAGTTCTGCAATAGCCAAATACCACTGAAAGACAGTGACATGATAGCCAATCAGCACGAACAGCGTATCTTGAACCATCCCCACAGTGAATATTCCTGCACCCCCTAGCACAGACGCGCACTTCCCCGCTGGTAGAAGTAGGTGATTTAGTTTATCTTCACTCGGACCCAAATAAGTCCTGTGGCAGGAACAGGTACCTTGTTGTACCCATAGATGGCCCATTTTGTAATATAAAGAGGTTCAATGGCTCACAGCTTCGCAGCTCGTCTTATCGCGTTAAAAAGTCTGAGTGTTACAAAGTACCAGCTGGAATCACTCGTTAATATCCACCCATATCACAGGTATCCGACTGTTCTCTAGACGAAGAAGCCCACCCGAGCCAAACCAGTCACCTCCTCATCCACCAAGAATCCCGGATCTGATCTCAAAATCAACCGCGCAGACACTCCACAGGCCGAAGACCCGACCGCCAGTACCAGTGAAATCAATGCCACTATATCTCCAACCAGTCATGCTCAACATTCTCCCGTTCAGAAAGACAGGCCACCTCCTACGCGACGATCAACACGACAACGTCGACGTCCGGCCCGCTTTGACCACTATGTCACTGACTTAGATTGATTCAAGCTCGTCCTCCACGTTGATCTTACCATTATCAGTTACAATGTTTGGTTCCAGTTATCTTGACTCACAAACACGGCCGATTTTTGCCCGCTGGTTCGTATGTTGCCCTTTTTGTTTAACAACAGGAAAGTAAAGACAAGTTCCGCCAGTACCGGTCAGCTGTACTGTATTATCGTTGGGCACTCTTTTCCCTTTTCAAAGCGGTAAACAGTGCTCCCCCAGTTGTTGTTATTTTAAACCGTATAGCTTTAGTAATAAAGTTACTTATTTGGTTCGGAATCGTGTATTGGATTCATCTACTTCCTAATTGGCGCAGTACATTTCGTGAAGTACTTCCTACCAGGCTTCCTCGTAGGCCTGACGTCAGATTCAGTCTCCCCATCTGTTCACATATCTTTCAACTTTAAATGAAAGCTGACTGGAAGTATGGTTATCAAGAGATTCACACTAGAGAACTAGAGAAAATTTGCAAAAGCTGGATTTCAAAGACACTCTTCGCTTGCTATCCAGACATGGTATCTATTTCCCAAAGCAAACTCATGAGATAACTCTGTCTACTGTATTCTTTCCCTCGAAATTAATACCACTATTTAAGAACAATCAATAAATGAACAATAAAAAAATGAAAACTTATCCATGCTATTAAATAGGTGGGAATAGGTTCCCCATGCTTTCCGATAAATTCGCCCCTGATTAGTCGGGAATCTTTAAGGTTAAACCGTTTCCTCCAAACATTTTATGGACTTGCTGAAGGCTAAGCAGTGAACTCAATATCCATATCTCGAATGCTAACCAGCCAATGAAATGTGAAGCCAAGATGGCCGCCCATGGAGGGCAATTTTTTACGTCAGTTTCAGTGGAGTACCCTGCCAATATGGCACCCGTAGCGTCGATAGGGCAAGAACCCTCTAGAGGGTCGGTGGGCATGCCCCCCGGAAACCTACAGTCTCTCAAATGTCATTTTCTGCATTTCTGGGGAAGATTCGCATAATTCTGATGGTCATAAAATGTGAAGTAAAAATGCTAAAAATCTAACACGTTTTAGTTGTTTGTTTTTCATATTATAAAATTATTAACATTAATTATTAGATACTTAGCCATTAGCCATATAGGGAGCTTTCTGGCATTCCGATCAAATTTCGAACCATTGATGAAAAGCTAGTTTACTATTTACAACACAGATTTATTTAGGTGGAATTATTTCATTAATATTGTCAAAACAAGTCACTAACAGCCTTTGGAAAGGACATTTTCTCCACGGATTTGGACATGTTGATCAGGACTCTGGAGGAAAATCGTTTTGAACATGTCCCATATAAGGGCATTAATTAATTACCTAAAATAATTTTTTTGTGTCTGATTTAGAAAATTTATTTTGTAAAAATGCCGCAAAATGGAGACCGTTCCCCCGTCCCTCCCTTGGTACGCCACTGGTCAATTTCAGTCAACTACGCCCGCTTGTACGTCAGATTTAATCTTCTACGATACATTTTACATTTTCTGAAGATTTTTCTTTAAAAATAAACAGAACACATGTCTTCAAAAGGTAGAAACGAATTTAGGAATTTCAAATATATTTCGAAAAAGCCAAACCGAATTACAAGTTATATATTTTCACAAAAATAAATTACCAAACTGACAAAAAACCGGATAAAAGGGTTCCGAAAAACTACTGGACGAAACTATGAAGTGCACGTCCGTTTTTCCCGAGAGTTTACCATCTTTAGACAATTTAGGACAGTTCTTAGGGCACACGGCAATAACGAATTCTTTTAAACACTCGAATATTTAAAACTGCACAAGTAATAATTCATGTCTTTCGTCTGTTTGGTCTCTTATTGCCTACGATTGTTGTTACCTTATCTTAAAAATTGAAATGATATACGTTCATTTGAATGAAGTGAATTAGATCGCAAATATATATTCCGTTCATTGACAGACAGTTGTTCCTATTCCCTTGGGGTTTCTTGGAGAGGAACGATGACACCTTACATTCTCCCTTTGTCTTACACTGCATTCGATTGGTCTAATAGCTTATTTAAGGCTTATACGGCTCACTACTCGTTAATCACTCTCGCGACCCAGCACTGGTGTCATTCCTTCGAAAAAGCACTTATCTTACAAAATGGCTGATACCGAATACGGAACATGTTCATCCCACGTAGTTATCTTGTTACTGCCCAATCGCCTTTTCTCCAAACCTTCGGCAACTTAACATTCCTCACATAAGATGCTACCGTTGTCACAGAGTTTGTTACTGAGCGAGAGTATGCCCTTATTCATGGCAAATACGACAGTCGGAAAACACGGCATTAGCTACCACATTCCAGGATTCCCATACAAAGCTGGCCCAGGAGCAGGGTCGTTGTCTAACACCAAGTATTGAGTTGCTGAGAGAGGATTTCCCTGAATTTGAGGACTTACTGTGTAGTTCAGGTAATTAAAGGTAATGAATTAGATGAGCTTGAGATGAACAATCTTTTGAGTGTCGCTATCATACTAAATTTAAGATCTTCGAGATTTTGGCACAGCATTGGTATACAGCCATTATATAATGGTACGTAATCCAGCACGGATACAAGTTACCTTCCATTCTTAGGCTGGACACGGCACATTCTAGCAATAAAAAATCATCCATATTGCAGTTTTAATGTTTGAGAAACATGAGAGCTTGGATATATTAAGTTTCTTCAAGCTCGATACTCAGAAATTGATTTCTGAGCCCCAAACAGGGATCGAACCCGCAACCTTCTGATGACCGGTAAGACACTCTAACAACTCGCACACATGTATCGAACTTGCACCCTAGCTCACCATCTGAGTCTTGGTAGCTCAATGGTTAGAGCTTCTTACCCGTCATCAGAAGGTTGCGGGTTCGATCCCCGTCTGGGACTCAGAAATCATTTTCTGAGTATCAAGCTTGAAGATCGTTCACCTACCTTCATGTTCACTTTATTAAGAAAGCCATTCACAAATTTTCCCAGTCAGGCCGTGTAGCAGAATGTTCGGAATCTTACATGGAGGTGAATCCCCTGTCCGTATCCGTTCAAGCGCAGGGATAAAAGAGATGATTTTCGACCTGAGCTATGTTAACCAGTTCTTGGAGAAGAAACGACTCAACCGTCAGTTGTTGCAAAATAGAAAAACGGAAAAAAAGAAAGAAAAAAACATTAATCACCACGGAAACAGCCGTTAGCCCATAGAAAGAGTCCCCTTTCCTGTGTTTTTTCCAGGTAGTAGCTTCAAGCAAGTCTTGGAAATCTCCCTCCACAACTCACACCAATATCCCAAAAGCGTTAACAAGTGTGCTACATCAATCCAGAGCTCATTCTACTGTCAGAGGGCACACGGCCGCAACAAGAAAGTTTTTTTACGTGTTGTAAACAAAAAACGGGTTACCATCTCGTTGCCATCTTTCGCAGATGTAGTAGCATCCTACCTCTTCAACTTGTTGTTCCAAGAACTTAAACTTTCATCCGTCCTCGTTATGGCCCATGTACCTTTGAACTGGTTCCAGTCCTTTACTCCCGTCCATTTTCCTAATCCTCTTGTAAACGCATGCTACAACAACATTGAATGCACCATGAAAACAAACGATCGACCCATCTGAAAATAAGACCAAGTCTGTACCAACACCATAAAGAAAAGAATTGACAAATACGCCCCTGAAGGAGCGTCAATAAAGGATTTACGCCTTGCAGCCATATGTAGCTTAGGGTTTCCAGGCTATTTTTGTTTTAATGAGATTAGTAAAATACAATGTAATCACATTAGGTTCTTAGAAGAATTTATGAAGACTTCATACTCCGCAGCAAAACTGGCTTCTAAAGAGAGGACAACTCCGTATACGCTCAGTTGCTAGAACATATGCTACTTACGGTGCAATCTGAGTCTTAGAGAAGTACATCACTGAAGCATAAATAGATCTATCCTAAATAAGGTGAAATCTAGCTACACTCGGAGAACCAGCAGTCTATCTTATACAAGATATCGAGAGAAATTCAGGCTCATTGAATGAGTTTGGGAAGGATTCCACAGCTTACGGCATACACAACCTGCGTTCAGGCAGAATTACAGGAGTTGCTAACACGTGTAACAGCAAAACCGTTTCAAATATCCAAGAAATTGAACCAAAACATTTACTAGTATCACAAAACCAAGGCTAATAGAAAATCTACGTACTTATGTAAACAACGTTTCAACGTTAAATATTATGTTTGGTCCGTTAGCAAACCTCCCGTATTCAGTTGTTCACGGTTGTCCCTGTCTTGTTTTAAAAAAGGTAAACTGACTTACGTTCGTTTCAACGAAGTGAAATTGAATGTAACTAATGAAATTTGTGAACCATCAATTAACACTAAATATTCGTTTGAGTTCAAAAAAACATGTAAGACAATAAACCTTATGGAATAATTTTACAGGGTAATGAACCAGCAAAAGCTCAAATGGACCACGTCACAGGTTTAACCATTGTCTTTTCCGGAATATATTCAGAGCTTTACGAGGATGTGGAATAGTCAACAGGTGGCTAACCAGTTAAAATAATCTTACTCTCTAACCTTGCCAAATGTCTCTAAACTATACTCACAGTTCAGGAATAAATTTGTGAAGATGATCAAAAAATGTTTGCGTACGAACATTACATTACTTTCTTAGGCATGCTAGCCGCGATCGGTACCCCAAACGCCACCTCTCCACGACGTAAAGCTCAAATGTTCGGGATATTTAGAGTGCCATGCTAATATGAGTTGTTTTATCCTGTGGGAGATGTTAACCGTGAAGTCCTTGGAATGTTGTAGGGATAAGATGCGATACTATATTTTGAAAATCACATGCTCTATGAAATAAATGGACGTGATTGAAACAGCCTTACATTAGGTATGGGGAAAAGTAACACAAATGCTGTAGGAATGTTGTCGGGGTATACTGATTAGTTGTTTTTTGTCAAAGTCTCGGGGCACGCGCATTGAGAGGCGGCGCCTCCACTAAGAACATATGTCTCTTTTATTCGTATGTTAGTTGTTTTATTGTTTTTTCCTTAGTCCTCTTTTTAATACCAATCATAAAAATATAAAGACTAACCAAGGGGCAGGACTGTAGATAATTCGTTTATTTTTAGAAATGCATTTAAATGAATAGATGTTCCAACTGAAAGCCGGGAGGTTATGTCGTGATGAAGTGTTTACATCTTCGACTAGATGTGTCGTCGTTCTCATGCTGCTGGAAAGAGTAAACACAGAATAACCCACGCAAAAATATATATACATATCTATAGATAGGTGGATGGATGGATAGATGAATGGATGGATAGATGGATGGATAGATGGATGGATGGATAGATGGATTAATGGATAGATATACGTACCTCTAAGATCACGTCAGCTTAACATATAAATCAGGATAACAATTGAGGGGTACAAAACCGCACTTAAAAGGACCCAAACCGTTTCCCCCAGCAGAAAATCCACTGTAGAAAACTAAAATAAATCTGGCGTTGGCCAGGTTAAACTAACCGTGCCAGGAAACAGTTAATTGAGGAACTGTAGTTGCAACCATTTACGGTAAAATGTGAACTCTTGACAAGGAAAATCTCATGTCGTTAGCCAGAGTAATATATAATTGAAGACTTACTTTGTCGGGAAAGACTTAACATATTTGTGTTTCTGTAGGATATCAAATAGTTTTAACATTAATCAACATCAAAATAGATGTACTTCCATGACGTCCTACTTATTATAGATGCATTATCACTACTTTTCATAGGGTCTCATTGTATTGATAAATTCATTCCCAGTAAACCTTGGTCAATCGCTTGAAAAAACATGTTTTCCGATCACAATAAATGATTTGTATGAACTATTTTTTCATCCTATAGTCAAATAAACTAATCTTTTATCCGTTTTACTACATTTTCGAGCCATGGTAACATCTTCATTTTACACATGTCAATTTAGGCAGAAAAAACTCGCCTATATCACCAGCCCTGACGCAAAATCTCTTTTTCAAAATTTATCTTAGGTTATGTTTAATTTCTATGTACTGAAAATTTTTGATCAGTACATTGACCTAGTCACACCAGTCTTTTAGTTCCAGAGAATATTGAGACAAAATGAAAAACTCGCTTCGCCCGAAGAAAGTCGACTGGTGGAAAATAGCCTTTAACCTTTGAGCACTTCAGTTAAAATAGCCGTCGTTGAATTACGGGCGTGATTCAGATTCAAGTCGGTCAGTGTTGTACTCATGATGAACTACGAAGATCGCTGACGGACGACACATGATTTTTCTATACTGTACAAATGGTTGAGATGATATTAAGGAATGAATTGGTTATATTAAGATTAACAATAACATTTTCACTCGATAACATTATAATGAAAATCGTAGAGGTAAACTTCGTACGTAAACAATCCAATGACGGTCTACGAGCTTTTTTGCAAGATTAAACTTAGTAAATTCAATTCATTTCCAAGTATAACCTTTAAACGCTGATGCAGAATTTAGGCCAATAGTTTAGAAAGTAGGGCACTGGACTAGATTTTGAGAGTCGACGATTCAAGGGTCACGAAAAGGTCTGGAGTTTGTATCTCTTGTGTAGGTTCCTAGACACATGTTAAAGGCTTTGGCTCGACCTTTACCTTTTTTATCCTTTAGCTACGGAATATCTTGGGGTTGCTTTGAATCAATCCATTTACTCTTCGATTCTGGGTTATATTTTCATTAATGACAGGGAGATTTCTCCCACGTGAAAAGCGGCTGTACTGTTTGGCGAGCATATAGAAAAAAATAAAACATCCAGAATCTAAGAACCTACGTTTGGGTGGAACGCTGCAGGCTCTGCACCGGTGAACTCAGTGTTGTCGGTAGGGTGTTAGGGCAAGGAACACGAACAGGGGCTAATATGATTCGATTCTTTGGTAATTCTATAGCAATGTTATAATTTACAAATTAAAAACTGGGCTGGGCCCTTCATTTGTCGAGTTGTAACGAACGAAATCCTGAAGAACAAACTTTGTGGGTTGATCGGCATGCAAAGAGTTAATATGCAGTATCTCTGGTTTATGTTGCTGATTCCGAACCAATCCTTCTTGCTATAATAAATTTTTGCAACATGGCTGAGCTTGTTTTGCAGTCCGTAAGCAAGATGACGCTAGATGCTTGATTGCTGAGCAGGTTATAATACACTAGTGATTGACCGAGCATGAGGCCCGATATTTCAATTGAACTGATCTGACATATGAAATCTGTAAGTAGTTTGTTATATCGCCTTCACGAAGTCTAACTAGTGCTGCAAAAAGCCTTTCAGTCACGAACATTTCATTTGAGTTCGGAATTTTGTACTTTTCTTCATCTGATTACTATTGAGGGCATTTCCCCCTGTTTTTCTAAAAAAAAATTTTTAGACATTGATAGGTCTTCCTAACTTTTCCCGATTGATCGTGGAATACGAAAGATATCCGCCCAATCATAAACCAATCAATTGCAGTGTTTCAAATATTTAGACGAATAATCGCCACAGACGTATAATAATCCCCACCGAATAACTATACTACCGTGGTGATACGCTTTATATTCCAGGCCAGTAAGTTTTGAGTTGATTTTAATGAGAATTATACAGAAATAGATTTTTGCTCTAAAAACATCTGTTAAAGAGCGATTTGTATAAAAGAACGAGAAGTGAACATTTAACTGATAAAATATTACGTTTATGCGCATGCTCTCAAGCTATTCTACTCTGAAAATCTTCTGAGTCCCGAAAGGGAATCAAACCCGTAACCTTCTGATCGCCGGTGAGATGCTCTAACCATTGCGCTCAATGTTACCTTCGCTCAACATCTGAGTCCATGTAGCTCAATGTTAGAGCATCTCACCGGTGATTACAAGTTTACGGGTTCGATTCCAGTTAGGGACTTAGAAAGTTTTTCTCAGTAGAATAGCTTGAGAGCATGCGTATAAGCATTATATAACTACACAAGTTACCACATTTAATAATTTCTCTGGTAAGAGATTGAGTGAAACGAACAAAGTACGAGACAATGTAAACAACACTATGTGAAGGAAAAACAATGCTGTACTATGGAAAAGAAAATTATTTCAGGGTATTATAATATGTTCCTTATTAACCTCATTTACTTTATCCGTAAAGAAAAGTACATTTTCCTGAAACTTTTTCCCATGGACCTTTTTCCTTCGTTGCTTGGCCTGCAAGAAAATGTCAGCAATATACATCACTCTCACAACTGGGAAACAGCCGCACGAATATTGCTAAAGTGAAAAGTCTTCTTTCTTTAAAACATGTTATAAGGTAGTCTAGCGAGATACCTTTTTGGATATGTTGTTTTAAGGAGCTCGAACGACATTCTGTTATTCCAGCAGCTGAATAGGAACTTACAATTTACGACGTCAGCTTCAACGACGTCGTCATTTAAACAAAAGAATTCTTTGTGCAAAACAGCGAGAATACTTTTTTTTCACCAGAGAATTCCAAGTTCTGTCGTCGTTGCTCATACTACGTCACTTAGACCATTTTCACGTCTTCAGGACGACGTCGGCTCGCTGAGTTAAAGAAGCTCTTAGTAAAGATTGAACTCAACCCAAGCCTCCATTCGTTTAAAGTACATTGGAGCGTTTTGGCAGATAAAAATAAGCCACTAGCAACAAGCGTGGTGGTCAAGAAGCCGTGGCTTGTTTAAATGTCGAAATTTTAAGTGATATCGTATTTCAAGTTGACGTCGTAGATCGTAAGGTCCCTAATTAAAGAATACAATGAACCTTGAGCAGTGTTAAAAAGAGGAACTTATTGCTTTAACATGCAATATTAACATATTGTTAACATTAACATAAGCCGTTTTAACCATATTTGTTTGAGAATTTAATTAAATGATAGGCCTGCACTTAATATTGCGTCCATATTGACTGGTGGATAAAAATAATTATTATTCGATTTTGGTTTTCTCACATTTTTGATTTTCTAAAAGACCCAAACGTAATAAACTGTTAATGAACGTAAAATTACAGCTTCGATAGACATGGCCCATTCAGCTCAATAACTGGGAAGAATCTAAATAGAAAAGCCAAAAATTAAATAAAAATAAGTCAAAGACATTTCGAAAAACAAAACAATTATTAAACACGGTAATCACAAAACATGGTGATTTGTAAATGCCTCAATGATCTGCTCACCAGAGGAAAACCAGGATAATTTGCTCAGCTTTGAACCGGATTTGTAAAAGAGTTTTGAATAGTTGAGTTGTTGATTGCACAACGTAAGTGTTGTTAGCTTCTTCGTTGCACTGGTGATCGCTTCAGTTAATATAACTTCGTTTATTTGATGTTTCTTTAGAGATTTAAGTTGGAACAAAATATCTGCGATTCCTTCATTGCTGTTTGCTGAAACACCAAACCTTGAAACTTTGTAAGTAGACAGGAAATAAAAGTGTTCCATCAAAGAAAAACCTACCTCTGACACCGACCTCGAGTTTAAAAGGAACGCTTTACGACAAAAGAGAGAGGATTCTCATCCATTTGTTGAAAAATCACGTTAGACTGAAAGAGGGTGCAACGGGTACGGAGAAGATTACTAAAGTAATATAGTAAACAAAGCTAATAAATTGAACCTTAACTCAATTTATGGATTAATAAATTAACATTATTAATTTATAAGTTTTAACGGAAAGGAAAAAATAAGAGATGAAGGAAGAAAAAGAAAACAAAAAAGAAAGTGAAAAAAGGAAGAAAAAGTAATAAAAAAGAAAGAACACAAAAAGAATGAAATAATAAAAGAAACAACGAAAGAATGAAAGAAAGTAAGACATAGAAAGTAAGATGTAAACAAGCATAGGACAACAAGAAATGAACAAGAAAGGAAGGATGAAATATCTCCAACGTAGTTACAGTAAGGTTATTATATTTCTTTCCTTATTTTGTTTAATTCAAATTTATAAATTCAGTGTATCCTCTGCCCTTAACAAAAAAGTGGTAATTAAATTCCAGCGTTTTTCCTAACCTCAAATGATGACATTATATATACACCATTTTCGAATTGTAAAGAACGTCTCGGCCAAATTTTATCAAGTCATAAATGTCATACCAGGCATTTAAAGATCAATAACATAAAATAAATTTTCAAGTCTTAAAATTTCGCAGGAATTAAATAAGTAAAAATATTGAAATTTAGTTAAACATGACAATAAAAATCTGTTGCCATTGAAGCGCCAGACACCCCGGTAGCAAAATTTTACCGAAACATAAACACATCACCAAAAATTTTTAGGAAAAAGACATGGTATTTAATGCCTACTTCTTAAATATACCGTAAGTCCTGATCGTAATTCTTCTCGCCAGATCCCGTACTTTGTTTATACGTGATCGCAAGAAAAACTTTGAGTGTTATTAAGACATACGATATCTAGAATAGCTGGTTTTGCCGAATCAAAACATATGAACTGCTTTATAAGTTTCTTTTACTTACTTAAATATCAAGTTCTAAGATTGCTATTTTCGCTATAGTATCTCCACTTTATTAATTTATTTTATGAATTGCTGGTTGGCTATGCTCCTTTCATAGTCGGACGGATTAACCAAATACCAGTCATGTTTTCAGTCAGGTAAAATATCCTTTGTAGAAATCTAAAATGTTGGAAATTGTAGCCTTGTTCCTCATAGAGTTTAGATAAATCAACTAAAATTTCAAATAAATCAACAATATCAACCCTTTGAATACTGCTGGAGATTTCCCTTTGATGAGCAAAATGGTCTGCGTTAACCAGAGTAAAATTAATAAAGACGACAAATGTCGTCCTTTCGCGTCAAAGTGTTAATACAATGTAACAATATCTTTAGAATTTTAAAGAAATGTGCTAAGTTACCGTGCATCAAAGTAAGGAACCAAGCTATCGTAAAGGAAATCCGAAGTTGAATGTCTATCTCCACAATGACATACACAAACTACAAATTCAAGCTAAAGGCTGGAAAATTACTACCATACCCACGACCAAGTGCTCCACACTATTAGCTATAAGATTCGATATTTAAAATCTACCATCTACCCCGGAACTATTTATGAAATATTATTAAGCCACTTCGACGACTTGTATAAAATCTACCTCCCAAAGTTGTTATAAAATATAGCTAAATACGCCTCGCAGTGTCTCTGCGAAATATTGCCATATATTCCCCTCGCAAACGACGAGAAACGCGCTGCGAAGCCCGAAGACCCGAGAGGCCGAAGGTACTAATCTCGACGTGCTTGGCATTCATTGACCCATATGAAGACTACGGAAGCATAATATCGCTTTGCGTTTTTCTTTCAATTGATCGCTGGACCACACAACCAAATCAAGCGCGTCGGAAATAGGAGTCCTGGCAACGAGACTGGATATCAGAATTGCGCAGGTTGTTCTCTCATTTGAAAGCATTTTTAAAGTAAACCGTTGTTGTGAAGAAATCATTTTCAGGAAAAATTATTAAAAAAGAAAAGCGATGTAAACTTGATCTACAAAGGCTGAAAGGATGCCCGAAAGTCAGACAAGCACAGTGGCCAAAGCACCTAAAAACTACAGAAGACGAGCGAAAAAAATTAAAAAAAATTCACTCTCTGAAACTGCATAACACGGTTAAATTGCCTACAAAAAACTAATGAAAAACGAGAAGTTAGATTTCTCGACATCAGACTTTAGGCAAACAGTAAAAGAATATGGAACACCAGTTCATGAAGCCAATATAGAAGCTGTGAAACATAACCATACTGAAGTCTTATAAAGGCAACTACAAACTAATAATTCAGTGAAAGATTTTTAATTTGTCGCTTTTCGAAAGAAAAACTGGGTGAACTGTCCAGCTTCAAACCTTGACATTAGTCACAAAGCTAACTTTGAAATTGTTTAATAAACTTCTGAAACCACAGATATGCAAGTGGAAAACCGAAATTAAAATACTTTTTTGTCGTAAAACACAATAGTGCTTGGTTTAGTTTTACTGTGGATCTGTTTGAACATTATCTTACATGAATAACCTCGAGTGAGTGGCGATATTGTGAAACAACAGCACATATAAAAAAGAATAATAAATACCGGGTTTGGTTACGGCACACATTATTTTACTCATTAAGAAACGTTTGCTCGTATTTTGTTAGCCATCAAGTGGAAGTATTCATAAACGTTTTTGGGTAAAGCATAAGAATTAAGAAAGACAAAATTACAACGTTATAACGGTAACCAACAATCAAAGCCCCTAAAAAAATCATTTTGAAGATGAATATTCCAATTCCAGAGTGGTCTACGGACCCTTAGATTTAGTTTAGAAATTAAAATGTTTGAGGTTCAATCCGTGAATGTAGCTCTAGGGTATTTTTATGACAACTACTATTTTTCTAATTTTTGTGGTAATCTTATTCCATAACTAATTTCTTCTTTTTGTCTTCTTCACAAATTCCATAAAGCAAAAAAGTCAGATTCATATCGGTAGAGGGATATTTTGATCTTTTTGTAACGAAAGGTGATCATCGCACGCTCTTACTCAGCCTCTGAAGTAGGCTGTGGAAAGACGGGGTCTCAACTGGGGATACAAGATTCTCGGGAACTTTTCGGTTGGAATAGTTAATTTTCAATGCTTTGTAACTACATTTAGGCAACAATTAATAATTCTTTAAGTTTTCACCTATAATATCCGTAATTTCTCATTCAAATTTACGTTTTAGGCTCTTTAACAGTTTTTAGAACCAATCGACTTCGTCCCTACTATTAATGGATATTATGCAATGGTGGGCGAAGGGTGCATGGTTCCGTGGTTGCGTATTCGTATTTCTAGTAGAACTCAGATCATTGCGGAAAATTGGAATATTAAACGAGCTTACCTGTAAGTTGAAGTTTGATGGGGATTCTATCACTTGACGTATGGAGGCAGGAGATTACATAAGATAGCACTGAGTCTGCGCAGGTTCATTCTTGAAAGTATGATGGGCTCATCAGGACAGGGATGTATGAAAACCTTGGATTACAACCCTTTAAAGGGATGAGTAATAAGAGCATAACATGCTCAAGGGAGAAGGGAAAAGGGAAAAGGGAAAAGGGAAAAGGGCGGGCATGTTATCTCCTGCCTCCATGCGTCATGTGATAGAATCCCCATCAAATTTCAACTTACAGGTAAGTCTCGTTTAATTTTCCAATTCTGTCACACGACACAGAGGCAGGAGATCCCGTGAGACTTCAAAGATCTGATGTGCCCAGAATAAACAATGCAAACTATTATAGTACCTAAACTATGTGTAGAATTTATTTAATACAATAACAAGCCCTGTGATTTTATGACAGTATTGCCAGTGTCATATTAGGTGTCCGTCTGGACAGGTTTGTTGTAGAACTTGTTGAAGGTATTTGCCGAGTTCCATCCTGCTGCCTTCTTTAGGACATCAATAGGCATGCCATTGCTGTAAGCCTTAGATGTTGACGCTGCACAGGTGCTGTGTGGTGCATAAACATTAGTCTCAATACCGGCAGTGTCTAGAACCAATTTTGCCCATCTAGAAACTGTGTCACGGGACACAGCCTTGTGAGGCTTCTGGTAACTGATGAACAGCTGGTTGACATTCCCCGCAGGTCTTTAGTTTGTTCTAGGTATTCCTTTAATGTTAGTAGAGGGCAAACGTCTTCATCTGGATCATATTTAGGATTATTAATGACCATAGGGCAAGTTCCTGCCCTACTGGACTTCATGTGTTCTAAGATTTGAAATTGGCAGGAGGCTTCTGATAGTGTCACGCCCTTTAAACTTAGGCTATGAATGGCCTGTCCTCGTTGGCCTGAGACAAGTAACATTAACATTACTAACTTAAGAGTGAGGTTCTTTAACGACAACGATGATTTTGGCTTAAGCGTAGCCAGATACTTAAGTACTATTGATACATCCCAGGTCTGTGCATATTTTGGCTGGGGTTTCCGTTTTTCAAAGATTCCCTTCATAAACCGTTTCACCAAGTGGTGTGTCCCAAATGTTTGACAGTTTGGTATGGAGATAATAGTTGACATTGCAGACTTGGCTGTATTTATTGTAGAATAACTCAGTCCTTGGTTGTACAGTGTCATCAGAAATGACAAGGCTTGGTTTAGTGTTGGCGTATACTTATTAATCTCCCTTTCACGACAAAAGTCCATCCATTTTCCGATGTATGTGATGTAATGTTTCTTTGTGCCAATTCTCCAAGATGACATGATGATGTTGTTAATGTCTGCTGAAAGCTCTGCCGCTTGGAAAGAATTCCGGATACAGGACAAACCATCAGTCTCAGTGATTTGTGTAGTGGATGTGGTCCCTTTTTGTTGGGGTGTTGTAACAGGCTTGGAGACTGTTATAAAATCCATGGTTGGTGGTAAAGCAGCTGAAGAAGTTGTGGAAACCAGGTTTGGGTTGTCCAAACAGGTGCTATCAATATTCCGGTTGCCTTGTCCTGGATAATCTTCTGAATGCATCGGGGGAGAAAGACTAAATGGTGGAAACCCTTAAAACATTGTAGTACCCCCAATTTATGGTAAATGCATCCACTGCCACACAGCCTGGGTCAGGATGCCTTGCTGCATACTTTGTCAGCTGGGTATTCAGCCGGCTCGCAAATAGATCAATTTCGAGGAATGGGTATTTATCTAAAATAGCCTGGAAATGTTTCTTATGTAACATCCATTCATGGTTATCTGAGAATATACGTGACTGCTTATCAGCCTCTACATTGGTTATGCGTGGAATATGTACCGCTGATATCCAAATAGTGCGTTGGGCAAAGAATGCTGTCTGAAGTTCTAGGACATTGATGTATGCTGTTTGTTCTGTATCTGTCCATCTACCCCCAGTTTTAAGGGTTCTTTTAACAGCACCCCAACCTAGGCTGGATGCATCTGATAGGATAACTATGTCAGGATTTTTGCATTGGATTGGTTTGTTTGACGTAGCTATATTATAAATCCACCAGACCAAATCTTTTTTCGAGTCTGGTGACAATATCATTTTAGAGTTATAGTCCCCTCGAGCCCTCCTTAATGCATCTATCTCATACATTTCTAATGCTCGATAATGCAGGTGTCCATATATAGTACCAGGAAAATTGGAAACCAAAATGCCAATGACTACATCGACTTGGTGTATAGTTCAATTACTGGTTTTTAACAAACAGGAACGGGTAGCAATAGTTTTCTCGATTTTGCGTGGAGTTGGTGAAATAGTCATTGTTATCGAGTTAAGGATAAAGCCCAAAAACACAAGCACCTGCGTTGGAATGGTGACAGATTTGTCTGGATGTGTTATGAACCCTAATTCTGTCATGTGCTTGGAGGTGTCGGTGATATTATGAGCATACTCTATGTATGCATCGCCTTGAAGATACGAGTGATCTATATATCTAGAAATCAAGTGACCCATACCCCGCAGAGTAGAGTAAACTGGTTTAAGCAGTTTTGTCAATACTCGAGGGGCACTAGACAGACCATTAGAGAAACATGTATATTGGTATAAGTTCCCTTTGAACTTAAATTTAAGGAACTTTTGGTGATCGTTATGAATAGGTATCACATAATATGCATCCTTACGATCTATGGAAGCCATGTAGCAACCAGGTTTCATCATTTTGATTGCAGCATCTAAGGTATCCATTTTAAAATGTTGATAGGAAACAAATTCGTTAAACTGTTTTAGATTTAGAATTGTTCGGTAGGATTCATCCTTCTTCCGACGCAAAAATATTGTGGAGATATACTCCCCTGCTTTACACATGGAGGGGATGATGACACCTTTGTTCAGCAAAGTTTGAATTTCGCGGTCCACAATAGCTTGTTCTGTATATTGAAGTTGCAAGCTCGCGCCCCAGCCTGACTGGGCGCTGTTCTATTTTGAAATTCAATTTTAACACCCTTAACATGCTGGAGGATCACTGGATCGGATGTTAGCTGTTGCCAGCGAGTTATAAATTGTTTTAACCGTCCAGCTGTCTGTACTGGCGGTTTATTCAATGACATTTGGTGTGGTTTGTGAACAATAGCAATAGAGCCTACCTTATTAGTATCATTACAAGGTTTGTTTATTTGCTCGTTGGCCCCTCTTTCTTCTTTTTCGTGCCTTGAAATCGACTTCGATCGAAAACATGTCCCCTTCTTTGGTAAGAGTAAAATTTTCGGTTTTCTTGATTGTTGTACGAGGGGCAAGCAGTGAGTCTGGGCCCTCGACCACTGGACGATGACTGCGACGAGCGAGCTTTTTTCGTCAGTTTGTTAGCTTCGGTGATGTCTTTAGTCAACTTTGCCTGATCACCAAACAAGAACTATCCCGACGGTGTAGCTGTGTTGCACAGAGCTGCAAAGTCTGGGTGTAGGTCTTTCTTCATGACCAAGCGACGTGTCTGGTTAAGATCATGCTGGCTTTGGATCGCCAAGGCGATGCCATCAGTTAACGCCGTGATCAATATCGGGTCACTGCTGTTTTGAATAGCATGGTCGGCGGCTTGAGTCATGGCGACAATGGACCCATTGAACGAATGTTGAAACTTTTGATATTTTGCATCAGTAGTTCGCGCCGTTGAAGTAACGTGGATCCATATTAAAGGGTTCACTCGAGGAGTCCTGAGGTTTTCAACATTCTCTGGACGAGGGTACTTTTCGAGTTTAGTACGCACTTTCTCGTCGGGCAACTTTTCTTTGAGGAGACTTGACACAATCTCTGCCAAAGCCTTCTGTATGGCGTTGCCTGTTTCTTTCGCTAACAGTTAAATCTTGAGCGATTGAGGAAAGGATGATCGTCCGTTAAGACGTAGCATTTTCCGCTTGAGTTGTTATTGTAGGCTGTAATAAGTGTGCCACTTTTGTGTCTACAGACATTACAGATTCAGTTTCTGTAGGTTCACATTCGGTTTTAGTCAGCAGGGAAGCGTTGTCTTCGGCCACGATGTTGTTCAGGTCGCTATACATCGACGACCTATTGGTATTTATCGCCTTCATCTCGTTTAGGAGTGCCGAAAACATGGATGAAAGGTTTGAGTCTCGTTCGTCTTCTTTGGATATGTTTTCGTTTGGCTCTTGCTCTGCACGATGCTCAGTCATTTTACCTGAAGTGGCGAGCGAAGTGAACTCCAACTGCGTTGGGTTCTGTTAGAGTAGTTTGGCTGCGAGACCAACTACGTTAGGCGCTTTTGTGCTTGGTTCCAACTACGTTAACACTATAGTGTGCACTTTGAAGAAGATAGCGGCCGTTTCTTGTATGTTTTTCGCAAGAAGCCGTAGGCTAATGTGTCTCTTCAACCCGCTTAAGCCGTTCAATGAACCCGCGCAGACTCAGTGCTATCTCATGGGATGTCCTGCCTCTGTGTCATGTGATAGAATTGTTAACTGGCTGAGGAATATTTCTGAAAGAAATAGAAATAAAAGATAAGAAATAGAAATAAAAAAATAAAAGATAAGAAATAGAAAATCTAGCACCCAAAATCGTTACACAAAATAAAGCTGAATATGAGGACTCACACTGGACTTTGAAAGTTTGTTTCCTGCACATTTTAGGCAATTTTGCAAAACATTACGATTGAAAAAGGATGTAGAATATTGTATTTACATTGGAAAATATCAGAAGCAACGATAAATAATAAACAGCTGCATGCCGGAACTCGTAATACCAACTTTTGATAAATACTATGATCCAGATCGGAGGTAGAAAATCTTCTATCTAAACTCATTACGAAGTATTGCATAACATAAAAATTCAGGTTAAATGTGGAAAACCAACCTCCAAAACTTGTTACGAAATCTTACTAAATATTAAGATTGAAAACGGAAGATCTACAACCACCCTCGTTCAAAAATATTTCAAAATCTTAGGATTTAACTATTGCAACATATCTAAGAGTGGTAAGGTTTGCGGTAGAAAAACTACTTTCTTAACTCGTAACGAAATATTTGTGAATACAACCAATCGGACCTGAGATTCATAATCCTATCGCAAAACTTCATCATAAAATATTGTTAACAATTTTGGAGGAAAATAGAGGTAGAAATTATACTGCCGAAACCCATTATTAAGTAAAATTAATCATTAATATTACGTTGGAAGACATAGAGTCAGTCTGGTAAAGTGGTACAAAATATTGCAAAGTATCAGGATTCAAGTCGGAGACGGAGACTACCTTCCCATTCCGAAGCGAAATATTTGCGCGGCAATGTTACCAGGGCATGACGATACAAATTTGGAAAAAATCTACCACGGAAATTCACGACTAGTATCTGATCAGTATCAGCATTTTCATGGGAGAGAAAAATGTCTACGTCTTAAGCACGTTCTAATTGCATTTTCTGGATAAAGCTTAGTTTTCATATAATCGCTGACGATCTCCGGGATGCTGAAATCGTTCAACCAAATTATCGCTGTCAATCGCTATCGATTACTGAGATTTGTTTCTATTTGATCGTTCGCACCACAGCATACCATTCAGCGGAGACTGCAACGAATCTTAAGTCATTAATAAAAATTGTCCGTGAAATGATGCTCATTGAACTCAATGCCCATGTCTGAGCCACTCAAAACCATAGTGGAGCATGAAAAAGTTGCACTTGTGTCCACGTATAACGTGTTTAAGGTTTTCCATACAGCTATAGCTTATTTTCACCGTGTTTCTGTTAAAAAGTTTGTGAAGTCTGTTAGTACCTGGGAAGTGTTTTTCTATTAGACTAAGGAATTGTCTGCCGATGTTCGATTTAACGTTTTTGGTGTATGGGCGATTGTACCAGATCACGTGTCTGTTTCTACTTCGTCTGTTCTTGGTTTGGTTTGCAGTGTTACTTCTGTCCGGGTATGTGTCTTGGTCATGGGGAGCGTTAGTTGAAGTGTATGTAAGCTGTACGTTAAAGTTGCTTTGTTTGAGAGCATTCTCGTATAGCGGAGCAGCGGAGTCAAAGGTTTCTTGGTCGCATGATAGCTTAGATATTCTGTGGTTTATTGAGGCCGGTAGTTGTTTTATGATAGATGGACGATGGTTAGAATAGCTAACTTAGATGCTTAGATGGTTAACGTTAGATGGTTAACGTTAGATGGTATCGAGCACTCCCAAACCAATCGTCAACTGTGTTTATTGTAGGATACACATTTGCTTTATATATATGTACATATATATATATATATATATATACATACATATGTACATATATATATATATATATATATATATATATTGACAGATATAGAAGCAGAAAGACAAAGCGAAAATTTTTTTCCCAAATCGCCACGCGTGTAACAGGATTCCACGAACTTCGAGATTAGTATCCTCCCACCCCGCTTCGTGCGGTGGGCGAGGGGATAACGTATGCCGCGATCAAATCTTGTGTGAGCTGTTTTGTAAGCAGTATCGTTTCTCATTAACATAACATAGCACGTAGGTCTTCATACAAAAACTTTGTTTTTAAGTACAGTACATATAAAAAGGGAATGCTAATACAAAAATGCATTTTGGGGCGTTTATTCCTCATCATACCGTATACTTTCTGTATTTTGTTTGAATTTTAAAATATACGTGCTTGGACATTGGCTTCACCGATCGTCCGGACTGCCTGGTAGTTCTTAGATATTTTTGAATGTTCAAAACAAAAATCTTAGTGTTTGGTGACCAAAAGTTTAATCGGCAAAAGTTTAATTTCAAAAACAAACTTCACAGCTTGTTGTCTGAGGGAAAGTTTTGCTTTTCTAATTTTGATTTCTAATGTTGATCTAATTTTCTTGGAACTGCTTAAGTTACACTATGTATGTTCCTTGTCAATTGATGATGACTTTAACCCATTAACGGTATCTCATCTCCAAACGCATTGAATTTGGTAATCCCTTAACGGATAATCTGCCCGGAGTAAATGCATGGTCTTATACTTTTATATACAGCAAAAAAGAAGCTTCAAGTTGCTACTTTAAGGAGCTTCGTAGAACATGGTTTCTACAAGCTGCGTGCGTTGAAGCCATCTCCCATATTTTGGAAATACGGCAACGGATACAAGAGGGGTCAACATGTTTGAAGAAAATAAAGAAGATGGCGATTCTGAAGCACTTATAACGGAAAATGAACAACAATTAACTAAAGAGATCTGGTAGACGCCAATTGAACGTTCCCTGGGGATTCGGAAGACGAAAAAGAGGATTTCCGTAGATTTTTTTTGACGAATAATCAAGTGTAGACATTCGTCACAAATAAATAGAAAGTGATAGCGAGTGGGAAAGTGATGATTCTGACAGTCTTATAGAACAGAAGAAAACTTTACTTCAGCGGAAGATGAAGCCATGAATGCCGAGACACCTCTTGGTCAAAAGTTAGGGATGGGAGCCTGATCAACAGATTTCCTATATTCGTTTTTGGGTGATTGTGTTTTTTCGATCACGTCGTTATTGCCGCAAAGATGTACGCTCGCAAAAAATTTGGGGATCTATAGTTTTCTACGAGTCGAGTAGTACTTTCAGCTTATGTTGGCTTAAAAATTTTAATGAGAATCAACGAAGTGTGAAAGATAAGGTAGTACTGAGACTCTTATCTCTTTAATTGAAATTCTGAATTGAAAAACAATTCCTTTAAAAAGTTTCTAGCTTTAAAAGTACCTATTCCCGTATTGGGGTCTCGTAAGCACGAGAGAACGACGACCAAATTGAGCAAATTTAGGCCTCTTGTTTCGTGACTTAGGAATCTTTTATTGAATTTGTATATATTACTGGCAAAATTATTTCCATTCACGAAAGACTTGTTATATGTAATAGCCGTTTATGTTTTAAGAAGTACATTCAGGAAAACCCTGGTAAATTTAACGTAATTCTTCGGATGCTTTCCAAATTTGGAACAGACGTCGTCTGGAGCTTTGAGGTTAACCTCCGCTAAGAAGTTCGCAGCAATGACGACGTTTACCTTGATTTCAAAGTAGCAGACTCGTTGGGAAGACCATGCTGTAATTATTATCATCATTTTTATGTCCATAATTACCTTCCATTCATTCACTTATATTATTCATATCATTTCATAATCCAAAGCGGGAGAACAAACGCTGTACCGGAACAGACTCATGTCAAACCAACTCTCCTTACTAAATACTATAAAATAGCTGTGTTGATGGAATCGACCGATACCGTAGCAATGATTCGGTCGGACCTTCACCCAGAAAGTGGTGGAAATACTTATTACGAGTCTCCATGAATATTTCGGGTGTGAACGGATTTTTCTGAAGGGGTGGTAAAGTCACGTATGTCACTTGGATTTTTCACTTCTGCATACTAAACGACAAATTTTAATAACGACTACAACGGATAGAAAAAGGCTCTTTAATCCACCGTTTACTCGTCGTAATGCAATCGACTTAGATATCAGTGTGAAGAGCTACAAATTGTAGCCTAATGTGTCGAAAATTTGTGTATAAATGTTCAAGAAACGTTTGAAAGTATTATCCAGCAAGGACAATGTGGTGAATATCTTTGTAGACAAAGTGACTGCTATATGTCTTTTATTTTGTATTATATGTACTTTCTAATGACACGAAATTGATGATTTTTGCCCATGACCTGGCTTCCGTGATTTTCGACGATATGTGAACGTTCGTTAAGTTTTTATCGCTCGAAAACGATTTCTGAGCCCTAAACGGGGATTGTAGCTTCTACTCAGCTACAGATAGGCAGTCGGTAAGCTAAGATGTAGATTACACATCATCCTGATCATGTCTTGAATTATCTGTAACCGGATGAGGGTCTCCAGTTTCAAAATTTTATATATGTGTACAAGAAATATTCTAATTATAATTATACCTACTATGCAAACGTTGAATGGTTCTACAGCCTGTTTATACAAACTTTGTTAGCGGGTTATCCCGGGCACCTGGGATATCAGCTCAGTCTGTTGGGAAGAACTCCTTCCGGTCGAGGTTATAGCAGGCGAGATCGCTGCAAGTCGGGATAAATTAGCGTCGATATAAACGTCAAAAAATTGGATATCACGTTAAACCGGGATGAAATGGATTGAAATGAACAAGTAACAAACAATTTTATGTGGCATCGGAAGTAGTGAAAGGCATTTGCAATCTCGAAATTGGTTAAAAAATCTTAGTTCGTGCTGTAAGATATCATGCACAAGAAAACAAAATTTTACGTATTTGAAATAACATGCTGAACATAATAGACCATTGGCATGAAAATTGCTTTTCGTTTGATCGTTTCTCCGACTCCATTTCCAGCAGTTTCCTGCATTTTTACCTCTTTAGACACAGCACATTTATAATGCATATAAACCATGGATAGAATTCATCCAGTTTGATCCGAATGTCTCGGTATGCCGATAAAGTACCTTTATTTATAATGGATAACCCTATCAGCTACCTGAGCTGTTCTCCCTAGAGGTCCAGTAATGGCAACCCTTCACGGATCCAGTATTACTACACAAGGAGCCAGGGTACCCGGACAAAACCTGCCATGCTTGGTAGAGTCAAACTGGACAGTACTCTTATCACATGTGATACATACAGGTACATTATACACAGCGCCTAACCCTGCCGCTGCCTCCTATTGCTCCCAGCTTGTATATGTGATTGCAATAGAATTTATCCCAAATATTTGTTCCGTCGGCAAAGATGTTTGTTCTCAGTGCTATTTTTACATTTACAAGAGGACAAGTTTCTGACAAGCAATTTCCTCCATTTTGATATTACTCTGATATTGAATGGAGTCAATAAGGAGGTGGACTTGAGCGGAAGTGCAAAGAGACAGGTCCACTACTAAGACAAAATTTGGTAACCACTACTTCGCCAAAAAAAAAATAGGGAACCATAGTTACAGTATACTGTACAGTGTACATGTACTCCGTGTAAGGCATCAAGTACGATGCCAACTTTGTATTTTTAAAATTACACCATTATTTCTTATTGCAAGAAATGGCATTTCAATAATCCTCCCGAAAATACTTCCCACTTCCCAGGACATTTGTTCCCCTTTTTCTTACACATGTTTTGTCGCTCATACTTGTTTAAAATTAAAAACCATTTAAATTCCATAATATGAACATTTTCAGTATGGGGTACTTGATTTCCTATATACTACCACGTATTTCTCAAACTATCCTACCCTAGAAAACTTTAATTTTTTCCCAAAGTTAAACTTGGAATTTATTAACTCTTCACTTCTATTACAGGACATCAACTCACCATAAACTACAGCATCGAATTGCTGACATGCAATGAATAAACTTCATGTTTACATGTGGCTGAATAAACATTAAAATATGTTAAGGAAAACTTACTAATGCACAAAACAAACCTGCACTTTTATATTTCTTTGCCTTTTGTTTTCCAATACCACATGTTTGAACATTTCACACAATCACCACCGAGCAGTCGTGTTCCATTCAGAGACTTCTGCAAAGCCATCACTTAAGCAAGCCCATCAAACAAAATATATCTTACACATCAAATTTACAATCAGTTCAGTGCATGGTTTGCATGTCCACTCACGAAGAGATTTCACATTATCATCATCCATCTCATTACCACAAAGCTTTCGTAACAAAACATCTTCCCCGTATTCAAAGTGACATTTAGCTTCGAAAGAAACGTTTCTCTGCAATGCACCATTTATGCAAATAATTAACTGACCTCAATGAATAAACCAAAAGTATCCGTCCCAAGGAATACGACGAAACAACACGTCTTAAAAGATTTAAGTCGGTTTTCCTGCTTCCCTTTTATTGTAAGAATGTTTATCCAAAAATATATATTTTCAAAATTCGAAGGAACTCATAGGTAAAAAAGGAAAAGCTTTTCTTCTAAATGCTTAGTCATTGCTTTAAAAGATCTATAGTAATCGTTTTAAAAATAAAGTGCAACTATCTGAACAAACCATCTAAAACGATGGAAACCCCCAATACTGGACAACTTTAAAAATCACATACTGTATTAAACTTGATTTACATGCTTTATATAGTACAAACAACTAATACCTCCTATACTAAAATAAACAGTACTTCAAACGTTAACACGATATACTGTATGTTCTGTGTGTTTACTTACATGTTGTATGAACTGGACTAGACAAATCTGATGCATAACAACTTTAGTAAACCAGATTACTTGTACTACAACACTTAAAATCAACCTAATAACTTAAGTCTTACACTGCAATTGTTAGTGTCCTGAAATTGCGTTAAAAGAAACATGTATTAATTTCAAATTTGCAGCTACAAAATTATTGCATGATATTTGCTTCTGTTTGCAATTCCGTGTCTTTTAACTGCCGTTTTCAAAGATAACCAACGAGGAATCAAATGCGTCCCACTTTAGAAACCTAATAAACTGCTCACCTTTTGCGTATTTCTCTCTTAACATGGCTCTGATGCCTTTAAAGGACACGTTAGCAGTATGATAAATGAAAGACCAGAAATTGGACTAAAGACGTCTAGTTCGCTGTTAAGGCATCTTCCTCGTTCGTCTGTCCATTTATAAACATCTCAATCTCAAGTTTCCAAGCACGGTGGAAGAAGGTTCTTTCTTCAGGTTGAAGAGTGAGACCTATACGTTAAGAATAAAAAGACAGACTAAAAGTATACTGTAATATCAGATAAATAGGAGTGAAAACGAGGATGAATAATATCTCGCAGCAAGGTTTTCACATTAAAGGCTTTCTTATTTGCATATCTTTCAAAACGGAATGTCTCATAAACGGATGAGAAAAGTGCGGTCGACATTTTCCATCATCTAGCAGTTCTTTCAAAGAAGGCCAAGGAAATTTTCCTCTTCGATACCGTTCACAAATAAAGGACGCTAAAGTCAATATTAGTAAATAAGTTTCTCTTCTAACCTATTCTTTTTTTTCTTTTCTATTTTCGAATGAAGTGTAAGTTTGCACTTGCAATAGTGAAAGATACAAAGTGGTTATTTAGTCGTATGAAGCAACCAGTTTGAAATAATAAATGTCCCTTGCTGGTAAATATTAAATGTGTAATCGAATATTAAAGTATAATTCCAATTGCGACGTACGTAGCGACGTCGTGAGGAAAGAACTTCAAAGACATGGAATTTGCACACTAATATGTCGTCGATACAACATTCAAAGAAAGCAAAACATCTTATGAAAACAGCTTCTTCGAGATTATTAACTCAGTTAGCTATTGCTTGGGCGGAACGTCAAAAGGACAAATCAAAAGTGAAAGCGATTCTCCAGCGTGATGACGAATAAGGCAAGAGCTGTTGGTAAGTCTTCAAAAATCAAGAAGTAGCTGGGACAAAGTTAAAGATTTTAAAGCAGCGAAGTACTACGGCATGAAGTTTGACAGGCAATCGAATATTACGGGAACGATCGTCTCCGGTAACATGTCGGAATCGCACGATTAAGAGTTGCGGAAGAGAAATGTCATTACGTATCACTTGTGGACGACTAGTGAAACACGTTTGCGACATTTTCCTGCAGAATAAAACAAAATGAACATTTCCAATCTAATTTGCAAAAGTAAAGCAACTAGTCATGTAATATTTGCACGATTGTACAGCAGAAATTGAAACCGAATTTTATGCAGTGTAAAATCGACCTGTAGATTTACGCCTCGTTTGGTAGGGGGAAAAAATATTTAGAAAAAAGGCCAGTCACACCGTATACACAGACCTGCCTCCTCTAATGGTTCTATGTTAGCCGTAACGCATGGTAAGAGAGAGTTCTTAAAATTGCTAATATAAATATTCTCGACTATTAAAATACTGTAAAACATAAGCCGAAGAAAAACGTCATTAAAATTCATTAGCATTAATAGGATGACAGATCACATGACAGGCGTTAATATATATTATGCCTTTTTTAAGCTATTATGGAGTTGCATCAAGTCTTGACCTGAAAGAATATTATAAAATATTATTGAAAGTAGTCTTTTAAGTATTTATTCTAAATAAGCAGCGATGTGACCAATCGCCTGGTTTTGATATCAGTTTCCTATCATTTAATTTTAAAAATTGCAAAATTTAGTGTTTGGTAAACTCGGCAGGTATGCATACCACCGAAGTTTGTGGCAAATTTTTCGCACCAATTTAGTTTATTTTGTAATTATAGAACTTTCAAATTAATGTACTACGCTTTAAATTAACAACTGAAAATAGTACAATAAATACAATAAGTTCTGGGACAAGATAAACATGTGAAAGTGTTGCCACTGATTAGACTTTTTATTGCAAAATTACTGCTTTTCTTCTAAGGAAATTTGTCCCGAAGCAATAAAAAAAGGATTGATCATGTGACAGAAGTTGATAAACGAAATGTACTAAAGCACAGTATGGAGTGAATCACTACATCAATGGGCGAAAAACAATCTTTATTACAAGGAATGCACATCTTCTGGTCATAATTGTCCTAAATTACAAACAACACCGACCAGATTTGTTTCAGTAGCTCCGATCAAAAAATACACGCTGCCATTTAACACAATGTTATGTCTTGTGCTTGGACAGAGACCTTTTACCGATTTTCCGCTTCCGATAAAGATGTAAAAACGAACTGGAGTACAATTCATTGTAGGAAAAGCCGACGAACACTCTCTGTTATCTTTGTTCACTTCTTTGCACAAGCTGTTAAGAATAACTTGATATTGATCTTACAAATGTCAAGTTTTCTTGCGGGTGAGAGTAGGACAGAAATACACAAAACGAAGAAAAGATACCAATTTACATTGTAAAGCTGTCATTTGTGGAAAGCCAGTATAAAATTTCCCCGAATTTAAGAGAATCGTTAATACCGGAGGAGTCGATGCAAGGTGTACAAAGAAAGCGCTTGATGATTCATGTACACCGAAGATCCCTGGAGACATACGATAGTCTCGTATTTGCTCTCAGTAATGGTTCTGTATCGTCTTAATATGGGACGCACAACTCTTTCCTGGGCGAAGAAGAAACCAGTTAGACTATGGTTAGCTACGATCCTAATAATACGAGTTATGTTGGAGAAATTGGAAGATCACGCGAAACAAGGAACAAGGAACACCTGCTGAACGATAAATACCCCACCAAAATTCAAAAATCGCTAACCACGCATGGACTCACACACATACCACTGACTTTAAAAATAGGCATGCAGTACTATCGACAAAGGACGCAATCGCATAACAAAAAACATCTCCATGATTTATGTAGCCGACAACAACTTGAAGCCGCTTCCTCAACTATAAACGCTTCTCTCACGTAAACAATGCCATCGCTAATAATAAAAACATTCTTGGAATTTAAGTCTCGGTTTTGTTATTGTAGCTGTATTTCAGCATTATTACATCTATTAAATCACTCACGCTTACAATGTATTTCCATATGATCTTTTCATATTTCTCATTATTTATCGCCCGTTGAAGGCTACAGTTCTGGTAGCTGAAAGGTCGAATGAAAAACATTTGGTCTGAGAACGCTTAACAAATATCCTTAATACCGTACGTATTTACTTGACCGTGCTTCTCGCACATTATTAAATGACAGTATTGTAGTGGCAGCAATTACAGTATATAGTAGTAGAAGTACAGTTCTAGTAGAAAAAATAGAAGTGGGAGTGGTGGGAGTGAGAGCGGTAGTGAGGGTGGTAGTGGTGGTCCTGGTGATGGTAGTAGTAGTAATAACAATAATACGCTGCGCATTAATAGAAGGCTAAGACCCCTTCCATTGTCCTTAATTAGGTGCTATGAGAGTGGTAATGATAAAAATACAGTAATGATAATGATAATGATAATGGTAAACATTGAGATAATGCTACCGATAATAATAAAATTAAAATAAAATTTATGCAGGATGCTCTAAGCAGAAGCTCAGATCCCTCAGTGTGTCTCAACAAAGTACAGAAGAACATCAAGCATATTAGGTATAAGTAACTTAAAGGTGAATATATACATTAATTCTTTAAACATTTTAAGACAAACGTGACCCTGCAATCATCAGATGAACTCTTCTTAATGAAATGGCCTAGCATGAACAAGTATAAAATTCTGAAGGGCCACCTCTTTCAATGAAAAGGCTTAAAATAGTCATGAAAGGGTTTAATCTTTTGACCTAGAGACATTTACTGTCTTGTACATCAATTGAATGTAGTTGTCTACTGTTAGTTACCACAGAACATAATAATGAAGAGCCAGGCCACAAGTAAAGGCATTAAGCCACAATGTAAACTGTACATCATGAGAAGACTACTGAAACTCATTCTGAAATTGTCCTGAAGACAGCCCAAGATAATAAGAGCAGCTATGGTATGTTGTACGTTTAAGTTATAAGTGAAAGAATCAGTAGCAGGTTTGACAGTAGGCTTTTCAATTTAATTCTGACTGAATAAACATGTAATAGGTACATTGTTGATTCACACTCACTTGCAAGTTAGTTGTTCACCCAAAGCATGGAATTGGCAGTTCTTTAAGGTGTCCACAAATCAATACTGTATGGGTTGAGAGGTAATGTATCTTGTCATAAACAAACATGGTTCATGAAAATAACACAAATTCCATCTACTGTATTCAGTATCTTCTGTAAAAAGAGAGGTTTCAAGAAAGTGACATCAACTGCACCTTTTGGGGTTTTTTCCCCTTAACCCATTAAGGGGCAAGGGCATCCTTTAGCATTTTACTCTGGCTAATGCCAGATGATTTTACTTGTCATAGGGTTGAGCCCAGAGTAATAGCCTAGAGTAATATATAAACAATATACTAGAAATAGTGTCACAAGTAAAGAACATGCTATATATAATTACTTTATATAGTTCAATAGGTAAATTTCATATTACTATACAGTTGTAAGTGCACATCCTCTTCAACTTAAAAGGAAAACTGGCTGCTGATATTAGAAGAAGCAACTACCCATGCAAATGTGTGATTTCACTGGTTTCCTGTACAGAATTAATGAATGATTTCATCAGAAATAATAAACCCAGACCTTTTCTGCAATTAATGTGAAAATGAATATCATCATAGGGCATTTGCTGTATTAGTTGCTTGTGCTTGGACAACAACATTCTAACATATCAAGGATCATTCACCCAACTCTGCTGAACAAAATCAGCTGCTGTCACCTGGAATAAATTATCATGTGCAATCTTGCCCTTAATCCTTTGTACTCTTAGCCATGTCTCCTCTTGACAAATAAAATTGTCCATTGCCAACCAGAGTAAAATCAAAAAATCAGTCTAAGACTAAAATGTGATAATTGAGGTATTCTTAACCCTTTGCAGTCTGAAACATCTCCCATTAACAACCAAAATCATTAGCCAATGTAGAATCAAAGTTGGGTATGGATAAAAAAGAAATTAATGGGTTATCCAAGTTAGCAGTTATCTTATTAATGAACAGGTACCTTGGTCTGCTCAATAAAATCATCTGCCATTAGCAAATAGAATTCTAAGGTCTTGTCCCTTAATGAGTTAATCGTACATCATGGTCTGTTAATTCCAGCACCAGCCCCTTTCAGTTTTATTCTGACAAAAACCAGGTAAATTTAATATTGTAAAGGGGAGATATGTTGGCCAGCTTGGGAGTTAACCATTTATCACAAAACCTACTGTAGCTTTAACATCTCTCCTTTATGATGAAAATTATCAGGCATTAGCCAGAATAAAATTATTTTTGGCCAGTTTTAGGATTAATAGATTATGAGGCACCATAACTATTAACTCCTTAATCCTAGCCCAGGTGTCTCCCCTAAGTGGTGAGTATTAATGTGCATTTTGAACTCTGGTTAACAGAGTAATAAATCTTAACAAGATCTTCTGGACAGTGTATACTGTGGCAAAATATTTATGATTGCCTATAACACTAGAAAATGTGTCTCTCACATAAGTTCAACACCTCTATATGGCTTTTGGAAAAGCTCAGATCTCCATTTATCTTTTTCCTAGGTGATTGCCTGGCTCCCTGTTAGCTCCAGTTAACTCAACTACAAGCAAATTAGGTTCACAATTGATAACTGCAGCACCATTACTGAGCAGTAACAAACATTAAAATTTTCATAAGCAATGGTTATGTAAATAATTTACTTTCCCCAAGTATTTTATTTTAATCAATCTGCTCATTCACATCAATCATATGAGAACTTTACCGCAACAAGTAATGAATTTTTAAGTTCATACGGAATTAATACGACAAAACTAAATTATTATAAATTCACTTCCTTCTATAATTATAACTAATAAAAATTACAAATAAACTTATTTTTAAATTAAACTAAAGCAAATTTTGCAAAACTATGACAAAATTGAAGCCAAAAAGACTCTAAAATATGAATAATGAAACATTCTCATGGCTCTATGGAAATTAATGCTGCCCAAGTGGAATCTTCCAATCAATTTCCAGCATTAACATAAATTCCCAGTCTTCCTTTTTAATTTTACACTTTACAACGATTTATTCAGAGCAAAAATTTTTATGTGGAAAGAAATTGACGATTGTCCATGTGCAAACCTGAACTATGCACAGTACCTGCAACAGTTGTCCGGCGAGAAATCTTCATCTGTGATTCCGTGTCTTCCAAATAAAAATTGTCTTTCATTTGCTCGCTCATATAATTCGTTACATCTTGATGATATGCATTCTATCTCTTCGGGGTCGGGAGACAATGATATGGTGCCTATGCTTTTCCAAAAATTTTGTCAAAATTGTTTGTCCAATATGGCTGCCATGATGTCATATTCAAAATTTCAGTAAGAGCATGAAATAAGCGTGTTCACTGGCGTGGCGACTGGTAGATGCTGGCAGTGTAATGCCCCTCTAATAATTTTAAATTCTAAATTGTTGGCCAAATGCAAAATTATTATTATGAAATTAATTATTTGACAGCTGACAAAAATAGAGCGAAAAATCTTCGAAAGTCCAGTACATTTTGTGAAGTACTTCGTACCAGGCTTGCTTGCCGACCTGACGTCAGATTCAGTCTCTCCATGGGCTTACCTATTTTTCAACTTTAAATGAAAGCTTACTGGAAGTATGGTAATCAAGAGATCCACGCTAGAAAACTATAGAAGATTGAAAAGCTGGATTTGAAAGACACTCTTCGTTTGCTATCCAGACATGGTATCTATTTCTCAATCTAGCAAACTCATGAGATTAACTCTGTCTACTGTATTTTTTTCCCCTCAAAATCAATAGCATTACTGTAATTTCTCTATTAAGCCCCAAGGGGGCAAATTTTGTTTCAAGCGTCGTTTAGAGAGGCATTAATGGAAGGAGCCTTATTGGAGAGGAGGGGGCTTATTTCCAATAAATACAAAAAAGTCTGTGTGCATGTTTGATTTTCTTTTACCGTATATGCCATTTAAAAGTACTTAACATTTTAAACAAGGTACAGTGACGTTACTTAAGTACAAGGTAATATTTAACAAGTTAATAATTAACAAGGTAGTAATTAACATAAATGTTTCTTGCATTGGTCTCTTTGACTGCTGAATTAAGACCCTACACGATACCGGATAACAGTTTTTGTTTCGAGAATAAGTTGGTATACCGGTAGTAGGTTTTGTTATTGTTATAAATATACGCCTTTATTTAATAATGTCAAAAACCTCGTCATCCTCTTCTAAAGTAAGATGACGGACGTCAAAGTTCCTCTGAAATTTGCACATCAAAAGGATCATCTTCATTGTCAAGTTAGGAAGCTTGCAAGTTTTCAAAGTTTTTTTTAATATTTCAAACTTTATTCAAATGAAAAGGCATTGGCATCTATTTTAAAGAACGAGCAGGAAAAAAATGCCAACAAACTGAAACATCAAAAGCTCACTATCAATGAATTAAAGAGCAAGAATAAAATATCGGATCTTTGAAATAATACGATACTTTCTCGTTTAATAGGGAATGGGGGGCTTAAAATTCTGCTTCCAGAAACGGGCGATTATTAAAGCGGGGGGCTTAAAAGACAGTGTCGACTTAATTATTTTCTGCTTCCAAGAATGGGAGCTTATTAGAGCGGGGGTGGCTTAAAAGAGAGAGGGGCTTAATAGAGAAATTACGGTATTTGAGAAAAATCAATAAATCAATAACTAATCTTTAAGGTTGAACCGCTTACTCTAAACATTTTGTGGACTTGTTGAAAGCTCAGCAGTAAACTCAATTTCCATATCTGGAATACTAGCTGGCCAATGAAATGTGAAGCCAAGATGGCCGCCCATGGAAGGCAATTTTGTACGTCAGTATCAGTGGCGTACCGTGCAAATACAGCGCCCGGGGCGTCGAAATCGCAAGAACCCGCTGGAAGACCTTTCGGCATACCCCCAAAAACCCACAGTCTCTGAAATGTCATTTCCTACATTTCTGGGCATGATTTACATAATTCTGATCGTAATAAAATGTCAAGTAAAAATGTTTAAAATCTGACACATTTTAGCGGTTTGTTTTTCATTTCATAAAATTATCTATATTAATTATTAGATACTTAGTCAATAACCAGATAGGGAGCTTTCTGGCATTGCGATCAAATTTTTGAACCATTGATAAAACTCTAGTCTACTATCTACAACACAGATTTAATGAAGTGGGATTATTTCGTTAATATCGTCAAAACAAATCACTAACAGCATTTGGAAACGACATTCAGTTCTCCACGGATTCGGACATATTGATCTGGACTCTGGAGGACAATGGTTTTGAACATGTCCTATGTACTCATCAATCTCTTTCTGAAGTTTTTCAGGATCAGGATACTTTGAAGCATATTCTTTACACCACTTTTTCACTCCAGTTACGACAGGTTTTTCCTCTGTTGATAATATTCTGATTTCAGAACTGTCTAACTGCAAAGCATTTTGTAATGAAGAATCACTTTTGAACACCACATAAGCCACTTTAAACCCCGTTATTTTGGTTATTTGGTCTGAAAAGAAACTCTTTTTAGACAGCTGTTTACAAACTTGACCAGGTTGCTTTTGGATATATATACTTTGAACAGCCGCACAGCATCCAAACAAGGTTCGAAGAGAAGCCTTGCTACAATATGGAAGTACATTCAGCACAAACAACATCCTTCCACTGGGCGTACTTTTATCTTCTTCCCTGACAGAGTGACTTTTTAAGTACAGCACATGGTACGCATCCTGCTTTTCGTCAAATTTCACCTGTCTGATTTAGAAAATTTATTTAGAAAAAATGCCGCTGCAATAGAAGTGCTGCCCGATGCAGACCGTCCCCCTGCCCCTCCCTTGGTACGCCACTGGTCAGCTTTATCCCCCTACGCGGACTTGTACTTCAGTTTTAGTCTCCCACGGGACATTTTACATTTTCCGAAGATTTCTCTTTAAAAATACACACAAAACATGTCTTAATAGGGTAAAAATAAATTTAGGAATTTCAAAGATATTTCGAGAAAGCCAAACCGAACACAGGTTATATATATATTCATAAAAATAAATTACCAAACTGACAAGAAACCGGACAAAAGGGTCTCGAAAAAGTACTGGAGGAAACTATTAAGTGCACGTCTTTTTAACCGTCAGTTTGCCATCTTTAAACAATTTAGGACAGTTCTTAGGCTACACTGCAATAATGAATCCTTTTAAACACTCGAATATTTAAAATTCCTCCAGTAATATTTCATCTGTTTCGTCTGTTTCGTCTGTTATTGTTCACTACTGTCCTTACCTTCTCTTTAAAATAAAAAAAAATTATGTACGTTCGTTTGAATGAAGTGAATTAGAACGTAGATATATATTCCATTCCATTTAAGACAGTTGTTCATATTTATTTGGGGGTTCTAAGTGAGGGATGATGAGATCTTCCATTCTTCCTTTGTCTTGCACTGCATTCCATTGATCTGAAAGCACATTGAAGGCTTACACGGCTCACTACTCGTTCTCCACGCTCGCGACCCAACACCGGTGACATTACTTCGAAAGACTAGAGCACTTATCTTACAAGATGGCTGATACTGTATACGGAACATTTTCATCCCACGTAGTTTTCTTGTTACTGCTTAATCGTCTTTTCTCCAGGCCGTCAAGAGCTTAACATCCGTCGCATAAGGTGCTACCGTTGTCAGAGAGTTGGTCATCCAGCTAGAGTATGTCGTTATTCATGGACAAATACGACAGTGGCAAAACACGGCATTAGCTACCACATTACTGGACTCCCATACAAAGCTTGTCCAGGAGCGGGGTCATTCCTTAACACCAAGCAGTAAGTTGCTGACAGAGGATTTCACGTAATTTAAGGGCTTACAGTGTAGATTCATGTAATTAAAGGTGATGAATTAGATGAGCTTGAGATGAACAATCTCATGAGTGTCGTTATCACAGGAAATTTAAGGAGATCTTCGAGACTTTGGCAAAGCATTGGTACACAGCCATTATATAATTGGACGTAATCGAGCATGGATACAAGTTACCTTCCATTCTTAGGCTGGACACGGCACATTTTAGCAATAAATCATCCTCAGTTCATGTTCACTTTATTAAGGGAGCCATTCACGAATTCTCCCAGTCAGGCCGTGTAGCAGGTTGTTCTGAATCTTACATGATTGTTAATACTTTGTCCGTATCCGTTCAAGCGCAGTGATAAGAGATTGATTTTTGACCTGAGCTATGTTAACCCAGTTGTTGGAGAAGAAGCGAGTCAACCGTCAGTTGTTGCAAGATAGTGTTACGTGACAGTCGTCACGCGCCGAGAACATTTTAGAATATTCGAACTTCTCTTAGTTTTTTCTTAGTCATACCGTTTACTCATGCTGACATTGTAATTCTGCTGACTCACGCTGAAGTAAAAACTTTTAAGCTTCCTTGAGTCATGAACACTGTCATGATTGTTACTAAATATAGTACATTAGGTTATTTTAGAAATTACGTAAATTACGGACAGACTATATAAGCGCGACTCGCTTAGACCCTCGGTGTGTGTTTTGTGTGCTCAAGGTCGTTACCTGTATTCAAGTCTCGTTGGTGTAATACAAGAAAATAACAGTTGTGGTTGGAACGCTTTACTGGCAGAACTTTCATCTTTTGTCAACGCTGCGTTGCCAGAGTCGCAATCTTAAAAGTGTCAAGAAGACAGATAAGCTTTGAACATTTTTAGTTGTTATCTTAACTCTTAAGTTTCTTTTCTCGTTTGTAAATAAATCTTTTCATTTCTTGTTACACGTCAGTAAAGAAAGAAAGAAAAAAAGAAAGAAAAAAATAACATTAATCACCACGGAAACAGTCGTTTGCTCATAGAAAGAGTCCCCTTTCCTATGTTTTTTCCAGCCATTAGCTTCAAACAAGTCCTGGGACTCTCCCTCCACAACTCACACCTATATCCCAAGCGTTAACAAGTGTGCTACAACAATCGAGAGCCCATTCCACTGTAGGAGGATACGCGACCGAAACAAGGAAGTTTATTGCGTGTTGTAAACAAAAACGGGTTACCATCTGGTTGCCATCTTCCGCAGACGCAGTAGCATCCTACTTCTTCAACTTGTTGTTCCAACAACTTAAACTTTCATCCGTCCTCGTTATGGCCCATGTACCTTTGAACTGGTTCCAGTCCTTTACTCCCGTCCATTTTCCTAATCCTCTTGTAAACTTATGCTGCAACAACATCATTGAATGCACCAAAAAAAATAAACAATAGATCCATCCCAGAAAAAGGACAAAACAGTCCCAACACCATAAAGAAAAGAATTGACAAATATGCCACTGAAGGAGCCTCATGTTTGAGGAAGTTGATCGTCCAGGTTAGTGTAGTCTTGAGAAAGACTGTTGGTTGAAGTGACTGACGTTTCGACAGCCTTAGCGGCGGTCATCTTCAGAGTCAAAAGGAGAGTAAATGTCAGGTTCGCCTGTATTTGTATCTGGTTCGTGCGTGATAAGTGGGCAGTCGTATTAGTCACGGAGGTGTGATAGTTGGTGAGAAACAATGGGTGTGGTTGTGTAGGCGTTAATTATCAGTTTGTCGAAGTGTAAGTCTATTGGCTGCTCGCACGTTTGACTCTGTGAATTAGTCGTTTGTAAGGTCCCGGTAATTGTTGTGATCGGTTTAATGGATTTACTTCTAAGTTAGTATACCAGCTTTCTAGTGTGAGTCGCTGTTTGTAGTTTGCATTACGTACAGCACCAACTACAAACAGCGACTCACACTAGAAAGCTGGTATACGAACTTAGAACAAAATCCATTAAACCGATCACAACAATTACCGGGACCTTACAAACGACTAATTCACAAAGTCAAACGTGCGAGCAGCCAATAGACTTACACTTCGACAAACTGATAATTAACGCCTACATAATCACACCCATTGTTTCTCACCAACTATCACACCTCCGTGACTAATACGACTGCCCACTTATCACGCACGAACCAGATACAAATACAGGCGAACCTGACATTTACTCTCCTTTTGACTCTGAAGATGACCGCCGCTAAGGCTGTCGAAACGTCAGTCATTTCAACCAACAGTCTTTCTCAAGACTACACTAACCTGGACGATCAACTTCCTCAAACATGTTACGATTCTCCCTGGTTCAAACCATTTACTTGAAGGAGCCTCACTAAAGGATTTACGCCTTATCTAGCTCAGGGTTTGCTGGCTTTAGAAGAATTTATGATGATTTCATAATCTGAAGCAAAACTGGCGCCTAAAGAGAAGGCAACACGGTATACGTTACTAGAACATACGTTACTTACTGTACAGTCTGAGTCTTAGAGAAGTACATCACTGAAGCATAAATATATCTATCCAGCAGTCTACCACTCCAAAGGGCTCTAAATAAGGTGAAATCTAGCTACACTCTCAGAACCGGGAATCTGTCTTATACAAGATATCGAGAGAAATTCAAAGGCGCATTGAATAAGCTGGGGCAGGATTCCCCAGCTTATGGCCTACACAACCTGGGTTCAGGCGGAATTACAGGAGTTGCTAACAAGTGTAGCAGCAAAACCGTTTCAGTGAGACTTCTAAAATTACATGGACGCTGGACAAACCGATACAGCCAAAGATGTGTATGTCCAAGAAATTGAACGAAGACGTTTACTAGTATCACAAAACCAAAGCTTATAGAAAATCTACGTACTTATGTAAACAACGTTTCAACGTTAAATATTATGTTTGGTCCGTTAACCGACCTCCCATATTCAGCTGTTCACGGTTGTCCCTGTCTTGTCTTAAAAAAGGTAAACTGACTTACGTTGGTTTCAATGAAGTAAAATAGAATGTAACTTATAAAATTTGTAAACAATAAATCAACACTTCAATATTTGTTTGAGTTCAAGAAAACATGATGTAAGACAATGAACCTTCTGGTGTAGTTTTACAGTCTCGTCAACCAGCAGAAGCTCACATCGAGTACGTCACAGGTTTATCCTATCGTCTTCTCCGGAATATATTCAGGAGCTTTACGATGATGTAGAATAGTCAATAGGCGGTTAAATAGCTGAAAAACCTTACTCTGTAACCTTGCCAAATGTCTCTAAACCGTACTCACAGTTCAGCAATAAATTTGTGAAGATGATCAACAGACTTTTGCGTATGAGCGTTGCGTTACTTTCTTAAGGATGCTCGCGACCGCCAACGCCAACTCGCCACGACTTAAAGCTCAAATGTCCGGAATATTTGGAGTGCCGTGGTAATATGAGCTGTTTTATCCTGTGGGAAAGTATTAACCGTGAAGTCATCGGAATGCTGTAGGGGTAAGATGCGATGCTATTTTTTAAAAATTACATGCTCTATAAAATGAATGGACATGATTGAAACGGCCTTGCCTTGGGTATGGCCAAACTGACACAAATGTTCTAACTATGTTGTCTTAGTGTATTGGTCCGTTGTATTTTGTCAATTAAAGTCTGAGGGCACGCGTGTTAAAAGGAGGCGCCTCCACCAAGAACATATGTCTCTTTTATTCGTAACTTAATTGTTTTATCATTTTTTCTTCAGTCCACTTTTTAATACCAATCATAAAAATGTAAAGACTAACCAAGGGGCAACCCTGAAAATAATTATTTAATTTTTACAAGCGCGTTTAAATGAATATTGTAGAAATCCAAACGTAACGGCCCTCGGTACTTTCGGATTCAGCAGGCCTAAGTGGCCGCTACTTTCGGAGGGCCGCTACTTTCGGATAGTTAAAATACGTTGGGAAGAAACAGCTATTGAATTGACTTAGTTATCAAGCAATGAGAGGAATGAAATTTCCAACATTTTTATTGCCAGATCTTATTATACACTGATTGTCAAATTAGATACAAAACTACGAACATTTAGACCAGAAAAAACAAAGCAAAAACAACAAAGTCATCTTGAGGCCATGTGTATACGGTGTCGTTTTCCTAGCTTTCTATGATGTTTTGCGTCCTCAGACAAGGCCACGGGAGTAGAAAATAATGGCTTTATGATCTGAAACAATATGAAAACGTCACCGTGTGCACAACAGCAGCGATGAGGAGCTTGCCATGGTTTTCGGCAGCGATGATGGCGACGTATAAGAGAGAACATGTAGTAAATATTGGAAAATTAACGATGCACACGTATTTTCTAAAATCACATGTATTAGTACCTTTAAGTTGATTGTTAACTTTGAATACAAGGATTACTTTTTGTTGGATAAATATGTGTTTGAAATATAAAAGCACCGCATTCAAAGGGGCCGTAACGTCCGGAAAATTTTAGAAGTGTCACAATAATGACGATACTTTCGGGGGTTCGTTACTTTCGAGGGGTCGTTACTTTCGGAATTCTACGGTAGAAGTACCAACAGGACGACAGGAGGTTTCGGTGTAAAGAAGTGTTTCCAGCTTCGACTAGGTGTGTCGCAGTTCTCATGCTGCTGGAAAGAATATACACAAAATAACCCACGCAATAATATTTATACGTATATATATATATATATATATATACTTCTAAGATCACGTCAGCTTAACATATAAACCAGGATAACAATCGAAGGGTACAAAACCGCACTTAAATGGACCTAAAAAGTTTTCCCGGCAGAAAGTCCACTGTGTCGAACCAAAATAAATCTGGCGTTAGCCAGATTAAACTGATCGTGCCGTGAAACAGTTAATTGAGCTACATTAGGTTGCAACAATTTAGCGGTGAAATGTGAACTCTTGACAAGGAAATTCTCATGTCGTTACCCAGAGTAATATATAATTGAGGACTTACCCTGTCGAGAAAGACTTAATATATTTCTGTTTCTATGTGAAACCCAAAGTTTTAACACTAACCAACATGAAAATAGATGTGCTTGCTTGACGTCCTACTTATTAGGCATCCATATAAGTACTTTTCAAAGAGCCTCGTTGTATTGATCAGCTCATTTCCAGTCAACCTTGGTCAATCACTTGAAAGATGTTTTCCGATAACAATAAAAGATTATTTAGATGAAATATTTTTTCATGCTATAGTCAAAATAAACTAATCTTTTTTCCGTTTTACCACATTTTCAAGCAATGGTAATATCTTCATTTTACACGTGTCAATTTAGGCAGAAAAGGCTCAACAATATAACCTGCCCTAAAGCAAAATCTCTTTTTCAAAATTTATCTTAACTCTATTTAATTTCTATGTACTGAAACTTTTGGACCAGTACATTGAGCTAGTCACAGCAGTCTTTTACTTCAAGAGAATATTGGCATTTAAGTGCGTTTTCCACCAGGCGAATTTTGCCCCGCCATTCGACTTGTTATTATTTAAATTGAATAGATCCATCATTACTTCCAGCCGAAACCTCACGACACAAAAGAAAAAGTCTCTTCACGCGAAGAAAGTCATCTGGTGGAAAACGGCCTTTAAGCTTTGAACATTTCAGTGAAAATAGTCGTTGTTGAATTGCGGACGTGAATAAGATGCAAGTCGGCCAGTGTTGTACTCATGATGAACTACGAAGATCGCTGACGGACGACTGGTAATGATTTTTCTATACTGCGCAAATGGTGGAGATGATCTCCAGGAATAGTTTGGTAACAGTTATATTGAGATTAACCATAACATTTCTATTGGAGAAGATTGTAATGAGAATAGTAGAGGTAAACTTCGTACGTAAACAATTGAATGACGGTCTGCGAGTCTTAATGCAAGATTACACTTAGTATATTGAATTCATTTGCAAGTATAACCTTTAAACCCTGATGCCGAATTTAGGCAAATAGTTTAGAAAGTAGAGCACTTGGCTAGATTTTGAGAGTCGTGGATTCAAGGGTCACGAAAATATCTAGGCTCTTGTGTGGGATCCTAAACCAATGTTAAAGAAGGCTTTGGCTCGAAATTTAATTTTTTTATCCTTTAGCTACGGAATATCTTTGAGTTGGTTTGAATCAATACATTTAGTATTCGATTCTAGGTTATATTTTCATTAAAGACAGGGAGACTTCTCCCACATGAAAAGCGGCTGTAGTGTTTGACGAGCATTTAGAAAAAACTAAAACATCCAGAATCTAAGAACCTACCTTTGTGTAGAACGCTGCAGACTCTCCTCCTGTGAATTCAGTATTGTCGGAAGGGGGTTAGGGCAAGGAGCACGAACAGGGGCTAATATGGTTCGCTTGTTTGGTAATTCTATAACAATGTTATAATTTTAGATTTAGAAATGTGAGCTTGGATATATGTTGAGGTAGACGAGCAATCATCAAGCTCCCTACTCAGAAAAACGATTTCTGAGCCGCAGACGGAGATCGAACCCGCAACCTTCTGATGACCGGTGAGACGCTCTGTCAACCATTATCAATATCGAGTGGCTTCCGCTTAGGTCGCACATATATGTCGAACTTTCACCTTGGCTCGCCATCTGAGTCTTGGTAGCTCAACGGTTAGAGCGTCTCACCGGTCATCAGAAGGTTGCGGGTTCGATCTCCGTCTGCGGCTCAGAAATCGTTTTTCTGAGTAATGAGCTTGATGATCGTTCGTTTATCTCAATGTTATAATTTACAAATTAAGTCTTGGGCTGGGGCCGTTCATTTGTCGAGCTGTAGGAGATCCTGAATAACAAGTTTTGTGGGTTGATCGGCATTGAAAGAGTTAATATACAGTATCTCTAGTTTATGCTGCTAATTCCGAACCAATCCTTGTTGCTATAATCAATTTTTGCAACATGGCTGAGCTTGTTTCGCAGTCCGTAAGCAAGATGACGCCAGATGTTTGATTGCTGACCAGGTCATAATACACTAGTGATTGACCAAGAATGAGGTCCGATATTTGAATTGAACTGACCTGACAAATGAGGTCTATAAGTAGTTTGCTATACCGCCTTCATGAAGTCTAATTAGGCCTGCAAAAAGCCTTTCAGATACGGACATTTCATTTGAGTTTGGAATTACTTAAGCAGTTCTATTCTGCATAGGTACTTTTATTTATCTGGTTATTGTTGAGGGCATTATTGCCTTTTTTTTTTTAAAAAAGATTTGCCGACATTGATATGTCTTGCTAACTTTCCCGAACTAAGCGAGGAATACGAAAGATATCCGCCCAATCATGAACCAATACATTGTAGTGTTTGGAATATTTAGACCAATAATCGCAACCGCCGTATTATAATCACCACATAACTATCCTACCGTAGTAATACGCTTTATATTCCAGACCAGTAAGTTTTGAGTTGATTTTAATGAGAGTTATGCAGAAATAGATTTTTGATCTAAAAACATCTGTTAAAGAGCAATTTGTATAAAAGAACAAGAAATGAATATTTAACTGGTGAAATGTTATGTTTATACGCATGCTCTCAAGCTATTTTACTCAGAAAAACTTTTTGAGTCCCGAATGGGAATCGAACCCGTAACCTTGTGATCGCCGGTGAGATGGTCTAACCATTGAGCTAAATGTAACCTTCGCTCTCCATCCGAGTCCATGAGGTGGTTATAGTATTTCACCGGTGATCAGGTTACGGGTTCGATTTCCGTTAGGGACTCAGAAAGTTTTTCTGAGTAGAATAGGTTGAGAGCATGCTTATAAACATCATATAACTATACAAGCTCCCACATGTAATAACATCATTGCCGAAATATTGAGTGAAACGAACAAAGTATTGAAGCAATGTGAACATGTGAAGAAAAAACAATGCTGCACTATGGATAAGAAAGTTATTTCAGGGTATTATAATGTTCCTTATTGACCTCATTTACTTTATCCGTAAACGAAAGTATGTTTTCCTGAAACGTTTAAAATACACAACGGTAACTCCAAAAATCGATAGCATATTTAATTTTTTCTACGTTTCTACGTTTCGATTTTTCGAGTTACCGTTGTTGTGTATTTTATCAAAATACTCAGTGGTTCCCACAAATTTCTGAAACATTTCCCCATGGACCTTTTTTCTTCGTTGCTCTGGTCTACAAAAATACGTCAGGAAAATACATCACTATCATAACTCCAAAATAGCCGAATGAATATTGCTAAAGTGAAAAGTCTTCTTTCTTTAACACGTATTACATTAAGGCAGTCTAAGCAGATACTTTTTTTGTATAATTTGTTTTGAGGAGCTCGAACGACATTCCATTATTTTAACAGCTGAACGGGAACTTACGATTTACGTCAGTTTCAACGACGTCATTCTTTAAACAAAATAATTCTTCGTACAAAACAACGAGAATGAATACTTTTTATTCTTCAAAGCATTCTTAATTCTGTCGCCGTTGTAGATACTACGTCAATTAGACCATTTTCACGCCTTAAGGACGACGTCGACTCGCGGAGTGGAAAAAAGCTCTTAGTTAAGATTAAACTCAACCCAAGCCTGCACTCGATCAAAGAAAATTAGAGCGTTTTAGCGGTCATAAAACAAGCCACTATTATTAAGCGTGGTGGACAAGAACAGGGCCGCCGAGAGATTTTATGGAGCCCGGAACAAAATATTGATTTCTAGCCCTTGATGACTTCATATATGCAATAAGCCCCCCTCCTTGAGGCCCCCGTCCCCTTTTGGGGCTCCAACAATCTGAAACGCTGTTTCCCTGCATTTCGAGGGCAGTATCTATTCCTCTAACCCAACTGCCGTCCGTCATGTCACTGTCTTTAATCTTCGTTACGCCACAAACATAAAGCTCAAACCTTTTAGGGGGGTCATATCAAGTAGGGGGCCGGGGCAAGTTGCCCTCCCTGCCCCCCCTCTCGGCGGCCATGGACAAGAAGCCATGATGTGTTTAAATGTCGAAATTTTAAAGGACGTCGTCTTTCAAGTTGACCGTAAGTAGATCGTAAGGTCCCTAATTAAAGAATACACCGAACCTCAAACAGTATTAAGAAAAGGAATTTATTGCCCAAACAGGCAATATCAACATATTGCGATCAATAAGCATTCTAAATCAAATTGTGATTAGCGCTTTTGTTTCGGCTTTGCTGGAGCCTTGCATACTTTATCCTCCTTGAAAAAGATATCTAAATATATACCTAGTTATCCTCACATGAAAGCTGGAAATCAATTTAAAAATTAAGGAAGAAAAAATGAGCTGGATGTATTTTACAGCAGTATATAAATACTAAAAAACGAGTAAAATGTGAAATGAAATAGGGAAGATCGCGGACAAATGGACGTTTCGGGTCACAGGTCTTCATTACTGACAATGAGCTACGCGAAAATTTAACTAAGTTACTTTTCCTAGAAAGATTAACTTATGATTACCTATTACCTGAGTTGAACGTTGCGTGGAAACTGCAAGTGGGAAACCTTGGTTACGTCACAGACGATATATCGACGGTCGTCAAGCTCATATCTCAGGAAAATGATTTCCGAGCCCAAATGGGGATCGATCCTGCCAAACGTCTGGTGACCAGTTAGAAACTCTAACCATTGAGCTACAGAGATTCAGATGGGAAGCTCAGGTGATAACTGTGCTCGGTGATCAGGATGTTGTGGTTCGCTCTACGTCTAGGTATCAGAAGTCGCTGTTCTGATATGAGTTTGATTAATGCCGATGTGTCCTCTAGGATATTACCTAACTCTCAGATATTCAGTTTACATACAAGGGTATATCAATGATGTGATCGTGGTAACTTGGTAATTATGTTCTTAATACGCACGCTCTCAACCTGTTCTCTCAGAAAAAGTTTCTGAGTCCCTGACGGGAATCGAACAAGTAACCTTCTGATCGCCGGTGAGACGCTTTTGCTCTTGCTTTTGTTTAAAGAACGACGTCGTTGAAACTGACGTCATAAACCGTAAGTTCCCGTTCAGCTGTTAAAATAACAGAATGTCGTTCGAGCTCCTCAAAACAAATTATACAAAAAAGTATCTGCTTAGGCAGCCTTAATGTGATAATGTTTTAAAGAGAGTCTTTTCACTTTAGCAATATTCGTTCAGCTATTTTTCAGTTATAATAGGGATGCGTTTTCCTGACGTCTTTCTAGCTCAATGGTAGAGCGTGTCACCGGCGATCAGAAGGTTACGGGTTCGATTCCCGTCAGGGACTCAGAACGTTTTTCTGAGAGAACAGCTTAAAAGGTTGCGTATTAAGAATAATAAGAATACAAGGGTTTATTTACACGATACAAATGTCATATACGTTAGTTCCTTTTGGAGTATGTAGCGTTCTATCCAAAGCTACGATTTCTGCTTTCGATTCTACCACTAAAATATCGATACGTGAGAAAGACTCCCGTGAGTTAGCACGATTAAACAAAACAAACAATCGTACACGACAATCTTATCTTGTAAATGGTCCCAAAATTTCACCTCACGCGGTATTATTATTAGCATACCGAGGCTGCGGCATCTGATTCTTGGTATCTCAATAACTAGAGCATTTCATGGGTCATCAGGTTGCAGGTTCGATCCACTTCTGCGGCTCAAAATTAGTTTTTGTCAGATTTAAGCTTTACGATCGTCGACATATTGCAAATACCCGTTTCTTTGAACGTGCTCCAAGGTTGATGAATATACCCATACAACTAAATATAAAAATGCTTCCTGAAAAATGAAGTCCATGATGGCTTCCGTACGCTTGGTTTATTACCCTTAGGTTGCGGGGGTTTCACCCGCACTAGTAGCTTGGCTGGGGTTACTAAAAGATCAACACTTTTGGTAGTGTTGAATGTATGATTAGGCCTGCGTTTTATAAAGTTAATCAACAGTAGCACACGGACTGGTGAACAAAACTACTATACAAAAAATTACCAGCCGTTTCTTAAAATAGCTGTCTATCTATATTATGGAGTAATATTAGGTACTGTAACTTTGTTTAAAGTTTCAAGCAACATATCAAGTTCTTGATTATGTTTGGAATAGAAGTGAGTCGAGGATGAGGAATTTTGTAAATTGTCTTTACTTTGTTAAGGTGTCGAAGGCTTTGTACCATAATTTAGAACAGCAGTAATATGAAATATGAATGGATTTTCCAAGCCAATAATTTGAAGTTGTCGGCTGGTCATGGGTTTTGTGATCGGAAACTACGGTAAAAAACAGGAGATGATGCTTGTTATCGCTGGAACAGCAGATATAAGCACCAAACTTCTACTGGGATCGCTGTGGCATTCGTTGTGGTTGTTAAAGTTTTTTTAGAAATTTCTTGAAGGAGACTTCAGCACTTGGAATAGTCTTTCTCCACCAGGCCAAGGGAAAGCTTTAAGGCCCTCCAGACTTTCCAGACGTGTAATTCCAAAACTGTGCGCACTGATTTAACTCTCTTGGTTTCTTACCAACGGCTTTATAATCTAAAATCTAAAATGAATGAATGAAGAAATAAACAAAGAAACAAACAAACAAATAAACCAAATAAAAAATAAATAAAAATGGATGAAAGTATGGACCGTCCTCAGCCTTATCTTCTCGAACGGTTCATTTGTTCCCCAAGACAAGTAGGAAATTTGGAAGAAACTATTTTTCCGAGCGGATAAGAGTAAACTTTTTCAGTCGCATTGTCTAAATAGGCCCCTAAGTTTCCGACTGGCTAAGCCAGTATTCAATTGTCAAATTTTCATTGGATTTGGACACTTTAAATTATGGAAATAATTGTATAAACATTGCACAAGCAAGTAACAAACTGACCCTAGATACCGTATGCTAAAACAAACACTGCATTTGTAGCAAGTTTTCATACAATGCTAGATATTTGGTATATAGATTAAAAAATGATCATATGCAAGGTAATATACAGTATCTTCGACATACAGTGAACATCACACGTGCATTGCCGGGACACACCGAACTGAAACATATATGTTGCTTTGGATCACAACTAGAGTTCTTGTAATCCAATTGATAGAACATATCACCAGCGATCGCTCATTTATAGGGCGCCTAAAACTTTCCAGTCTAATTTCAAATATGCAATCATTTTAATTTTTCAACTAAAGCTAAGCCGTTTTAACCATATTTCTACAACAATTTATTAAATTTCATAGGCCTGTCCGTAATACTGCGTCCATATTCACTTATGAATAAAAGTAACTCGTTTTTCTCACCATTCTGACTTTCTAAAAATTACGACGCAATACTCTGGTCACGAACATTAAAATACAACTTCGATAGACATTGTCTATTTCGTTCAATGGTTGAGCCACGTTGTCCAAAACAATCTATATAGAAAGATAAAAAGTGAAATAAAAGATAACTCGAATAACAAAACAATTATTGAACTGGGTTATCTGGAAATATCAGGATTTGTAAATGACTGGATGACCTGCTCACCACTCACAAATCAGAATATTTTTCCCATCCTCGTACAGAATGATTACGAGAATAGTTTAGGTGCTGATCACGCTACATTAGTGTAGTTAGATTGTCGTTACACTGGTGATAGCTTCACTTACTATATCTTCATTTATTTAATATTTCTTTAGATATTTAGGGGGAAACAAAATATCTGTGATTCCTCCCTCGCTCTTTGCTAACACGCCAAACCTCAAAGAATTGTAAGTAAACAAGAAATAAAACTGTTAGATTAAAGTAAAACACTGACACCTACATCGTGACCAAACGGAAGGCCTTACGACAACAGAAAGAAGATTCCCATGCATTTGTTGAAAAACCACGTCAAACTGCAAGAGGCTGGAACGAGTATAGAACACAGGACATTTCTAAATTAATATGGTAAAGAAAAAGAAACCTAATTAAAAGGATAATAACTTAATCTACTGATTCATAAATTAAGATTATAAATTAAAACGTTTTGATTGAAAGGACGAAATAAGTAAGGAAGAAAACACAATAAAGGAAAGAAAGATACAAAGAAAGTAAGAAAAAAAGAAATGAAAATAGAAAGAAACAAAGAGAAAAAAAGAAAGAAACAAAGAGAGATAGAAAGATATAGAGAAATGGTTAGAGCGGCTTACCGGTCATCAGAAGGTTGCGGGTACGATTCCCGTCTGGGGCTCAGAATCGTTTTCTGCGTACAGGGCTTGACGATCATTCATCTCTCTTACTACCTATTTTGTTGTTTCAATGGCTAAGCCACGTTGTCAAAAAAAATCTATATAGAAAAACCATAAATTAAAGAAGGTTAAATCAAAAATAACTTGAATAACAAAACAATTATTGAACTCGGTTATCTGGAAATATTACGATTTGCAAATGACTCGATGACCTGCTCACCACTAACAAATCAGAATATTTTGCCAGTCCTTGTACAGAATGATCTCTAGAATAGTTTAGGTGCTGATAGCGCTACATTAGTGTAGTTAGCTTGTTGTTACACTGCTGATAGCTTCACCTACTATACCTTCATCTATTTGATATTTCTTTAGATATTTAGGGGGCAACAAAATATCTGTGATTCCTCCCTCGCTATTGGCTAACACACCAAACCTGAAACTTTTGTAAGTAGAAAAGAAATAAAACTGTTTCACTATAGCAAAACCCTGATACCTACATCGTGACTAAAGGGAACGCCTTACGAGAATAAAAATAGGATTGCCATTCATTTGTTGAAAAACCACGTCAATTAAGATTATTAATTAAAAAGTTTTCATTGAAAGGACGAAATAAATAAGGAAGAAAACACAACAAAGGAAAAAAAGAAAGATACAAAGAAAGTAAGAAAGAAAATGAAAATAGGAAGAAACAAAAAGAAAAAAAGAAAGAAACAAAGAGAGATAGAAAGATAGAGAGAAAGAAACAAAGGAAGAAGAAAAGCAAGAAAACTATAAAAGAAAGAAAGGAGGTAAGAAAGATAGAAAGATGGAAAGAACAATAGAAAGAAATCATTTTTCATTTTTCTTTCCTTACTTATTCTAATTCAAATTTAGTAATTCAACGTGGCTTATGTCTGTAAAAAAATTGTAAATTTAATTCTGGCGTTTTTCTGACGTCAAATGATCGCATTACAAATCCGCCATCATCCAATTATAAACAATGTTTTGGCAAAACTATATCAAGTTATCGATGTTATACCAGAGATTCCAACACCCATAACATTATCAAAATAAATTTTGAAGTGTAGAACTTGTTCAAAACATTTAAAGAAGCCTTAAAATTTTACAAGATTAAGTGAAAATAAATTGAATTTAGGTTAAACATGACTATAAAATCCGTTGCCATCTACGCGCTAGACACCCTTGCAGCAAAATTTTACCGAAACAAAAACGCATTGTCCAATAAATGGCACGTAAGAGGTATGGCATTTAGCAGTTGCTTCTTAAATGTACAGAAATTTCTGATTGTAATTCTCGTCGCCAGATTACGACCTTTTACTATACGCCGTGGCGTGAATAAATTTTTGAGCTATTGAGAGGCAGCCATCGTAGGTGTAACTAAGCACATCCTGATGTCTTCGAGAGCAAGATTTTCAAAATCAAAATGTATCGAATGCTTTATAACTGTGACAATGACTGAAATAGAGTCGAAATATTACTGCGATTACTGCTTTTTCTTGTATTTACTTAAATATCAAGTTCCAAGATTACCATTTTCGGTTTAGCTTTTCTATTTTATTTTCTTAAATTGTCGGCTGGCTAAAGTTTCTTACAGTCGTACAGACAGCAGTTAAGTTTTCAATCAGGTGAAATATCCTTTGTAGAAAACTAAAATCTCTGAAGTTGTTGCTTTGTCTGTCATAGGGTTTCGATAAATCCACCAAAATTTCCAATACATAAACAATCTAAATATAATGTAAATAAATCTTTAGACTTTGAAAGAAATGTGTGAAGTTACAGTGCATCAAAGTAACAAACCGAGTTATTGTAGAGGAAATCCGAAGCAGAATGTCTTTCTCCACAATCACATACAAATAAACTGCTAATGAAAAATAATGGCGGGAAATATACTTCCAGACCCAACATATTATTAGTTATAAGATCAGAGATTTAAAATCTACCAGCAGCTCTAAAACTATTTATGAAATATTGTTAAACTAATTCGATGAGTGGCACAAAATCTACATCTCAAACTTTGTTACAAAATATCGCTAAACGCGCCTAGAAATTTCTCTACGATATATAGCCATATATTCCTTTGACCATCCACACTAAGCGCGGTGCGAGAGTCCAAGGCCCGAGAGAGAAAGGGTACTAAACTTGACCTGCTTCGGATTTATCTATTCGGGTTATGGTTGGGGAAAGAAAATTTCGCTTTGCGTTTTTATATTTATATTCGTAGCCGGACCACACAACTAACTTTACGGTGTCGGAAATTGGTGTCCTGGCAACAAGACTGGAAATTAGAAAGTCCATGATTGTTCGTTCAATTCAAAGCTTTTTTAAAGGAGACCGTTTTAACGAAGAAGTCAATTTCAGAAAAAGAATATTAAAACAGAAAAGCGATCTGAACCGGAAGTAAAGCCTGAAAGGTTGTCAGAGAGTGAGACAACCACGGAAGCAAAAGTTGTTAAGTAAGACAGAAGAACGAGAACTTAGACTGGCAATATAAAGGACAGTTTACAAGGACCATTCAGGCGAAATTAAAGGGGAAAAAATCATTATCTGAAACAGCATAACATGGCGAAATTGTGTACAGAAGACTAATGAACGACGAGAACTTAGATATCTCGATATCAGACTTAAGACAAACACTATCAGAACCTGAAACACAACTTGATCGAGCGAATATAACAACTGTGAAACACAACCATAGGAATTCTCATAAAGGCCACTATCAGCTGACGTTTCCAGTAAAGTTTTTAAAGTTGTTCCTCTTCGGAAGAAAATCTGGGTGAGCTGTCTAGTTGAAGCCTTGACATTACTGACAAGACTAACTTGCGAAAGGGCTTAATGAAGCTCCGAAAGCCACAGATATGTAAATGGAAAACTTCAAATAATTTTGTCTTTTTTGGTAGTAAAATTCTACAGTGTTTCTTTTAGTTTTACTGTGGATCCGTTTGAACGTGGTCTTACATGAAGAGCCACAACCGAGTATCGTTATTGTGAAACAACAGCACATATGAAACAGCATAATAAATACACGGTTTGGTTACGGTACACATTATTTTAATTATGAGGAAGCATTTGTTCGAATTTTGTTAGGCATCAAGAGGAATAATTCATATACATTTATGTGCAAATCATGAAATTAAGAAAAACAAAATTATAACGTAATCTTGGTAACCAACAATCAAAACCCTAAAAAAAAGTTCGTTTTGTATATGAGTGTTACAATGGCAGAGTTGTTTACGGCACTTAAGAGTTTGTTTACAAATGAAAATGTCCAAGGTTCAACTAAAGCGCATGGCTCTGGGATTTTTTCTGATAATTACCATTTCGCAAGTTTTGCGGTAATCTTATTCCATTAATTAATTCCGTTTTCTGGTTTCTTCACAAAGTCCATCCAGCAAAAAGTTCAAACTTACATCGGTAGAGTAATATTTTGATCCTTTTGTAACGAAAGCTACTCACGGCATGCCCTTACCCAACTCTCTGGAGTAGGCTGTGGAAAGATGGGGGTCTCAACGGGGGATACAAGATTCTAGCAACTTTTCTGTTGTAATTGTTCATTTTTAATGCTTGGCAATGAGATTTAGGCAACAATTAAAAATTCATTAAGATTTCACTCATAATATGGATAATTTCTGAGTCAAATTTAAATTTTAGGCTATTTAACAGTCTTTAAAACCCATCAACTTCGTCCGTACTCTTAAGACATATGATGCAATGGTGGGCGAGGGGTGCATGATTGCGTATTCCTATTTATAGTAGAACACAGATAATGGCGGGAAATTCTTCATTCGCTGTGGAATATTTCTAAATTTTAAGATACAGATGAGAGATAGAAAATCTACAAAGGAAACTCGTTATACAAAATAAAGCTGAATATGAGGATTCACACCGGACTCGAAAAGTTTATTTCCTACACTTGTTAGGAAATTTTACTAAATATTACGATCGAAAAAGGATGTAGAATATTGTATTTACATTTGAAAAAATCAGAAGTAACGCTATATAATAAACAGGAGCATGCCGAAAGTCGTAATATCTACTTTTGGTAAATATTACGATTCAGATCGGAGGAAGAAAATCTTTCATGTAAACTCGTTACGAAGTCCTGCATACAAAAAAATTCAGATTGAATGAGGAATATCAACCACCAACACTTGTTACAAAATCTTAGTAAATATTACCATTGAAAAGGGAAGATCCACCACTAACCCTCGTCAAAAATGCTTCAAATTCTTAGGATTCCAATATTGCAATATATCAAAGACTGGTGAGATTTCCGGTGGGAAATCTACTTTCTTAACACGTAGCGAAATATTATAAAACCAATGAGATCTGAGGTTGATAATCCAACCACAAAACTTCGTCATGAAATATTGTTAACAATTTCGGCTGAAAATGTACTTCCAAAACCCCTCAATAAATAAAATTAATCATAAACATTAAGCTAGAAGACACAGAGACACAGCCTGGTAAAGTGGTATGAAATATTGCAAAATATCAGGATTCAAGTGGAAGACGGAAACTACCATCCTATTCCTCGGCGAATTATTTGCGTGACACTGTTAGTAGGACATGACTATACAAATGTGGAAAAAATCTACCAAGGAACTTCACGACTAGTATCTGATCAGTATCAGCATTTTCATGAGAGAGAAAAAATCTACGTCTTAAGCACGTTCCAATTTTATTTAATGAATAAAGCTTAGTATCCATATGATCGCTGATAATCCCTGAAAATCGTAGGGTTGCTGAAATCGTTCAACCGAATGATCACTGTCGATCGCTATCGATTGCTGAGATTTGTTTCCATTTGATCGCCCTCACCACAGCATATCATCCACCACAGACTGCAACGAATCTTAAGTCGTCAATAAAAATTGTCCATAAAAGTATGTTCATTGAACTCTATGCCCATATCTGAGGTATTCAAAATCATAGTAGAGCATGTGCACCTCGTGCGATGTAGATAAAAAGACAGAGTATGAAAGAATTTCGTTCGGAGTGAATTATTTGTTGCTTTTCGCACTTAAAAGAAGAAAAATTCTATTGACATTTCAACGGTTTCTCTGCCACAAGAGGACGGAAGGTTGTTTTGCTTTTTCAGTACGTTCCCCATGCCGTCCCACGTTTTTAAATTTCGATTATGCCATTGTTGTTCGATCGCTGGGTCGACGAGTTTTGTTTCCATAAGATCAACGGTGATCGCTGAGATAGAACATTTTCTATACCAGCGATCGTGAGCGATCTCGATCACTGGTGATCACTAGCTCACTGCAAAGATTTTTCCATAAGATCGGCGACAATCGTTCAGGATCGATAGCGATTATGTGGAAACAAGCGTTAATACGACACTACTTCATGGTAAGCATAAAGTGCCTTTATTTGTACTGGATGACACTACCAGCTACCTGAACTGCTCTCCCAAGAGGTCCAGTAAGGGCCTACCCTCATGGGTCCAGTGTTATGACAGGAGGAAACCGGAATACTCGGAGAAAACCTACGATGCTTGCTAGATTCAAACTGGACAACACTCTTCTCACATGTGACCAAGGTAACTTTAATCAGATTACTGCACGCATCAGTGGTGAGAGACACGTGCACCAGCACCCCTTACAACAGACACATTGAAAACTTCATTCAATCGCATACGTGGACACAACTTGGAGGCAAAAACCTCTCTTATCAAATACGTTTTAAATTAATGCTCAATCTAACGGATTACATGCGTTAAGAAAATGATCCTAAGAATCACGTTACTACATGTTTTTCTGATATGTCCGAATTATTAGAGATAGAAAATATACATTAAAAACTCCACACGGGATATTGACAAATCATTGTCAAAATCTTTTTACGATAGTCGTTGAGTGATATTCCTCGAGAGGCGATTCAAACCACAGGTAAAAAATCTATCACCGAAACCTAACGTCTCAAACACTAAGTATAAAATTGACGTGGAAAACTTAGCTCAAAATATTGCTCATCATTATGATACATGTCGGAAGTTTACAATTTATCTTCATCCGCTAAATAAAGTAACGGCAAATTAATCGGCGATTGAATAAAATCTACAAACGAAACTCTTCGTGAAATCTGCCTGAATATTCGGATTCCAAACGTAAACTCAAGCCTCGGTGTTAGTGATTAGAACCTACTAGAAAGATGATTGCAAGCACTCCTCGCCCACAATTCAATCACATCTATTGAGAACACGAAAGAAGTAAATAGCTTGTAAAGCTTATCAAACAGCCGAAAATTTAATTTAAACGAGAAAAATGCCCTTATTGTAACTTGGGACTGAAAAAAGTGCAATGTTTGCATGCCATTTTTCATTTTTAAGATACTGAAACTAATAATTACAACTGATGAATTTACCGAGAATCTTAAATCCCAAACTCCAATCACATAGACGTACCTCATCAGTCTACCTGGGAGGGCCGGGTAGGAGGTTAAGATGTACAGTTTTTGACTAGTAAAAATATTAATAAATACCTCCGCTGACGTGAAATTGAACTTTTTTTCTTACTGGAAATGGTAAAGAAATCTCGATGGGGAAAAAAAGAAATAAAATTTAGGATAAGCTTCGAACAAAAAAATTAAAATAAGGGAATAAACCTCAAGATTATGAGAACAAGCCAGTGCCGCCACTCGGAATGTTAGAATGTTAATATTATAGTGTCACAGACGACTTGTCTACTAGCACATTAAACTTACAACTACAATTCTTTTTGCATTTAAACTGTTAGCTATCGTGTCTCCCGTTCATGTTTCTCTTTACAAATTTCCTGCCTTTAAAGCGAAACTTTTATCAATAACTTTTTGATATAGCATGAAAATTAAGAACAAATTTACTCACACAATCAAAATAACGTATGCAGTGATCAAACGTTGTGTCAACTGTTTTGTAAGCCGTATCGTTTCCCATTAACATTACTAGAACGTACGTCTTTACGCAAAAGTTTGTTTCTAAGTACCGTATATATAACAAGCCAATGCTTATACTAAAAATGCATTTTGGGGCGTTTATTCCCCACCATAAAGTATAGTTTCTGTGTTTTCTGTGAATATTAAAATGTACGTGTTTAGACATTTGATTCCTCGATGGTCGGGACTGGCTGGTAGTTCTTAGATATCTGTGAACGTTCAAAACAAAAAGCTCAGTATATGGTGGTCTCAGTAGAAGTTAACATTCGATAAAACATTAATTTGAAAAACAGACTTCACAACTTCTTCTCTGAGGGAAAGTTTTGCTTTTCTAACTCGACCAATTTCTATTCATTAAGACACAATCTTAATTTCTGGGAACTGCTTAAGTTACCTTATGTATCTTCCTTATCAATTGATCATAACTTTATTCCATTAACGGCAATTCCTCCTCATTCGCATTGGATTTTGGCAAACCCATCAACGGACAATCCGCCCTGAATGGGTGCATGGGTCTATACGCATGTATACAGCAGAAAAGGAGTTTCAAAATTCTACTTCGGGGAGCTTCGTACAACACGGTTCCCACAAGCTGCGTGCCGTGAAGCCATCTTCCGTATTTTTGAAAATACGTCAACGAACACGCGAGTGGCCAACATGTTTGAGGACAATAAATAAGATGGCAATTTTCAAGCACTTGTGAAGGAAAGTAAATAACAACGAACTAAGGAGATGCAGTAGACCACAATTAAACCTTCCTTGGGCATTAAGAAGACGAAAAAGAGGATTTCCGTAGATTTTTTTGATGAATCATCAGGTTTAAACATTCGAGATGGATAGTGACAGCGAGTGTGAAAGTCTTTTATGAAAGATGAAGCCATGAATACCGAGACACCTCTTGGTCATAGGTTAAAGATGGGTGCTTGATCAACAGATTTCCTCAGTTTGTTTTTGAGTGACTTTTTCCATCTCATCGTTACTGCCACGAAGATGTAGGCTCGCATAAAATTTGGAGATCTACACTTTTCTACAGTTTGAGCAGTAGTTTCAACTTTTCTTGGCTTAAAAATTTAAAAGAGAATATATAGTGTGAAAGAGAAGGCCCTCCTGAGTCACTAATCTCTTTAATTGAAATTCTGGGTTTAAAAACAATTCCTATAAAAAGTTTGAAGTTTTAAAGTACGTATTTCTGTATTTGGATCTCTTAAGCACGAGAGAACAACGACCAAATTGAGCACATTTAGGCCTCCTGTTTCGTGACTTGGAAATCTTTTACTAAATTTGTGTATATTTTTGGCTAAAACATTTCGATCCACGAAAGACTTCCTAAATTCAATAGCCGTTTATGTTTTAAGAAGTATTTACCAGAAAACTCGGGTAAGTTTAGCGCAATACTTTGGATGATTTCCCAATCTGAAACTCACTTCGTCTGGCGCTTTGACGCTTACCTCCACCAAGAAGCTCGCAGTAATGACGGCGTCTATCTTGATTTCAAAGTAGCAGACTCTTTGGGAAGACCATTCTGTAATTCTCATCATCATTTTTATGTCGATAATTATCTTCCATTCATTCACTTATATTATTCATATCATTTCATAATCCAACCCGGAAGTACAAACGCTGTACCTGAACAGATTCATCTCAACCCGCCTCTCATTACTAAATACTATATGATAACGATGTTGATCGAATCTAACGATCGTAGCAATGATTCGGTCGGAACTTCAGCGAGAAAGTGGCGGAAATACTTAGTTTGGATATTCGTGAATATTTCGACTATGAGCGGGTTTTCCTCTGCAAAATGTACACAAATATACACGGCTACAAAAGGCTCTATATAGTGCACTATTTAACACATTAGGTAAATGTGTGAAAGGCCACAAACTGTGGCCTTATGTGCCCAAATAATGTGTATAAATGTTCAAAGAACGTTTGAAAGTATTACATAGTAAGGACAATGTGGTGTATATCTTTGTAGACAAAGTGACTTATATATCTTATTTTGTATTATGTGTACTTTTTAATCAAACGACATTAATCATTTTGGCCCATAACCTAGCTCCCGGGATTTTCGATGATATGTGAACGTTGGTTAAGTTTGTATCACTTAAAAAACCATTTCTGAGCCCTAAACCGGGATTGTAGCTCCTGCTCAAGTACAGATATTCAGACGGTAAGCTAAGATGCAGATTAAACATCATCCTGATCATGTCTTGAATTACCTGTAACCGGATGAGGGTCTGCAGTTTCAATAATTTATATATGTGTACAAGAAACATTCTAATTCTAATAATACCTATTATGCAAACGTTCAATGGCTTTAGGGTCTGTTTATACGAACTTTGTAAACGGGTCGTCCCGGGCACCAGGTATATCAGCTCTGCCTCTTGCGAGAACTCTGTCTGGTCCCGGTTATAGCAGGCGGGATCGCTGCAAGTCGGGATGAATATATGTCAATACAAACGTCAAAAAGAGGGATATTCCGGTAAAATAAGACGAAATAGACTGAAATGAACATTTAACAAACAATTCTATATGGCATCAGAAGTGGTGAAAGGCATTTGCATCCTCCGAAATTGGTTAAAAAATCTCAGTTTGTGCTGTAAGATATCACGCACAAGAAAACAAAATTGTACTTAGCTCAAATAACATGCAGAACAAAATAGATCATTAGCAAGAAAATTTCTCTTCGTTTGATCGTTTCTCCGACTCCATTTTTTGCAGTTTCTTGCATTTTTAGCTCTTTAGACACATTACAATTATAATGCATATAAACCCGGGATAAAATTCATTCCGTTTCACCGCAATGTCTCGGTATGCCGATAAAGTACCACTATTTATTAGGTACCTTATCAGTTACCTGAGCTGTTTCCCCTCGAGTTCCAGTAAAGGGCCATCCCTCATGGATCCAGTATTACTACACGAGGAAGCCGGAATACTCGGAGAAAACCTGGGATGCTTGCTAGAGTCAGACTGGACAGTATTCTTCTCACATGTGATGCTTTACAGGTACATTATACACAGCGCCTAACTTTGCCGCTACCTTCTATTGCTCCCAGCTTGTATTTGGGTTAGCAATAGAATTAATCTCAAATATTTGTTCCGTCGGCCAAAATGTTTGTTCTCAGGGTTACTTTCACATTTACAAGAGGAAAGGGTCTTGACAAGTAATTTCCTCCATTATGATATCACTCTTATATTGACTGGAGAAAATAAGGAGGTCGACTTGTGCGGAAGTGCAAAGAGACAGGCCCACTACTAAGAAAAAATTTGGTAACCACTACATCAAAAAAAAAAATAAATAAATTGGGAACCACAGTTATAGTATACTGTACAGTGTACATGTATTCCGAGCAAGGCATCAAGTACCATGCCAATACTCTATTTTTAAAACCACACCGTTATTTCTTATGGCAACAAATGGCATTTCTATAAATCTGCTACAGCGGCCCTATCACAAATTTTTTTGGTTTTATGTAATAAATCTACTTCAAACACTTCACTGTACCTCCTATAATGAATAAAAGCAGTAGATCAAGAATCCTCCCAAAAATACTTTCCACTCACAGAACATTTGTTCCCTTTTTTCTTACAGACGCTTTGTCGCTCATACGTGTTTAAGATTAGAAACCATTTAAATTCCATAATATGAATCTTTTCAGTATGAGGTACCTGATTTACTATGTTACTACCACGTATTTCTCAAACCATCCTACCCTAGAAAATTTGAATTATTTCCCAAAGTTAAACATGGAACTTATTGACTCTTCACTTCCATTAGAGGACATCAACTCACCATAAACTACAGCATAGAACTTCTGACACGTACCAAATAAGCTTCTTGTTTACATATGGCTAAATAAAGATTAGAATGTGTTAACGAAAACTTACTAATACAAAAAACAAACCTGCACTTTTATATTTCTTTGCCTTTTCTTTTCCAGTATCACATGTTTGAACATTTCACACAATCACCACCGAGCAGTCGTGTTCCATTCAAAGACTTTTGCAAAGCCATCACTTAAGCAAGACCTTCAAACAAAGTATATATTATACATCAAATTTACAAGTATATCATCAGCTTAGTGGATGGTTTCCATGTTCACTCACCAAGAGATCTAAGATTACCATCTCCCATTTCATTACCACAAAGCTTTCGTAAGAAAACATCTTTCCCGTTTTCAAAGTAATCGGTAGCTTCGAAAGAAACGTTTGCCTGCAATGCACCATTTATGCAAAGAATTAACTGACCTCTATGACTAAATCAAAAGAATCCTTCCAAAGATATACAACGAAAAAACACCTCTTATCAGATTTTAGTCACTTTTCCTGCTTCCCTTTTATTGTAAGAATGTTTTTTCAATAAAATATATTTTCAAATTTGAAGGAACCCATAGCTAAAAAGAAAAAAAGCTTGCCTTCTAAATGCATAGTCAATGCTTTAAGAAGATCTACAGTAATCATTTTATCCATGAAGTACAACCATCAGACCTAACAACCTAAAAATATGGAAACCCATAATACTGCACAACTTTCAAAATCACACACAGTATTTCAGTTGCTTTACATCAGGGGTCTCAAACTCGCGGCCCGCGGGACGCTATTTTGTGGCCCCCTACTTGACATCAAAGTTTAGTGTTAGTGAGCCAAATGTGGCTCAGCTGTGTGAGAAGAAGCGCTGCCAGGTCTCTGGCAGCAAGGAGTAGGCAAGAGAAGCCTATGTTCTGAAGAACCGTTCATGTTCTGAAGAACCCATTCACGTTGAAGAACTGTTAATAATAAAGATTGAGAAGATTGGATCGGTTGTACTTTTTTTTTGGAATACTTGCGGCCCAGCCTCACCCAGACTCTACCTCCAGCGGCCCCCAGGTAAGTTGAGTTTGAGACCACTGCTTTACATGTTTGTACATCCTATGAGTATCGAGCTTGAAGATCGTTCATCTATCTTCAGATACATCCAATCTCTAACATAAGTTGCTCTAAAATCAAGTACATCCAGGTTCTAAAATCATAAGTTGCCTTAATCATTATTAATATATAGTGGCTTCCGCTTAGGTCCCACATATACGTCAAACCTGCACCTAACCTCGCCATCTGAGTCTCGGTAGCTCAATGGTTACAGTGTCTCACCGGTCATCAGAAAGTTGCGGGTTCGATCCCCGTCTGGAGCTCAGAAATCATTTTCTGAGTATAGAGATTGAAGATCGTTCATCTATCTTAAGATGAATCCAAGGTATCACATTTCTAAAATCATAAACTACCTTAATTGTCCAATCTGTCATCGTCTTAACCAAGAGACAAAAATTATTCCATCAGTGACATCCAAAATGTAATATCATTAATTTCCATGCACTGTATAAGAGAAGAAAACCAAATACAATACCATGTGCAATTTGAACTAGAACCAAAATGTGTAAACATGTATTTCCCTTTTGAGTTGAGATGAAGCCTTTTCATCTCTTATATACAAACTATTCAATGAAAATTACTCATACAACTTAGGGTTTTAATAACTATGAAGTAGACAGCATTATAAACAAAATAGACGTATGAGATATGTTAAATAATGGGAAGAGGACTTTACCGCCTTTGTCTTCTAGCGGTCCTGGACCATGCTGCATGAGGAAAATTATTACGAATTACAGTCCGGGAGATGCGTTTTCCTGCATTTTCAAGGGGTTAATGATTAAGAATGTTCGACTTTTCTACACCTCCAGTCGTCAAGCTTTCGCGTTTCCTTGGACGCCATTTTGTTCAATGAGAAGATCCCTGAACTAAAGAGATCGTATGTACAGTAAATCAGTAAGATTTGTTCGCAAAATCCAAGGAACTAAACATTGATTACTTATTAATCGAGTGTGAGGTCTTTAACGGAAAGCATTTCTCTGAGGTCTTTGCGAAAAAAACCTATCGCAAATACCTTCCAGTATAGACCGAACGGAAGAAGTTAATATGGAATTTATTATTTGTCTTTTGACCAATTTCTTCATCGCTTTTAACGAAGCTTTGTTTTCGTAACTTGGCGGCTTCGGTTTACTTGCTCGTTTTTACCTATTTCTTTGCGGTTTTTTGCATTTACTCATCTAATTTTCGGATTAAAATTATCGTTGAGAACATCTAACTTCTTTCTTCGTAACTTGTTTTTATAAGTCTTTTGTAAAACGTACCTGAATCTGCCTTGTTCTTCTTCAAATTTACTCGGAAATTTTCCAACCAAAACCTAGCCGGTCTGTACGCGAAATTCAGTGCACGGTTAGGCAGCAAATCATCGCGCATCATTTTGCGTACAGACCGGATAGCCAGCTCAGCCACATACCTCTTAAACTGCATATGCAGGAATGGTTTGCCAGCGTTGCCAGGAATTAAATGATACTTACCTTTCTTGAAACGGATAAAAACTCCGCAAGATATTTTACTCAAAATACAAAGAATAATACAATTTTTCAAAGCATGGAGGGCAATCTGAGACTATGAGTCCTATATACGGCGATGATGTCACATCGGGAAAGGAAGTACCTGAGATGACTGTTAAATTATTCTATTCTTGTCGCCTCAACGGTGAACTGTGAAAATCAAAGGTCTTCACGATGCATAATTTTCAGGAATTCATACACACAAGATCCAGTAAACGGTATATTACTTCAAAATATATGGGAATGATTCAAGGCCAGAAGGCAAAGCTATAGGCCAACAATGAGCAGACTTTGTGAAACGCACACGTGCTAAATGGGAGCCGAGAAGCAGACCATGCCTGTGCTACAAGTATTTTAAACTTGATGATTTTGTGGACAGAATTTGTTTCCAGGGGGAAAAACATCCGGGACGATAAAGGATTTTCAATAATCCATCCCTATATCAAGAGACTATCGAAGTTGAACCTTCAGGAAGAGCGATCCGAAACAATTCAGTAAGCATTTGCTTACATTGGGTTAAGAAATCTCAAAACGAGACTAGACACGAAAACGTCTTAGGACCAACTGAAGTTTAACAAATGGGAAAAAAACGAGCAAACGAACCCGTTCTCCGCTGGGAATGGGCTCATCGTCGTAAGGCAGTACCGTCTTGGCGCAACAAGGTCCTTCTGCCACTGAGTAATGGCTGCGCACTTCCTTCACTTTAAATTCGTTGGTTAAGTCAAAATTCAAATGAAATTGCGTTTAATTTCTGTTTGAGTCAGAAACAGAACTATACAACGTCAGGAACACCAAAAAGAAACGTTTATACACAGCTTTCGAATCTCGCGACAACAAGAATACAATAAGGAATCAAGACAGAAGTAAAATGCCTTCCCGACATCATTCTTGCTACTACTTAAATACTTTTTTTCACAGCGAGGCTTAAAAATATTCATGTTAATATGAAGAAATCTCTGCAACTATTGATAGGCTATAAAAAAGCTATATCTTATTTGAAAATTAATGCTCTCTGCCCGGCCAATTTCTAGAAAAAAAAAGTGATTTTTTTTTCGCACATGCACTTCAAAAGTCCTTCATGTAATCTCTGTCATTATCATTCTAATTTCTGGATAATAAGGTACAGTAAGGGTTTTCATTTGCAAACCTTCCATTAATTTAATTGCGCTCAAGACAAATCTTAACACATTTTGCTCGTGTTCTTGATCAATCCACATTCAATGAAATAATGAAGGGGTTGACAAAATCCATTTGTGCAATTTCCCATTCAAAATTTCCACAGCACATTAGATGGTGCGGAAGCACTGAGGACATACCACTTAATCATGATCTTGGAACTCTTTTCTGCCATGCAATAACCATAATCATACCTAAATGCTCTGCTGTGATACAATGTCTATGTCATTATTCGAAAGTCCTTGAGTCAACTTCAAAAGCAACAATTAAAAGTAAAAAAGATATGACATACCCACTGTAGATTGTAGTTCCTTTCAAATATCCAAACTTCAAAACACCTGTGGAAAAGCAATTGAAAACTTGCTAAACACTCGCTAAGTTTACAGCTATGACAAGAAGGCTCCCGTAACCAGCAGTTTTGCACCTTGAATAAATAACATGAGTACTGGATATGAACATTATCAGCACAAAGAAAACTCGGTGATAGAAATCCACGTTTCAATTTCATCTTGACATCATTATCAAGTACAGGAACAAACTAAAATTATTGTAATCTCATATTTGATACTTACAGAAATTACAAAAGTCAATGAATGCTAAAAATTCAGCTATAGCTGGTTTAAAAATAACTGTGAAAGTAAACTATGCAAATAGAGCTCGAAAGATTTTTGAATAAAATTAGAAAAAGATTTTGCATTTAATAGAGTCCGTCTGTGAGTTTATAATCCATTGTGAATCCTAAACATGAAAAATTTCGGATACCAAACAATCGAATATCCATTCACATTTTCGAATGACCGAAAACTTATTTACCAGAGTACCTATGTCGTCATTATGTACTGTTACATGTTTTTCGATTGCCGATGACTTATGCTGTCGATGCGCTGATACAAGTGTCGACACATGTAGCCCACGTAATCAACAGCACACTAATCACATTTAACTTCGCGAACAACACATGACTGAAACAGTCAACAGCAAGGATTGTTCAATTTTACGCTCTGACTTTCTTGACCAATTTTCGACGTGCAAATATGGCTCTCAATTTATTTCCCAATTTTACTACAGGTACTTAAATGAAATAACCGCCTTCTAAACATGTCTGTTTGAAGGGCAAAACGATGGCAACGTTTTGACCGTCTCGGTTTTCCCTTCATCAGTGAAGGTTGTCTTGACATTAACGAAAACAATTAATAAATGGCTCCTGGATACTAAAGATGGGTGAACATCGTATAAATATTTCACAGTATTCTGGGAAGGACACTAATTTGGAGAAAAGTCGTTTCGAATTATAAAACATCGTCTTAAGTAATGTTGCCTAGTATCCTTGATGAAAATCGTTTCGGTAATGTAAAGCGACGCTAGTATTCGTTGATATTTTTTCAGGATTTGCGTTGAGAATTGCTGTCCATAATTGGAGTGGAGGATGCTGAAAAACGGCACCTTTCCTTCATGTTGCAATTCCATTGTAAAGGTGAATGACGTTTCAGGACTATTTAGGGTTTGATGGAGTTAATTGGCCGAAGGAACATCTGCAGTAAGGCTCATTGGGTCTGCTACGTCCCACTTACAGTTGCTTCGTAACTTCCTTTCCTTCTAAAACTTCTCTTCAATTAAGCACATTACGGCAGTAGCCATGATGAGACCCAAAGGTGAACCCATTGTGACACCGTCGAACTGTTCATACAGATGCCCATCAAATTGCAAAAGTTGATTTTTGGTCGCGATTTCATCGCGCTCAGTCAGCTCTTCACACCGTATGTTGGTTTTATGTCTTACTGAAGCAATTACCATTAAAAATTTTCAGGATTTCACCCAATGACACAAGGATATCTGAAGAACCAATTGCTTGTGTTTTATATATTCTCGGCAAATTCAAAAATATTCTCGATAAAATATTCATTAATCGCTAACGGCTTCAGCTTTTCATCGAACCACTTCGCCGGCTTATAGTTACACGTTTAGTTTTATAAGTTTTTCTCATGCATCTTCGGAAGCCCATATAAATGGGGAAAAATCGAGCCTTGAGGGCATAGTTGATCTGCATCTTCCCATTCCAAAATCTTTTTAATTCAAGACGTTACCTGTTTTTCTTAACAAAAAGCGGATGATACCATTTCGGAAGGTGGACTCGTGATTTAGTTTTCTCAAGGATAACAGTCATCTGCGATTATCTACAGTAAAAGTTAATAGTGAATGGCTACCTTGAGTCTAAATTAAACTATTAACACACACTGTAAACTTTTCATCGGAAAAATATTACTGAATTTATAAATAGACTTGCAACCACGTGAATTTGTAGCAATAATAAATAGAATTTGTTACTCTGGTTAAATATAGATATAAATCTTTTTAATATGTTTTGGCATAATATTTTGAGAATAAACACCAGAGTTTTGATTGAAAACTTTATTTTCGATATGTTTCGGAATGTCCTTATTCCTTCATTAAGCAATCTACATTAAGGTCGTTGTAATGACAGTTGAATGATCTTTGATGGAGCTAAATTGGTTTCCGTCAGCTACATCGTAATAATTAATAAGAATTAAGCGTCCAATTAATAAGAATTAAAATTACAACAGTGGAAAGTTACACGTAAATCATAATTTGTATGAGATAATGAAATTTATTAACAAAGATTATAAAGACAGATTTAAGATGACATGATCTTGTTGTTTGTTCAGTTCCGGTTTGTTATGCAGAACGTAGTATCCTTCTTTTGATTTAACTTCGTATTTGTTTGAGGCAGTGTCCAGAATATTGAAGCAAGTACAGTTACAAAGATTTCTACAATTATCCGAGGTTTTAAGATGTTTGAATATTTCAGAATTCGTGTCTGTTTGAAGGTGCCGATTAATTCTTGTTTGGAGGTGCCTGTTGGTTTCTCCTATGTAACGTGCCTTACAGCCTGCGCATTCAAATAAGTACAAAACACGAGACTTCAAGGAGTTTGGAACTTTGTCCTTGCTGCTGAACAATTTACTTATTTTCAAAGCCGAGAATAATAGTTTAATATCGTTATTGTTGCAGTAGCTGTCAATTATGTTTCCTAGTTTGTTTCGAGTTATTGATGAGTATGTTCCAATGTATGGTAACTAAAAATACGTTCTTTTCGTAGTCGTTTCATTCCTATTAGAGGATGCAACAGATGGCTCATTGGTTTTGCTTAAATAGAAGTTCTTGAATCTGTTTGATTAGATATTGTGGAAATCAGTTTTTCCTTAGAGTTGAAGTGAGTTTTGCAAAATCATTTTGAAAGCCTCGCCAGTTGTTGTTGATCTCAAATATTCCCTCAATAAGAGTTTTTATTAGTCCTATTTTGTAAGAGAATGCAGTTAAACTGAAAAAAATCGTCAGAAGTCCCGCATATGTCGTCTTGTGGTGAATAGAGGTTTTACAAGAGCTACAAGTTTGTTTAGCTATTAAAACATCTAAAAAAGGATATTTTCCTTTAGCTTCCGCTTCCATGGTGAACGTAATGCGAGGATGTCGAGTGTTAAGGTATTCAAAAAAGTCATTCGCGTCTTGTTCATTTTTGAATAAGCAAAAGGTGTCATAGACGTATCGTCGATAGTATTCCGGGCAGGTATACAATATTGTGGAAGCCAGTCTTGCTGATGATGACTCATAAATAGACTTGCAAGCACTGGTGCAAGAGGTTATTCCATGTTTACACCATCTAGTTGGTCGTATAAATTACCACTGAATAAGAAATAGGAACGTGATGTTGTAAACGCGAAAAGTTTTTCAACATCAGCGCGATTAATATTCAAGATATTGTTCTTCATAATAAGGTCAACTCCTAAGTCGATGGCTTCGTCCAGTGGAATATTGGCAAACAAGCTGCAAACATCAAATGATACGAGGAATTTTTTTGTTGGAGTTGAGCTTCTTGATCTCCTGCACGAACAAAAACGAGCAACTTACGCAGTATTTCTGTGGTATAAATGGAAGGAGTATAGAACTTAGATATTTTGCTAAATTATAATTGAAGGCTCCAGTCGAGGAAACAATGGCACGAAGAGGCCGCGTGTGAGAATCATCACAAGGTTTATGCAACTTAGGTAGTTCGTAAATTTTGGCAGGCTGAGATTCCTTTGGGTAGATGGCGTTGTAGACTTTATCAGTGAAAATTTGCTGTTTATTCAGTTTTCGGAGAAATCTTTTGAGTTGTCCTTTTCTCAACAGCGTATGGGCTTAGTCCAGTTTTTTGAATTTAGAATGATCATCAATAATTTAATGAATTCCTTTAACATATCGCTTTCTTTCCAGGGTCACAACATCATTTTCTTTGTCCGGTTTCACTATTTCTATGTTTTAGTTGTTCTTTAAATTTTTGAGGATTTTGTATTTCTTAAGATCCAATTTAGCGTCATCAAACATCATTCAACTGTCATTACAACGACCTTAATGTAAATTGCCTAATGAAGGAATAAGTATATTCCGAAACATGTCACAAATAAAGTTTTAAATGAAATCCATGGTTCTTAATACGCACGCTCTTTAAGCTATCTCAGAAAAACTTTTCTGAGTCCCTGACGGGAATCAAACGCGTAACCTTTTGATCGCCGGTGAGATGGTCTAAGCATATAGCTACACAGACTCAGATGGTAAGAGAAGGTTACGTTTATGTACTGGTTCGTATAGATGGTAGACATATGTACTGCCAGTTTGCACGTCTAGATACGTCGTCTATTATTTTAGTGCGACTAAATGATGGAATAATGGTAGCTTGGTAGTTATAATGTTCTTAATACGCACGCTCAGGACTCAGAAAAGTTTTTCTGATAGCATAGCTTGACAGCGTGCGTATTAAGAACATTATAACTACCAAGCTATCATAATTATATCAAAGCTATGGTGTTAATTATCAAGATATAAATCTGCAATAAAAGTTGTCCCGACTTTTAGGCCAAAACACTAGTCTCCTAAAACTGAGCTGATAAAATACTTACAAAGAACAGATACATAAACACACGCTAATCAGATTTTTACTTTGAGAATTAAATATAGTTATTCACGATATAAATGAATGTCATCGTCCCGGTTGAGTACGTTCAATCCACAAAAATTAACTTCCCAGTCTTCCAAAACATGATTATTGCTCTAATTTCCATTCGCGCGTAACAATTTATTCGACTGCCAGGAGATGGAGTGACCCGAACGTAAACAGTGTTCGCCCAGTGCTGCCTTTTTTGGCTGCTCTTTTCAACTGCTTTTTGATCTTTCTCGCCTTGGAACCGAGTTATCTCTTGGTATCCCCAACATATCGCTTCTCAAAGTCTTCACATGATATTGAATAAACGAAATAATGAACTGGATCTTGGCAGTTGCAACACCGAATCTTTTTGATTGAGAATTGAAATAAATTTAAAATCGATTGTTGAGGTTTAAGTACGATTTTAATACTATAACAAATCAAAATCAAAAATATTTTTATTGTATATCATGCCAAGACTTTGAGAAGCGATATGCTGGGTAAACAAAGCGATAACTCGATTCCAGAGCGAGAGAACATCAAACGGCAGTTAACAAAAACAACCCGAAAATTAGGCACTGGCAGAACATTGTTGACATTACGGCCACTGTATTTTGTGGGAGTCGACCAAGATCTCGTGCATGACTGAAAATTGGACCTATACTTCTGTTCTGGAAGCATAGGAAATGTTTGTGGAGTAAACGTTCTCAATTAGGACGACGGTATTCATTTACACCACAAATATTTAAAATTAATAAGGAAAGAAATTACCTCATTAGCATATATTTTAGACTGTATTGTATCCCTACGTTTTTTTAGTATTTCATAATTTCTTCTGAAGAAGGCTAGTAGGGAGTTTAAGCAAACACTACGGCAACGTGTTCTTACAATAGAAATGGTCATTTAAAACAAAAGGATTGCATAATTTGTAGTCTTTCGAGACTTTTTCATAACCGTTCCACTTCTATACACCACGTCGTCAAGAACATTTTCACCGTTCCACTACTACGTTTACACACAAGGTAAGACCATTCAGGACTTTTAAACGTTAACATACTAACCAGAGCTACTGAGAAGAGTTCTGAGGCGAAAACAACATTCACAATTCATTACAACATTAGTAGACTGTTATTCAATTCAAATGTGTAAAGTTAAGTTATTTTGTTAAATGCCGTCGCCTTACTAGCTTGATTATCCTCCCAAGTGTTTTAGCCGTAACGTCGAGTCAATTTTTATCGCAGATTTATATCTGTGCTTAATCATAGTAACATTTTTATTTATTACGCCCTAGATTACTGTCTCTCATTCTGTAGTGCTTCAAAAGGCACTACAAGGTCATAGGACTATCTACGTATGGATTATTGTACCTTATACAAATAACGGTGAACACGTAATAGTTTCATTGCTGATTAACACTCACTTGGAAGTTAGTCGTTCAGTTGAAGCCTGGAGTAAGCAGTTCTCGAAGGTCTCCATAAATTACTCAGAGCTGAGAGGTCATGTACTTCCTGTAAAAAGACAGTTTTAAAGAAAGTGAAACAAATTACTTCTGAAAGGTGTTGTTTTCCCTTACAAAGCTTCTGTATGTTAATATATGGAATACAGGTGTTGTAATACGAATAAGGAGCATGCTATATATTCACTAGGAAATGATACAATACTGCACAGTTGAAAGAATTGTCCATTAATCAAGTGGAAAAGAAAACTGGGTACTAATGTTAGGAAAAGCATTTAGCAAATACTAATGTGTGAATTCATTGCATCATTGTATAATTATTGACGTTTTCATTAGTCATGATGAATCCAGACATTTTATTTGTACTTAATGTGAAACTTAATATCATGAGCAGGCATTTGCTGAACTAAGGGCCTATTTATGGACATGAGCATGATAACATACTGAGAGCCAAGAACCAGTATTGCTCAATAAAATCCTTTGGCTTTAGCAAGAATAAAATTCTAGACTGCACACTTCACCCTTAATAGGACAACCACATTTAGCAGTCAATCCAATAAGGAGCAGGCACCCTGCTATGTTGAATAAATTTATTTCATATGTGCTACAATATAATTCTAAAGGGTACCCTTGTCTCTAGACAGGTTAATCAAAGCTATTAATGCATTAATTCCGTCACTTGTCACCTTCAATTTTATCCATAACAAATGTAGAAACTTTTAATAGTAAAGGGAGGACATGTTGGACAGCTAGAGAGTTAACAACTTATCACCAAATCTGGCTAAGATAGGTTCTCTTAATCAGAGAAATTATGTAGCAACAGTGAGAATAAAATTATTATTACTGCTCAGCTTTAAATTTGATTGATTGAGATATCTCCTTTTTAATTTAAACCTTTAAACACAGTCAAGATGTCTCCATAACTGAAATTACATTTTCAACTGTGGTTTAAAAAGGAATAAAACATAATGAGACTGATAGTTTATGTAATGAAATATGACTTGCTAAAAGACTGGAAAATTTGGCTTACACAGACCATCCAGCCTTCTAGTAAATAACAGTTGAAGGCAGTTGCTATTCTCACTCAGGGTACTTAAGGGCTTGCTCCAAACCTAGTATGCTAAAAAACAAGCATTTGCCATATCTTTAAAAATACGACAGCAAATCCTTAAATAAGGATGAGAGGTAGTGTGTACCATAAGAAATATTTCAAGCAAAGATTTCTATGGCAATCAAGTCACACAACTGTTGTGGCTGCCATGTTTGTGCAATTTAATTTAAGTTGTTAAATTTTGGAAAACTGAACAGCAATTATACTTTCTTGCAAAGCCTAAATGTGGTAACCAACACCTTTCATATCAATACATTGATGCAAAAAAGTGAAAATGGTGGAAATTTTCTTTGGCCTAATCCCTGAGGACTTGCATCAAATTATTTTTGAGTGAATTAAAAAATAATATCCTTTAAAAAATAAAGACCCACTTACTAATTAAATGCCCTAATCAATAAATAAAACACATGATCAGACGCTTACTATAGTTGAATACTGTAGTTACATGACATTAAAGGCCATTTTATATAGCATCCCACATAATCACATCACACGCATTAAATTTAATTATATCATGTAGGCTGTATTTTAAACAAAGTGTAAAACAAAAATGATACCAAAAAATTAATACAAGTGTAGAGATGTTTTACAAAAGTCAGGATGAACTAAATTACACAGGAATGTAACTCAGCACAGGAGGCACATCATGTGCACTAGGGTTTTGGATGATATCTTTCCAACAAATCTTGCAAAGCAATATGGCTGCTGTATGTTTTAGGAGGTATCTCTCATGCAGAAAATATGCCACCACATGTCTACATATCTTACAATGATTTTTATTAATTATTAAGCTTTGAAATGCAGCAGACTTTTAGACAAAACATGATGGCAGATATCCTTAATTAACTACATTTTGAAATTTCCAAAGTATTTTTTCTTATATCATCAATATTCTACATTGCATTTTTTCAACGGAAATAGAGAGGCTGCCGCAAAACTTTAAAAGTTGGGGATAAGTCTCCTTCCTCCCCTCTCCCCCTCTCACATCTCTCTGTCTCTATAATAAATTTTGTATGAACTCCACAACTGAGGAAATGACAAAAGCAAAGTCAGTGTGAAAAACTTTACTTGCAGCATAACTAAATAAACACTAAAATTAATTTGATTAATAACAGCTGCAGTAGAACTAAATGCCAACTTAACAGATAAAACTTTTTGTTAATAAAAAATGGAACTACTTCATATTTAAAAGAATTCTTTGCATGATGAGACTGAGACATGAAGACATGAGAATAACAAAACCACTACAGACCAACGCACATTCCTTCTATTCCATGAATACAGGAATTGCAACAGCTTTCAAAATTAAAGTATCTCCAGTTGACTCATGAATACTTTGAAAAATGTGACTACCAAGTGCAACATCAAGTTGATTTTTACAAATATGTCATATAAACAGAACATAACTGCACCATAAATGCTCTGCAGTGTATAAACTTTGGCATCCTCCTATGCAATGGTTATGCAAACAATTTATTTTTCACTCACATCTTAATTTAATAAGTCTGCTCATTCACTTCAAATTCATCTACTTTTTTTCCATGTAACAAATCACCACAAGAAAACAAGAAAGAAACTATATTTCTTTCCATGAAGTAATCAAAAGAAGCAAAAAATATCATATCAACGCACATTGAAGTTAAACTAAAACAAATTTCACAAAACTATAACAAAACTGAATCTAAAAAGAATTTAAAATAACGAATAATCGGAAATACGTTTGGCCTCATTTGTACATCCTTTTCAAAAGGAAACTTTACATCAACTTTCATCATTCATGTAAAATACTCGATCAATCTTTTTCATTAAATAAAACAAAGGACAATTTGTCTACTCTGCGTGTATAAAAACCAACAATTCTCCGAGGAACTCCGAAGTACCTACCTGTACTACGGTAGTTGTCTAGCGAGAAATCGTTATCAGTGATACCGATTGCATGTCTTCCTACCAAACGTTGTCTTCCGTTTCGCCACTTTTATAATATACACTAAATATGTATCATATGCAGTCTATCCCGCGTTAGCTGTATCCTTGTCAATAATCAACGCTTTACGTTCTTACAATATGGCCGCTATGACGCGCAATGACGTCATGTGAAAACCATCAATACAAGTGCGCCTTTCAGGTTCTTTCACACGACGCGATTGTTGCATACCATTCTACATCCCGGCATCAGAATCAGCGCATAAGCTAAAAAATAGCCGCACAGTTCAAATACATTTATATTAGAGAGCAAACGTCTATATGCTTTCCTTTTCTGATCTTGTTAATTCAAGTATCCAGCGGGACCTTTGGTGGATTGTCTCTCAACTTGTTAACATTTGGGGATATGAACAGTAGAAACTTAACACTTTACCTTGTCAACTTTATCAAGAATAGACAAAATAAATCAGTGTACGTATTATCAATTGACAGTTTAATATGAGAAGAGACGCGGAGTTTGGAAGTTAAAATCATCCTGAAAATAGCTGAAACTTTAATCTGGGCATTAAATTTTGTTGCGAGAACAAAGTTTTGGAAAGAAATTATGATGGTCATCATCAATTCATATGCCTGTCTACGAAAGAAAAGTTTGACTTTGAACTTTTCAGAGAAAGTTTAGAGATGTATAAGTGCACTATCAACCCACATTCATATCATTCGAAACCTTTCTCATTATTTGATTTCGTGGAAGGAAAGCAAAGATTATTTTTTATTTTATTAAAACAATTTTCGGTTAGTTTCGTTTTGTAAAGATGTGCAGTAGTTTCGCAAAATTAGTTTACTCTAGGCTGGACGGCGAAACTGAGACAAATGAAAATCATTAACTTGAAATCTACTTATTGTGTAAGTGCAAGACTATTGCGCAGCATCTGATTATGTAAGATCGCGAAACTGAAATAGGCATGACAGAAAATAAAACTTACTAAAAGGAACTAAAAACAAAAATAAAACAAAAGTACAAAAATAGCAATATTAAGCAAATATAGGTGTAGAACTGTGCTGATTGAGCAACTGTTTATCACTACATCTCGCTGTCGGAACAAAAACCAAAGTTAAAAATTATAAAAAAAAAGGTAACAACGGTATCAACAGCATTTAAAATTGCGTCAATTGTTAATTTTGACTAGGATACAAAGTCTATATAAAAGTCTAGAAAACCTCACCATTGTCTTGGCGTGACACATCGCACACCACCACATCCTAATTAGTTATAACATCGGTTGTACCTGACTTTTTTGTGCCCATTCACTAACGTCCACACTCTAACTTTTAAAGTCTGCAGAAACGACGTTCAATCACAAAACGTCAAGGTTTCTAAACGCCCTTCTAGTTTGTGAGTTGCCTAGCGTCTTGTTCCTAATTAAGTTAGTCGTGATACATTATCATCGATTGCGTTTTAGAATTCATAATTATTCTGGTAAACCAACCTCAGTAAAATGTAAAATGTTCAAAAGCACCTTGGCATAATGCACTAATGAAACATTTCGAAATCAGGGTGTATTTCAGATGCATAGTAACCGTTGTTTTAAAACCATCGTCAAAATATTAAAATCCAAAAATGTGATCTCTTAATGCAACTAATGATAGTTGACCCAAGAACGTTTTCTTATTTCACGTTTTATGAGTATGAAGATGCGGTATTAAAAGAGATCGCACGACTTAGGGAAGGGTACTTCATCATTAAAGAACTTCAAAACATTTATCTGTTACTTAATGAGAATTTGTTGTAGACAGAACCATTGGCGTAAGTGGCAAGGCGACGTGTGGCTTCAGTCCCCTCATGCGTTCAAATGCAGAGGCTGAGCTCCCCTCCTTTCCCAAAGAAAAAAATAAAAATAGGCGAAGCTTCATAGAAGTAGCTTCTTATGTTCACTGGTTCGAAAGCAGCTTAAGAAATTTTGGACCGGTAGTCAGTGTAGCTAGACCGCAACAGTTAGCAAAGATTTGAGCAAGAAAGATTCAAGCTGCTGTTGGAAATAATAGAATTTTAATCAATGCATGCAATGGAAATACAACACAGCCACTTCAGAGGCTACATGAACTGTGTAGGTCAGACATCGAGTTTCAGTGCCTACGAGCACTGCGTCTCAAAAAAAAAATTGTATATGTAGAAAACAATATGCTTTCAATGAAAAGGGGACTCATCAATCGTCAATAAATAACATTATTACATGATCGACGCGGTTTTCTTTGTTATTCGCAGAGCTTTATTTAACATAAATACTTGTTAAAGGCCGAACTTTCTTCAAGCCAGGGGAGGGATTTGATATTCAGCAGGGAAAAGCGGGGTTGATGAATTGAATTGAATCAGTATTCAAGGGTTGTATATAGATACATCCCTCCTTGCAGGGTTGTATCTAGATAAAACCTTGCCAGGAGGGATGTATCTACATACAACCCTAAAATGTGTAATGAGGAATTCTACGCCAGATCTTGTCTCTATTGACAAGTACGAAAATTACACCAAGCTATACTATTCGTAATATCATAGTTCATAGCATTTCACTCAGACAATCAAAAACCAAACATTATTTCATAGAACCATAAAACATCAAAATGAATCTAAGCCTTAAAGTCATTCCCGACATAAAACGTACAATTACTAAATTGAACGTCCTTCTTTTCAAAACTTTTAAATCCACAATTCTCAATTTTTTTTTCTATTTTGCCTCCTATCTCACCACTGTCTGTTTCTCTCTTACTGACCTTTTTTCTTACTGACGCTTCTCCGCAGTACGAATTGACCTTATCACCTAACGGTAAATCAAACGCTTTCGACATCTCAACCTTCTTTTGAACGGTTGGTCTCTGATATTGCTGTAAGGATCTGACATTTCTGTGCCCACTTCTTTCCATCATAAACTTGTCAGGAATTCCTTTTTCAAGGCCACGAGTAGCAGTTGTTCCCCTCATGCTGTGATTCGGGTAATACCCTTGAATTCCAGCTTCCCAGCACAGATTTTTGACCGTATCACCCAACGTATTATGGCCGACTGGTTTTGACGTGAACCTTAACTTGTGGGTTAAGAAACGTCAAAAGAATCTTTACAACAGAAAGCATTGTCTGCCATTGTTATTTTGAGAAAAACTTGTCAATCATGTAATAAGTCAGTTAATCACCTCGAACGTCGGCTCTTAGCCAGATCCATCCCTCGGGAGCGTAGCCCTCGGAAAGCATCCCTTGGGGCCTACAGCCCCTCGGGATGCATTCCTCGGGTCACGTCCCTTCGGGATGTATCTGGCTAAGAGCCTCCGTTCTCGGTGATTAACTCTCACGTAATTTAAGTAGACATATGACCTTGACCTCATTCTAAAAGGGTTTAAAAATCTGTAAATCTTCCACAGGTAAATGTTTTTCTATGCTGACTTTAGCCTTGCAAAATCAAATTCATTCCTATTCCACTGGACGGAACAGTACATGCTTTCCTTTAAAATTATGTGGGACCAGTCATGTTTTCTAGGAACTTTTAATTATTGAAAAACGGCCATGCGTTAGGGACCCTTATTTCGTGAAAATTTTAGTCGGTGGTGAATGAAGGCTTCAAGTTGTGCAAGATTGACTAACATTGATCATCCGTTTTCTTCAAATCCCTCTCTATTAGCGTTTTACTGTCACATTTTTCTCATTTGCGTGCGGGGAAGAGGTATTTTGGGCTACGATGGTTCTATTTCTCCCTCCCAATGAGAATTGTCTTTATTAACGATGGTTTAAGTCTTTTAAAAATTAATTTCTACTCTTATAAACAAAAGATATTCAATTGTTCCTGTTAGGATACGATTACCCGTGGCTAATTAATCTTTTTATTACAGGAGTTTATCGTACAACCAAATTATGGATATCCCGAAGGATCTTTTCAATTCAACACCAAAGCTTACAGAAGTGTAAGTACTTGAAGTAATCGCTACATCCTTTTTAGGCACAAATAGTGGTCATAATGGATTCTTGTGCATCTGATACGACCTTTTAATTTTTGTTCGGGTCACGGGAGTAAAAGATTTCATTACACGCCATATAAACCTTTCAACGTTACATTTGATAGTTGCCTCTTGATTATGAATACCCTCAGCTTAAAATTAGCAAACACAAAATTCGACTTTCACGAAATGGAGATATCGCTTTTCCAAAATTTTTAGATGATAAAAACCTCAGCCACGCTTTCAGCAGCTCGAGGTAGTACTTTCTGTTTCCGTCATGTCAAGCGACATTCGATTTTGCTTAACAGATGTAATTATTACGCCATTTTCAAAAGTTTTCTTGTAGGCCAAAAGTCACCACGAAAAATTTTCGATATTTTAATATCTGAATATGTACTTTAAGGGCGTTTTGAGTGAAAGGTGATACGATCATGATACGAATTTTTATCCTGGTTTCGGACACGTTTCTTTTGTTTCCACTTAAGCGATTTCCATTGCCATTTTTTCGTTTTTTGAATATAATTTATACGTAACCGCATACGACTCCGTATACGGCAATGACATGATCGCTACATGATCTGATTCTTAAAATCGTATCCGCATGCCGTGTCCCCATACGTACATGAGGGAACACACTTTATATTTTAAATCATCGCGATTTTTGCCGCATCTGCACCCGTATCCGTACGTATACCATATGGAAATGTAGCTTTAAGCAGATGTTCTATCAATTCCATCAGATTGACCTTGGACTGCGATGAGACGGATTGTCAATTATTGAAACACTTATAGAGTTGTTTAGGACTAGTAGTTTTTCAGTTTGCAATTTACATAGCAAGTTCAGTTTTTCTTTGGGATTATACTCGTGTCAATTTGCAAGGTCTTCCAAACTTTTGTTTTCTCTGGTCAAAGATTTAATAAATTGATTTCCTCCTGTTGCTATGGCTACAGACATAAGTATCTAACTACATCTCGCAATGGTTTTTTAAGAAAATTTCTCGACTCTTTAAACTTTTTCTTCTTTTCTACACAGGTTTACTCCTAATTTAAAACAGATATTAACATTATTTGTTAAGGTTTATCGTCCCCTCTGGAGCTACTGCTCTTTTGTCCCTTTGTTAAACTTTACTAATGATGTTACACCGTTTATTACACTCGTAACCATTCATAAACCATTCCTTAATGAATGATTCTAGTGCACACCAAATTAATTCAAAGTTTTCAACTAGTAGTGCAAATGGCTGTTATCTTCCATAATTTCACAAACTTTATTGGCCTCGCAATGAATATAAGGGCAAAGAATACGGCCGAGCGGCATAATTCAACTCACCAAAGAGAGAAATAATACTTATTAAGATCTATTGTTATTAAATGCAACTGAGGATTTCTTTGTTAATTCCTCCAAGGCAGTTAACCTCCTAGGAATCAGACCGAAAAGTTTTAAAAGCTGTAGTGAGACTATTAACACAAGCTCAGTAATTAGACATTTGATGAGTTTTAATGCAGCAATGCATTGTATTGCTCACCACGCTAAATAAAAGTACCAAGCTCAAAATCTTACGATAGTTACAACAACAAAAAATTTATGCCCATCATAACTACATGAATGCTGTCGGTACTCACTTTAAAATTGGCTAACGTTTGTTTACATTTGTTCCCATAGCATTCACTCGTCATATAATTCACCTGGTTGGTTACTTATCTTTCTTTTGCCTTACCCACAATTAATAGAAACGTACAAGTAACCATCCGACCAAATATCGTCTGGTCAACTTTTCCTAAATTCCGGTAATTAGAAAATCCAATAATAAATACTCCAAGCAAGCAGCAGGCATGGGCTAATACTAGTAATCGAAAAATATAGTTTAAAGCGCCGGGAGTATAATAATTGAGTTTTTATCGAAGTTGGCTGTAAAAAATCTTGTTAATCATGAAGTACATACCCTAAACATGCAATCCACTACTTGCAGTACATGCGTCCACATATCTTTGAGAAAATCGTGTTCATCGTGGTACATCAAGCCTGGTATGAACAGGCACACCATCGATTTTAATGAACTGAGGAAGACGATGCGTTAAGATTAATGGACGCGAACTGATACCTTGTAAAACCATTCCAGAGGTAAGAGTGGATGTTGGTAAACTTATAAGGTAATTATATGTATATAATACACTCAGTATATATACTTCTTTCTGTTTATTAACAAATCCATGTTGAAAATAGAATTTTACGTACTGCATTGAGTAACTCCTTTTTCGCTTACTTTTGATTTGCGCTTCGACAACAGTTAGACAAATGTACTTCGAGCGTCGACATTGTTAGATATATATTGGGAAGCACAAATGGCGAATACGGTTAGCGCGTTGCTTCTCTCCACTGAGGCTCCAACTTAAGCCTGATCGGCCGTGGTTACAATTTGGATGAGCGACCTCCTAATGGTAACCACGTGTTGATTCTCTAGCTTGGGTCTCATGTGAGTAGAGTTGTAGTTGGTCTCTGCTGTGCTTCGATGGTTTTCCATCTGATTCTCCGATTTTTCCCCCCTCAATAAAATTTACACTTACATCATAGTTGTGCTCCGTGGCCAAGTATGAGTCGAATGGTGGCTGCCAGCGGCGCCTATGATATGCCTTCGACACGACCACGTTGATCTGCGTCCTTACCACAGCTCTGCTATGGTGGTAACGTATTTTTATATGCTGGTCGGACTATGTTTGTGGTTGAAGAATGTGGTCAATGACCATCGTCTTATTCTAGTTTAGTTCTGGTGATGACTGATGTCTCTTCGACTGTAATCCAGCGGCTAAAGATTGGCAAATTTTCCCTTGGCAAGATTGCGAGCTCAAAAGCTGGCATAACCAGGTTTTGAACAAGAAAACGTCTTTGTGCGTACGACAACCAGGGAAAACATCACGAACGGTCATCTGCTCCATTTGATTCTGTGCGAGGAAGTGCAAGTGTGTCGTTCATATTTTTTGGGAACTATAAAAGTAGTGAAATTTGATCACTTGAATATATAGAATACAGAGCATAACAAAAAATATGTATTAAAATCTGATCATTATCAACTACTCGAAATTTTGAGAACAGGAGCTCCCGGCTGTCAACTTCAGTAGTGTCAAACGCCGAAAAGTTTGACTTAAAATGTGAATACCGTTTCTATTTTCTGTCCACCTCCAATAAAGGAATACTGGTATGCACGTACAAATGAGTAAATAAGAATTGTGAAGGATATTTATCCGAAGAAACCTTAGTAGTCATACACATGAGCTACAAAAGTTAAGAAAGAACTTTTCAATGGAAAGTTGGTGGAGTCTACGAGGCCTACGATTCATCTGGAGAGTGTTTTCTAGATTCGCCTATTGATGTGCCATTTTGGCGGCTTTTGTTCAACAAAGATATCTACTTTTCTCGATCCCATCAAAGCGTCTCCGTTTATAAACAACAACCAGTTTAAACTACAATATAACCTTTTATTATTTTAAGCCACTCGAGTCAGAGACGTACCAACGAACGTCAATGTATCAAAGCAATTCCAGTGTCGTCCCAATTGTTATATCACTAGACGTTCGCTGGTTCAACACTTTCTACATTTGTACGCTTCCATTTGACTGAAGGATTTCTCTGTGTTCATTTCCCGTGGGCTAGATCATGCTCTCTCTTGTTGTAATATTTCTTTAAGAAGTGGTCAAAAAATCATCTCTTGGCTTCAATGTAAATATATGGTCACAACAGTGGCACATGACGTTTTAATCTGCTTGCACTCGTATATGTAACGTCCCTTAAAGTTGGAATTCTTAAGTTGGTTTTCTTTCTTGATAATAATTTCAAATGGTATACTTCGCACTTCTTTCCAACAACATTACCTTCAAATATTAAAAAAGAATTTAATTAAAAAATACTTATTAAAGGCTTTAAAATTATTGATCTACAATCGAAAACCTCTCTAGACAATTACCACAACTTTGTCCGAAGAATAGCCCAGGATAGTCATGGATAAAATACAATAGGGAGAACAAATATCATCTGAATTTTTCTCTTCCCACAGTATTTCAGTATGATAACAATGGTTTAAAACAACTGGCAAATATCGTTTATTTTCTACGTAGTCATTAATCCCTAAAAGTCAAAAATGACCAGAGACATTTTTGGTCAATGATTAACGACTGGTTGTCCCTATCATGTTTCTGAAATTTTTGGATGGTAATGCTCACCATTTTCACAAATATTCCAACGGATCTCACCCAAAAACTTCCATGTTGGTAGATATGTAATTGAGACCACTTGACATACTTCTTTTTCGTTACTGCACGGTACCTGTATGTCTGTTCTCAAAATATCTTCTCCAAAAGGTATAACGACCGTGATACACTGTAATAGTTTCTTTTTCCCATTCATCTTTTCATATTCGTTTTTTGCTTACTTGAGTAAGGTCATTAATCAGAATATACTTTGTGTAAAAAAGACTTCAAAATTCGAAATGAAATAAAAAAAAATTTATGTTGTAGCTTCAGTTTATGTTTATTTTTGTTGATTTATTTATGCAGATATTGATAAATAGTCTTTTTTGCTACAGTTCCTCGCTGGACTTAAAACGAGGTAATCAAGAGGTTTCGGCCACCAGCCTATAGCCTTAGTGTCGGCAAAGATAAATGGAAAAACTATACAAGAATACAGGAGGTGATCTTATACTGCAAAAACAGGTTATAAATGGATGTGACGGTTTGTGTATTAACTTGGAAGAATGAATAAATTATAGTTGTGCGGTGCCTTATTGTTCCTTTAAAAGAATAGCATATTATTGTTGGAGATCTTCTGCATCGCTTTTCCCTACTTTTTAGCACTGCGTCCCATTCGATAATTGCCTTAATCAATAACTCGACTTTTACGAATCTAACCTATTACGAGTTTTGTTTATATACATTTTATGTCTTTTATTTATTTTGGTAAAATCTCGTTCTTTGCAATAAATCTTCTAGCAGAAATCTGTTTCCTCTTTGAAGTGGGGTCTGATCTTTGTAAATGCTTTTTCTCGCCGGTCCGTTCTACTATGCACCATTCGATGAGTAACTATTCAGGAGTAACATTGTGTTTTATGATATGTACGCACGCCCTCAAACTATCCTACTCAGAAAAACTTTCCGAGTCCCTGACGGGAATCAAAACCGTAAATTTCTGATCACCAGTGAGATCCTCCCACCATTGTGCGACAACTCAGATGGTGACCGAAGGTTACATTTATGTACTGGTTCGGTCACCATCTGCGTTTATACAGCTCAATGTTCAGAGCATCTCACCGGCGATCAGCAGGTGACGGGTTCGATTTCAGCCAGGGACTCAGAAATTTTTTCTGAGTAGAATAGTTTGAGAGCGTGCGTACATACCGCATATAACAACCAAGCTACCACATTTAATATCATGTCGTGATGGGAATGGAAATTTCGATAGCGGTCTGTGTTTGTCGGTTTCAGTAAACATCAGTAATATTTGTTACATCTACTCTTGAAACTGAAGAGTTAAGGGACGACATTCGTCGGTTCTTTATGTTGAACGATGAATGACATGTTTCAGTAAATGGCATTCAGAGTTTGGTTGAATGTGATGAGTGCATTTTTTTTAGTAATGGAAAAACTGTCGTCAACATAGCGCTTCCAACATTTTGTTAGGATAATTACTTTTCGATGACCTGTCTTTTATGAGCTTTTTCCATGTAAACATTGCGCAGTGTTCCGTTAGGAAATACAGTTATCTGCTATGCCCGTTGGCTGTTCCAGCATTTGAACTCAGTCACGTTTGTAAGCGATTTACCGCCAACACTTTATATGTCGCGTGGTCAGACGTACACATTATAAAATTACGGGAGCAAGGTTGTTTAGGACTGTGAAATGAATGTAAAACTGTTTACGTGCAAAACATCTCTTTAATTTTATTCTTGAACCACAGAAATATTGCCTATAAATGGTACTTGCTTGGCTACCAATAGTACCAACTTGTATCTGCTTGTATGTAGTATCGTTTTTGCCTCCTTTTTAGCAATTATTTCGTCTACAATGACACAGCCTCCAAGCAAATACACCATTGTACGAAAGAAAGATCATTAGGTGCCATTGTACACAATCCTTACAAGGAAGAAACCGAAACACAAGTCATCCTAAAAGAAATAATCTCGCCAAAGTATTGAAGCGCTACGTCGACAACAGTGTTTTCCATCATGAAGAACAACACAGTCACCACATTCCACCATACTCTCAGCTGTACTGACCCCGACATTTTATTCACCTTCTAACATGAAAGCAAACGACAAATGTCCTTCGGTCATTACTATCCACTATCACTACCTACATAACTATAACTGAAGCACAGACGCATTGATAAACCGACGCACATTCACTGTTACTTGATTTACATCACGACATAAGCAACGTAAGCACCGAGCCGACACAAATATCGATCCCTTTATGGGCAACTGCACAACTGGGCATCGCTTTTGTACCCATCCACTGCATCCCGTACATCTGATAGAATTGCTCCCAACACCCTTTCCAACTACTGTACATGACTACTTCCCCAGTCTTTCGACATCACAACAATTTTTCCCTGACACCATCATCTTTGTTTTACCAATATTCAACTTCAACCCTTTCGCCTCCATGCACTCTTTCCACCGCACCACTTTCCTCTTAAGTTCCTCAATGCTCTCAGCCATCAGAACTAAATCGTCAGCATATAACAGCTCCCACGGCAGGCCCTTCCTAACGTCTTGTGTCAGTGCCTCCATCATAACCACAAACAATAATGGACTCGGAACAGATCTCTTATGTACCCCAACCTTCACCTCAAACTCCTCACTGTTTCCATCCTTCGTTTTCCCCATTGTTCTCGCTTTCTTATACATTATCATCACAGCTGTCACCACCTATTCTTCAACCTCCAGCTTCCACAATGCCCACCTAGCCAATTCTCTTGGTATCCTATCAACTGCCTTCACCAGATCCACAAATGCGTGATACAATTGTCGCTTTGTTGCCAGAAACTTCTCCGGTATCTGTCGTACCACAAATATTCCATCTATTATCCCCCTCCCTGGTATAAATTTAAACTGCATGCCATTAACATTTACTTTCCCTCTCAACCTTCTTTCCAGAACCCTCTCAAATAACTTCATCCCCTGTTCTAACAGCTTTATTGCCCTATCTGCCCCACACTCCAATGAGTCACCTTTCCCATTGTAAATGGGTAAAAGGGTACTCAGCTCCCAGTCCCTCGGTATCTTTCCCTCGTCCACTACCATCCTGCAGATCTCCGTCATCTCCTTCACCAATTCCAGACCAGCTGCACGGACAATCATACCCACCAATTCGATCGGACCACCTGCATTCCTACTTTTCATCTGCCCTATCGCCTTTTCCACTTCCATGTCCTTGATAAGCTCTCTTGCTCCTTCAGCTATCCCACATTCTATAATTCCATCCCAATCATTCTCTACATTTAACAGTTGCTCCATATACTCCCTCCATCTCTTCTTTATCATCTCCTGTTTCACAACTATCTTTCCACTCTCATCCTTCAGACAGTTCACTCTAACCATATCCTACCTTTCCTTTGGCATCTGCTTTGCTATCTTGAACACACATCTTTGCCTTTCTTCTGTGTACAGCTTTTCTCCTAATCTCTTTCTCACCCACTGCTGGGCCTTTCTTTGCCAGCAACCACTTTCTTTGCAATCTTCTTTGCTGCTACATACTCCTTCAACACTGCCTTTTCTGCAGCGGTACCCTTTGCCCGATACCACGCCTTGGACTTCGACTTCTTCTCAGTCACCTTCTTCTCAACCTCTTCAGTCTACCACCATGTTTGCATATGCCTTGGTGGTCCTTTTGTCCATCCACATCCCTCACTTGCCGCTTTCAATAATCTCTTGCCTTCTCCCATACCACATTCACATCACCCTCCCCCGCCTCCCCCAGAACCAGTTTATCCTGGAACTGCCTTTGCACATTTTCATCATTCAGCCTCCACACCTTTCTTCTCGGTTGGAATTTCGTCCTCTGGACTTTCACTGCACCCCTCACCTTCATATCACCAGTATCAGATGGTTTTGTGATACTGCTTCTTCACCGGGAATTGCTTTCGCATCCCAGAGACAATTCCTATCCTGTTTACGTATGATCAGATAGTTAACCGTGGTATTCGATCCATCGCACGAATACATCACTATCTTGTTGTCATCCTTCTTAAACTGCGGTCCACACACAATCGTATCCATTGCATCTCCAAACTCCAAGATCGTTTCACCCTCCATATTTCTAATACCATAACCGAACCCCCCATCTACTCCTTCATACCCATCAGTTTCTCTACCAACATGCCCATTCAAATCTCCACCAAGAACCACCATATTCTTACTTTTTCAGCCTTTGTACTAAGTCATACACCGCATTCCAGAATATGTCCTTCTTATCCTGACTTCGTCAAACCTGTGGCACATAACCTGATATCACATTCATCTGACATTTCCCAATCACCAGCTCCACCATCATCAAACGTTCACTCATACGCTTCACTTTTCAACTACCTTATCCACAAACTGCTCTGACACTAACACCCTCACACCATGAATCCCTGAAGGACATCCTTGCCACAGAAACTTGTACCTGCACTCTTTCCTCTCACCATCTTCGTGCTTCCACCCTTCCTTCGTGTCTCCTGCACCCAGCATACATCAACTCTCCGCCTTTTCACCACCTCCGCCACTTCACTTTATTTTCATGTCATGCTCCCTTCATTCCACGATCCAAACCTTATGAGCCGAGGTTCACGTGGTACATCAGGCGTGTTGCCTTCATCCATGGAGTTTCCCCCACGTGATACGTCGGGCTGTACTATGCCTATGTTTCTTGACTGCTATATTGAGTGCTTTTGAGGCTTGATATTTCTATGGCGCGATGCCCTTCCTGGCGTTAACCTTTTCTGTCAGGGAAGGACCCTTAGCCTTTGCCTAAAAAGGCATTACCTAAAAGGCAGCAGGAAACTCGTCACCCTGAGTAGGGCCCCATGCCGAGTGCTATCAACCGGAGCCAGTTAAACTCGGGTATCGCGTAAGCAGGGTCGACAATCCTGAAGTAGTAAACTTGCAATTACCACCGATAAAAATATTAAATAATAAAATTTACGCAGGATGCTTTAAGCATAGTATAGAAGAAAATCAAGCATATTAGCTACAGGTAACTTAAAGACCAATACATACATTAATTCTTTAAACATTTTACGACAAACGTGACCCTTCAATCATCAGATGAATTCTTCTTAACAAAATGGCCTAGCATGAACAAGTATAAAATTCTGAAGGGCCACCTCTTTCAATGAAAGAGGTTAAAATAACTGTGGCAGGGTATAACCTTTTGACCTTGAGATGTTTACTGTCTTGTGCCTAAATTGAATGTAGTTATATACTGCTAGTTACCATAGAACATAATACTGAATAGACAGGTCACAAGTAAAGCCATTAAGCTGCAGTGGAAACTGTACATCACTAAAAGACTACTGAATCTCATTCTGAAATTCTCCTGAAGAGAATTTCACTTGCACTTATAAGTGCAAGAATCAGTAGCAGGTTCGACAGTAGGCTTTTCAGTTTAATTCTGACTGAATACACATGTAATAGGTACAATGTTGATTCACACTCACTTGCAAGTTAGTTGTTCATCCAAAGGCAGGAATTTGCAATTCTTTAAGGTGGCCTGAAATCAATACTGTATGGATTGAGAGTTGATGTGTCTTGTTGTATACAAACATGGTTCATGAAAATAACACAAATTTCATCTACTGTATGCAGTATCTTCTGTAAAAAGAGGTTTCAAGAAAGTGACATCAACTGTACTTTTTGTTCTTGTTTTTTTTTTTTCTAACCCATTAAGGGGCAAGGGCCCCTTTAGCATTTTACAGTGTACTCTGGCTAATGCCAGATTATTTTACTTGTCAAAGGGGTGAGCCCAGGGCATTAAAGGATAAAAAAAGTCTGTTCAGAGTTATATATAAACAATATACTAGGAGTAGTACTACAAGTAAAAAACATGCTATATATAATCACTTCATATAGTTTATTAGGTAAATAAAATTATATATTACTGTACAGTTGCAAGTGCACATCCTCTTCAACTTAAAAGGAAAACTGGCTGCTGATACTGTATTCGAAGAAGCAACTAACCCACACAAATGTGTAATTTTACTGGTTCCCTGTATATAATTATTGAATATTTTCATTAATAATAATTAACCCAGTCATTTTCTGCAATTAATGTGAAAATGAATATCATGATAGGGCATTTGCTTTATTACATGTAGTTGCCTATGCCTGGACAACAACATGTCAACTTATTTGGGATCATTCACCCCACTCTGCTAAACAAAATTGGCTTGTGTTACCCAGAATAAATTATCATGTGCAATCTTTCCTCTTAATCCTTTATATTCTGAGCAATGTCTCCCCTTGACTAATAAAATTGTCTGATGTCAGCCAAAGTAAACTCAAAAATTCAGTCTTAGACCAAAATGTGATAATTGAGGCATTCTTAACCCTTTCCAATCTGAGACATCTCCCTTTGACAAGTAAAATCATCTGATGTTAGCCAAAGTGAAATCAAAGTTGGATGTGGACCAAAAAGAAATTAATGAATTATTCAAGTTAGTAGTTATTCCGTTAATGAGCAGGTACCTTGATCTGCTCAATAAAATCATCTGCCATTAACAAGAATAGAATTCTAAGCTATTGTCCCTTAATGAATTTAATCATATCTCATTGTCTGTTAATTCCAACACCAGCCCCTTTCAGTTTTATTCTGACTAAAACAAGGTAATTTTAATTTTAAAGGGGAGATATGTTGGCCAGCTTGGGGGTTAACCATTCCACACAAAACCTACAGTAGCTTTAATATCTCTTCTTTATAATGATAATTATCAGGCATTAGCCAGAATAAAATCATTTTTGGCCAGTTTGGGGATTAATAGATTATGAAATACTATAACTATTAACCCCTTAATCCTAGCCAAGATGTCTTCCCTTACTGGCAGGTACTGTGCATTTTTAACTCTGGTTAACAGAGTAATAAAGCTTAACAAGACTTACAGTGTAAACTGTGGCAAAACATTCATGACTGGCTATAACACTTGAAACTGTGTCTCCCACATAAGTTGAATACCTTTATATGGCTTTCAGAAAAGCTCAGATCTCTAGGAATCTTTTTTCAAGGTAGTTGCCTGGCTCACTGTTAAATCCAGTTAACTCAACTACAAACAAATTAGATTCACAGTTGACAACTGCAACACAACTACTGAACAGTTATGAGCATTAAAATTTTCATAAGCAATGGTTATGTAAATAATTTACTTTCCCCAAGTATTTTATTTTAATCAGTCGGCTCATTCACATGAATCACATGAGCATTATACCACAACAAGTAATGAACTTTTAAGTTCAAACGGAATTAGTACAACAAAACTCAATTATTATCAATTCACTTACTTCTATAATTATGAATAACAAAAATTACTTGGAACCTCATTTTTAAATTGAACTAAAGCAAATTTCGCAGAAATATGGCAAAATTGAAGCTAAAAAGACTGTAAAATATGAATGATGAAACATTCTCATTTCTTTATGAAAATTAATGCTGCCCAAGTGGAATCTTCATATCAATTTCCAGCATTAACATAAATTCCCAGTCTTCCTTTTTAATGTAACACTTTACAACGATTCAGTCAGAGCAAAAATTTTTGTGTGGAAAGAAATTGACGATTGTCCATGAGCAAACCTAAACTATGTACCTGCAACAGTCGTCCAGCCAGAAATGTCAATCTGTGACTCCGTGTCTTCCAAATAAAAATTGTTTTCAATTTGTTCGCCCATATAATTCGTTACATACTGATAATATGCTGTTTATCTCTTCGGCGTCGGAAGACAATGACATGGTGCCCAAGTCTTTCAAAAAATTCTGTCAATATTTTTTCTTCAATATGGCGCCATGAAGTCATATTCAAAACTTCAGTGAGAGCGTGAAATGAGCATGATCAGGGGCGTGGCGACTGGGGAATGCTGGGCAGTGTAATACCCCTCTAATAATCTTAAATTCTAAACAGTTAGTCAAATGTAAAATTATGATTATGAAAGAGATTATTTGACAGCTGACAAAAATACACCGAAAAATCTTGGAAAGTCCAGCGCCATTACCAGTCAGAGGGTACCGTATTATCGTTGGGTGCGCTTTTGTCTTCTCTGAGCGGTAAATAGTGCTCCCTCAGTTGTTGTTATTTTATACTATAACTTTGGTAATAAAGTTACTTATTTCGTTCGGAATTGGGTATTGGATTCATCTACTTCGTAACTGGTGTGGTGGCAGTAAGTGTCCGGATCTACGTCTCTTTGCGAGCCAGAATACCCTCTCACAACACAACAGATTCAAGACGAACCGGTTCAACCCCGTATAATTCCAAACACCGTAAATTGTCGTTGTACAAGCACGATTTAGTTAAGCCTAAACTAATAACCATGATTAGCACTAATCGGGCCACAAAACAATGGTGTCTTACCAAAACTGAAACTATAAATAGTTTCCATAAATGGAAACAGAACTTGGTCTACACACATTCTCTCGATAACAATTTCGCCCCCTTTCTATCTGACAATGCTACCTGGGGGAAGAAGACGAAGTCTCAACCGTTATGAGGATTCACCGACGACGGCGAAGATGTAGCAGCCACCAAGCGTCCAACAGCCCAACACAAGATGATGTTTCTTCAGCTCACGTTGGGACAAATCGCAAAGTATTGCCATATAATCTCAAGCAATACTTTGGTAAAGAACTCCACCTCTATACAGTTCATCTGGCACACCATCAGACACCATTTAAGGTTTCAAGTGACAGGTGCCCTCTTTATCGGCTTCGCCGACATTCACCTTGAATGAGACGAGCGCCCTGAGGACCTTTACCAGAGACTGATGGCTTTTGTTGACGACATTTTGCTCTGGGCTAACAGCTTAGCTCACCTTGGCGATCTAGTTACAGAAGATAAAGGGTTAACTCCGACGTTAGAAGAATTTGTCGTCCTTACCTGGCTCAAACTCATCCACCCAGAATTACCCAAACTTGTGAAACAAAGATATGAAACTTAGCTAAGATCTGCGGCACCTTAGCCTCCATCAACCCTGAGATATCCCAGGCCCTCACCTCACTACTCAATGAAATTCGCGCCGCTGATAATGCCAAGATAATGCGCACTGCTACTACTAACTTTCACAGATCATCCACTAGTAAATCAGCACACAGAGTCCCTCCCAAACCCAGCCGCCAAGAGAAATCGTGCCCACTCTGCAAGCAGGCAGCTCGTCTGAACAATAAACATTTCCTCCACGAGTGCAGTTCTCTCCCTGAACAAGATAGAAGATACATTACCAAAGCAAGACAAATCGTTGGCATTCTTCATAACGACTCTGAAGCAAACAAGACAGGCATGGACGAACTAGATGATGAATTTGTTGATGCCGAGCCTGATCCAGCACCCACAGCCTTCCGAATCCAAATTCAACAATCGCCCTACACAGATACATTCCATGGTCACCACTGTGTCCGCATAACAATTGACAGCGGTGCAACAGGAAGCATGATCCGCCATTCCATCACACAGCGTCTTGGATCTCCCATAACAGCAAGTGCTCAGTCTTCTAACCAAGTCGATGGTTCTTCTCCTTTTAACGTTGTCGCAGAAACACGACTGTCATTCACCCGTGACAATCAAGAGTTTGTGTTCGAAGGTTTAGTCGTAGAAAATCTTGATGTTGATTTATTGGCTGGCACCCCTTCCATGGAAACGAACGATGTATCTGTCCGTCCCGCTAAACGACGTGTAAGCTTCGCTGGCCACAATACATACGTCTATGGGTCCCGCACCTATCCAACAGCTGACACAGCTGCACGCCGCGCATTAGTACTTCGAACGCCCCCAACATTTACAACAGTTTGCACCGTCGAGTTCACCGAAGTTGAGCCACCAAGAGACGCTCCACCTGATTCACCACGCATTGATGCGCCAATTGTGAGAAAGCTGACGACGTCCCTATTATGACCAACACCAAATGTCATCTAAAGTGTCACAGGGAAGATACGCATGACAAATCTGTCTTCTGAACCTCAATCACTAAGACTGAACGAACACTTCGGGCAAGTTAGCCCCGTGTTCACACCGATCGTTTCAGAAACAACTCCCGAAAAGCCTTCGTTCGATTCATCTCGAAACTCACCGGCATCACCTGCCGGCAAGAATCATTCCTCAGACGTGCGCCTTGACCCGGACAAACTACATCGTCGGACATGAAAGGTTTGTTCAACGCTCTCCTCGATGGATACCATTATGTAATCGACCTAAAATTAAAGGGTACAACGGCGCTGAAGGGCCTTTTCAAGCCAAAGTGAATATGGGCCCACTAGAGCCTCCCCAATAGAAGGGCCGCCTACCGCAGTATGGCTGGGACAAGGTGGTACTACTTCAGGAAAAGTAAGACAACTGGAGAACTTAGGTGTCTTTTAAAAGCCCTGAAAAGATAGGCGTCTCCGTCGAATACCTTAATCCGTCATTCTTAGTGAAGAAGCCCAATGGTGAACACCGCCTTGTAACTGCATTTGCCGATGTGGGTCGTTACAGCAAACCCCAGCCCTCCTTGATGCCAAATGTAGACTCGACCTTACGCCACATAGCTCAGTGGAAATATATCATCGCCACGGACTTTACCAGTGCGTTCTATTAGATTCCCCTCGTACGTGACTCTATGAAGTACTGCAGAGTCGTTACGCCATTTGGAAGAGTACGCGTGTACTCACGTTCAGCCATGGGCATGCCTGGCTCCGAAACAGCTTCAGGAGAATTGATGTGTCGTGTGCTCGGCCACCTACTGGGAAAAGGTATTGTCGCCAAAGTAGTAGACGACCTCTATTGTGGAGGAAACGCCCTGCTTGAATTACTGTTAAATTGGAAGAAGGTCCTACAAGCTCTTTACAAACGCGATCTACGCTTGTCTGCATCCAAAACAGTTATCAACCCTAAGTCCACGACAACCTTAGGATGGAGTTGGAGCTATGGCACCATCAAAGCCAGTCCCCTCCGTATCGCCTCACTAGCCTCCTGTCTTTAGCCTGATACCGTCCGCCATTTGAGATCTTTCATCCGTGTATATAAGGTCATTTCACGCGTCATTCCCAGATGTTCATCGTTACTTACCCCACTCGATGAACCTGTAGCAGGGCGTCAATGTCAAGAAACCAACGCATGGACCGACACACTTCGAACCTCATTTCAGACCACAAAACGCCCTTTCTCCACTTCCCGTACAATTACCTTACCAACACGTGCAGACCAACTGTGGATAGTAACCGATGGTGCAGTAAGAAAACCAGAGATAGGCGCCACTCTGTATATAACGCACGACAGCAATCTCCTCTTGGCCAAATTTCATGGTTTCCGTGCGAAATTGAAGCACTTTCAATTGCCGTGGAAACGTCGCACATTAGTTTGTACATCATTCAGCCTGGTAAGAAGGTTTGCATCCTTGCCGGTAGCAAGCCCTGTGTACAGGCCTTTGACAAGCTATGTCGCGGCGAGTTTTCCACCAGTCTCTGTGTTTCTACCTTCCTAACAACCGTCCGCCGCTACCAAACATCGGTCAGACACGTTTCTGGATCCGCAATCTTACCATCTAACTTCGCAAGTCGTAATGCCCCTGCATATAAAGACGACGCCTGTCGCGTGTGTAGTTTTGTTAAGCGCATTAAAAAATCTGTCGTCCGACGCTCATCCATACAAGACATTTTGGAAGGGAATGCACGACTACCGTTCACAAGTCGAGTTGCTTGGCTAGTGATACAGTCGGAGTGCTCTGATGCACGCCGCACACATGCCCACCTTATTCAAGGTACAAGGCCGTCCAAAAATTTGACCAACATACAGGACGTTAAGAGGTACTTGAACGTAGCAACAATCGTCACAGATGGCCAATTAGTGGTCAGGCGCGACGAGCCTTTAGTCCCCACACGCTAATGTATAATCGTTCCCCGCAACGTTCTAGATGGAGTGCTAACAGCTCTCCATATACAACTTAGCCACCGGTCCAACCACCAACTAAAAATTGTCGTAAAGCGATAGCTCTACGCCTTAGATATGCACAAAGCCATCGAGCGTGTGACTCGAGGTTGTCATCCTTGTGCTGCCCTACACCAGTCTCCCAAAGCACGAATCGAATAGTCCTCGTGCCCTTCACCGGTCGCTATTGGCTTACCGTTCGCTGCCGACGTCATTAACCGTTCCCGATAATTAATAGTTGTGTTACGGGAATGTGTGACTTCCAAAAACAACTTCACTACAACTAGAAAACGAACGCCACGAAACCTTACGAGAAGCGCTTCTATGTCTGTGCATTCAAATGCGACCCTTGGACGGTCCACTTGCCATCATACGCATCGATCCCGCGCCTAGATTTAAAGCACTAGTAAAAGACCATTTCTTGCATCAACACCGGATCACGTTTGAGCTTGGAAACGCAAAGAATCTCAACAAAAATCCCGTCGCCAAAAAGACAGTCCAGGAACCCGAAAGTGAGTGATTGCGCCAAGATTCCCTGGGTGGAACCACATCACTCGTCACGCTGGCTATAGCTACTGCCCCCTTGAATTCCCGAATCCGCTCACGAGGACTGTCGTCGCGGTAGATGTGGACTCAACGGGACCAGTTCTGCAATAGCCAAATACCACTGAAAGACAGTGACATGATAGCCAATCAGCACGAACAGCGTATCTTGAACCATCCCCACAGTGAATATTCCAGCACCCCCTAGCACAGACGCGCACTTCCCCGCTGGTTGCAAAATTTAGTGTTTGGTAAACTCGGCAGGTATGCATACCACCGAAGTTTGTGGCAAATTTTTCGCACCAATTTAGTTTATTTTGTAATTATAGAACTTTCAAATTAATGTACTACGCTTTAAATTAACAACTGAAAATAGAACAATAAATACAATAAGTTCTGGGACAAGATAAACATGTAAAAGTGTTGCCACTGCTTAGACTTTTTATTGTAAAATTACTGCTTTTCTTCTAAGGAAATTTGTCCCGAAGCAATAAAAAAAAGGATTGATCATGTGACAGAAGTTGATAAGCGAAATGTACTAAAGCACAGTATGGAGTGAATCACTACATCAATGGGCGAAAAACAATCTTTATTACAAGGAATGCACATCTTCTGGTCATAATTGTCGTAAATTACAAACAACACCGACCAGATTTGTTTCAGTAGTTCCGATCAAAAAATACACGCTGCCATTTAACACAATGTTATGTCTTGTGCTTGGACAGAGACCTTTTACCGATTTTCCGCTTCCGATAAAGATGTAAAAACGAACTGGAGTACAATTCATTGTAGGAAAAGCCGACGAACACTCTCTGTTATCTTTGTTCACTTCTTTGCACAAGCTGTTAAGAATAACTTGATATTGATCTTACAAATGTCAAGTTTTCTTGCGGGTGAGAGTAGGACAGAAATACACAAAACGAAGAAAAGATACCAATTTACATTGTAAAGCTGTCATTTGTGGAAAGCCAGTATAAAATTTCCCCGAATTTAAGAGAATCGTTAATACCGGAGGAGTCGATGCAAGGTGTACAAAGAAAGCGCTTGATGATTCATGTACACCGAAGATCCCTGGAGACATACGATAGTCTCGTATTTGCTCTCAGTAATGGTTCTGTATCGTCTTAATATGGGACGCACAACTCTTTCCTGGGCGAAGAAGAAACCAGTTAGACTATGGTTAGCTACGATCCTAATAATACGAGTTATGTTGGAGAAATTGGAAGATCACGCGAAACAAGGAAGAAGGAACACCTGCTGAACGATAAATACCCCACCAAAATTCAAAAATCGCTAGCCACGCATGGACTCACACACATACCACTGACTTTAAAAATAGGCATGCAGTACTATCGACAAAGGACGCAATCGCATAACAAAAAACATCTCCATGATTTATGTAGCCGACAACAACTTGAAGCCGCTTCCTCAACTATAAACGCTTCTCTCACGTAAACAATACCATCGCTAATAATAAAAACATTCTTGGAATTTAAGCCTCGGTTTTGTTATTGTAGCTGTATTTCAGCATTATTACATCTATTAAATCACTCACGCATACAATGTATTTCCATATGATCTTTTCATATTTCTCATTATTTATCGTCCGTTGAAGGCTACAGTTCTTAGCTGAAAGGTCGAATGAAAAACATTTGGTCTGAGAACGCTTAATAAATATCCTTAATACCGTACGTATTTACTTGACCGTGCTTCTCGCACATTATTAAATGACAGTATTGTAGTGGCAGCAGTTACAGTATATAGCAGTAGAAGTACAGTTCTAGTAGAAAAAATAGAAGTGGGAGTGGTGGGAGTGAGAGTGGTAGTGAGGGTGGTAGTGGTGGTGCTGGTGATGGTAGTAGTAGTAATAACAATAATACGCTGCGCACTAATGGAAGGCTAAGACCCCTTCCATTGTCCTTAATTAGGTGGTATGAGAGTGGTAATGATAAAAATACAGTAATGATAATGATAATGATAATGGTAAACATTGAGATAATGCTACCGATAATAATAAAATTAAAATAAAATTTATGCAGGATGCTCTAAGCAGAAGCTCAGATCCCTCAGTGTGTCTCAACAAAGTACAGAAGAACATCAAGCATATTAGGTATAAGTAACTTAAAGGTGAATATATACATTAATTCTTTAAACATTTTAAGACAAACGTGACCCTGCAATCATCAGATGAACTCTTCTTAATAAAATGGCCTAGCATGAACAAGTATAAAATTCTGAAGGGCCACCACTTTCAATGAAAAGGCTTAAAATAGTCATGAAAGGGTTTAACCTTTTGACCTAGAGACATTTACTGTCTTGTACATCAATTGAATGTAGTTGTCTACTGTTAGTTACCACAGAACATAATAATGAAGAGCCAGGCCACAAGTAAAGGCATTAAGCCACAATGTAAACTGTACATCATGAGAAGACTACTGAAACTCATTCTGAAATTGTCCTGAAGACAGCCCAAGATAATAAGAGCAGCTATGGTATGTTGTACGTTTAAGTTATAAGTGAAAGAATCAGTAGCAGGTTTGACAGTAGGCTTTTCAGTTTAATTCTGACTGAATAAACGTGTAATAGGTACATTGTTGATTCACACTCACTTGCAAGTTAGTTGTTCACCCAAAGCATGGAATTGGCAGTTCTTTAAGGTGTCCACAAATCAACACTGTATGGGTTGAGAGGTAATGTATCTTGTCATAAACAAACATGGTTCATGAAAATAACACAAATTCCATCTACTGTATTCAGTATCTTCTGTAAAAAGAGAGGTTTCAAGAAAGTGACATCAACTGCACCTTTTGGGGTTTTTTCCCCTTAACCCATTAAGGGGCAAGGGCATCCTTTAGCATTTTACTCTGGCTAATGCCAGATGATTTTACTTGTCATAGGGTTGAGCCCAGAGTAATAGCCTAGAGTAATATATAAACAATATACTAGGAATAGTGTCACAAGTAAAGAACATGCTATATATAATTACTTTATATAGTTCAATAGGTAAATTTCATATTACTATACAGTTGTAAGTGCACATCCTCTTCAACTTAAAAGGAAAACTGGCTGCTGATATTAGAAGAAGCAACTACCCATGCAAATGTGTGATTTCACTGGTTTCCTGTACAGAACTAATGAATGATTTCATCAGAAATAATAAACCCAGACCTTTTCTGCAATTAATGTGAAAATGAATATCATCATAGGGCATTTGCTGTATTAGTTGCTTGTGCTTGGACAACAACATTCTAACATATCAAGGATCATTCACCCAACTCTGCTGAACAAAATCAGCTGGTGTCACCCAGAATAAATTATCATGTGCAATCTTGCCCCCTTAATCCTTTGTACTCTTAGCAATGTCTCCTCTTGACAAATAAAATTGTCCAATGCCAACCAGAGTAAAATCAAAAAATTAGTCTAAGACCAAAATGTGATAATTGAGGTATTCTTAACCCTTTGCAGTCTGAAACATCTCCATTAACAAGCAAAATCATCAGACATTAGCCAATGTAAAATCAAAGTTGGGTATGGATAAAAAAGAAATTAATGGGTTATCCAAGTTAGCAGTTATCTTATTAATGAACAGGTACCTTGGTCTGCTCAATAAAATCATCTGCCATTAGCAAATAGAATTCTAAGGTCTTGTCCCTTAATGAGTTAATCGTACATCATGGTCTGTTAATTCCAGCACCAGCCCCTTTCAGTTTTATTCTGACAAAAACCAGGTAAATTTAATATTGTAAAGGGGAGATATGTTGGCCAGCTTGGGAGTTAACCATTTATCACAAAACCTACTGTAGCTTTAACATCTCTCCTTTATGATGAAAATTATCAGGCATTAGCCAGAATAAAATTATTTTTGGCCAGTTTTAGGATTAATAGATTATGAGGCACCATAACTATTAACTCCTTAATCCTAGCCCAGGTGTCTCCCCTAAGTGGTGAGTATTAATGTGCATTTTGAACTCTGGTTAACAGAGTAATAAATCTTAACAAGATCTTCTGGACAGTGTATACTGTGGCAAAATATTTATGATTGCTATAACACTAGAAAATGTGTCTCTCACATAAGTTCAACACCTCTATATGGCTTTTGGAAAAGCTCAGATCTCCATTTATCTTTTTCCTAGGTGATTGCCTGGCTCCCTGTTAGCTCCAGTTAACTCAACTACAAGCAAATTAGGTTCACAATTGATAACTGCAGCACCATTACTGAGCAGTAACAAACATTAAAATTTTCATAAGCAATGGTTATGTAAATAATTTACTTTCCCCAAGTATTTTATTTTAATCAATCTGCTCATTCACATCAATCATATGAGAACTTTACCGCAACAAGTAATGAATTTTTAAGTTCATACGGAATTAATACGACAAAACTAAATTATTATAAATTCACTTCCTTCTATAATTATAACTAATAAAAATTACAAATAAACTTATTTTTAAATTAAACTAAAGCAAATTTTGCAAAACTATGACAAAATTGAAGCCAAAAAGACTCTAAAATATGAATAATGAAACATTCTCATGGCTCTATGGAAATTAATGCTGCCCAAGTGGAATCTTCCAATCAATTTCCAGCATTAACATAAATTCCCAGTCTTCCTTTTTAATTTTACACTTTACAACGATTTATTCAGAGCAAAAATTTTTATGTGGAAAGAAATTGACGATTGTCCATGTGCAAACCTGAACTATGCACAGTACCTGCAACAGTTGTCCGGCGAGAAATCTTCATCTGTGATTCCGTGTCTTCCAAATAAAAATTGTCTTTCATTTGCTCGCTCATATAATTCGTTACATCTTGATGATATGCATTCTATCTCTTCGGGGTCGGGAGACAATGATATGGTGCCTATGCTTTTCCAAAAATTTTGTCAAAATTGTTTGTCCAATATGGCTGCCATGATGTCATATTCAAAATTTCAGTAAGAGCATGAAATAAGCGTGTTCACTGGCGTGGCGACTGGTAGATGCTGGCAGTGTAATGCCCCTCTAATAATTTTAAATTCTAAATTGTTGGCCAAATGCAAAATTATTATTATGAAATTAATTATTTGACAGCTGACAAAAATAGAGCGAAAAATCTTCGAAAGTCCAGTACATTTTGTGAAGTACTTCGTACCAGGCTTGCTTGCCGACCTGACGTCAGATTCAGTCTCTCCATGGGCTTACCTATTTTTCAACTTTAAATGAAAGCTTACTGGAAGTATGGTAATCAAGAGATCCACGCTAGAAAACTATAGAAGATTGAAAAGCTGGATTTGAAAGACACTCTTCGTTTGCTATCCAGACATGGTATCTATTTCTCAATCTAGCAAACTCATGAGATTAACTCTGTCTACTGTATTTTTTTCCCCTCAAAATCAATAGCATTACTGTAATTTCTCTATTAAGCCCCAAGGGGGCAAATTTTGTTTCAAGCGTCGTTTAGAGAGGCATTAATGGAAGGAGCCTTATTGGAGAGGAGGGGGCTTATTTCCAATAAATACAAAAAAGTCTGTGTGCATGTTTGATTTTCTTTTACCGTATATGCCATTTAAAAGTACTTAACATTTTAAACAAGGTACAGTGACGTTACTTAAGTACAAGGTAATATTTAACAAGTTAATAATTAACAAGGTAGTAATTAACATAAATGTTTCTTGCATTGGTCTCTTTGACTGCTGAATTAAGACCCTACACGATACCGGATAACAGTTTTTGTTTCGAGAATAAGTTGGTATACCGGTAGTAGGTTTTGTTATTGTTATAAATATACGCCTTTATTTAATAATGTCAAAAACCTCGTCATCCTCTTCTAAAGTAAGATGACGGACGTCAAAGTTCCTCTGAAATTTGCACATCAAAAGGATCATCTTCATTGTCAAGTTAGGAAGCTTGCAAGTTTTCAAAGTTTTTTTTAATATTTCAAACTTTATTCAAATGAAAAGGCATTGGCATCTATTTTAAAGAACGAGCAGGAAAAAAATGCCAACAAACTGAAACATCAAAAGCTCACTATCAATGAATTAAAGAGCAAGAATAAAATATCGGATCTTTGAAATAATACGATACTTTCTCGTTTAATAGGGAATGGGGGGCTTAAAATTCTGCTTCCAGAAACGGGCGATTATTAAAGCGGGGGGCTTAAAAGACAGTGTCGGCTTAATTATTTTCTGCTTCCAAGAATGGGAGCTTATTAGAGCGGGGGTGGCTTAAAAGAGAGAGGGGCTTAATAGAGAAATTACGGTATTTGAGAAAAATCAATAAATCAATAACTAATCTTTAAGGTTGAACCGCTTACTCTAAACATTTTGTGGACTTGTTGAAAGCTCAGCAGTAAACTCAATTTCCATATCTGGAATACTAGCTGGCCAATGAAATGTGAAGCCAAGATGGCCGCCCATGGAAGGCAATTTTGTACGTCAGTATCAGTGGCGTACCGTGCAAATACAGCGCCCGGGGCGTCGAAATCGCAAGAACCCGCTGGAAGACCTTTCGGCATACCCCCAAAAACCCACAGTCTCTGAAATGTCATTTCCTACATTTCTGGGCATGATTTACATAATTCTGATCGTAATAAAATGTCAAGTAAAAATGTTTAAAATCTGACACATTTTAGCGGTTTGTTTTTCATTTCATAAAATTATCTATATTAATTATTAGATACTTAGTCAATAACCAGATAGGGAGCTTTCTGGCATTGCGATCAAATTTTTGAACCATTGATAAAACTCTAGTCTACTATCTACAACACAGATTTAATGAAGTGGGATTATTTCGTTAATATCGTCAAAACAAATCACTAACAGCATTTGGAAACGACATTCAGTTCTCCACGGATTTGGACATATTGATCTGGACTCTGGAGGACAATGGTTTTGAACATGTCCTATGTACTCATCAATCTCTTTCTGAAGTTTTTCAGGGTCAGGATACTTTGAAGCATATTCTTTACACCACTTTTTCACTCCAGTTACGACAGGTTTTTCCTCTGTTGATAATATTCTGATTTCAGAACTGTCTAACTGCAAAGCATTTTGTAATGAAGAATCACTTTTGAACACCACATAAGCCACTTTAAACCCCGTTATTTTGGTTATTTGGTCTGAAAAGAAACTCTTTTTAGACAGCTGTTTACAAACTTGACCAGGTTGCTTTTGGATACAGTAGGTGCCAAAAGTATGAGTCCAGTCTCAATTTTTGCCAAAAATTCGAGAAAATTATATCTTCTGAAAAATAAACTTGCATTAGCTACTTGAGCATACGCATTGAGATCTGCAATTGTCTCCCACCTTTTGTCCTTTAATTATTTTGCCATATGTAACTTCAAAATATATTTATCTAATTCTCTACACGCATGTGCGTCAAAGATGGCTAAAGAGTTAAGTGAAGGCGTTAGAGGACAAATTGTTGCTCTAAGTAACGAAGGTTTCTCAGCGACAAATTGCTGCAAAGATAGGAGTGTCGAAAGGTGCTGTGCAGCGAACCGTGGAAAGGTTCAGAAAAACTAAATCCTATTCCAACCTACCAAGGTCTGGGAGACCAAGGTGTGCTACATCACAAGAGGATCGGTTCATAAAAATAACTTCTTTGCGTAATAGAACAGCAACCGCTGGTGATATTCAATCCTCTATTAACGCAACCCGAGAGAAAACAATCAGCAAAGCGACAGTAAGAAGGAGATTGGCTGGAAGTGGTCTGAAAGGAAGAGTTGCAGTTTCTAAACCGTTGCTGTGTCCTAAAAATAAGCGCAAGAGATTGTTATGGGCAAAAAAATACAAAAACTATAGTGTAGAAGACTGGAAAAAGGTACTTTTCAGCGATGAGTCTAAATTTGAAATTTATGGAAATAATCGCCGCATTTATGTGCGACGAAGACCTGGTGAAAGATTGCTAAATCAGTGTATCAAACCCACAGTGAAACATGGTGGTGGAAACATCCAAGTCTGGGGTTGTTTCAGTTTTAATGGTGTCGGGGATCTTTACCGGATAAAAGGCATTCTTAAAAAAGAGCAATACCATTCAATTCTCCAAAGGCATGCTATACCATCTGGCAAGAAGTTATGTGGGAGAGGATTTACCTTACTACAAGATAATGATCCTAAACACAGTTCTAATTTGTGCACAAATTACTTAAAGAATAAAGAAAACCAAGGTGAATTAAAGCTAATGGCATTTCCACCTCAGTCTCCCGACGTTAATCCCATTGAACACTTATGGGATCTTTTAAAAAGAGAGAAAGTGAGACATGTAATCACAAGCCAGGACAGGCTATGGGATGTACTTTCTCAATCTTGGAATAACATCGAACAATCAACACTTCAAAAACTTGTCAAATCCATGCCAAAAAGAGTGCAAGCTATTTTAAAAGGTAAGGGAGGACACACTAAATATTGAAATCACGTAAAAACTACTGAAAATTATCTCATTTATAAGTAAAATTAAACATTGTTGTGACACAGAGTGATAATATTGTTCAAAATTAAAAATACACACTCAATTCTAACTGGACTCATACTTTTCTCGAATTTTTGGCAAAAATTGAGACTGGACTCACACTTTTGGCACCTACTGTATATATACTTTGAACAGCCCCACAGCATCCAAACAAGGCTCGAAGAGAAGCCTTGCTACAATATGGAAGTACATTCAGCACCAACAACATCCTTCCACTGGGCGTACTTTTATCTTCTTCCCTGACAGAGTGACTTTTTAAGTACAGCACATGGTACGCATCCTGCTTTTCGTCAAATTTCACCTGTCTGATTTAGAAAATTTATTTAGAAAAAATGCCGCTGCAATAGAAGTGCTGCCCGATGCAGACCGTCCCCCTGCCACTCCCTTGGTACGCCACTGGTCAGCTTCAGCCCCCTACGCGGACTTGTACTTCAGTTTTAGTCTCCCACGGGACATTTTACATTTTCCGAAGATTTCTCTTTAAAAATACACACAAAACATGTCTTAATAGGGTAAAAATAAATTTAGGAATTTCAAAGATATTTCGAGAAAGCCAAACCGAACACAGGTTATATATATTCATAAAAATAAATTACCAAACTGACAAGAAACCGGACAAAACGGTCTCGAAAAAGTACTGGAGGAAACTATTAAGTGCACGTCTTTTTAACCGTCAGTTTGCCATCTTTAGACAATTTAGGACAGTTCTTAGGCTACACTGCAATAATGAATCCTTTTGAACACTCGAATATCTAAAATTCCTCCAGTAATATTTCATCTGTTTCGTATGTTTCGTCTGTTATTGTTCACTATTGTCCTTACCTTCTCTTTAAAATAAAAAAAATTATGTACGTTCGTTTGAATGAAGTGAATTAGAACGTAGATATATGTTCCATTCCATTTAAGACAGTTGTTCATATTTATTTAGGGGTTCTAAGTGAGGGATGATGACATCTTCCATTCTTCCTTTGTCTTGCACTGCATTCCATTGATCTGAAAGCATATTTAAGGCTTACACGGCTCACTACTCGTTCTTCACGCTCGCGACCCAGCACCGGTGACATTACTTCGAAAGACTAGAGCACTTATCTTACAAGATGGCTGATACTGTATACGGAACATTTTCATCCCACTTAGTTTTCTTGTTACTGCTTAATCGTCTTTTCTCCAGGCCGTCAAGAGCTTAACATCCGTCGCATAAGGTGCTATCGTTGTCAGAGAGTTGATCATTCAGCTAGAGTATGTCGTTATTCATGGACAAATACGACAGTGGCAAAACACGGCATTAGCTACCACACTACTGGATTCCCATACAAAGCTTGTCCAGGAGCGGGGTCATTGCCTAACACCAAGCAGTAAGTTGCTGATAGAGAATTTCACGTAATTTCAGGGCTTACAGTGTAGTTTCATGTAATTAAAGGTGATGAATTAGATGAGCTTGAGATGAACAATCTCATGAGTGTCGTTATCACAGGAAATTTAAGGAGATCTTCGAGACTTTGGCAAAGCATTGGTACACAGCCATTATATAATTGGACGTAATCGAGCATGGATACAAGTTACCTTCCATTCTTTGGCTGGACACGGCACATTTTAGCAATAAATCATCCTTAGTTTATGTTCACTTTATTAAGGGAGCCATTCACGAATTCTCCCAATCAGGCCGTGTAGCAGGTTGTTCTGAATCTTACATGATTGTTAATACTTTGTCCGTATCCGTTCAAGCGCAGTGATAAGAGATTGATTTTTGACCTGAGCTATGTTAACCCAGTTGTTGGAGAAGAAGCGAGTCAACTGTCAGTTGTTGCAAGACAGTGTTACGTGACAGTCGTCACGCGCCGAGAACATTCTAGAATATTCGAACTTTTCTTAGTTTTTTCTTAGTCATACCGTTTACTCATGCTGACATTGTAATTCTACTGACTCACCCTGAAGTAAAAACTTTTTAGCTTACTTGAGTCATGAACACTGTCATGATTGTCACTAAATATAGTACATTAGGTTATTTTAGAAATTACGTAAATTACGGACAGACTATATAAGCGCGACTCGCTTAGACCCTCGGTGTCTGTTGTTTCGTGTGCTCAAGGTCCTTACCTGCATTCAAGTCTCTTTGGTGTAATACAAGAAGTTAACAGTTGTGGTTGGAAAGCTTTACTGGCAGAACTTTCATATTTTGTCACCGCTGGGTTGTCAGAGTCGCAAGCTTAAAAGTGTCAAGAAGACAGATAAGCTTTGAACATTTTTAGTTGTTATCTTAACTCTTTAGTTTTATTTCTCGTTTGTAAATAAATCTTTTCATTTCTTGTTACACGTCAGTAAAGAAAGAAAGAAAAAAAGAAAGAAAAAAATAACATTAATCACAACGGAAACAGTCGTTTGCTCATAGAAAGAGTCCCCTTTCCTATGTTTTATCCAGGCATTTGCTTCAAACAAATCCTGGGACTCTCCCTCCACAACTCACACCTATATCCCAAGCGTTAACAAGTGTGCTACAACAATCGAGAGCCCATTCCACTGTAGGAGGATACGCGACCGAAACAAGGAAGTTTATTGCGTGTTGTAAACAAAAACGGGTTACCATCTGGTTGCCATCTTCCGCAGACGCAGTAGCATCCTACCTCTTCAACTTGTTGTTCCAACAACTTAAACTTTCATCCGTCCTCGTTATGGCCCATGTACCCTTTGAACTGGTTCCAGTCCTTTACTCCCGTCCATTTTCCTAATCCTCTTGTAAACTTATGCTGCAACAACATCATTGAATGCACCAAAAAAATAAACAATAGATCCATCCCAGAAAAAGGACAAAACAGTCCCAACACCATGAAGAAAGGAATTGACAAATATGCCACTGAAGGAACCTCACTAAAGGGGATTTACGCCTTGCCACCATATCTGCCTCAGGGTTTGCTGGGTTTAGAAGAATTTATGATTTCATACTTCGGAGAAAAACTGGCGTCTACAGAGAAAGCAACACGGTATACGTTGCTAGAACATACGCTACTTACTGTGCAGTCTGAGTCTTAGAGAAGTACATCACTGAAGTATAAATAGATCTATCCAGCAGTCTACCACTCCAAAGGGCCCTAAATAAGGTGAAATCTAGCTACACTCTCAGAACCGGGAATCTGTTTATACAAGATATCGAGAGAAATTCAAAGGAGCATTGAATAAGCTGGGGCTGGATTCCCCAGCTTGTGGCCTACACAACTTGCGTTCATGCGGAATTACAGGAGTTGCTAACAAGTGTAGCTGCAAAACCATTTCAGTGAGACTTCTAAAATTACATGGACGTTGGACAAACCGATATAGCCAACGATATGTATGTCCAAGAAAATGAACGAAGACGTTTACTAGTATCACAAAACCAAAGCTTATAGAAAATCTACGTACTTATGTAAACAACGTTTCAACGTTAAATATTATGTTTGGTCCGTTAGCAAACCTCCCGTATTCAGTTGTTCACGGTTGTCCCTGTCTAGTGTTAAAAAAGGTAAACTGACTTACGTTGGTTTCAATGAAGTAAAATAGAATGTAACTGATGAAATTTGTAAACAATAAATCAACACTTCAATATTTGTTTGAGTTCAAGAAAACATGATGTAAGACAATGAACCTTCTGGTGTAGTTTTACAGTCTCGTCAACCAGCAAAAGCTCACATCGAGTACGTCACAGGTTTATCCTATTGTCTTCTCCAGAATATATTCACGAGCTTTACGAGGATGTAGAATAGTCAATAGACGGTTAAACAGCTGAAATACCTTATTCTCTATCCTTGCCAAATGTCTCTAAACCGTACTCACAGTTCAGCAATAAATTTGTGAAGATGATCAACAGACTTTTGCGTACGAGCGTTGCGTTACTTTCTTAAGGATGCTAGCCACCACCGAGACCGCCAACGCCAACTCGCCACGACTTAAAGCTCAAATGTCCGGAATATTTGGAGTGCCGTGGTAACATGAGCTGTTTTATCCTGTGGGAAAGTATTAACCGTGAAGTCATCAGAATGCTGTAGGGGTAAGATGCGATGCTATTTTTTAAAAATTACATATGCTCTATATAATAAATGGACATGATTGAAACGGCCTTACCTTGGTTACGGCCAAAGTAACAAAAATGTTCTAACTATGTTGTCTTGGTGTACTGGTCAGTTGTATTTTGTCAAGTAAAGTCTGAGGGCACGCGCGTTAAAAGGAGGCGCCTCCACCAAGAACATATGTCTCTTTTATTCGTAACTTAATTGTTTTATCGTTTTTTCTTCAGTCCACTTTTTAATACCAATCATAAAAATGTAAAGACTAACCCCAAGGGGTAACACTGAAAATAATTATTTAATTTTTACAAGCGCGTTTAAATGAATATTGTAGAAATCCAAACGTAACGGCCCTCGGTACTTTCGGATTCAGCAAGCCTTAAGGGCCGCTACTTTCGGAGGGCCGCTACTTTCGGATAGTTAAAATACGTTGGGAAGAAACAGCTATTGAATTGACTTAGTTATCAAGCAATGAGAGGAATGAAATTTCCAACATTTTTATTGCCAGATCTTATTATACACTGATTGTCAAATTAGATACAAAACTACGAACATTTAGACCAGAAAAAACAAAGCAAAAACAACAAAGTCATCTTGAGGCCATGTGTATACGGTGTCGTTTTCCTAGCTTTCTATGATGTTTTGCGTCCTCAGACAAGGCCACGGGAGTAGAAAATAATGGCTTTATGATCTGAAACAATATGAAAACGTCACCGTGTGCACAACAGCAGCGATGAGGAGCTTGGCATGGTTTTCGGCAGCGATGATGGCGACGTATAAGAGAGAACATGTAGTAAATATTGGAAAATTAACGATGCACACGTGCTTTCTAAAATCACATGTATTAGTACCTTTAAGTTGATTGTTAACTTTGAATACAAGGATTACTTTTTGTTGGATAAATATGTGTTTGAAATATAAAAGCACCACATTCAAAGGGGCCGTAACGTCCGGAAAATTTTAGAAGTGTCACAATAATGACGATACTTTCGGGGGTTCGTTACTTTCGAGGGGTCGTTACTTTCGGAATTCTACGGTAGATGTACCAACAGGACGACAGGAGGTTTCGGTGTAAAGAAGTGTTTTCAGCTTCGACTAGGTGTGTCGCAGTTTTCATGGTGCTGAAAAGAATAAACACAGAATAACCCACGCAATAATATTTATATTGTAAATATTAGTAGATATTAGTAGATAGTAGATATATTAGTAGATCATAACTAGATGTAGTTAGATATCGCTCTATGGTCTCTTGGTTCATATTGAGCACTCTACAGGATGAGTCATGCCGCTAGCGAATTTGCGCACGCTCACTAGTCTCTAGTTAGAGCACTCTGTCCTGGCTTAGATGTACCACATGTGCGGGACATTTGAGTTGCCTATATAATATAGGCTTCTCCATCCTGCTCGTCAGCACTACACTGATGAGGCCCAGTAGGCCGAAATGGTTCCGTCTGTAGTTACACATATACATATATATATATATATATATATATATATATATATATATACATACAAACATATATATATATATATATATATATATATACGTGAACGTTTAGGTTTACGAAATGCAAAGAGGGCTCAATAACGCAAAGAAAGAGCAAATGGGATTATATCGCTTACTTCAAAAAGTCACTACAGCCCGTTTCATATATATATATATATATATATATATATAAATATATATGTAATGTACGGAATATCTTGGAGTTGCTTTGAATCAATCCATTTAGTATTCGATTCTGGGTTATATTTTCATTAAAGACAGGGAGACTTCTCCCACATGAAAAGCGGCTGTACTGTTTGGCGAGCATATAGAAAAAAATAAAACATCCAGAATCTAAGAACCTATTTTTGTGTAGAACGCTGCAGACTCACCGTCGGTAAAATCAGTGTTGTCGGAAGGGGGTTAGGGCAAGGAGCACGAACAGGGACTAATATGGTTCGCTTGCTTGGTAATTCTATAACAATGTTATAATTTTAGATTTAGAAATGTGAGCTTGGATATATGTTGAAATAGACAAACGATCATCAAGCTCTTTACTCAGAAAAACGATTTCTGAACCCCAGACGGGGATCGAACCCGCAACCTTCTGATGACCGGTGAGACGCTGTATCAACCATTATCAATATATAGTGGCTTCCGCTTAGGACGCAAATATATGTCCAACTTGCACCTTAGCTTGCCATCTGAGTCTTGGTAGCTCAATGGTTAGAGCGTCTCACCGGTCATCCGAAGGTTGCGGGTTCGATCCCCGTCTGGGGCTCAGAAATCGTTTTTCTGAGTAGGGAGCTTGATGATCGTTCGTCTCTCTCAAAGTTATAATTTACAAGTTAAATCTTGGGCTGGAGCCGTTCATTTGTCGAGCTGTTGGAGATCCTGAATAATAAGTTGTGTGGGTTGATCCGGCATTCAAAGAGTTAATATACAGTATCTCTGGTTTATGCTGCTGATTCCGAACCAATCCTTGTTGCTATAATCAATTTTTGCAACATGGCTGAGCTTGTTTCGCAGTCCGTAAGCAAGATGATGCCAGATGTTTGATTGCTGACCAGGTCATAATACACTAGTGATTGACCGAGAATGAGGTCCGATATTTGAATTGAACTAATCTGACAAATGAGGTCTATAAGTAGTTTGCTATACCGCCTTCATGAAGTCTAATTAGGCCTGCAAAAAGCCTTTCAGGGACGGACATTTCATTTGAGTTTGGAATTTCTTAAGCAGTTCTATTCTGCATAGGTACTTTTCTTCATCTGACTACTGTTGAGGGCATTTTTGCCTTTTTTTTTAAAAAAAGATTTGCCGACATTGGTATGTCTTGTTAACTTTCCCGGACTAAGCAAGGAATAAGTTGTGGGGGCTTTACGCTCACTAGTAGCTTGGCTAGGGGGACTAAAAGATCAACACCTTTGGTAGTGTTGAATGTATGATTAAGCCTGCGTTTTATAAAGTTAATCAATAGTAGCACACGGACTGGGGAACAAAACTACTATACAAAAAATTACCAGCCGTTTGTTAAAATAGCTATCTATCTATATTATGGAGTAATATTAGGTATTGTAACTTTGTTTAAAGTTTCAAGCAACATATCAACTTCTTGATTATGTTTGGAATAGAAGTGAGTCGAGGATGAGGAATTTTGTAAATTGCCTTTACTTTGTTAAGGTGTCGAAGGCCTTGCACCGGAATTTAGAACAGCAGTAATATGAAACATGAATGGATTTTCCAAGCCAATAAAACATCTTTATATCCTCTATCTATGGTGGAGCTTCTTGTCCTGTTTAAGATCGCAAACTACGGTGAAAAACGGGAGATGATGCTTGCTATCTCTGGAACAGCAGATATAAGCACCAAACTTCTACTGGGGTCGCTTTGGCATTCGTCGTGGTTGTTAAAGTTTTTTTTGAAATTTCTTGAAGCACTTGGAACAGTCTTTCTCCACGAGACCAAGGGAAAGCTTTAAAACCCTCCACACTTTCCAGATGTTTAATTTCAAAACCATGCGCACTGATTTAACTCTCTTGGTTCCTTACCAACGGCTTTATAATCTAAAATCTAAAATGAATGAATAAAGAAATAAACAAACAAACAAACAAATAAACCAAATAAAAAATAAATAAAAATGGATGAAAGCATGGACCGTCCTCAGCCTTATGTTCTCGGACAGTTCATTTTTTTCCCCACGACAAGTTGGAAATTTGGAAGAAACTGCCCTTCTGAGCGGATAAGAGTAAACTTTTTCAGTCACATTGTCTAAATAGGCCCTTAAGTTTCCGACCGGCTGAGCCAGTATTCAATTGTCCAATTTTCTTTGGATTTGGACACTTTAAATTATGGAAATAATTGTATAAACATTGCACAAGCAAGTAACAAACTGGCCCCAGATACCGCATGCTAAAACAAACACTGCATTTGTAGCAAGTTTTCATACAATGCTAGATATTTGGTATATAGATTAAGAAATAATCATATGCAACGTAATATACAGTATCTTCGACATACAGTGAACATCACACGTGCGTTATCGGGATACACCGAACAGAAACATATATGTTGCTTTGGATCACAACTAGAGTCTTGTAACCCAATGGATAGAACATATCACCAGCGATCGCTCAGTTATAGGGCGCCTAAAACCTTCCAGTCTAATTTCAAGTATGCAATCTTTTTAATTTTTCAAATAAAGCAAAACCGTTTTAACCATATTTCTACAACAATTTATTAAATTTCATAGGTTTGTCCGTAATATTGTATCAATATGCACTTATGAATAAAAGTAATAACTATTCGACTTGTTTGTCTCACCTTTCTAATTTTCTAAAAATCACGACGCAACACTCTGGTCACGAACATTAAAATACAACATCGATAGACATTGTCTATTCTGGTCAATGGTTGAGCCACGTTGTCCAAAACAATCTATATAGAACAATAAAAAGTGAAATAAAAGACAACTCGAATAACAAAATAATTATTGGACTGGGTTATCTGGAAATATCAGGATTTGTAAATGACTCGATGACCTGCTCATCACTGACAAATCAGATTATTTTTCCCATCCTCGTAAAGAATGATTTCTAGAATAGTTTAGATGCTGATTGCGCTACATTAGTGTAGTTAACTTGTCGTTGCACTGGTGATAGCTTCACCTACTATATCTTCATTTATTTAATATTTCTTTAGATATTTACGGAGGAACAAAATATCTGTGATTCCTCCCTCGCTATTTGCTAACACACCAAACCTGAAAGTTTTGTAAGTAGAAAAGAAATAAAACTGTTTCACTAAAGCAAAACCCTGACACCTACATCGCGACTAAAGGGAAGGCCTTACGACAATAGAAAGAAGATTCCCATGCATTTGTTGAAAAACCACGTCAAACGGCAAAAGGCTGGAACGAGTGTAGAACACAGGACATTTCTAAATAAATATAGTAAAGAAAAAGAAACCTAATAAAAAGGATAATAATTTAATCTACTGATTCATAAATTAATATTATAAATTAAAACGTTTTCATTGAAAGGACGAAATAAGTAAGGAAGAAAACACAACAAAAAAACAAAGATAGAACGAAAGAAAGTAAGAAAAATAGAAATGAAAATAGAAAGAAACAAAGAGAAAAAAAAGAAAGAAACAAAGAGAGATAGAAAAATGGTTAGAGAGAAAGAAACAAAGGAAGAAGAAAAGCAAGAAAACTATAAAAAAAAGAAAGAAAGGAGGTAAGAATGAAAGAAAGATCGAAAGAAGAATAGAAAGAAACCTTGTAAGAAAGGAAGAAAAGGATGAAATGTCGCCAACATATTCATGATAGCGTTTTTCATTTTTCTTTCCTTACTTATTCCAATTCAAATCTATTAATTCAACGTGGCTTATGTCTGTAAAAAAATTGTAAATTTAATTCTGGCGTTTTTCTGACGTCAAATCACCGCATTACAAATCCGCCATCATCAAATTATAAACAATGTTTTGGCAAAACTTTATCAGGTTATCAATGTTATACGAGAGATTCCAACACCCATAACATTATAAATTTTGAAGTGTAGAACCTGTTCAAAACATTTAAAGTAGCCTTAAAATTTTAAAAGATTAAGTAAAAATAAATTGAAACTAGGTTAAACATAACTATAAAATCTGTTGCCATCTACGCGCTAGACACCCTTGCAGCAAAATTTTACCGAAACAAAAACGCATTGTCCAATAAATTGCACGTAAGAAGTATGGCATTTGGCAGTTACTTCTTAAATGTACAGAAATTTCTGGTTGTAATTCTCGTCACCAGATTACGCCCTTATACTATACGCGGTCGCAAGAAAAAATTTTTGGGCTATTGTGAGACAGCCATTGTATGTGTAAGTAATCACATCCTGATGTCTTGGAGAGCAAGATTTTCAAAATCAAAACGTATCGAATTCTTTATAACTGTCACAATGACTGAAATAGAGTCGAAATATTACCGCGATTACTTCTTTTTCTTGTATTTACTTAAATATCAAGTTTCAAGATTACCATTTTCGGTTTAGCTTTTCTACTTTATTTTCTTAAACTTTCGGATGGCTAAAGTTCCTTACAGTTGTACGGACAGCAGTTACGTTTTTAATCAGGGTAAATATCCTTTGCAGGAAACTAAAATCTCTGAAGTTGTTTCCTTGTCTGTCATAGGGTTTCGATAAATCCACCAAAATTTCCTATACATAAACAATCTAAATAGAATGTAAATAAATCTTTAGACTTTGAAAGAAATGTGTGAAGTTACAGTGCATCAAAGTAACAAACCGAGTTATTGTAGAGGAAATCCGAAGCAGAATGTCTTTCTCCACAATCACATACAAGTAAACTGCTAATGAAAAATAAAGGCGGGAAATATACTTCCAGACCCACCATACTATTAGTTATAAGATCAGAGATTTAAAATCTACTTGCAGCTCTAAAACTATTTATGAAATATTGTTATACTAATTCAATGAGTGGCAGAAAATCTACATCTCAAACTTGTTACAAAATATCGCTAAATCCGCCTAGAAATTTCTCTACGATATATAGCCATATATTCTTTTGACCATCCGCACGAAGCGTGGTTCGACAGCCCAAGGCCCGAGAGAGAAAGGGTACTAAACTTGACCTGCTTCGGATTTATCTATTCGGGTTATGATTGGGGAAAGAAAATTTCACATTGCGGTTTTAATATTTATATTCGTCGCCGGACCACACAACTAACTTTACGGTGTGGGAAATTGGCGTCCTGGCAACAAGACTGGAAATCAGAAAGTCCATGGTTGTTCGTTCAATTCAAAGCTTTCTTAAAGGAAACCGTTTTTACGAAGAAGTCAATTTCAGAAAAAGAATATTAAAACAGAAAAGCGATCTGAACCGGAAGTAGAAAAGCCTGAAAGGTTGTCAGAAAGTGAGACAACCACGGAAGCAAAAGTTGTTAAGCAAGAAAGAAGAACGAGAACTTAGACTGGCAATATAAAGGACACTTTACAAGGACCATTCAGGCGAAAATTAAAGGTAAAAAAATCATCTGAAAGAGCATAATATGGCGAAATTGTGTACAGAAGACCAATGAACGATGAGAACTTAGATATTTTGATATCAGATTTAAGACAAATTTTATCAGAACCTGAAACACAACTTGATCGAGCGAATATAACAACTGTGAAACACAACCATAGGAATTCTCCTAAAGGCCACTATCACCTGACGTTTCCAGTAAAGTTTTTAAAGTTGTTCCTCTTCGGAAGAAAATCTGGGTGAGCTGTCGTACTTGAAACCTTGATATTAATGAGAAAACTAACGTCCAAAAGGGCTAATTGAAGCTCCGAAAGCCACGGAAAACTTCAAATAATTTTGTCTTTTTTGGTCGTAAAATTCTACAGTGTTTCTTTTAGTTTTACTGTGGATCCGTTTGAACGTAGTCTTACATGAAGAGCCACCACCGAGTATTGTTATTGTGAAACAACAGCACATATGAAACAGTATAACAAATACACGGTTTGGTTACGGTACACATTATTTTAATTATGAAGAAACATTTGTTCGAATTTTGTTAGGCATCAAGAGGAATAATTCACATACATTTCTGTGCAAAGCATGAAATTAAGAAAGACAAAATTACAACGTAATCATGGTAACCGACAATCAAAACCCTAAGAAAAGGTCCTTTTGGATATGAGTGTACAATGGCAGAGTGGTCTACGGCACTTAAGAGCTTCTTTACAAATGAAAATGTCCGAGGTTCAATCAAAGCGTTTGACTCTAGGATTTTCTTTTGATAATTACCATTTTGCAAGTTTTGTGGTAATCTTATTCCATTAATTCCTCGTTTTGGTCTCTTCACAAATCCCATCGAGCAAAAAGTTCAAATTCACATCGGTAGACTAATATTTTGATCCTTTTGTAACGAAAGCTACTCATGGCACGCCCTTACCCAGCTCTCTGGAGTAGGCTGTGGAAGGAAAAGGGTCTCAACTGGGGATACAAGATTCTAGCAACTTTTCTGTTGTAATTGTTAATTTTCAATGCTTTGCAACGAGATTTAGGCAACAATTAATAATTCTTTAAGATTTCACTTATAATATGGATAATTTCTGAGTCAAATTTGAATTTTTGGCTATTTAGCAGTCTTTAGAACCCATCAACTTCGTCCGTACTCTTAAGACATATGATGCAATGATGAGCGAGGGGTGCATGGTTGCGTATTCCTATTTATAGTAGAACTCAGATCATGGCGGGAAATTCTTAACTCGCTGTGGAATATATCTAAATTTTAATATTCAGATAAGTGATAGAAAATCTACAACCGAAACTCGTGATACAAAATAGAGCTGAATACGAGGATTCACACCGGACTTGGAAAGTTTATTTCCTACACTTGTTAGGAAATTTTACTACATATTACGATTGAAAAAGGATTTAGAATATTGTATTTACATTCGAAAATATCAGAAGCAACTCTAAATAATTAAGAGCAGCATGCCGAAACTCGCAATACCTACTATTGGTAAATATTACGATCCAGATCGGAGGAACAAAATCTTTCATCTAAACTCGTTACTTAGTCCGGCATAAAAATGAAATTAAGATTGATTGAGGAATATCAACCATCAACACTTGTTACAAAATGTTAGTATATATTACCATTGAAAAGGGAAGATCCACCACTAACCCTCGTCAAAGAATGTTTCAATTTCTTAGGATTCAAATATTGCAATATATCTAAAAGCGGTAAGATTTCCGGAGGAAAATCTACTTTCTCAACTCGTAACGAAATATTCGTAAATACAACCAATGAGATCTGAGATTGATAATCCTACCAAAAACCTTCGTCATGAAATATTGTTAGTTCTATACCAGCGATCGTGAACGATCTCGATCACTGATGATCACTAGCTCACTGCAAAGATTTTTCCATAAGATCGGCGACAATCGTTCAGGATCGATAGCGATTATGTGGAAACAAGCGTTAATACGACACTACTTCATGGTAAGCATAAAGTGCCTTTATTTGTACTGGATGACCCTATCAGCTATCTGAACTGCTCTCCCAAGAGGTCCAGTAAGATCCTACCCTCATGGGTCCAGTGTTATGATTGGAGGAAACCGGAATACCCGTGGAAAACCTACGATGCTTGCTAGATTCAAACTGGACAACACTCTTCTCACATGTGACCAAGGTAACTTTTATCAGATTTTGATGGGAGAGAAAAAAGTCTACGTCTTAAGCACATTCCAATTTTATTTGCTGAATAAAGCTTAGTATCCATATAATCGCTGACAATCCCTAAAAATCGCCGGGTTGTTCAAGTCGTTCAACCCAATGATTACTGTCGATCGCTATCGATTGCTGATATTTCTTTCCATTTCATCGCCCGCACCCCAGCATATCATCCACCGCAGACTGTAACTAATCTTGAGTCATCAACAAAAATTGTCCGTGAAAGTATGTTCATTGAACTCAATGCCCATGTCTGAGCTATTCAAAACCATAGTGGAACATGTGCAGTTCGTGCGATGTAGATAAAAAGACAGAGTATGAAACAATCTCGTTCGGAGTGAATTATTTGCTGCTTTTCGCACTTAAAAGAAGACAAATTCTACTGACATTTCAACAGTTTCCCTGCCACAAGAGGACGGAAGGTTGCTTTGCTCTTTCAGCCACCTTCCCCATGCCGTCCCACGTTTTTAAATTTCGATTATCCCATTGTTGTTCGATCGCTGGGTCGACGAGTTTTGTTTCCATATGATTAACCGCGATCGCTGAGATAGAACATTTTCTGGACCACCGATCGTCAGTGATCGCGATCATTGGTGATCGCTGGCTTGCTGCAAAATATTTCCATAAGATCGCCGACAATCGTTCAGGATTGACAGCGACTATGTGAATACAAGCGTTAAAACGACACTACTTCATGGTAAGCATACAACAGATACATTGAAAACTTTATTTAATTGTATACGTGGACACAACTCGGAGGCAGAAACCCCTCTTATCGAATACGTTTTAAATTAGTGCTTAATGTAACGGATTACATGCGTTTAGAAAATGATCCTGCAGAATCTCGTTACTACGTGTTTTTCTGATATGTCCGAATTATTAGAGAAAGAAAATATACATTAAAATCTCTACATGGGAAATTGACAAATCAAATGTCAAAATATTTCTACGATAGTCGTTGAGTGATATTCCTCACGAGGCGATTTAAACCACAGGTAAAAATCTACCACCGAAATCTAACGTCTCAAACACTAAGTATAAAATCAACCTGTAAAATTTAGCATTTAGCACTAAATATTGCTGATCATTTTGATACATGTCGTAGGTTTACAATTTACCTTCATCGGCTAAATAAGGTATCGGCAAATTAATCGGCGATTGAATAAAATCTACAAACGAAACTCTTCGCGAAATCTGCCTGAATATTCGGATTAAAATCGGAAACTCAAGCCTCGGTGTTAGTGATTACAAACTGCCAGAAAGAAGATTGCAAGCACGCCTCGCCCACCATTCAATCACATCTATTGAGAATACGAAACAAGTAAATAGCTTGTAAAGCTGATCAAACAGTTGAAAATTTAATTTAAACGGGAAAAATGCCCTTATTGTAACTTGGGAATGAAAAAAGTGAAATACTTTGCATGCCATTTTTCATTTTTAAGATACTGAAATTAATAATTACAACTGACAAATTTACCAAGAATCTTAAATCCCAAACTCCAATCACATAGACGTACCTCATCAGTCTACCTGGGAGGGCCGGGGAGGAGAGAAAGATGTACAGTTTTTGACTAGTAAAAATATTAATAAAAACCTCTGCTGACGTGAATTTGAACTTTTTTTCTTACTGGAAATGGTACAGAAATTCGGAAGGCCAAAAAAGAAATAAAAGTTAGAATAAGCTTCGTACAAAAAAATTAAAATAAGGTAATAGACCTCCAGATTATGAGAACAAGCAAGTGCCGCCACTCGGAACGTTAGAATGCTAATATTATAGTGTCACAGACGACTCGTCTACTGGCACATTAAACCTACAACTACAATTCTTTTTGCATGTAAACTGTTGGCTATCCTGTTTCCCGTTCATGTTTCTCTTTACAAATTTCCTGCCTTTAAACCAAAACTTTTATCAATAACTTTTTGATATAGCACGAAAATTACCAACAAATTTACTCACACAATCAAAATAACGTATGCCGTGATCAAACCTTGTGTCAACTGTTTTGTAAGCCGTATCGTTTCCCATTAACATTACTAGAACGTACGTCTTTACGCAAAAGTTTGTTTGTAAGTACCGTATATATAACAAGCCAATGCTTATATTAAAAATGCATTTTGGGGCGTTTATTCCCCACCATAAAGTATAGTTTCTGTGTTTTCTGTGAATTTTAAAATATACGTGTTCAGACATTTGCTTCCTCGATAGTCGGGACTGGCTGGTAGTTCTTAGATATTTGTGAACGTTGAAAACAAAAATCTCAGTATATGGTGGTCTCAGTAGAAGTTAACATTCGATAAAACATTAATTTGAAAAACAGACTTCACAACTTCTTGTCTGAGGGAAAGTTTTGCTTTTCTAACTCAACCAATTTCTATTCATTAAGACACAATCATAATTTCTGGGAACTGCTTAAGTTACCTTATGTATCTTTCTTATCAACTGATCATAATTTTATTCCATTAACGGCAATTCATCCTCATTCACATTGGATTTTGGTAACCCATCAACGGACAATCAACCCTGAGTGGGTACATTGGTCTATATGTATACATACAGCAGTAAAGGAGCTCCAAATTCTCCTTCGGGGAGCTTCGTACAACACGGTTCGTACAAGCTGCGTGCCGTAAAGCCATCTTCCGTAATTTGAAAATACGTTAACAAATACGCGAGTGGTCAACATATTTGAGGACAATGAAGAAGATAGCGACTTTCAAGCACTTGTGAAGGAAAATAAATAACAATGGTCTAAGGAGATCTGGTAGACGACAATTAAACGTTCCCTGGGCATTAAGAAGACGAAAAAGAGGATTTCCGTAGATTTTTTTGACGAATCATCAGGTTTCGACATTCGAGATGGATAGTGACAGCGAGTGTGAAAGTCTTTTATGAAAGATGAAGCCATGAATACCGAGACACCTCTTGGTCATAGGTTAAAGATGGGTGCCTGATCAACAGATTTCCTCAGTTTGTTTTTGAGTGATTTCTTCGATCTCATCGTTAGTGCCACGAAGATGTACGCTCACATAAAATTTGGACATCTACACTTTTCTACGGGTTGAACAGTAGTTTCAACTTTTGTTGGCTTAAAAATTTAAAAGAGAATAAACGAAGTGTGAAAGAGAAGGCGCTCCTGGGTCACTAATCTCTTTAATTAAAATTCTGGGTTTAAAAACAATTCTTATAAAAAGTTTCGAGCTTTAAAGTACGTATTACTGTATTTGGCTCTCTTAAGCACGAGGGAACAACGACCAAATTGAGCACATTTAGGCCTCCTGTTTCGTGACTTGAAAATCTTTTATTAAATTTATATATATTTTTGGCTAAAACATTCCGATTCACGAAAGACTTCCTAAATCCAATAGCCGTTTATGTTTTAAGAAGTATTTACCGGAAAACCCTGCTAAATTTAGCGCAATACTTTGGATGATTTCCCAATCTGAAACTCGTTTCGTCTAGCGCTTTGAGGTTTACCTCTCCCAAGATACTCGCAGCAATGACGACGTTTATCTTGATTTCAAAGTAGTAGACTCTTTGGGAAGACCATTCTGTAATTCTTATCATCATTTTTATATCGATTTATTTATTTATATACTTTATTTATTTATTTAATCTTATTTGCATATATGGTAGTCCTTCAAACTGTATAATAGTCTGTTTTCCAAGAAGACGTATAGGAATATACATAATTATTCACTTATTAATTCAAAATTATTATACATCTAAGATAACAATTATTAGATTTACTTGTTGGACATTATTAAAACTACTTTGGAAATACTTAAAGACCTTATGCTTAAGCACTAGTGCATCTGTCTTTGAGTAGAACCCTAAAATGCCCTAGGGGAATGTTGGTGGCCTTAAAAGATCTTGGTAGGTCATTCCAAGTTTTAGCCCCAGAATAACTAATCCTTTTTTTGAGAAAATTTATTTTGGGCTTATCTTAAACATAATCAAAGTTATTATTCAGTAAGCGGTATGTTTGATTATTACATGATCGACGCGGTTTTCTTTGTTATTCGCAGAGCTTTATTTAACATAAATACTTGTTAAAGGCCGAACTTTCTTCAAGCCAGGGGAGGGATTTGATATTCACGAGGGAATAGCGGGGTTGATGAATTGAATTGAATTAGTATTCAAGGGTTGTATATAGATACATCCCTCCTAGCAGGGTTGTATCTAGATAAAACCTTGCCAGGAGGGATGTATCTACATACAATCTTAAAATGCGTAATGAGGAATTCTACGCCAAATCTTGTCTCTACTGACAAATACTAAAATTTCACCGTGCTATACTATTCGTAATATCATAGTTCACAGCATTTCACTCAGACAATGAAAAACCAAACATTATTTCATAGAACCATAAAACATCAAAATGAATCTAAACCTTAAAGTCATACCCGACATAAAACTTACAATTACTAAATTGAACGTCCTTCTTTTCACCACTTTTAAATCCACAATTCTCAACTTTTTTTTCTATTTCGCTTCCTATCTCAACACTGTATGTTTCTCTCTTACTGACTTTTTTTCTTACTGACGCTTCTCAGCAGTACGAATTGACCTTATCACCTAGCGGTAAATCAAACGCTTTCGACATCTCAACCTTCCTTTGAACAGTTGGTCTCTAATATTGCTGTAAGGATCTTACATTTCTGCGCCCAGTTCTTTCCATGATAAACTTGTCAGGAATTCCTTTTTCAAGGCAACGAGTAGCAGTTGTTGCCCTCAAGCTGTGATTCGTGTAATACCCTTGAATTCCAGCTTCCCGGTTCAGATTCTTGACCGTATCACCCAACGTATTATGGCCGACTGGCTTTCACGTGAACCAGACTAAACAGAACTTTACAACAGAAAGCATTGTCTGCCATTGTCATTTTGAGAAAACCTTGTCAATCATGTAATAAGTCAGTTAATCACCTCGAACGTCGGCTCTTAGCCAGATCCATCCCTCGGGAGCGTAGCCCTTGGAAAGCATCCCTTGGGGCCTACGGCCCCTCGGGATGCATTCCTCGGGTCATGCCCCTTCGGGTTGTATCTGGCTAAGAGCCTCAGTTCTCGGTGATTAACCCTTACTTATTTGCCACTTTGAAAAGGTTAGAAATATTTTCCAGATATTCTCCTTTCCTTATTTTGTACATAAATACAGCTTTGCTGTTTTCCCTTCTCTCTACCAATAGTTGTAAAATTTAATTCTCTTATAATCGCAATAGATCTAAATTCATATGATTTACCAGTAATGACTCGTGCAGCCCTGTTTTGCATCTTTTGTACTTTTTCAATTAAATAATCATCGCAGGTATCTCAAACAAGGCTACAATAGTCAAAATATGGCAAAATAATTGCATTATAGACTGAGATCAGTGTCTCTTGTGGTACGAAAGCTTTCATACGCCTGATCATCCTTATACCCTTAGACACCTTACTAACTATATTATTTAAATGGGATTTCCGTTTAAGTTGGTCATCGACTATGACTTCCAGTGTTTTGGTTTCTTTCACTCTATTTATTCTACTTCCTCCGAGTTTAAAATCAGGGTCCTTATTAATATTGTTTAGCCTTGTCTAGATCCAACGATCATGCATTCAGGTTTTTCTTTATTTACAGTTAATTCATTGATCAGCAACCATTGGTGTATATGTTCCAAGTCTTCATTTAAATTTGTTTCAATATCAGCAATGGAGAGACCACTTGTTGTTAAATTAGTGTCGTCAGCGAACATATTAGTGGTAGATTTACGTAAGCAGTTAGGCAAATCATTAATGTAGATAAGAAATAACAGTGGCCCCAAATTTGAGCCTTGTGGGACACCACATCGAATGGTTTTTTGTTTAGAAATAGTATGGTCAACTTTACACATTTGAACTCTATTTGTTAAATATGATTGAAACAAGTCTAACGTGGTTCCTCGTATGCCAAAAAGTGCTAGTTTTCTAAGCAAGATTTTGTGGTCCATACAGTCAAAAGCTTTCTTTAAATCTAAGAATATACTTCCACTCAAACGTCCTTTATCCATATTTATATACCATTTGTTAGTAATGTTTAATAGTGATGTCTGAGTGGAACTCATTTTCCTGAATCCTGCTTAGATTCTACATACATTGTCAATTGGTTCGAGATTAATTTCTCGAAAGCCTTCGCTATTGTGGAGAGAACTGATATTGGTCGATAGTTAAAGCAGTCTAACTTACTGCCTGATTTATGTATAGAAGACACGTACGCCACCTTAAAGTCATCACGGAAAATACCTGTTTCTATGGAGATATTAAATATGATTGTAAGAGATTCGGTTACGATGTCGGCACAATCCCTCACAAGTTTTGGTGATATTCTGTCATGTCCAGTAGCTTTAGAAGGTTTCGTTCTTGAGAGTCTTCTATGCACCTCATTTGGCGAGATTTTCCTAAGTTCAAAACTTGTATCAAATGGTGTGATATAAGTTTCTGGGGTTATGTGGCTCTCGGATAGGTTGTCAGCTAAGTCTGATCCAATGTCGTTAAAATATGTATTCAAAGCATCAGCTATAGAATTTGAATTTGTACTCGACACCCCTTTAACATTTAATTCATTGACTTCAGTAATTTTGGAATTCTTGTTGGTCAGTTTATTAATGGTTTTCCTCATTTCTTTTGGATTGTTTTTGCTTTGGCTCAGTGCATTTTTATAGTTGCTAGATTTTGTTTTTTGACCATTTTATTAAGTTCATCTCTTGCTTTTTTATATGCTTCATAAGTTCTTTCAGACCCTGTTTTAATTGCTTTTTTCTTAAGGAAATCTCCATTGTATATTTTGTTTTTTATATCAGTTGTAAACCATGGAGGATATTGACTTCTGACTCTCCTGTTGACCGGGGGAGAATGCGCGTCTGCTACAGCAAGAAATTTCGCTTTCCAATCGTTCCAGAGAAAGTTAGAGTCGAACACGTTAGGTTTTATTTGGAGAATATGAATTAGATCATACCTAAAGGCTTCTAAGTTATAATGTTTAAATTGCCTTGTATGTATTACCTTAGGTTTATTGCAAGGAATAGATATTTTCCTGTGGATATAGATGAGGCTATGATCACTGAAACCAATGTGGTCAACACCAGATTTGATTATATTTCTAGGTCGACTACTGAAAAACAGGTCAGTCAGAACCTGTGAATTTTCAGTTATACGGGTTGGCTCAGTAATAATTTGTTCCAACTGAAAAGTCTCAGTAATTTCAACTAACTTTTTTGTTTGAATTTTCCCATCTTGACGAAGCCAGTCGCAGTTAAAATCACCTGTTGTAACGATTTCTAAGTCTTCTAAGTCCATCGATTGCAAACATTTTTCATACTCGTGAAAAACCTCAAGAGAAATATCTGGGGGCCTATACCAAGTATTAATCAAGAACGACTTTGCTCTTGGTTTTAAAATTTCAACTGTAATAATCTCCAGTTCTCATGGCATCAAATCTACCCTAACTTTCAAGTTAATGGAGCTACGAATATAATTATCGATAATTATCTTCCATTCTTTCACCTATATTATTCATATCATTTCATATTCCAACCCGGGAGAACAAACGCTGTACCTGAACAGATTCATGTCAAACCACCTCTCATTACTAAATACTATAAAATAACGATGTTGATGGAATAGAACGATATCGTAGCAATGATTCAGGCAGAACCTCACCGAGAAAGTGGCGGAAATAATTAGTTTCGATCTTCGTCAATTCTTCCACTGTGAGCGGGTTTTTCTCTGCAAAATATACACAAATATACACGGCTAGAAAAAGGCTCTATAGTGCACCATTTAGTCGTCGTATTCTAACCGAGTTAGGTAAATGAGTGAAGGGCCACAAACTGTGGCTTTATGTACCCAAATAATGTCTAAATGTACAAAGAACGTTTGAAAGCATTACCCAGCAAGGACAATGTGCTGTATATCTTTGTAGACAAAGTGACTTATATCTCTTTTATTTTGTATGATATGTACTTTTTAATGAAACGACATCAATCATTTTGGCCCATAACCTGGCTTATGTGATTTTTGACGATATGTGAACGTTGGTTCAGTTTCTATCACTGAAAAACGATTTATGAGCCCTAAACGAGCATTGTAGCTTCTACTCAGCTACAGATACTCAGTCGATAACTTAAGATGCAGATTAAACATCATCCTGATCATGTCTTGAATTACCTGCAACCGGATGAGGGTCCCCATGTTCAATAATTTATATATGTGTACAAGAAATATTCTAATTCTAATAATACCAACTATGCAAACGTTAAATGGTTTTAGGGCCTGTTTATACGAACTTTGTAAACGGGTCGTCCCGAGCACCTGGAATATCAGCTCTGCCTGTTGCGAGAACTCTGCCCGGTTCCGGTTATAGCAGGCGGGATCACTGCAAGTCGGGATGAATTTTTGTCGATAAAAACGTCAAAAACCGGGATATCCCGGTAAAACGGGACGAAATGTATTGAAATGAACATGTAACAAACAATTCAATGTGGCATCAGAAGTATAGAAAGGCATTTGCAACCTCCGAAATCGATTAAAAATCTCAGTTTGTGCTGTAAGATATCATGCACAAGAAAACAAAATTCTACGTAGCTGAAATAACATGATGAACAAAATAAACCATTAGCATGAAAATTGCTTTTAGTTTGATCATTTCTCGCACTTCATTTTCTGCAGTTTCCTGCATTTTTAGCTCTTTAGACTCAGTACATTTATAATGCATATTAACCCGGGATAAAATTCATCCCGTTTGACCGGAATGTCTCGATATGCTGACAAAGTACCTTTATTTATAATGGATAACGATATCAGCTACCTGAGCTGTTCTTCCTAGAGCTCAGGTAAGGGCCACCTCTCATGGATCCAGTATTACTAAACGAGGAAGCCGGACTGCCCGGAAAAAGTCTGCGATGCTTGGTAGTCAAACTGGACAGTACTCTTCTCACATATGATAATTACTGGTACGTTATACACAGCGCCTAACCCTGCCGCTACCTACTATTATTCCCAGTTTGTATGTGGGTTTGCAATGGAATTGATCTAAAATATTTGTTCCCTCGGCCAAAATATTTGTTCTCAGGGTTAGTTCTACATTTAAAAAAGGACAGGGTCCTGAAAAGGAATTTCCTCCAACATGACATTACTCTTTTATTGAGTGGAGTCAATAAGGAGGTCCGCTTGTGCGGAAGTGCAAAGAGGGAAGTCCACTATTAAGGGAAAATTTAGTAACCAGCTATATCGAAAAAAAAATAAATTGGGAACCACAGTTACAGTATACAGTACAATTTACATGTACTGTGAGTAAGCCATCAAGTACCATGCTGATTCTGTATTTTTAAAAGTACACCATTATTTCTTATCGCAACAAATGGCATTTCTATAAATCTGCTACTGTGGATTAATCACTAATTTTTTTCATTTTACATAATATATCTACTTCCGACACTTCACTGTACCTCCTATGATGAATAAAAGTAGTAGATGAAGAATTCTGCGGAAAATACTTTCCATTTCTAGGAACATTTGGTCCCTTTTTTTCTTACAGACGCTTTGTCGCTCATACGTGTTTCAATATGAGGTACCTGATTTACTATATCACTACCACGTATTTCTCAAACTATCCTACCCTAGAAAACTTTAATTATTTCCCAAAGTTAAACTTGGAATTTATTGACGCTTCACTTCCATTACAAGACATCAACTCATCATAAACTACAGCATAGAACTTCTGACACGCACTAAATAAGCTTCATGTTTACATGTGGCTGAATAAACATTAGAATATGTTAAGGAAAACTTACTAATACAAAAAACAAACTTTCACTTTTACAGTTCTTTGCCGTTTGTTTTCCAGTACCACATGTTTGAACATTTCACACAATCACCACTGAGCAGCCGTGTTCCATTCAAAGACTTCATCAAAGCCATCACTTAAGCAAGACCTTCAAACAAAGTATATATTACACATCAAATTTACAAGTATATCATCAGCTTAGTGGATGGTTTCCATGTCCACTCACCAAGAGATCTAAGATTACCATCTTCCATCTCATTACCACAAAGCTTTCGTAAGAAAACATCTTTCCCGTTTTCAAAGTGGTATGTAGCTTGGAAAGAAACGTTTGCCTGCAATGCACCATATATGCAAAGAACTGACCTCAATGAATAAATCAAAAGAATCCTTCCAAAGATATACGACGAAACAACACCTCTTATCACATTTTAGTCAGTTTTCCTGCTTCCCTTTTATTGTAAGAATGTTTTTTCAACAAAATATATTTTCAAATTCGAAGGAACCCATAGCTAAAAAAACCAGCTTGCTTTCTAGATGCGTAGTCATTGCTTTAAGATCTAGAGTAATCATTTTATCCACGAAGTGCAACCATCAGACCAAACAACCTAAAAATATGGAAACCCACAATATTGCACAACTTTCAAAATCACATACATTATTGCATTTGCTTTACATGTTTGTACATGCTCTGAGTATAGAGCTTGAAGATCGTTCATCTATCTTAAGATATATTCCAGCTCTCACATTTCTAAAATCATAAACTGCCTTAATCGTCCAAGCTGACATCATCTTAACCAAGAAACAAAAATTATTCCATCAGTGACATCCAAAATGTAATATCATTAATTTTCATGCACTGTACAAGAGAATAAAACCAAATACAGTACCATGTGCAATAAAAAGAGTCTTTGAACTGGAACCAAAATCTGTCTACATGTATTTGCCTTCTAGGTTGAGATGAAGCCTTTTCATATCTTATATACAAACTATTGAATGAAAGTTACTCATATAACTCAGGGTTTCAATAAGTATGAAGTAGACAGCATTATAAAAAAAACAGACGTATGAGATATGTTAAATAATGGAAAGAGGACTTTACCGCTATTGTCTTCAAGGGGTCTGGAACCATGGTGCCCGAGGAAAATTATTACGAGTTAGAGTCCCGGAGATGCGTTTTCCTGAATTTTCAGGGGATTAATAATAAAAAATATTGGGCTTTTCTACACCTTTAATCGTCAAGCTTTTGCGTTTCCTTGGACGTCATTTTGTTCAATGGGACGATCCCTGAACCAAAGAGATCGTATGTACAATAAATCAGTACGATTTGCGCACAGAATCCAAGATGGCGTTGGCAAATCCGTCGAGCAGTCTCATTATGGGAAAAAACATAACCGAGTCAAATATTCAAGCTGAAAAACATGATACATTAGGTATTCATCTTTCAAGAAATGTATGTAAGTAAACAGCTTACTGATTTGAGGAGCTCTACGCGTACGAGTGAGAATTTGCTTAAAAATTAACCGGCGGTTAGGAGCAACGTAGTCGGCGATTTATTCCGGGTAGCCGCCTCTTGTTAAAACCCCTGATACCTTGAGAATGTCATGTTGAAATCTGAAAGATTAATACAACAGAACGCGATGAAACAAAAGGCTGTGGATAAGAACTTTACAAATAATTACTAGACTCGATTCCATGCCTAGTGTCACCACATAACAAAAATTATGAAGTAAATTGTTGTGGTCGCTTTGGTTGTTTCATTTAGTCGTCTCTGTCCAAAACTTGCCAATGAATTTCTATCTTACCCACATTAACCCACTATACATGTATATACCTACAGCATCTTTCAAAACCGCAAAAACAACTGATCAAGTGCAGGTAATTGCCCAGAATATATGGAACTAAATATTGATTACTTATTAACCGAGTGTGAGGTCTGTACCGGAAAGTATTTCTCTGAGGACTTTGCGAATAAACAGAAGTCAAATTCTTTCCCGTATAGAACGAACAGACGAAGTTAATATGGAATTTATTATGTCTTTCGACCAATTTCTTCATCGCTTTTAATGAGGCTTTGTGTTCGTGAGTTAGCGGCTTTGCTTTACTTACTTGTTTTTACCTATATTTTTTGCAATTTTTAGCATTTATTAATCTAATTTTCGGATTAAAATTATCGTTGAGAACATCTAACTTCTTTCTTCGTAACTTGTTTTTATTAGTCTTATGTAAAACGTACCTGAATCTGGCTTGTTCTTCCTCAAATTTACTCGGAAACTTTCCAACCAAACCTAGCCCCTCTGTAGGCGAAATCTAGTGCACGGTTAGGCAGCAAATCATCGCGCGTCATTTTACATACAGACCGGATAGGGAGCTCAGCCATATACCTCTTAAACTGCATATGTAGGAATAGTTTGCCAGCGTCGCCAGGAATTTAATGATATTTATCTTTCTTTGAACCGGTAAAAACTCCTCAAGATATTTTACTGGAGATACAAATAATACGATTTTTGAAAATATACAGGGCAATCTGAGAGTATGAGTCCTATATACGGCGATGATGTCACATCGGGAAAGGAAGTACATGAGATGACTGTTAAACTTTCTATTACTGTAGCTACAACGGTGAACTGTGAAAACCAAACGTCTTCAAGATGCGTAATTCTCGGGAGTTCAGACACTCCAGGTCCAGTAAACGGTATATTACTTCGTAATATATGGGAATGATTAAAGGCCAGAAGCCAAAGCTATAGGCCAACAATGAGTAGAGTTTGTGAAACGCAAACGTGCTAAATGGGAGCCGAGAAGCACACCATGCCTGTGCTACAAGTATTTTAAACTTGATGATTTTGGGCAAAGAGTTTGTTTCCCGGGGCAAAAACTCCCGGGATGATAAAGGATTTACCAATTACCCATCCCTATATCAAGAGACTATCGAAGTTGAACCTTCAGGAAAAGCGAAACGAAGCAATTCAGTAAGCATTTGCTTACGTTGGGTTAAGAAATCCCAAGAACAGACAAGACACGAAATCGTCTTAGGACTACCTGGAAGTTTAACAAATTGGAAAAAAACGAGCAAACGAACCCGTTCTCCGTTGGAAATGGGTTCATCTTCGTAAGGCAGTACCGTCTCAGCTCAACAAGGTCCTTCTGCCAGTGAGTAATGGCTGCGCACTTCCTTCACTTTAAATTCGTTGGTTAAACCAAAATTCAAATGAAATTGCATTAAATTTCTGTTTGAGTCAGAAACAGAACTTTACATCGTCGGGAACACCGAAAAAAACCGTCCATACACAGCTTTCGAATCTCGCGACAACAAAGATACAATAAGGGATCAAACCAGAAGTAAAATGCTTTCCCGATATCATTGTTGCTACTACTTAAATTCTTTTTTTCATAGCGAGGCTTAAAAATATTCATGTTAATATGAAGTAATCTCTGCAACTGTTGATAAGCTATAAAAAAGTTATATCTTGTTTCAATATTAATGCTCTCTGCCACGCAAATTTCTAGAAAGAAAAAGTAATTTTTTTTCGCACATGCACTTCAAAACATCCCCGATCTTGTTTCTGTTTCTTCGTTATCTTTAAAATGAAGTCCTTCAAGTAATTTCTGTCCTTATCATTCTAATTTCTGGACAATAAGGTACAGTAAGGGTTTTCATTTGCAAACCTTCCATTAATTTCATTACGCTCAAGACAAATCCTTACACATTTTGCTTGTGTTCTTGATCAATGTACATTCACTGTAGCAATGAAGATATTGACAAAATGCATTTGTGCAATTTCCCATTCAAAATTTCCACAGCACATTACATGGTGCGGAAGCATTAGGGACGTACCACTTAATCATGATCTCGGAACTCTTTTCTGGCATGCAATAACCATAATCATACCTAAATGCTCTGCTGTGATACAATGTCTATTTCATTATTCAAAGGTCCTTGAATCAACTTCAAAAGCAACAATTAAAAGTAAAAAAGATATGACATACCTACTGTAGATTGTAATTTCTTTCAAATATCTAAACTCCAAAACACCAGTGGAAAAGCAATTGAAAACTTGCCAAAGACTCGCTAAGTTTACATCCATGACAAGAAGGTTTCCGTAACCAGTCCTTTTGCACCTTAAATAAATAACATGAGTACTGTATAGGAACATTACCAGAACAAAGAAAACTCAGCGATAGAAAGCCACGTTTCAATTTCATCTTAACATCATCATCAAGCAAAGGAACAAACTAAAATTATTTCAGTCTCGTATTTGATACTTACAGAAATTACAAAAGTTAATGATGGCTAAAAATTCAGCTATAGCTGGTTAAAAATAGCTGTGAAAGTAAACTGTGCAAAAAGAGCTGAAAAGATTTTTGAATAAAATTAGAAAAAGATTTTACATTTAATAGAGTCCGACTGTGAGTTTAAAATCCATTGTGGATCCTTAACATGAAAAATTTCGCATAAAAAACAATCGAATATCCATTCACATTTACGAAAGACCGAAAACTTATTTACCAAAATACCTATGTCGTGATTATGTATTGTTGCATGTTTTTTCATTGCCGATGTCTTGTGATGTCGATGCGCTGATACAAGTGCCGACACATGTAGCCGACGTCATCAACACTGCACTAATCACGTTTAACTTCGTAAACAACGCATGACTGGAACAGTCAACAGCAAGGATTGTTCAATTTTACGCTCTGACTTTCTTGATAAATTTTCGACGTATAAATATGGCTCTCAATTTATTTCACGATTTTACTACAGTTACTTAGATGAAACAACCGCCTTCTAAACATGTCTACGGATTCCTGTTCCTTGAAGGGCAAAACGATGGCAACGTTTTGATCGTCTCGGTTTTTCCTTCATGAGTGAAGGTTGTCTTGACATTAACGAAAACCATTAATAAACGGCTCCTGGATACCAAAGATGGGTGAACATCGTATAAATTTTTTACAGGATTCTGGGAACGACACTAACTTTGAGGAAAGTCGTTTCGAATTATAAAACATGGTCTTAAGTAATGTTGCCTAGTATCCTTGATGGAAATTGTTTCGGGAATGTAAAGCGAGCCTACTATTCGTTGACATTTTTTAAGGATTTGCGTTGAGAATCGCTGCCCATATTTGGTGTAGAACATGCTCAAAAACGGCACCCTTCCTTCATGTTGCAATTCCATTGTAAAGGTGAATGACCTTTGAAGACTATTTAGGGTTTAGGGTTTGAAGGAACATGTGCAGCAAGGCTCATTGGGTCTGCTACGTGCCACTTACAGCTGCTTGGTATCTTCCCTTCCTTCTAAAACTTCTCTTCAATTAAGCACATTACGGCAGTAGCCATAATGGGACCCATAGGTGAAACCATCGCAACACCGTCGAACTGTTCATACAGCTGCCCATCAAATTGGAAAAGTTGATTTTTGGTCCTGATTTCAACGAGCTCAGTCAGCTCTTCACACCGTATGTTGGTTTTATGTCTTATTGAAGCAATCACCATTAAAAATTTTTAGGATTTCATCCACTGATACAAGGATATCTCAAGTACAAATTACTTGTGTTTTATATATCCTCGGCAAAGTCGAAAATGTTGTCGATAAAATATTCATTATACACTAACGGCTTCAGCTTTTTCATCTAACCACTTCACTGGCTTAAAATTAAACGTTTAGTTTTTTAAGTTTTTCTCGTGCATTTTCGGAAGCCCATATAAACGAGAAAATATTGAGCCTTGGGGCCATAGTTGATCTGCAACTTCCAATTCCAAAATCTTTTTAATTCATGACGTTACCTGTTTTTTTTTGGAAAAAGCAGATGATAACATTTCGGAGGACGATCTCGTGATTTAGTTTTCTCAAAGATAACAGTCATCTGCTATTATCTACAGTAAAACTGAATAGTGAATGGCTACTTTGAGTCCAAATCAAACTATTAACACACACTGTAAACTTTTCATCGCAAAAAGATTACTGTATTTATAAATAGACTTGTAACAAGGTGATTTTTTAGCCATAATAAAGAGAATGGTAACTCTGGTTAAATATAGATATAAATCTTTTTAATATATTTTGGTATAATATTTTGAGAATAAACACCACCATTTTGATCAAAAACTTTATTTTCGATATGTTTCGGAATGTCCTTATTCCTTCATTAAGCAATTTACATTAAAGTCGTTGCAATGACAGTTGAATGATCTTTGATGGCCCTAAATTGGTTTGCGTCAGCTACAGCGTAATAATTAATAAGAATTAAGCGTGCAATTAATAAGAATTAAAATTACATCACTGGAAAGTTACACGTAAATCATAATTTGTATGAGATAATGGAATCTATTAACAGAGTTTATAAAAACAGCTTTAAGATGACATGATCTTCTTGTTTGTTCAATTCCGGTGCATGTAGAATGTAGTATCCTTCTTTTAATTTAACTTGGTATTTGTTTGAGGCAATGTTGAGAATATTGAAGCAAGTAGAGTTACAAAGATTTCTACAATTATCCGAGGTTTTAAGATGTTTCAATATTTAAGAGTTCGTGTCTCCTAGAAGGTGCTAATTAATTCTTGTTTGGAGGTGGATGTTGGTTTCTCCTAAGTAACGTGCCTTACAGCTCGCGCATTCAAATAAGTAGATAACATGAAACTTCAAGGAATTTGGAACTTTGTCCTTGCTACTGAACAATTTACTTATTTTCAAAGCCGAAAATACAAGTTTTATCTCGTTATTGTTGCAGTAGCTGTTAATTATGTTTCCTAGTTTATTTCGAGTTACTGATGAGTATATTCCAATGTATGTTAACTTAAAATACGTTCTTTTCGTCGTCGTTTCATTCCTGTTAAGGGATGTAACAGATAGCTCATTAGTTTCCCTTTAATAGATGTTTTTGAATGTGATTGATTAGATATTCTGGAAATTGGTTTTTCCTTAGAGTTGAAGTGAATTTTTTCCCCAGTTGTTGTTAATCTCAAATATTCCCTCAATAAAAGTTTTTATTAATCCTATTTTGTAAGAGAATGCAGTGAAACTGAAAACAATCGTCAGAAGTCTTGTGGTGAACAGAGGTTTTACAAGAGCTACCAGTTTGTTTAGCTATTAAAACATCTAAAAAAGGCAATTTTCCTTTAGTTTCCGTTTCCATGGTCAACGTAATGCAAGGATGTCCAGTGTTAAGATTTTCAAAAAAGTTATTCTCGTTTTGTTCATTTTTGAATATGCAAAGGGTGTCATAGACGTATCGTCGATAACATTCCGGGCTGTTATGTCCATAGTGTGGAAGCCAGTCTTGCTTATGGTGACTCATAAATAGATTTGCAAGTACGGGTGCAAGAGGTGACCCCACTGCCACACCATCTACTTGCCGTATAAATTACCATTGAATAAAAAATGGGTACGTGATGTTGTAAACGAGAAAAGTTTCTTCACATCAGCGCGATTAATATTCAAGATGTTGTTCATAATAAGGTCAACTCCTAATTCGATGGCTTCGTCCACTGGAATATTGGTAAACAAGCTGCAAAGATCAAATGATACGAGGAATTTTTTTGTTGGAGTTGAGGTTCTTGATCTCGTGCACGAACGAAAACGAGTCACTTACGCACTATTTCTGTGATATAAATAAAATGAGTATAGAACTTAGATATTTTGCTAAATTATAATTGAAGGCTCCAATCTAGGAAACAATGGCACGAAGAGGACGCGTGTGAGAATCGTCACAAGGCTTATGCAACTTAGGTAGTCCGTAAATTCTGGCAAGCTGAGATCCCTTTGGGTAGATGGCGTTGTAGACTTTATCAGTTAGAATTTGCTATTTATTCAGTTTTCGGAGAAATCTTTCGAGTTGTCCTTCTCTCAACAGCAAAGTGTCTTCGTCTTTGAATGTAGAATGATCATCAATAATTTTACAAATTCGTTCAACATCTCACTTTCTCTCCAGTATCGCAACATCGTTTTCTTTGTCAGGTTTCACTATTACTATGTTTTAGTAGTTCTTTAAGTTTTTGAGTATTTTATATTTCTTAAGATCCAATTTAGCGTCGTCAAATATCATTCAACTGTCATTACAGCGACCTTAATGTAAATTGCCTTATGAAGTAATAAGTATATTCCAAAACATGTCGCAAATAAAATTTTGAATCAAAGCTATGGTTCTTAATTCGCACGCTCTCAAGCTGTTCTCTCAGAAAAACTTTTCTGAGTCCCTGACGGGAATCAAACGCGTAACCTTCTGATCGCCAATGAAATGGTCTAAATATTGAGCTACACAGACTCAGATGGTAAGCGAAGGTTACATTTATGTACTGGTTCTGCAAGTCTCGATAGGTCGTCCATTATTTTAGTGCTAATCAATGATGTAATTATGCTAGCTTGGTAATTATAATGTTCTTAATACGTACGCTCAGGACTCAGAAAAGATTTTCTGAGATAATTCCTTATGAGCGTGCCTATTAAGAACATTATAACTACCAAGCTACCATAATTACATCATCAAAGCTATGGAGTTAATTATCAAGATATAAATCTGCGATAAAAGTTATACCGACGTTTAGGCCAAAACAATAGTCTCATTAAAAGGAATTGATAAAATACTTAAAAAAACACAGATTTATAAACACACGCTAATCAGATTTTATCTTTGAGAATTAAATTTAGTTTTTAATGACATAAATGAATGTCATATTCCCGGTTGAGTACGTTCACTCCAAAAAATTTAACTTCCCTGACTTCCAAAACACGATTATTGCTCCAATTTCCATTCGGGCACTTAAGAATTTAGTCGACTCCTGGAGATGGAGTTACCCGAACGTAAACGGTGGTCGGCCAGTACTGGCTTTTCTGGCAGCTTTTTTCAACTGCTTTTTGATGATTCTCGCTTTGGAACCGAGTTATCGCTTGGTCTTCCCAATATATCGCTTCTCAAAGCCTTCACATGATTTGAATAAACAAAACAATGAACTGGATCTTGGCAGTTGCAACACCGAATCTTTTTGATTGGGGATTGAAATAAATTTAAAATAGTTTGATGAGGTCTAGCTACAACCTTAATTGTATAACAAATCAGAGTAAAAAGAAATTTTATTCCATATCGTGCCAAGACTTTGAGAAGAGATATGCTGAGTAAACAAAGGGATAACTCGGTTCCAGAGTAAGAGAACAACAAACAATATTTAGAGAAAACAGCCTCAAAATTCGGCAATGGCAGAACATTGTTGATATTCCAGTCACTCCATTCTGTGGGAGTCGACTAAGATCTCAACCACAAATGGAAATTGGACGAATAATCGTGTTCTGGAAGCATGGAGAATGTTTGTGGAGTAAACGCTCTTAATTAGGATGACGGCATTCATTTACACCATGAACATTTTAAAATTAATTATCAAAGAAAATACCTCAGGGTAAAAATTAGAGCCCAGCTCAAAATTTTCAGGTGAAGAACCATACATTTTCTGCCCGGGAAGTCTATAGCCACAACGAAAATACCTCATTAGAAGACATGTATGTTTTAGACTGTATATCTGTGCTTTTTTTAGTATTTCATAACTCCCTTTGAAGAAGGCTTCCAGGGCGTTTAAGGAAAAGTACGGCAACGGGCACTTACAATAGAAGTGATCATTCAAAACAAAAAGAATGAATAATTTGCCGTCCCTGGAGTATTTCCATAACCATTCTGCTTCTACACACCACGTTGTCAAGAATATTTCCACGGTTCCACCATTACGTTTACAAACGGTAAAGACATTTCAGGACATTTAAACGTTACCATACTGACCATAGCTGCTGAGAAGAGTTTGTGAGGCGTAAACAACATTCACAATTCATTAGAACATTAGTAGATTGTTATTTAATTCAAATGTGTACAGTTAAGCTACTTTGTTAAATGCCGTCGCCGTAGTAGAGTAGCTTACTTACACTCCCTAGTGTTTCAGCCGTAACGTCGGATCAATTTTTATCGGAGGATTTCTGTCTCTGCTTAATCATAGTAAAAATTTTATTTATTATGCCCAAGATTGCTGTATCTCATTATGTAGTGCTTCAAAAGGCACTCCAAGGTAATAAGACTATCTACGTATAAATTATTGTACCTTTTACAAATAACGGTGTACAAGTAATAGTTTCATTGCTGATTAACACTCACTGGGAAGTTAGTCGTTCAGTTGAAGCCTGGGGTAAGCACTTCTCTAAGGTCTCCATAAGTTACTCAGGGCTGAAAGTTTTAAAGAAAGTGAAACAAATTACTTCTCTGAGGCGTTTTTTTGCCATATAAAGCTTCCCTAAGGTAATATACAGGTATGGAATATCGGAGTGGTAACACAAATAATTAACATGCTATATATTTACTACGAAATGATACATTACTGCACAGTTTCAAGTATTTTCCTTTCCTCAAACGGGAAAGAAAACTCGGTACTAATGTTACGAAAAGCATTTAGCAAATACAAATGTGTGAATTCGCTGCTTCCCTGTATAATTATTGAAGTTTTCATTAGTGAAGATGAACCCAGTCATTTTTTGTACTTAGTGTGAAACTTATGAGTGGGCATATGCTTAATTAAGAGCCTGTTTGTGGACAACAGCATAACAAAATAAGGGGCAAGCACCCTGCATTGCCGAGTGAAATCTTTTGGCATTAGCAAGAATAAAATTCTAGACTGCACACTTCACCCTTAATAGGTCAACCACATTTAGCAGTTAATCCATTAAGGAGCAGGCACCCTGCTGTGTTGAATAAATTCATTTCACATTTACTACAATATAACTGTAATGCGCACCCGTGTCCCCTAAGAGGTTAAGCAAAGTTATTAATGAATTAATTCCATCACTAGTCCCTTTCAGTTTTACTCATACTAAGTGTAGGAAATTTTTGTAATAAAGGGAAGACATTCTGGATAGCTACAGACTTAACAATTTATCACAAAATCTGGCTAAGATAGGTCCTCTTAATCATCAAAGCTAAATTATGTGGCAACAGTGAGAATAAAATTATCATTGGTCAGTTTTAAGATTGATTCATTGAGATACCACATGTTTCAACCCTTTAAACACAGTCAAGATGTCTCCATAACTGAAAATACACTTTGAACTGTAGTTTAGAAAGGGATAAATCATAACAAGACTGATAGTCAATCTCGTGAAATATGACTGGCTATAACACGTGAAAATTTGGCTTACGCAGCAGTTCCAGACCTCTAGTAAATAACATCTAGACAAGTGCAGTTCATAGTGACTCATAAGATTCAGCTCAAGGGAGTTGCTACTCTTACTCAGTGTACTTAAGGGCTTGCTCCAAACCTAGTATGGATCAAAACATACATTTCGCTATATAATAAAACAGCGATTTTGTCGGGGTGACAAATTTAGACACGGTTTTCAAATACGTTGCTACCATGGTGACTGTTAGTTTAAGATAAAGTAAGACAAAATGAAAATGAAATATATGCACTAAAGAGGTATACACAGATTTATAGCTTCCATGGATAGGACAAGTTTCTGAAACCTTTGGACAATCAATGAAGTTAATTACTGAGCAAACACTTTTTGTCGCTAGATTCGTTGGAATTTTCTCGACGAAAACTATCCTCCCACCCACTCAAAATGAGTGTCTACCTGCTTCTTCATCAAGCAGTGTTATTTACGAATTTAAATGCGAATGTGGATCTCGCTATGTGGGTAGAACGAATCAGAGACTGGGTGATAGGATCAAACAACATTTTCATAGCGTCATTAGAAATAAAACTCGGTCACCACGTCAACAACCAGAACGACAACGCCGTTCCAATCAATTCATTAGTTGTGATTCAGCTGTTGGCCAACACCTTCGTTCTAACAAGTCTTGCGCTGAAACCTAGTCAGATGATACTTTTAGAATTCGTTACAAATGCCGTTCTGCTTTTCAATTGAAAGTTATGGGAGCCACTTGCATAAAACTTAATGATCCGGATCTGTACAGGCAAAGGGAATTTGTTTTCCAACTAGCCCTGTTTTGACCCTTCCGCATGCTGTGGGTCGACGTCATCAGTTTTCTTGGGACTATAAAAGCAGGGGATTTGTTTCTTTAGTTAGCAGACGTATAGCGCTTGATAAGTGGTCTGCCAAAACGTATCGTTCTCTTTTCTAATTCTTTAGGCTTACTCTTAACGTAGTATTTTACCTCTTTAAGTTTCCTAAAGTTCTTTTAAGAACTAAACGGTCCAACAGACTTTGATAACTGCCTATACGTCTTCACTGCGTATATTTCATTTTCTCTTACTTTATCTGATACTACCAATCACCATGGTATCAACGTATTTGAGAACCGTTTTTAAATTTGTCACCACGACAAAATCGCTGTATTGCATATCAACGTTTTTTTGGTATTTCATAACTTCCTTTGAAGAAGGTTGGTAGGAAGTCAAAGCAAACACCACGGCAACGTGTTCTTACAATAGAAATTGTCATTTATATCAAAAGGATTGCAGAACTTGTAGTCCCTGGAGTATTTTTCATAACTGTTCTACTTATACACACCACGTCGTCAAGAACATTTCCACCGTTCAACTGCTACGTTTACACATGGTAAGACGTTTCAGGACTTTTAAACGTTAACATACTGACCAGAACTGCTGAGAAGAGTTTCTGAGACATAAACAACATTCACAATTCATTACAATACTAGCAGAATGTTATTCAATTCAAATGTGCAAAGTTAAGCTACTTTGCTAAATACCGTCGCCGAACTAGCTTGCTTGTCCTCCCAAGTGTTTTACAGTAACATCGGGCCACTTTTTATCCCAGATTTATATCTCTGCCTAATCATAGTAACAATTCTATTTATTATGCTCTAGATTACTGTATCTCATTCTATAGTGCTTCAAAAGGCACTCCAAGGTAATAAGACTATCTACGTATTAATTATTGTACCTTTTACAAATAACGGTGAACACGTAATAGTTGCATTGATGATTAACACTCACTTGGAAGTTAGTCGTTCAGTTGAAGCCTGGAGTAAGCACTTCTCTAAGGTCTCCATAGATTACTCAGGGCTGACAGGTCATGTAGTTTCTGTAAAAAGACAATTTTAAAGAAAGTGAAACAAATTACTTCTGAAGGGCCTTTTTCTCCCTTACAAATTTCCTTACGGTAATATATGGAATATAGGTGTTGTAACACAAATAAGGTTCATGCTATATATTCACTAGGAAATGATACATTACTGCAGTGGCGGATTTAGGATTTTTATCACCTTAGTCAAACTCTTGAATTTTCTTTGCAGTAGAGGGGGCGGTTGATACAAAACACTCTCTATGTTTCTCATATGGTAATTACATGCATTTTACAATAAATCATAATTTGAATTTGAATTACTGAGTTGAATTTAAATCGGTTCGGACCAATTAAAAGCGAGTACAAGTAAATTTAGACGTAAATCAGAACATTCTGAAAAAAACTATATTTCTTTCCCTGTAGTAATAAAAAGAAGCAAAAAATGTCATATCAACGCACATTCCAATTAAACTAAAAAAAAAAATTCACAAAACTATAACAAATCTGAAACTAAAAAGAATTTAAAATAATGAATAATCGGAAATACGTTTGGCTTCATTGGGAAATGCTGCTCAAATGGAAACGTTACATCAATTTTCATCATTCATGTAAACACCCAATCAATCTTTTTCATTAAAAAAATTTAATAAGATTATCTATGAGGGGAATTTGTCTACTCTGCGTGAAAAAACCCAACAATTCTCTATTAACGAATCTGAAGTACCTACCTGTACTACGGTAGTTGTCTACCGAGAAATCGCTATCAGTGATAACGATTCCATGTCTTCCTACCAAACGTTGTCTTCCGTTTCGCCACTTTTATAATAGACATTAAATATGTACGATATGCAGTCAATCCCGTGTTAGCCGCATCCATGTCAATAGTCAACGTTTACGTTCCTCCAATATGGCCGCTATGACGCACCATGACGTCATGTAAAAACCATCAATACAAGTGCCCCTTTCAGATTCTTCCACACGACGCGATTGTTGCATACCATTCTACATCTCGGCATCGCAATTAGCGCATAACCTGAAAAATAGGCGGACAGTCGAAATACATTAAAGTTCGAGGGCAAACCTCTATATGCTTTGCTTTTTTGACCTTGTTATTTCAAGTATCCAGCCGGACCTTTGGTGGATTGTCTCTCAACTTGTTAACATTTGGGCATATCGACAGTGGCAACTTAACACTTTCCATTGTCAACTTTTTCAACAAAAGGCAAAATAAATCAACGAACGTTTTATCAATTGACAGTTTAATATGAGAGGAGACCCTAAGCTGGGAAGTTAAAATCGTCCTCAAAATAGCTAAAACTTTAATATGGACTTTAATTATCATTGGGAGAACAAAGTTTTGGAAACAAATTATGATTGTCATTATCAATTCATATACTTCGTGAGAAAACCAAAGTTAAAAATTATGAAAAAAAGGTAGCAACGATATAAACAGCATTTTAAAAGTGCGTCAATTGTTTATTTCGACTACGATAAAAAAGCCCATGTAAAAGTCTAGAAACCCTCACCACTGTCTTGGTATCACACATCGCATGCCCACACATCCTAATTAGTAATAACGGCAGTGGTACCTTACATTTTTGTGCCCATTCATAAATGTTCACACCTTAACTTTGCAAAGGTCTGCAAAAACTACGTTCAATCACAAAAAGGCAAGGTTTCTAAACGCCCATCCACTTTCTGAGATGCCTAGAGTCTCGTTCCTAATTAAGTTAGTGGTGATACATTGTCGTCGATCGCCTTTTGGAATTCGTAGTTACTCTGGTAAACCAACCTCAGTAAAACGTAAAATGAACAAAAGCACCTTGGAATATTGCATTAATCAAACATTTCGAAATCAGGGTATATTTCAGATGCATAGTAGCGGTTATATTTAAACCCTTGTCAAAATATTAATATCCCAGATGTGATGTCTCAATGCTACTAATGATAGTTGGCCCAAGAATGTTTTTTTTATTTCACGTTTCTGCGTATGAAGATTCTGTATTAAAAGAGATCGCAGGACTTAGGGAAGGGTACTTCATTAAAAAGCTTCAAAACATTCATCTGTTCCTTTATGAAAATTTGTTGTGACAGAACCATTGGTGAAAGAAGTGGGAAGGCGACGGATGCTTAAGCTCCCTCATACATTTAAATGCGGAGACTGAACTCCCATCTCCGCCTTCAAAAAAAGGCCAAGCATCACAATCGTAGCTTCTTGTCTTCACTGGTTCGTAAGCAGCTTAATAGATTTTGGACCGGTAATCAGTGTTGCTACACCGCAGTAGATGAGCGAAAATTTGAATAAGGAAGATTGAAGCTGCTGTTGGAAATAAAAAAGTTTTAGTGAATGTATACATTGAAAATACAACACAGCCATCTCAGAGGCTACATAAACTATATAGGTCAGATATCGAGTTTCAGTAGACTTACTAGCACTGCGTCTCAAAAAAAACAATTTGTATATGTAGAAAATACTATACTTTCAATGAAAAGGGGACTCATCAACCGTCAATAAATCTCAGCAATTTGAGCAGACAAATGATTTTGACGGCAATCAAAAGGCTTTAAAAACCTGTGATTCTTCCACAGGAAAATGTTTTTCTATGCTGACTTTAGCCTTTTAAAATCAAATTCGTTCCCATACCACTGCACAGAACAGTATATGCTTTCCATTAAAATTATGCAGTACTGGTTATGTTTTCTAGGAACTTTTAATTATCGAAAAACGGCCATGGGTTAGGGGCCCTTATTTTCGTGAAAATTTTAGTCAGTGGTGAATGAAGGCTTCAAGTTGTGCAAGATTGACTAACATTCATCATCCGTTTTCTTCAAATCCCTCTCTATTAGCGTTTTACTGTCACATTTTTCTCATTTGCTTGCGGGGAAGAGGTATCTTGGGGTAGGATGATCCTGTTTTTCCCTCCCAAAATCTACCCATGTTCTTACTGAGAGACCTTTCTTTACGAAACGTGGTTTAAGTCTCAAAAAATTACTTTCTACTCTTATAAAAAAAAGTTAATCAATTGTGCCTGTTAAGATAAGATTACCAGTGGCAAATTATTATTTTTATTACAGGAGTTTTGCGGACAATCAAATTACGGATATCCCGAAGGATCTTTTCAATTCAACACCAAAACTTACAGTTGTGTAAGTACTTGAAGTAATCGCTACATCCTTTCTAGGCACGAACTGTGGTCATTATGGATTCTTGAGCATCTGATACGACCTTTTAATTTTTGTTCTTGTCACGGGAGTAAAAGATTTCATTCACCGCCATATAAATCTTTCAACGTTACATTTGATAGTTGTCTCTTGATTATGAATACTCTTAGCTTAAAATTAGCAAATACAAAGTTCGACTTTCTGGAAATGGAAATATTGCTTTTGCAAAATATTTAGATGGTAACAACTTCAGCCACGTTTTCAACAGCTCGAGGTAATACTTTCTGTTTCCGTCAGGTCGAAGGACATTTGATTTTGCTTAACGGATGGAATTATTACGCCATTTGGTAAAGTTTTCCTCTAAGCGAAAAGTCACCACGAAAAATTCTCAATGTTTTAATACGTGAATACGTACTTTAAGCAAGCTTTGAATGAAAGGTGATGCGATCATGTTACAAATTTGTATCCTGGCTTCGGACACGTTTCTTTTGTTTCCACTTAAGCGGTTCCCATTGCGTTATTTCCGTCTTTTGAAGATAATTTATACGTAACCGCATACGACTCCGTATACGGCAATGACATGATCGTTACATGATCCGATTCTTAAAATCGTGTTCGCATGCCATATCCGCATCCGTGTCCGCGTACGTACATAAGGAAACACACCTTATATTTTCAGTTATCGCAATTTTAACCGTATCCGCCCCCGTATCCGTATTCATACAAATGGAAATGTAGCTTTAAGTAAATGCTTCAGTAATTCCATCAGATTAACCTTTACCTGGACGGCCATGAGACGGATTGTCAAATATTGGAACACTTCCTTAAGGATGTTTAGCACTAGTACTTCTTCAGTTTACATAGCAAGTTTAGTTTTTCTCTAGGATTATACACGTGTCATTTTGCAACGTCTTCCAAACTTCTGTTTTCTCTGGTCAAAGGTTAAATAATATGAATCGATTTCCTCCTGTTGCTGTGGCGACAGACATTTGTATCTTTCTATATCTCGTAATGGTTTTTAAAGAAAATTTGTCGACTCTAAACTTTTCTTTCTATTCTACAAGGGCTTACTCCTATTTTTGGACAGCTATTGATATTGCTTGTTAAGGTTTAACGTCCACTCTGGCGCTATTAGCTCTTCGTGCCTCTGTTTACCTTCACTGATGATGTTACATCGTTTCTTACACTCGTGAGCATTGATTAATCACCCCTTAATGAATGATTAGAAATACGTGCACGCAAAAAACCCTCGCCCACACTTGTAATATATCTCTCGAGAATCCGAGTAAGATTCATAATTTTTTAAAATTGTCAAAAAAACAAATTGTCCTGACTATAACTGGAAGAGGAAATGCAAAAAAAAAAAAACACAACATTTGGCCACAAATATTAACTACCCAAACTGGAAATTATTTTATGTTTAAAATGCTTTTTGTTGTATTCGCGTTTAAAATTTAGATTCTGCTTTATAAAAATAAAACATTTGGTGAAAATATCTTTTAACGATTTAATAATTGATAAGAGATTTATTTCTGAAATTCTTCTACTAAACAAGGGATGTTCGTATCAACACACTCCATTAGTAGTTATCTTGAGGTATTTCGGGTGGTTTTCCAATCAAACTTTTCACCCATTTTGCTTTAAAGAAAGATTTTTTATTAGATAGCCAGGCTTTCCATCTTAATATTGGAGCATTCTCAAAGGTTACCTGTCGAATACCAGGATACGGACAGCTCATGATTGAAAAAAAAATTTTTAACATTTTTTGTGTTAAAAAGCTGGCAAATTCTACATTATCTTAAAGCTGGTTGCAAATGTCAAATACAAGTGCTGTAATGAAGATCTATGTTAAGTATTCATCCGGTGATACAAGAACTTGGTGACCAAAATGAAACGAATTGCGAACCGTCGAAATAAACTGCGAAAACAGGAACGAGTCCTGAATCTATTGCTTACCAAAATTCGGCAAACAAACCTTGCGCAAGTTTTAGTCGAATGAAGAACGCGTAGAAAGAAGTAAAATACGTACTTTTTTCCTTTGTAAAACTTTCGTAAAAAAGAGAAATGGCGTAGCGTACAAACGTTCAACTCTTACGTATTTTCAACAAAGCATTTAGCGGCACCTCAACCCAAAGGGTTTAACGGTGAATTTGCAAAAAGAAGACTGCTTTAAACTTTTAAACTTTCTTGAGCGGTTCTAAAATCCAGCCGAAAGCATTACTGGTCGAATACGGTAAAGGTCGTAATCTACAAGCCAGCCGAGAAGTTAGAAAGACTGAAGTAGACCGAAGTGTTTCGCTGAATGATAGTGTTATGAAACACACATTCCATCAACTTGGTCGTCTGCAGCTTATATCGTTATGAATAAAATGGAATCTATCAAACCTCAACGTAATTTGTTGTGAAAATAGCTGGTAAATTATAGGTAAACAATTGTATCACGGAAGTTGTTATGTTTGTTTGAGTTTTGTCTGGTTTTAGACATGTGAAGCTGTTATCTTGTTTTTGTAACCAGCACCATGATTAATCCTCTCGAAAATTTCAAGATTAATAGTTACCATCTAGCTTAAAAGGTTTATGTTTATGCTATCGAATGTAAGGTCAAGCTACAGGTTGGTATTGTTAAATCGTCGTTCTGGCTTGTATCAGCCCGTCTTATGTTGATTGAATACTTTGCTGAATTCCATATATCATGTAATTCCTGTTCAGATCCGATTTGAGCTCGAAATACTATGTGACACTGTGAAAGAATATAACTGAGTTAAGAACTAGTACATTCGGATTTTACCATTGTGATTTTACAAAGAACTATATACATTTAGTGTTGAAAAATCTTTTTCAAACACCCTTGTTAATCATGTTACATTCCAAACAACGCCTTCACCTGGCAGAGCGAAAGACTTGGTCAGAATGTACCTGATTGGTCAACTTCTACTGTCAGTCACTGTCAACCAAAATTGCCCACCGAAAGCATAAAAAGAGATGATCCTTTCCCAAACAGAAGAGAGAGAGGCAACGATCAGAAAAGAGAGCCAACAAACAACAGAGAGCACAAAAAGAGGAGCCAAAGAGAGCAGACGAGCAGAGAAAATAAGCTACTCACCAAGAAGAGAATCTAAAATTAGAAGAATTTCTTGCTAGTAAAACTTAGTTTCTGTATTTTGTTTCGGTGATTCCAATAAAGATCCCGTACCTCGCCTAAAGCATGTCCCTACCGAGCTAATAACAACCTCTAATTTAACAATAGTTTGGTGACCAAAAACAAGCAGTTTTGCAGCGTGTTATCTGGTGGCTGTTTACCTTGCATTTTTGTTTCGAGCCAGAAATGCATCCCGATGTCTTCAGTGGGGGGACATTTCATACGGAGAACGATCCTGAATTAATCAATGAAATCTTTGAGTAAAAAGCGGAGAAAGCATCAAAAGTCTGTCAGGCCTGGACAAGTCTTCTGGACGATGAGTGTTTTATCTGATTGTCAAGCAACTTACCATGAACGCTGTCTGGTTAAATACTACAAAATCTTCAAAAGCGATTACCCTGCAGAAAGAATGAACCAGAATTTTTATTCTACTTCACCAAAAAACACCAGTGAAATCCAGGCGATAATATTTGAACCAAGAAGTCTCCCTTAGAGAAGAATTAAGTCAGGAAGCCAGTTTTGAAGGCTGTTCAAGACAGTTTCGTTCGCAGAACTTGTATTTCAAAGCTACTCGGTTCAGACTTACCTGTGATTGTGTAGCTCAGGTAAGTGGTTACCAGAAAGCGAAAAGTGTCGAGATTTATACAAATCAGCATCCATTTAACTTCAGGAAAGAATGTCATTCACACTTAGACGCTTAGCAAATGTCTTGACAACAGGCGAGTTCCCTTACGTCCTTTGTTCATATTCATGAAAAAAGGACCAAGACCAAGCGTTGCGGCAAAAGTGAACAGTTGGCAAATGTATATTCCAAGGAGCTAACTTTCAAAACTGCTCCTTCAAGTCATAAATTGTCCAGTTATTAACATGGCCTCCAAAAGTGAAACAACCGCAAGGACCAAGTAAGTTATTTCGTTTGCCGGTCTTAAATCATTAACTTGCTTCAGTGTTCAAATGATGTAAACAGTGTCTGAGAGAATCATAAAAGCGAAAGAAAACGAGACCAAATGGATTTTCTTTAATACGGACCTAAGTAACCTAAGTAAGGTTTGGTCAACAACATACCAGTTCCGAGCTTTCCCACGGCTTTCTTGAATGACCGGAATCCTTAAATATATACCTATATATATATATATATATATATATATATATATATATATGTGTGTGTGTGTGTGTGTGTGTGTGTGTGTGTGAGGAGTAGAAATAATAAAGCCCAGCCAAAAACACGCAAAATAGGCATATTAAAGGTTTAAAATGTGATTCTAACGTTTCGTTGCTACACGCAACATCCTCAGAGAATGAATGAATGACTATATTACAAGGTGATGATATATAATGGTATGTTACATGATATGTAAACGAGATATTGGTGTAAGAACGAAAGTGGGAAGGAGACAAGGAAACAGCAGACTAAGATGTAATGGGAGGGTCGAGAGACGAAAGGTCTTAAAATAAAGAAAGTGGAAAAGAGCCCATGTTTGCATTAAGCGATGGATTTAGTTTGCGGATTAGTAGACTTTCTCTGACGAGAAGTTAAGAGTTGAAAGAAGAAGACAAGATAGTGAAGTCATCAGGCGAGACAGGGTGTCCAGTGTCACAATGATGTGACAGGATGCTTGTCGGAGGAGGATTTACTCGTTTTTTGCCAGTAAGGGCAGAAATGCCCAAGTGTTCTGAGATTCGTGTGTAGAGAAGCCGACTCGTCTGGCCGACATACAACGAACTACAACGTTGACACTTAGAACGGTAAACGACACGAGATCTCAAAGCCTTGGGAATCCAGTCCTTAAAGACAAAAAACTGAGACAATCGAAGGTTAATGCGAAGGTTAATGTGAGGGAAAGCACTGGATCATGTGTGTGTGTGTCATATTTAAAAACTAATTAGGAGTGCTTTATCAGGGTTTAAAACGTGAGACGATAGCTGAGTGTTTTAGACTCGATAAAGCACGCAATGCTAGTTTTTTAAATATCTTATGAAATTCACTTCCTAATGCACTAAATCGCGAACAAGGTTTTGAAATTTATCTTTCGTAAGCCGAAAAAATCGAACTTCTTCACATATAAAGGTACATGTATGTTTATCACATATACAAATCCGACATGATTATGATTTTCTTTTGTATTTTCGTCATGAATTTTTAATGAATTTTTCCCCTCGCCAGTGCGCAAAGCGCGGTGCGACGGTACCAAGCTTGACATTCGTGGCGTCCTTTACCTGTATGGTGACTAGGGAGAAAAATATCTGCAGTTTTGAATAATTTATGTCTGCATATATATGTATATATATATATATATATATATACATGTATATATATAACTACAGACGGAACCGTTTCCGCCTATTAGGCCTCATCAGTGTAGTGCTGATGAGCAGGATGGAGTAGCCTACATTATATAGGCGACTCAAATGTCTCACGCTTGTGGTACATCTAAGCCATGCCAGAGCGCTCTAACTAGAGACTAGTGAGACATATATATATATATATATATATATGTATATCGCTCTATGGCCCCTTGGTTCAAATTGAGCGCTGTACAAGATGAGTCATGCCGCTAGCGGATTTGCGCACGCTCACTAGTAGTTATCTCAGGACAAACTTTTCATCATACATATATCCAAGCTTACAAACGTCTACACTTAGTAAGATGAAATTTACTTATACACAATATCACATTACAGGTATGTTCAGCTTTCAAGTATGAAAGAGGCATATCAATATTACGAACCAGGTCTCTAATTAACATCATGCTTACCGTCTAAGACCCTGTAGTCTAGTGGTAAAACAACCGTACCGGCAATCGGGATACACGGGTTCGATTTCTGTTGGGAAGCTCAGAAATATTCTGAGATAAAAGCTTGAGGACAAACTTTTCATCATACAAATATCCAAGCTTACAAACATCCACACTTAGTAAAATGAAATTTACTTATACATATATATATGTATATTGATTACTTATCAACCGAATGTGAGGTCTATTCGGGAAAGTATTTGCCTGAGGTCTGTGCGTAAAAAACCCGAGAGCAAGTAATTTCCAGTACAGACCGAACAAACGAGGTTAATAAGAAATTTATTGTATGGTTTTTGACTCCTTTCTTCAGCGCTTTTAACGAAACTTTGTGTTCTTGAATTATTCATTTAGGGTTACTTGCTTGTTTTTAACAATTAATTCTTCGTTTTTTTACATCTATTCATCTAGTTTTCTGCTTAAAATTATCGTTGAGAACATTTAACTTCTGTTTTGTAGGTTGTTTTTATAAATCTCCTGTAAAACGTACCGGAATCTTGATTGTTTTTCTTCAAATCACCTCGGAAATTTTCCCGCCAAAACTAGCCGGTCTATACGAAAAACTTATTGCACGGCTAGCCAGCCAATCATCGTGCGTCATTTTGCGTACACGCCGGCTAGCAAGCTCAGCCATATAATAAAGGAATATATCTAAGGATTCCGGTCACTCAACTATGCCGTGTGCAAGCTCGGGGACTGGTATATTGTTGACTAAATCTAACTGAGGTTACTTAGATCCGTATTGAAATAAATCGATATGGTCTCGTTCTTTTCTCCCTTGTGTGGATCTCTAGAAAGTTGTTTATATCATATGAACGCTAAAGCCAGTAAATTATTTAAGACCGGCGAACGAAATGGTTTTCATTTTGCTCGCGGCTGGATTCACTTTTGCAGGACATCTTAGTTAGCGTACTAGACAATTTGACTTGAAAAGACAGTCCTAAAACTTAGCTCTTTGGAATGTGCATTGGCCAATGTTCACATTCTGTAGCAACGCTTTGACTTGGCTCTTTCTCATCAATATGAAGAAAAGACGTTACAGGAACTCGCTTGCTGCCAGAAAATTTGCTAAGCGACTGATTGCATGTAAAGAACATTCTTCGCTCGTTAGAGCGTCTAACCGGTGATCAGAAGGTTACGGGTTCGATCCCCGTCTGGGGCTCAGAAATCAATTTTCTGAGTATTGAGCTTGAAGATCGTTCATCTACCATAACATATCCAAGCTCTCATGTTTCTCAAACATCCAACTGCTTCAATCATTATTAATATATAGTGGCTTCCGCTTAGGTCGCACATATATATCGAATTTGCACCTTAGCTCACCAACTGAGTCTCGGTAGCTCAGTGGTTAGAGCGTCTAACCGGTCATCAGAAGGTTGAGGGTTCGATCCCCGTCTGCGGCTCAGTAACCATTTTCTGAGTATTGAGCTTGAAGATCATTGATCTACCTTAACATATCCAAGCTCTCACGTTTCTCAAACATCCAACTGATTCTTCGCTGAAGTTCAAACGATGCTGATTTGTATAAATCGAGACTTTTCACGTTCTAGTATTCACTTAGCTGATCTAGACGATCACAGGTACATCTGAATCGAGTAGCTTTGAAATTTGAAATGCAAGTATTGCGAACGAAATAGTTTTGAGCAGCTTTTAATAGTGGCTTCCCGACTTTATTCTTCCCTAAGGGAGACTTCTTGGTTCAAATATTATCGCCTGGATTTAGCTGGTGTTTAATGACAAAGTAGACTAAAAATTCTGATTCATTTAGAGGACGGCTTTCGAATATTTTGTAATACTGATCCGGATTGTGTTCATAGTCAATTGTTGAAGAAATGGGATAAAACACTCAGCGTCCCAAAGATTTGACATGATCTGACAGTCTTCGGATTTTTTCACCGCCTTGCATACAAGAATTTCATTGCCTTTTTCAGCATCGTTTTCCCTGTGAAATGTCACTCCACTGAAGACATTGGAATCTATTTATGGCTTGAAAACAAGAATTAAAGGCAAACAGTCAACAGGAGACAGGCAGAAAAGCTACTTATCTTTGTAGATCATATTATCCTTCGGCGAATATGTAGTCCACTTCAGTCTTTCTCACTTCTCGAGTGGCTTGTGGATGATTACCTCCACCATGTTCGACCAGTAATGCTTTCATCGGGATTATAAAACATCTGAAGAAATGTTAAATGTTTAAGGCTGTCTTCTTTCTGTAAATTTACTGTTGAACCCTTTGTTTTGAGGTGCCGATGAACGCTTCGTTGAAAATAACGTAAGAATTAAAGGTCTGTACGCTCCGCCATTTTTCACTTTTACCAAAGTATTACAGTGGATAAAAGTACGTATTTAACTTCTCCATACTCAATCTTCTTCCAACAAAACTTGCACAAGGTTTGCTTGTCGTATTTTGTTGTATGTTTTGTATTTTCCGATTTTAGTTCAGCAATAAAAATGTAGAACTCTCTCATGTTTTCTTTGTTTATTTGGTCGGTTTCATAAATCGTTTAATCCGCGTTAGCAAAGTCTTGTACCTCCGGATGAATACTGAGCATAAATCTTCATCATAGCCCTTCTACTTGAAATTTGTAATGAAATTTGAGATAATGTAGGACTTATCAGGTTTTTAAGACAAAAAATATCGAAAATACATTTTTCAGTCATAAGCTATCCGTAATGCTGGTATCCGACCGGTAACCTGTGAGAATGCTCCGCTTTTAAGACGGAAAGTGTTGCCATCTACTGAAGTGTCTTTCTTAACAGTGAAAAAAAGTGATAGCCCTAAGTTTGATTCGAAAACGGCACGAAATACGTCAAAATCGCAACTAATACAGGGTCTTGATACGAACATACATTGTTTAGCAGTAGAATTGTCAGAAGGGATCTCACCATTTGTGAAATCGTTAAAGGTTATTCTCGCCAAACGTTTTGTTTTAATAAAAGAGTCAAAATTTCAAATGTATATATGACGACGAGGAGTTTAAATATAAAACAGTTTCCAGTTTGGGTTATTAATATTCGTGTCTAAGTGTTCTGTTTTTCTTATATTGCATACCCTCTTCCAGCTACAGCAAGGAGGATTTGTCTTTTTGACAATTTTGAAAAATTATTATTGTTACTTGGATTCTAGAGAGATGTATTGGAAGGGTGGGCTAGGGGTTGTTGCGTGCTCGTATTTCTAGTATAAATATATTTAAAGATACAGATTTTTTTCTCCAAGGTCACCACGCGTGTAAATGGTCTCCACGCACGTCGAGAATAGTACCCTCCCACCGCACTTTGCGCGGTGGGCGAGGGGAATATAGTGGAGACAAAATTATTTTAAGGTTTCAACTACTAGTGTAATGGGTTATTATCTTCACCATTTTACAAACTTCTTGGCCTCGTAATGAATGTAAGGACACACAATACGGTTGAGCGGCATAAATCAACTCAAAAAAAGGTAGAAATAATACTTAAGATCTATTGTTATCCATTGCAACAGAGGATTTCTTGGTTAATTCCTTCTATTAAGTAGTTAACCTCCTCGCAATCAGACCTAGAAGTTTTAAGAGCTGCAATAACACTATTAACACAAGCTGAGTAATTAGACATCTGATGAGTTTTTATTCCAGTAATGCATGGTATTCCACACTATACCAAACTCCAGTACCAAGCATGTCAAAATCTTTCGACAGTTACAACAACAAAATATCTATACCCATCATAACTGTACGAATACTCTCGGTATTCACTTTAAAATTGACTAACGTTTGTTTACGCTTGTTGCCACAGCATTCACGCGGCAGATAATTCCCTTGGTTGGTTACTTGTATCGATCTTTTGGATTGAGCAAAATTAATACAAATGTAACCATCCGACCAAATTATCGTATGGTCAATTTTTCCTATCTTCCGGTATTTAGAAAATCCAATAATAAAATCCCCAAGCAAGCAGCAGGATTGGCCTAATTCCAGTAATCGGAAAATATAGTTTAAAAGGCCGGGAGTGGAATAATTGAGTTTTATCGAAGTAGGCTGAAAAAAATCCTCTTAATCATGAAGTACATAGCATAGACATGCAATCCACTATTTACAATACATGCATCCATATATCTCTGAGCAATCCGTTTTCATAATGGTATATCTAGCCCAGTATGAACAGGCACACCATCGATGCTTATGAACTAAGGAAAACAATGGGTTAAGTTTAATGGGCAAGAACTGATATCTTGTAAAACCATTCCACAGGTAAGTGTGCATGTTGGTAAACTTAACAGGTAATTAAATGAAGGTAATACTCATACTATTTATACTTCTTTCTGGTTATTAATAAATCCATGTTGAAAATAGAATTTTAGCTACTACATTGAGTAAATTCGCGTTAGCTTACTTTTGATTTGCGCTTGAACAACAGTGATACAAATCCTCTCCGCAAAGCGACATTCTTAGATATTCCCCATCGCGATTGCACATACACTTTCAAGGTTCATTAGTGAGAACTGTGCTATGGTGGTATCGTGTTTTTATACGCTGGTCGGACAATAATGGTTGTGACTGCAGAATGTGGTCCACGACCATCGCCTAACTCTAGTTTAGTTCTGGGACACGCAGATGTTTCTCCGACTGTAATCCTGAAGCAAAAGATTAGCAAATTTTCGCTTGCCTAGTCTGCTAGCTCAAAAGCTGGCATAACCAGGTTTTGAACAAGGAAACTTATTTCGGTGTACGGCAATCAGGTAAAACTTCACGAACAGTCATTAGCAACATTTGCTTCTGTGTGAGGAAGTGCGAGTTTGTCATTCATATTTCTGGGCACTATAAAAGTCGTCAGATTTGAACACAAGAATATATAGAGAACATAGCATAACACAAAAAAATATTTACTAAAATCTTATCATTATCAACTACTCGGACTGTCAACTTCAGTGGTGTCTAACGCCAAAAAAATTGTCTTCAAATGTCAACCCCGTTTCTATTTTCTGTCCACTGCCAATAAAGGAACACTGGTAAGCATGTACAAACTAGTAAAAGACAATGGCCAAGGATATTTATCGGAAGAAACTCTTGTTGATATACACATGAGCTACAAAAGCTAAGAAGGAACTTTCGAATGGAAAGTTGATGGAGTCTACGAGGCTTACGATTCACGAGGAGAGTATTTTCTAGTTTCGCCTATTTGTGTGCCGTTTGGGCGGCTTTTGTTCAACAAAAATATCTACGTTTCTCGATTCCAGAAAAGTGTCTCCGTATATAAGAAACAACCAGCTTAAACTACAAGATAACCTTTTACTCTTTTAAACCACTTAAGTCAGAGACGTACCAACTAACGTCAACGTATCAAAGCAATTCCAGTGTCGTCCCAGTTGTTACGTCACTAGACATTCGCAGGTTCAACACTTCCTGCACTTGACTTCCATTTCCCACAGTCTTCCATTTGACTTCCATTTGACTAAAGGATTTCTCTGTGCTAATTTCGAGTGGGCCAGATTATAGTTCCTCTTGTTGTAATATTTCTTTAAGAAGTAGTCAAAAAAACACCTCTTGGCTTGAATGTAGGTTTACGGTCAACACAGCGGCACATGATGTCTTTAATCTACTCCACTCGTATATGTAACGTCCTTTGAAGTTAGAATTTTTAGCATGGTTTTCTTTGTTCACAATCATTTCAAATGGAGTACTTCGCATTTCTTTCCAACAGAATTAACTGCAAATATTAAAAAATAATTTTATTAAGTAATACACATTACAGGCTTTAAGGTTATTGATCTATATTTAAAAACTTCTCCAGACAAGGATCACAAGTTTCTCGGAACAATAGCGGAAGTTAGCCATGGATAAAATATAAAGGCAGAACAAAAATCATCTGAATTCTACTGCTGCCACACTATTTCAGTATGATAACTTGGCAGATATCGTTTCTTTTCTACATAGTCATTGATCGCTAATAGCTAAAAATGACTAGAGACATTTTTTGGCCAATGATTAACGACTGGTTGTCCCCCTGAAGTTTCTGAAATTTTTGGAGGCTAATAATGCTTACCATTTTTATAAATATTCTAACTGATCTCACCCAAAAACTTCAATGTTGGTATATACGTATGTATTTGAGAGCTATTAACATTCTGCTTGTTCGTTACTTATATTTTTTGCTCTTTGAATTGTGGTCTGATCTTTCTAAACGCTTTCTCCCTATTCGTTGAGTAAGCATTCAGGAGCAACATTCATTTTGTTTTATGTTTTGACGGGAATGGTAATTTCAATTGCAGTCTGCGTTCACCGGTTTATGTAAACGTTAGTAGTAATTGTTCCATCTACTCTTGAAACTGAAGAGTTAAGGGTAGACAATCGTCGGTTTAATTATGTAGAACGGTGAACGACATGTTTAAGTAAACGGAGTTGAGAATTTGAATGTGATGAGTGCGTCTCTCTTACTCATGGAAAAACTGTCGTCAACCTAGTCCTTCCATTACTTTGGTAGGATAATTACTTTTTTGATGACCTGTTGTTTATGAGCTTTTTTCATCTAAACATCGTGCAGTGTTCCGTTAGGAAATACAGTTCTCCATTATGCCTGTTGGCTGTTCCACCATTTGAACTCAGTTACGTTTATAAGCGATTTACTGACGAACACTTTATATGTCGTGTGGTTAGACGTACACATTTTAAAATTACGGGAGCAAAGTTGTTCAGGGCTGCAAAATTGTTGTAAAATTGTTCACATGTAACACATGTGAACACAATTTTATACTTGATCCACACAAAAATTGGCTATAAATGCTACTTACTGGGCTACTCATAGCACAAACTTGTATCTGCTTGTAAGTAATACGGTTTTAGACTTCTTTCTAGCAATTATTTCGTCAACAATGACACTGCCTCCAAGCAAATACACGATTGTACGAAAAAAGGCTCTTTACGGGCCATTTTAGATAATCCTTACAAGGAAGAAATTGAAACACAAGTTATCCACAAAAAAATAATCTCACCAAAGTACTTGAAGCGCTACGACGGAAACAGTGTTTTCCATCATGAAGAACAACACAGTCACCACATTCAACCATACTCTCAGCTGTACTGACCGCGACATTTTATTCACCTTCCAACATGAAAGCAACCGACAAACGTCCTTCGCTCGTACTGCTGTTTGGAGAGATAATAATACTATCACTACTGACATAACCGACGCACCTGCGCTGTAATTTGATTTACAGCACGACATAAACAAGCAACGTCAGAACTGAGCGGACACATATATCGTTCTCTTTCTTTACCCAGTAGAAAGGAGGGGAAAACCGAGTGAACTAAGACATCTCATGAAAACCTTACGGTCTAATGGTTACACACAAAAATTGATTTCCAACAAGACATCATGGTAGGCAATCAACCGACGGGATAAATTTACCCGACCCTTGGGATTGACGTAGCGCTTAAACTGATAGGTCAATTGAATAAGGCAAGGAAAATATCTAGCGCACGAGATTGCTAGATATTGTTTACTTCTAGAACTTGTTAAGATAATTTCGAGTAAAATTTTCATTCTTCTTTAATTCAAGCAAATTCAACTAAATATGATTACAATATGACTGACGGGAATGTGGGATATGGAACTTGTGAGAATTTAAAACATTGCCTAATCGAAGTAGTCGTGACTGTAGTTTTCTGCACTTTCACCATGGCTTAAATAATACAATATATTATCATGTACGCTGTAGCCAAAGATAGCGAGAGCAAGGAATATTTTAAAAATCTCCAGGAATCTAACTATCATTTGTTTAAGAGCGGATGTGTACAAGTTGTAATTGTAACGCAAAGCTATAACACTTTTTTACCTACATCCACTTGCTATCCTAGTGATGTAGAAAGGGTTGTGTCTACGAACTCCTGTTGAGGTTTTAATCGCCATCACCCGAAATAAAATTTGCTTCCTTCGATGATTACTGTTACAGGACAAAATGCTCGTGTAATCTCATTGGATCTGTCTGTGTTTGGAATAATGATGTTGATTCTGATATTGATATTGACTTTATTTCAGGAGGGTAAATTGATACATTATTGCATGTTTTAAACTGCATTCTTGCCAATGGCCCTCAGATGTATTTCACCATTTGCAAAAAAAAAAAAATAAGTAAACAGTGAATGATACAAAAGTAAAAAAGTGAACTTAGGAGAAAGAAAAACAAAACAAAAACAAAATCAGTAACAAATACAGATATCATATTTTTTGGGAGGAATGGAGCGTGTAATTGACATATAACAAGTGCGTTTTACAATGTTTACAACTGCGAGAAAAAAAGTTCAAGATGGTCAATTTAAAAATTCATATTTCTGAAAAAAATTTTAAGCTTTTTAATGTAGGTAGAATAAGTATAATTGTAGATTAACTCTAGATCACATGGCAAGGAACTGAACAGTAAAGCACCACCATAAGAAAGTTTGGGTTTGGCCGATTTAGAGCTAACAGAAGGGAACGAAAGATTAATAAATGATGAGCGTGTATAGTTTTTGTGCACCTCATGGACAAATGTAAATAGTTTGCAAAGTTCAATTGAAGTTGAAGAATGCAAAACATTAAATATCATTTGATTTTTCCTTATTTCAATAAAGTTATGGATTGGGATCCATTCAAGCTTACGGAAAAACAATAAATGGTATTGTAATTTTTTCGTCGAAAGCTAATCTAGCACATCGCTTTTCAAGTTTGAGCAGTTGATGAAGTAATTCATCGCGTGCATTACCCCATATTGTATTAGAATACAACAGATGAGGATATATTACAGCATAACAGAAGAGAATTCTAGTATCGGGAGGCAGAGCCTCACCAATTCTGTGTTATAGAGGAAAGTGAAAAAAAGAAAAGTGAGAAAAGGGAAGTAAAATAACAATAAGGAAAAAGAATATTGATAGGGCGAGAACTAGTTAAAATCATTAATATAATAAACAAATAATATCGATCGAAGATATCAATCAAATAAAGATCGAAATACCGTGAAAAGATCTGAAGAGAAGCTATACTCACATAAACATGACAACCCAAAAAAAACCTTGCAATCTTATCAGGAGTAAGTGAGAAACAACCTATTATTACGCCATTAACGTGGAACATGGTAAATGTCGAGAACGACAATCAGAACATTAATGTCATAGTACGAACAGTCAACTACATGCAACGACTTATTGCTATCAAGGAGAAGTTAAGACTTCGTTCCTAAAATCGCCTTCTACTTCTTGACGCTAAGAAAATACAGTGCTTCACACGCTGCTTCATCGCCTAAATCTTTTTAACCTTTCGTGGATTGAGGTTTGGTTTTCTTTTGCCAAGGCAAAATGGTTGGCACATCGTTCAGACTCTTCCTTACATTTTCTTCACAGTCAAAACTACATATTCTTGTACTGGCATGTATACTGTCACATCGACGAGATTGAAACTAAATTCTTATTAGTTTCTTATGATGTACTGGTGGGTGATAGAATTTCAATCTTGAGCCTTTCCTTTAACGGTTTTTAAATTGTTTTTATCTGCGCAGTTTTCTACCATATTTGTTTTACGATTCAAAAGCCTTGCTTTTACTACAAGTAAATATATAAATTATAGCAATGCCATGCGCTTGATGTTTTGCTTACCTTTACTTGATTAAACAATCAGGTTAAGCGTTATGTCACACAGCCTGTCACGTGATACTTTCCCGTTAAGACACTACAACAGGAATTTCCATCGCCTATGTTCACGCCAACCCTCGAACTGTCAACAATTGTTACACAGAAGCATCGAAATCTTCTGTGATTAATATTTCCCTATTCTCAGCACTATCAAGATGAAGGACCTCTTGAAACGGGTTTAGAAAGTCAGACTGTGAAGGAAGTCTATGGAAGGTACCAAATAGAATTCCTTTTGTCTTGGGTAAAAGTATCTCCAATCGTATACATTCTCCCACAAAATCCCTTTTCAAATTTGCTGTCCTGATGAGGGAAAAAGCGTCCTTGATATAAAGGCAATCCCGCCACAAATTCCATTTGTGTGGTTCCTTCTATAGATCGAATAACCAAAGAGAGATATTTCACCATCAGTAATATTATCATTTAACCAAGTATCAGTGATGGCAAGAATATGCAGATTTGAACATTGCGATAAAAGAATATTCAATTCGTCCAGCTTCCCACGAAGACTTCGTATGATGTCATGTAAAAACATTGAATTATGTTGATTTACAGCTTCAGATAGATCAGCAGGAAGTGTTGTTTCGATCAAATTCTCTTCTCCAGAAAAATTCATGGGACTGGTGAAACACAAATAACACTTTGATGAAACTTCAAATTTCTCCCCGAAACATTTATAATGATAGGGCTGGGTTTACGCACCACAAATCGCCCTTCCTTAATTCCTTCTAATGGTTTTATTACATTTATAGCAATTCACAATCGCAGGCCCTGAATTCTGTAGGACATCTTCACATAGAAGTACTAAATTTACAAATAGCACATCCCTAGTGAGATGAACTAACTGAACAGAACGACAAACCTTGTAACTCGGTTACTTGGTGCACTGGCGAGTTGAGACTTGAAGAGAATCAAGCAAGATGGATTTCGCTACGTACTGCTCGACAGCATCGGTAGACACAAACTCATAAAGATTACGTTTCTTCCTTAATGCAAAACTTGCAAATATAAAAACCAGAAACAGATATGTAGTCCACTTTCGTCCCAGCTTTAAAACCACATCTGCTATTTTGGTCAAGGGTGACTTCGAATATTGTGAAGTTAAGACGTTTGTGGAGTCGATTAATTCGTCATCTTCGTCTGCTTTAACAGATCTTGACCTAGTCCAATATTTCAGTATTTCCAACAGACAACTTTTTTGTAAGTCTCGTAAACACACGTATGATCAGTTTTGTCTTCCACAGAGCAATCTGGACCGCCCTACATTGATACATCAGTTTTCCTGGAAATATTTGCTTTCAAAGTTCATTCTTAAAATTTTATTTTTAGCTCGGCACATGAGCCTCTTGGGTGGGTTATAAGGCTTTTTCAAACCATTCTAGTTGCTATGTAGTAAGTGACTTGTAAGAACCCATTCTACACGTTACCATAAATTTAAACCTAGAATAACACGGATAAAATTTGCATGTCCATGTTCTGGGTTTCTTCCTGTTGCCGTCCATTACAACGAAGTATAATTAACTTTTTGACACCTCGCATTTCTTGAATATGTTAGTACTCCATGTATTTCACTAACTGATCTCAAGCATTCCGCTCACATATTCTGGATGGGAGAATCATCCTTAGCTATAAAGTTGCAGCACACCGTACTTGGCCTTGGAAAAAGCTTACGGAGATGGGTGATACGAACTTCATAGTTTTTGCTCTAAAGTACGTTGAGACCATGGTGGGTTGTAATCAATGAGATATACACAGTTACCAAGGTTTAGGTGCTGTTGGACTGGATATTTCTTAAAAGAACTGCATGAAATTTAAAAAGAAGTAAAATCAAGCTTAAATCCTTTCTTGCCACGAGGTTTCTCTTAGGCGTGTAAGATCGTTGAGAACTAACAAGAATAAAATAACTTCTTATTAACAACAGTAAAGTAATAGAAGAGCTATCTGGAAAGGGAGGACGCGATGTACGTTGAAACACAGTACGTTAGGAAACTTAATTGCAAATTTCTGACATTTGGGTACCAGACGTCATGTCACCAGGAAATACGTTGAGTTATGTTACAATCAGGTTATCGCGTAGGATGTTACACTGCAACGTATGTAGATTATAAGGTACAAGACGTTACTTTGCAAGACGTCATGATACTACACCACGTTTTAAGATAGCACACTTCGATTTAGTATGGCTACTTAGATGGTAAGACTCTATATTAGGATCTAAGATCTCACAAAGCATTATCTTCTACGACGATAAATTACGTTGCGCGACTTCAAAATGTATACATTACTTTGGCACATCCTTCATTTGACACAATGAACAGATATCAACGCGTATTTATTCGTCATTATCATGACCTACCAAACACCACACGCCTTGAAAATTTCACACTGACTTGAACGACAGTACGTTACGTAGTAGAAAGACGTGATGTTGTCTTGTTCGACTCCACGTTAGATTGTATCAGGTTACGATAAATTCAAAGACACTACGTTATACTAAGTGATGTTACTGCATTGTGTAGAGTAACGATATAATTCACACAAGTTTACTGCTTTATGACACAAACTTTTAAGCTTATATGCTGCAAGACGCTAAGATATGTTTTCAGACATTACATCAAGTTTATGGATGCTGCAGTTGTCGCGAAAATGAGAGGTGAGCTTTTCTCACAAGATATTGGGGACAGCGTATAAGCACACGCTTTTCACACGCATTATTTCCTCATAATCCATGAACAGTCGACAATTTAAAGAAACATAACACAAAACAAAACACAAACCGAAAACGAACATCTTGAAAATCCAACATTCCGATTATAAACAAAACGATAAATTTTAATGGTAATATTTCGTCTCAATTCAAAAGCCATCATCAAACCGATCGCCTTACATACAATTTGCAAATTCTATGTAAGCCGAAAGCTCTTCAGGACGAAGGGGTCATGGAACTTACATGTCACGATAGCAAAGACATTTTACGTCTTGCATAGGATGTGTAGTTTCATATACAAGCTTTCTCAATTAATCCCAGTGCTCTTTCCATGCATTGTTATCACCGACTATCTGATTAACATATCAAACTTCTAATAAACAAAGTTTCACTGCAGAATGATAAACGCCATTCCTCACCACCTTAGTTCTTAAAAATCACATCAATTTAACAGCCTTTCTAGCATTAGCTCTAATGGCGTCTATCCAGATCGTGGTCCTACTACATATTTTCTTATACTAACAGTAGTTTGTCCACTGATATGTAGACTTGAATCGATTGTTTCGTGGGCAATGAAGCAAATGCGTCTCACTTTAGAAACCTAATAAACTGCTCACCTTTTGCGCATTTCTCTCTTAATATGGCTCTGATGCCTTTAAAGGAGACATTAGCAGTATGACAAATGAAAGACCAGAAATTGGACTAAAGCCGTCTAGTTCGCTGTTAAGGCATCTTGCTCGTTCCGTCTGTCCATGCATAAACATCTCAATCTCAAGTTTCCAACCACGGTGGCAGAAGGTTCTTTCTTCAGGCAGAACAGTGTGACCTATACGTTGGGAATAAAAAGACAGACTTAAAGTATGCAGTAATATTAGATAAATAGGAATGAAAACGAGGATGAATAATATATCGCAGCAAGGTTTTCACGTTACAAGTAAAAGATACAAAGTGGCAATTTAGTCGTATGAAGCAGCCAGTTTGAAATAATAAATGTCCCTTGCTGGTAAATCTTAAATGTGTAATCGAATACCAAAGTATAATTCCAATTGCCATGTACGTAGCGGCGTCGTGTGGAGAGAATTTCAAAGACATGGAATTTGCACACTAATATGTCGTCGATACAACATTTAAAGAAAGCAAAACATCTTATGAAAACAGGTTCTTCGAGATTAATTCAGTTAGCTATTGCTAAGGCTGAATGTCAAAAGGACAAATCAAAAGTGAAAGCGATTCTGCAGCGTGTTGACGAATAAGGCAAGAGCTGCTGGTAAGCCTTCAAAAATCAAGAAATAGCTCCGACAAAGGGAAAGATTTTTAAAGCAGTGGAGTACTACGTCATGAAGTTTGACAGGCAATCGGATATTACGGGAACTATCGCCTCCGGTAACATGTCGGTATCGCACGATTAAGAGTTGCGGAAGAGAAATGTCATTACGTATCACTTGTGGACGACTAGTGAAACACGTTTGCGACATTTTGCTGCAGAAGAAATCAAAATGAACATTTCCAATCTAATCTGCAAAAGTAAAGCAACTATTTACGTGATATTTGCACGACTGTACAGCAGAAATTCAAACCGAATTTTATGCAGTGTAAAATCGACCTACAGATTTACGCCTCGTTTGGTAGGGTGAAATAATATTTAGAAAAAAGGCCAGTCATACCGTATACACAGACCTGCCCCCTCTAATTGTTCTATGTTAGCCGTAACGCATGGTAAGAGAGAGTTCTTAAAATTGCTAATATAAATATTCTGGACTATTAAAATACTGTAAAACATTAGCCGAAGAAAAACGTTATTAAAATTCATTAGCATTAATAGGATGACGGTTGACATGACAGGCGTTGATATATAATGCCCTTTTTAAGCTATTACGAAGCTGCATCAAGTGTTGACCTGAAAGAATATTATAAAATATTATTGAAAGTGGTCTTTTAAGCTTTTATTTTAAATAAGAGGCGATGTGGCCAATCACCTGGTTTTGATATCAGTTTCCTATCATTTAATTTTAAAAATTGCAAAATTTAGTGCTTGCTAAACTCGGCAGGTATTCATACGACCGAAGTTTATGGAAAATTTTTCTCACCAATTTAGATTATTTTGTAATTATAGCACTTTCAAATTAATGTACTACGCTTTAAATTAACAATTGAAAATAGTACAATAAATACAATAAGTTCTAGGACAAGATAAACATGTGAAAGTGTTGCCACTGCTTAGACTTTTTATTGCAAAATTACTGCTTTTCTTCAGGGGAAATTTGTCCCGAAGCAATAAAAATTGATCATGTGAAAGAAGTTAATAAGCGAAATGTACTAAAGCACAGTATGGAGTGAATCACTACATGAATGAGTGAAAAACAATCTTTATTACAAGGAAGGCACATCTTCTGGTCATAATTATCCTAAATTGCAAACAACACTGACCACATATTTGTTTCAGCAGCTCCCATCAAAAAATACACGCTTCCATTTAACACAATGTTATGTCTTGTGCTTGGACAGAGACCTTTTACCGATTTTCCGTTTCCGATAAAGATGTAAAAACGAACTGGAGTACAATTCATTCTAGGAAAAGCCGATGAATATTTTCTATTATCTTTGTTCACTTTTTGCTCAAGCTGTTAAGAATGACTTGATATCGATCTTCCAAATGTCAATTCTTTTTGCGTGTGAGAATAGGACAGAAATACACAAAACGAAGAAAAGATACCAATTCACAGTGTAAAGCTGTCATTTGTGGAAAGCCAGTATAAAATTTCTCCAAATTTAAGAGAATCGTTAATACCGGAGGAGTCGATGCAAGGTGTACAAAGAAAGCGCTTGATGATTTACTTACACCGAAGATCCCTGGAGACATACGATAGTTTCGTATTTGCTCCCAGTAATGGTTCTGCATCGTGTTAATATGGGACGCACAAATCTTTCCTAGGCGAAGGTCAAACCAGTTAGACTATGGTTAGCTACGATCCTAATAATACGAGCTATGTTGGAGAAATTGGAAGATCACGCAAAACAAGGAACAAGGAACACCTGCTGAACGATAAATACTCCACCAAAATTCAAAAATCGCTAACCATGCATGGACTCAAACACATACCACTGACTTTAAAAATAGACATGCAGTACTATCCACAAAGGACGCAATCGCATAACAAAAAAACATCGCCATGATTTATGTAGCCGACAACAACTTGAAGCCGCTTCCTCAACTATAAACGCTTCTCTCACGTAAACAATGCCATTGCTAATAATAAAAACATTGTCGGAATTTAAGCCTTGTTTTTGTTATTGTAGCTGTATTTCAGCATTATTACATCTATTAAGTCACTCACTCATACAATGTATTTCCATATGATCTTTTCATATTTCTCATTATTTATCGCCCGTTAAAGGCTACAGTTCTAGTAGCTGAAAGGTCGAATGAAAGACATTTGGCCTGAGAACGCTAAACAAATATCCTTAATACCGTAGGTATTTACTTGACCGTGCTTCCCGCACATTATTAAATGACAGTATTGTAGTGGCAGCAATTACAGTATATAGCAGTAGAAGTACAGTTGTAGTAGAAAAAATAAAAGTGGGAGTGGTGGTAGTGAGGGTGGTAGTAGTGGTGCTGGGGATGGTAGTAGTAGTTATAACAATAATACGCTGCCCACCTATAGAAGGCTAAGACCCCTTCCACTGCCCTTAATTAGGTGGTATGTGAGTGGTAATAATAAAAATACAGTAATGATAATGATAATGATAATGGTAAACATAGAGATAATGCTAAAGATAATAATAAAATTAAAATAAAATTTATGCAGGATGCTTTAAGCAGAAACTCAGATCCCTCAGTGTGTCTCAACAAAGTACAGAAGAACATCAAGCATATTAGGTATAAGTAACTTAAAGAGGAATACATACATTAATTCTTAAAACATTTTAAGACAAAGAAGACCGTGCAATCATCAGATGAATTCTTCTTAATAAAATGGCCTAGCATGAACAAATATAAAATTCTGAAGGGCCACCTCTTTCAATGAAAAGGATTAAAATAGTCATGAAAGGGTTTAACCTTTTGACCTATAGACATTTACTGTCTTGTACGTCAATTGAATGTAGTTACCTACTATTAGTTACCATAGAACATAATACTGAATAGACAGAACACAAGTAAAGGCATTAAGCCACAATGTAAACTGTACATCATTAGAAGACTACAGAAACTCATTCTGAAATTCTCCTGAACATAGCCCAAGATAATAAGAGCAGGTATGGTATGTTGTACGTTTAAGTTAGAAGTGCAAGAATCAGTAGCAGGTTTGACAGTATGCTTTTCAGTTTCATTCTGACTGAATACACATGTAATAGATACAATGTTGATTCACACTCACTTGCAAGTTAGTTGTTCATCCAAAGCCTGGAATTGGCAGTTTGTTAAGGTGCCCACAAATCAATACTGTATGGGTTGAAAGGTGATGTAACTTGTTGTAAACAAACATGGTTCATGAAAATAACACAAATTCCATCTACTGTATGCAGTATCTTCTGTGAAAAGAGAGGTTTTAGGAAAGTGACATCAACTGCACCTTTTAGGGGTTTTTGCTCTCAACCCATTCAGGGGAAAGGGCATCCTTTAGCATTTTACTCTGGCTAATGCCAGATGATTTTACTTGTCATAGGGTTGAGCCCAGAGTAATAGCCTAGAGTAATACATAACCAATATACTAGGAATAGTGCCACAAGTAAGGAACATGCTATATATAATTACTTTATACAGTTTATTAGGTAAATTACATATTACTGTACAGTTTTAAGTGCACATCCTCTTAAACTTAAAAGGAAAACTGGTTACTAATATTAGAAGAAGCAACTACCCACATAAATGTGTGATTTCACTGGTTCCCTGTACAGAATTATTGAATGTTTTCATCAGAGATAATAAACCAAGACCTTTTCTGCAATTAATGTGAAAATGAATATCATCATAGGGCATTTGCTGTATTAGTTGCTTGTACCTGGACAACAACATTCCAACATATCAAGGATTATTCACCCCACTCTGCTGAACAAAGTCAGCTGGTGTCACCCAGAATAAAATATCATGTGCAATCTTGCCCCTTAATCTTTTGTAGTCTGAGTGATGTCTCCTCTTGACAAATAAAATTGTCCAATGTCAGCCAGAGTAAAATCAAAAATTCAGTCTAAGACCAAAATGTGATAATTGAGGTATTCTTAACCCTTTGCAGTCTGAAACATCTCCATTAACAAGCAAAATCATCAGACATTAGCCAATGTAAAATCAAAGTTGGGTATGGATAAAAAGAAATTAATGGGTTATCCAAATTAGTAGTTATCCCATTAATGAGCAGGTTTTGCTTTGCTCAATAAAATCATCTGCCATTAGCAAATAGAATTCTAAGGTCTTGTCCCTTAATGAGTTAATCATACATCATGGTCTGTTAATTCCAGCACCAGCCCCTTTCAATTTTATTCTGACTAAAATCAGGTAAATTTAATATTGTAAAGGGGAGATATGTTGGCCAGCTTGGGGGTTAACCATTTATCACAAAACCTACTGTAGCTTTAATATCTCTCATTTATGATGAAAATTATCAGACATTAGCCAGAATAAAATTATTTTTGGCCAGTTTGGAGATTAATAGATTATGAGGCACCATAACTATTAACTCCTTAATCCTAGCTCAGGTGTCTCCCCTAAGTGGTGAGTAATGTGCATTTTGAACTCTGGTTAACAGAGAATAAATCTTAACAAGATCTTACAGTGTATACTTTCCCAAAATATTTATGATTGCTTATAACACTTGAAAGTGTGTCTCCCACATAAGTTCAACACCTCTATATGGCTTTTGGAAAATCTCAGATCTCCATGAATCTTTTTCCAAAGTGATTACCTGGCTCCCTGTTACCTCCAGTTAACTCAACTACAAGCAAATTAGGTTCACAGTTGATAACTGCAGCATAATTACTGGGCAATTACAAACATTAAAATTTTCATAAGCAATGGTCATATAAATAATTTACTTTCCCCAAGTATTTTATTTTAATCAATCTGCTCATTCACATCAATCGTATGAGGATTTTACCGCAACAAGTAATGAATTTTTAAGCTCAAATGGAATTAATACAACAAAACTAAATTATTATAAATTCACTTCCTTCTATAATTATAACTAATAAAAATTACAAATAAACTTATTTTTAAATTAAACTAAAGCAAATTTTGCAAAACTATGACAAAATTGAAGCCAAAAAGACTCTAAAATATGAATAATGAAACATTCTCATGGCTCTATGGAAATTAATGCTGCCCAAGTGGAATCTTCAAATCAATTTCCAGCATTAACATAAAGTCCCAGTCTTCCTTTTTAATGTAACACTTTACAACGATTTATTCAGAGCAAAAATTTTTATGTGGAAAGAAATTGACGATTGTCCATGTGCAAACCTGAACTATGTACAGTACCTGCAACAGTTGTCCGGCGAGAAATCTTCATCTGTGATTCCGTGTCTTCCAAATAATAATTGTCTTCCATTTGCTCGCTCATATAATTCGTTACATCTTGATGATATGCATTCTATCTCTTCGGCGTCAGGAGACAATGATATGGTGCATATGCTTTTCCAAAAATTCTGTCGAAAATTTTTTCCAATATGGCTGCCATGATGTCATATTCAAAATTTCAGTAAGAGCGTAAAATGAGCGTGTTCACTGGCGTGGCGACTGGTAGATGCTGGCAGTGTAATGCCTCTCTAATAATTTTAATTTCTAAATAGTTGGCCAAATGCAAAGTTATTATTATGAAATTGATTATTCGACAGCTGACATAAATACAGCGAAAAATCTTCGAAAGTCCAGTACATTCTGTGAAGTACTCCGTACAAGGCTTGCTTGCCGACCTGACGTCAGATTCAGTCTCTCCATGGGCTTACCTATATTTCAACTTTAAATGAAAGCTTACTGGAAGTATGGTAATCAAGAGATCCACGCTAGAAAACTATAGAAGATTGCAAAAGCTGGATTTGAAAGACACTCTTCGTTTGCTATCCCGACATGGTATCTATTTCTCAATCCAGCAAACTCATGAGATTAACTCTGTCTACTGTATTTTTTTCTCCTCGAAATTAATAGCACTACCGTAATTTCTCTATTAGACCCCCAGGGGGCAAACTTTTTTTCAAGCGTCGTTGAGAGGGGCATTAATGGAGGGAGTCTTATTGGAGAGGGGGAGGGGGGGACTTATTTCCAATATATACAAAAAAGTCTGTGTGCATGTTTGATTTTCTATTGCCGTATATGCCATTTAAAAGTACTTAACATTTTAAACAAGGTACAGTGACGTTACTTAAGTACAAGGTAATAATTAACAATGTAATAATTCACAAGGTAGTAATTAACATAAATGTTTCTTGCATTGGTCTCTTTGACTGCTGAATTAAGACCCTACACGATACCGGATAACAGTTTTTTTTCCGAAAATAATTTCCTATACCGGTAGTGCGTTTTGTTATTGTTATAAAAATACGCCTTTATTCAATAATGTCAAGAACCTCGTCATCCTCTTCTAAAGTAAGATGACGGACGTCAAAGTTCCTCTGAAATTTGGACATCAAAAGGATCATCTTCTTCATTGTCAAGCGAGGAAGCTTGCAAGTTTTTAAAGTTGTTTCAATATTTCAAACCTTCTTCAAATGAAAAGGCAGTGGCATCTATTTTAAAAAATGAGCTGGAAAAAAATGCCAAGAAACTGAAACATCAAAAGCTCACTATCAATGAATTAAAGAGCAAGAAGAAAATATCGTATCTTTGAAATAATACGATACTTTCTCGTTTAATAGGGAATGGGGGGCTTAAAATTCTGCTTCCGAAAAAGAACGGTTATTACAGCGGGGGGCTTAAAAGACAGTGTCGGCTTAATTATTTTCTGCTTCCAAAAAGGGGAGCTTATTACAGCGGGGGGAGGGGGGGGCTTAAAAGTGAGAGGGGCTTAATAGAGAAATTACGGTATTTGAGAAATATCAATAAATCAATAACTAATCTTTAAGGTTGAACCGCTTACTCTAAACATTTTATGGACTTGTTGAAGGCTTAGCAGTGAACTCAATTTCCATATCTGGAATACTAACAAGGCAATTAATGTGAAGCCAAGATGGCCGACCACGGAAGGCAATTTTGTACGTCAGTTTCAGTAGCGTACCGTGCCCATATGGCGCCCGGGGCGTCGATGTCGCAAGAACCCGCTGGAAGATCTTTCGGCATACCCCCCGGATATCCACAGTCTCTGAAATGTCATTTCTTGCATTTCTGGGCATGATTTACATAATTCTGATGGTAATTAAATGGCAAGGAAAAATGCTCAAAATCTGAGACATTTTAGCTGTTTGTTTTTCATTTCATAAGATTATCTATATTAATTATTAGATACTTAGTCAATAACCAGATAGGGAGCTTTATGGCATTGCGATCGAATTTTGAACCATTGATAAAACGCTAGTCTACCATTTACAACACAGATTTAATGAAGTGAGATTATTACGTTAATATCGTCAAAACAAGTCACTAACAGCATTTGGAAACGACATTTTCTCCACGGATTTGGACATATTGATCTGGACTTTGGAGGAAAATCATTTTGAACATGTCCGATGTACGTCCATTAGTTAATTAATTAAAAAAACTTTTTTCTATCTGATTTGAAAAATTTATTTAGAAAAAATGCCGCCCCAACAGAAGTGCCGCCCGATGCAGACCGTCCCCCTGCCCCTCCCTTGGTACGCCACTGGTCAGCTTCAGCCCCCTACGCGGGCTTGTACTTCCGTTTTAGTTTCCCACGGGACATTTTACATTTTCCCTAGATTTCTCTTTAAAAATACACATAAAACATGTCTTAATACGGTAAAAATGAATTTAGGAATTTCAAAGATATTTCGAGAAAACCAAACCGAACTACAGGTTATATTTTCACAAAAATAACTTACCAAACTGACAAGAAACAGAACAAAACGGTCTCGAAAAAGGACTGGAGGAAACTATTAAGTGCACGTCCTTTTTTACCGTCAGTTTGCCATCTTTAGACAATTTAGGACAGTTCTTAGGCCACACAGCAATCATGAATCCTTTTAAACACTCGAATATTTAAAATTCCTCCAGTAATATTTCATCTGTTTCATCTGCTTCGTCTGTTATTGTTCACTATTGTCCTTACCTTGTCTTAGAAATAAAAAAATGATGTACGTTCGTTTGAATGAAGTGAATTACAACGTAGATATATATATTCCATTCCATTTAAGACAGTTGTTCATATTTATTTAGGGGTTCTAAGTGAGGGATGATGACATCTTCCATTCTTCCTTTGTCTTGCACTGCATTCCATTGATCTGAAAGCAAATTTAAGGCTTACACGGCTCACTACTCGTTCTCCACGCTCGCGACCCAGCACCGGTGACATTACTTCGAAAGACTAGAGCACTTATCTTACAAGATGGCTGATACTGTATACGAAACATTTTCATCCCACGTAGTTTTCTTGTTACTGCTTAATCGTCTTTTCTCCAGGCCGTCAAGGGCTTAACATCCGTCGCATAAGGTCCTATCGTTGTCAGAGAGTTGGTCATTCAGCTAGAGTATGTCGTTATTCATGGACAAATACAACAGTGGCAAAACACGGCATTAGCTACCACATTACTGGATTCCCATACAAAGCTTGTCCACGAGCGGGGTCATTGCTTAACACCAAGCAGTAAGTTGCTGACAGAGGATTTCACGTAATTTCACGGCTTACAGTGTAGTTTCATGTAATTAAAGGTGATGAATTAGATGAGCTTGAGATGAACAATCTCATGAGTGTCGTTATCACAGGAAATCTAAGGAGATCTTCGAGACTTTGGCAAAGCATTGGTACACAGCCATTATATAATTGGGCGTAATCGAGCATGCATACAAGTTACCTTCCATTCTTTGGCTGGACACGGCACATTTTAGCAAAAAATCATCCTTAGTTTATGTTCACTTTATTAAGGGAGCCATTCACGAATTCTCCCAGTCAGGCCGTGTAGCAGGTTGTTCTGAATCTTACATGATTGTTAATACTTTGTCCGTATCCGTTCAAGCGCAGTGATAAGAGATTGATTTTTGACCTGAGCTATGTTAACCCAGTTGTTGGAGAAGAAGCGAGTTAACCGTCAGTTGTTGCAAGATAGTGTTACGTGACAGTCGTCACGGGCCGAGAACATTTTATTATATTCCAACTTCTCTTAGTTTTTTCTTAGTCATACCGTTTACTCATGCTGACATTGTAATTCTGCTGACTCACGCTGAAGTAAAAACTTTTTAGCTTACTTGAGTCAGGAACACTGTCATGATTGTTACTAAATATGGTACATTAGGTTATTTTAGAAATTACGTAAATTACGGACAGACTATATAAGCGCGACTCGCTTAGACCCTCGGTGAGTGTTGTTTCGTGTGCTCAAGGTCTTTATCTGCATTCAAGTCTAGTTGGTGTAATACAAGAAAATAACAGTTGTGGTTGGAACGCTTTACTTGCAGAACTTTCATCTTTTGTCAACGCTGCGTTGCCAGAGTCGCAAGCTTAAAAGTGTCAAGAAGACAGATAAGCTTTGAACATTTTTAGTTGTTATCTTAACTCTTAAGTTTCTTTTCTCGTTTGTAAATAAATCTTTTCATTTCTTGTTACACGTCAGTAAAGAAAGAAAGAAAAAAAGAAAGAAAAAAATAACATTAATCACCACGGAAACAGTCGTTTGCTCATAGAAAGAGTCCCCTTTCCTATGTTTTTTCCAGCCATTAGCTTCAAACAAATCCTAGGACTCTCCCTCCACAACTCACACCTATATCCCAAGCGTTAACAAGTGTGCTACAACAATCGACAGCCCATTCCACTGTAGGAGGATACGCGACCGAAACAAGGAAGTTTATTGCGTGTTGTAAACAAAAACGGGTTACCATCTGGTTGCCATCTTCCGCAAACGCAGTAGCATCCTACTTCTTCAACTTGTTGTTCCAACAACTTAAACTTTCATCCGTCCTCGTTATGGCCCATGTACCTTTGAACTGGTTCCAGTCCTTTACTCCCGTCCATTTTCCTAATCCTCTTGTAAACTTATGCTGCAACAACATCATCGAATGCACCAAAAAAAATAAACAAAAAATCCATCCCAGAAAAAGGACAAAACAGTCCCAACACCATAAAGAAAAGAATTGACAAATATGCCACTGAAGGAGCCTCATGTTTGAGGAAGTTGATCGTCCAGGTTAGTGTAGTCTTGAGAAAGACTGTTGGTTGAAGTGACTGACGTTTTGACAGCCTTAGCGGCGGTCATCTTCAGAGTCAAAAGGAGAGTAAATGTCAGGTTCGCCTGTATTTGTATCTGGTTCGTGCGTGATAAGTGGGCGGTCGTATTAGTCACGGAGGTGTGATAGTTGGTGAGAAAAAATGGGTGTGGTTGTGTAGGCGTTAATTATCAGTTTGTCGAAGTGTAAGTCTATTGGCTGCTCGCACGTTTGACTTTGTGAATTAGTCGTTTGTAAGGTCCCGGTAATTGTTGTGATCGGTTTAATGGATTTTGTTCTAAGTTGGTATACCAGCTTTCTAGTGTGAGTCGCTGTTTGTAGTTTGCATTACGTACAGCACCAACTACAAACAGCGATTCACACTAGAAAGCTGGTATACTAACTTAGAACAAAATCCATTAAACCGATCACAACAATTACCGGGACCTTACAAACGACTAATTCACAAAGTCAAACGTGCGAGCAGCCAATAGACTTACACTTCGACAAACTGATAATTAACGCCTACACAACCACACCCATTTTTTCTCACCAACTATCACACCTCCGTGACTAATACGACCGCCCACTTATCACGCACGAACCAGATACAAATACAGGCGAACCTGACATTTACTCTCCTTTTGACTCTGAAGATGACCGCCGCTAAGGCTGTCGAAACGTCAATCATTTCAACCAACAGTCTTTCTCAAGACTACACTAACCTGGACGATCAACTTCCTCAAACATGTTACGATTCTCCCAGGTTCAAACCATTTACTTGAAGGAGCCTCACTAAAGGATTTACGCCTTGCCGCCATATCTAGCTCAGGGTTTGCTGGCTTTAGAAGAATTTATGATGATTTCATAATCCGGAGCAAAACTGGCGCCTAAAGAAAAGGCAACACGGTATACGTTACTAGAACATGCGCTACTTACTGTGCAGTCTGAGTCTTAGAGAAGTACATCACTGAAGCATAAATAGATCTATCCAGCAGTCTACCACTCCAAAGGGCTCTAAATAAGGTGAAATCTAGCTACACTCTCAGAACCGGGAATCTGTCTTATACAAGATATCGAGAGAAATTCAAAGGCGCATTGAATAAGCTGGGGCAGGATTCCCCAGCTTATGGCCTACACAACCTGCGTTCAGGCGGAATTACAGGAGTTGCTAACAAGTGTAGCAGCAAAACCGTTTCAGTGAGACTTCTAAAATTACATGGACGCTGGACAAACCGATACAGCCAAAGATGTGTATGTCCAAGAAATTGAACGAAGACGTTTACTAGTATCACAAAACCAAAGCTTATAGAAAATCTACGTACTTATGTAAACAACGTTTCAACGTTAAATATTATGTTTGGTCCGTTAACCGACCTCCCATATTCAGCTGTTCACGGTTGTCCCTGTCTTGTCTTAAAAAAGGTAAACTGACTTACGTTGGTTTCAATGAAGTAAAATAGAATGTAACTTATAAAATTTGTAAACAATAAATCAACACTTCAATATTTGTTTGAGTTCAAGAAAACATGATGTAAGACAATGAACCTTCTGGTGTAGTTTTACAGTCTCGTCAACCAGCAGAAGCTCACATCGAGTACGTCACAGGTTTATCCTATTGTCTTCTCCGGAATATATTCAGCAGCTTTACGATGATGTAGAATAGTCAATAGGCGGTTAAATAGCTGAAAAACCTTACTCTCTAACCTTGCCAAATGTCTCTAAACCGTACTCACAGTTCAGCAATAAATTTGTGAAGATGATCAACAGACTTTTGCGTATGAGCGTTGCGTTACTTTCTTAAGGATGCTCGCGACCGCCAACGCCAACTCGCCACGACTTAAAGCTCAAATGTCCGGAATATTTGGAGTGCCGTGGTAATATGAGCTGTTTTATCCTGTGGTAAAGTATTAACCGTGAAGTCATCGGAATGCTGTAGGGGTAAGATGCGATGCTATTTTTTAGAAATTACATGCTCCATAAAATGAATGGACATGATTGAAACGGCCTTGCCTTGGGTATGGCCAAACTGACACAAATGTTCTAACTATGTTGTCTTAGTGTATTGGTCCGTTGTATTTTGTCAATTAAAGTCTGAGGGCACGCGCGTTAAAAGGAGGCGCCTCCACCAAGAACATATGTCTCTTTTATTCGTAACTTAATTGTTTTATCGTTTTTTCTTCAGTCCACTTTTTAATACCAATCATAAAAATGTAAAGACTAACCAAGGGGCAACTCTGAAAATAATTATTTAATTTTTACAAGCGCGTTTAAATGAATATTGTAGAAATCCAAACGTAACGGCCCTCGGTACTTTCGGATTCAGCAGGCCTAAGGGGCCGCTACTTTCGGAGGGTCGCTACTTTCGGATAGTTAAAATACGTTAGGAAGAAACAGCTATTGAATTGACTTAGTTATCAAGCAATGAGAGGAATGAAATTTCCAACATTTTTATTGCCAGATCTTATTACACACTGATTGTCAAATTAGATACAAAACTACGAACATTTAGACCAGAAAAAACAAAGCAAAAACAACAAAGTCATCTTGAGGCCATGTGTATACGGTGTCGTTTTCCTAGCTTTCTATGATGTTTTGCGTCCTCAGACAAGGCCACGGGAGTAGAAAATAATGGCTTTATGATCTGAAACAATATGAAAACGTCACTGTGTGCACAACAGCAGCGATGAGGAACTTCGCATGGTTTTCGGCAGCGATGATGGCGACGTATAAGAGAGAACATGTAGTAAATATTGGAAAATTAACGATGCACACGTATTTTCTAAAATCACATGTATTAGTACCTTTAAGTTGATTATTAACTTTGAATACAAGGATTACTTTTTGTTGGATAAATATGTGTTTGAAATATAAAAGCACCACATTCAAAGGGGCCGTAACGTCCGGAAAATTTTAGAAGTGTCACAATAATGACGATACTTTCGGGGGTTCGTTACTTTCGAGGGGTCGTTACTTTCGGAATTCTACGGTAGAAGTACCAACAGGACGACAGGAGGTTTCGGTGTAAAGAAGTGTTTCCAGGTTCGACTAGGTGTGTCGCAGTTCTCATGCTGCTGGAAAGAATATACACAGAATAACTCACGCAATAATATTTATATGTATATATATATATATATATATATATATATATACTTCTAAGATCACGTCAGCTTAAAATATAAACCAGGATAACAATCGAAGGGTACAAAACCGCACTTAAATGGACCTAAAAAGTTTTCCCGGCAGAAAGTCCACTGTGTCGAACCAAAATAAATCTGGCGTTAGCCAGATTAAACTGATCGTGCCGTGAAACAGTTAATTGAGGTACATTAGGTTGCAACAATTTAGCGGTGAAATGTGAACTCTTGACAAGGAAATTCTCATGTCGTTACCCAGAGTAATATATAATTGAGGACTTACCCTGTCGAGAAAGACTTAATATATTTCTGTTTCTATGTGAAACCCAAAGTTTTAACATTAACCAACATGAAAATAGATGTGCTTGCTTGACGTCCTACTTATTAGGCATCCATATAAGTACTTTTCAAAGAGCCTCATTGTATTGATCAGCTCATTTCCAGTCAACCTTGGTCAATCACTTGAAAGATGTTTTCCGATAACAATAAAAGATTATTTAGATGAATTATTTTTTCATGCTATAGTCAAAATAAACTAATCTTTTTTCCGTTTTACCACATTTTCAAGCAATGGTAATATCTTCATTTTACACGTGTCAATTTAGGCAGAAAAGGCTCACCAATATAACCTGCCCTAAAGCAAAATCTCTTTTTCAAAATTTATCTTAACTATATTTAATTTCTATGTACTGAAACTTTTTGACCAGTACATTGAGCTAGTCACAGCAGCCTTTTACTTCAAGAGAATATTGGCATTTAAGTGCGTTTTCCACCAGGCGAATTTTGCCCCGCCATTCGACTTGTTATTATTTAAATTGAATAGATCCATCATTACTTCCAGCCGAAACCTCACGACACAAAAGAAAAAAGTCTCTTCACGCGAAGAAAGTCATCTGGTGGAAAACGGCCTTTAAGCTTTGAACATTTCAGTGAAAATAGTCGTTGTTGAATTGCGGACGTGAATCAGATGCAAGTCGGCCAGTGTTGTACTCATGATGAACTACGAAGATCGCTGACGGACAACTGGTAATGATTTTTCTATACTGCACAAATGGTGGAGATGATCTCCAGGAATAATTTGGTACCAGGTATATTGAGATTAACCATAACATTTCTATTGGAGAAGATTGAAATGAGAATCGTAGAGGTAAACTTCGTACGTAAACAATTGAATGACGGTCTACGAGTCTTAATGCAAGATTACACTTAGTATATTGAATTCATTTGCAAGAATAACCTTTAAACCCTGATGCAGAATTTAGGCAAATAGTTTAGAAAGTAGAGCACTTGGCTAGATTTTGAGAGTTGTGGATTCAAGGGTCACGAAAATATCTAGGGTCTTGTGTGGGATCCTAAACCAATGTTAAAGAAGGCTTTGGCTCGAAATTTAATTTTTTTATCCTTTAGCTACGGAATATCTTTGAGTTGGTTTGAATCAATCCATTTAGTATTCGATTCTGGGTTATATTTTCATTAAAGACAGGGAGACTTCTCCCACATGAAAAGCGGCTGTAGTGTTTGACGAGCATTTAGAAAAAACTAAAACATCCAGAATCTAAGAACCTACTTTTGTGTAGAACGCTGCAGACTCTCCTCCTGTGAATTCAGTATTGTCGGAAGGGGGTTAGGGCAAGGAGCACGAACAAGGGCTAATATGGTTCGCTTGTTTGGTAATTCTATAACAATGTTATAATTTTAGATTTAGAAATGTGAGCTAGGATATATGTTGAGGTAGACGAGCGATCATCAAGCTCCCTACTCAGAAAAACGATTTCTGAGCCCCAAACGGGGATCGGACCCGTAACCTTGTGATCGCCGGTGAGATGGTCTAACCATTGAGCTAAATGTAACCTTCGCTCACCATCCGAGTCCATGTGGTGGTTATAGTATTTCACCGGTGATCAGGGTTACGGGTTCGATTTCCGTTAGGGACTCAGAAAGTTTTTCTGAGTAGAATAGGTTGAGAGCATGCGTATAAACATCATATAACTATACAAGCTCCCACATGTAATAACATCAATGCCGAAATATTGAGTGAAACGAACAAAGTATTGAGGCAATGTGAACAACATGTGAAGAAAAAACAATGCTGCACTATGGATAAGAAAGTTATTTCAGGGTATTATAATGTTCCTTATTGACCTCATTTACTTTATCCGTAAACGAAAGTATGTTTTCCTGAAACGTTTAAAATACACAACGGTAACTCCAAAAATCGATAGCATATTTAATTTTTTCTACGTTTCTACGTTTCGATTTTTCGAGTTACCGTTGTTGTGTATTTTATCAAAATACTCAGTGGTTCCCGCAAATTTCTGAAACATTTCCCCATGGATCTTTTTTCTTCGTTGCTCCGGTCTACAAGAATACGTCAGGAAAATACATCACTATTATAACTGCAAAATAGCCGAATGAATATTGCTAAAATGAAAAGTCTTCTCTCTTTAACATGTATTACATTAAGGCAGTCTAAGCAGATACTTTTTTTGCATAATTTGTTTTGAGGAGCTCGAACGACATTCCATTATTTTAACAGCTGAACGGGAACTTACGATTTACGTCAGTTTCAACAACGTCGTTCTTTAAACAAAATAATTCTTCGTACAAAACAACGAGAATGAATACTTTTTATTCTCCAAAGCATTCTTAATTCTGTCGCCGTTCTAGATACTACGTCACTTAGACCGTTTTCACGCCTTAAGGACGACGTCGACTCGCAGAGTGAAAAAAGCTCTTAGTTAAGATTAAACTCAACCCAAGATTGCACTCGATCAAAGAACATTAGAGCGTTTTAGCGGTCATAAAACAAGCCACTAGTATTAAGCGTGGTGGACAAGAACAGGGCCGCCGAGATATTTTATGGAGCCCGGAACAGAATATTGATTTCTAGCCCTTGATGACTTCATATATGCAATAAGCTCCCCTCCTTGGGGCCCCCGTCCCCCTTTTGGGGCTCTAACAATCTGAAACGCTGTTTCCCTGCATTTCGAGGGCAGTAACTATTCCTCTAACCCAACTGCCGTCCGTTATGTCACTGTCTTTAATCTTCGTTACGTCACAAACATAAAGCTCAAACGTTTTAGGGGGGCCCTATCAAGTAGGGGGCCCGGGGCAAGTTGCCCTCCCTGCCCCCCTTCTCGGTGGCCCTGGACAAGAAGCCATGTGTTTAAATGTCGAAATTTTAAAGGACGTCGTCTTTCAAGTTGACCGTAAGTAGATCGTAAGGTCCCTAATTAAAGAATACACCGAACCTCAAACAGTATTAAGAAAAGGAATTTATTGCCCAAACAGGCAATATCAACATACTGTGATCAATAAGCTTTCTAAATCAAATTGTGATTAGTGCTTTTGTTTCGGCTTTGCTGGAGCCTTGCATACTTTACCTTCCTTGAAAAAGATATCTAAATATATACCTAGTTATCCTCACATGAAAACTGGAAATCAATTTAAAAATTAAGGAAGAAAAAATGAGCTGCATGTATTTTACAGCAGCATATAAACACTAAAAAACGAGTGAAATGTGAAATGAAATAGGAAAGATCGCGGACAAATGGACGTTTCGGGTCACAGGTCTTCATTACTGACAATGAGCTACGCGAAAATTTAACTAAGTTAATTTTCCTAGAAAGATTAACTTATGATTACCTATTACTTGAGTTGAACGTTGCGTGGAAACTGCAAGTGGGAAACCTTGGTTACGTCACAGACGACATATCGACGGTCGTCAAGCTCATATCTCAGTAAAATGATTTCCGAGCCCAAATGGGGATCGATCCTGTCAAACGTCTGATGACCAGTTAAAAACTCTAACCATTGAGGTACCGAGATTCAGATGGGAACCTTAGGTGATAACTGTGCTCGGTGATCAGGATGTTGTGGTTCGCTCTAAGTCTAGGTATCAGAAGTCGCTGTTTTGATATGAGTTTGATTAATGCCCATGTGTCCTCTAGGATATTACCTAACTCTCAGATATTCAGTTTACATACAAGGGTATATCAATGATGTGATTGTGGTAACTTGGTAATTATGTTCTTAATACGCACGCTCTCAACCTGTTCTCTCAGAAAAACTTTCTGAGTCCCTGACGGGAATCGAACAAGTAACCTTCTGATCGCCGGTGAGACGCTTTTGCTCTTGCTTTTGTTTAAAGAACGACGTCGTTGAAACTGACGTCATAAACCGTAAGTTCCCGTTCAGCTGTTAAAATAACAGAATGTCGTTCGAGCTCCTCAAAACAAATTATACAAAAAAGTATCTGCTTAGGCTGCCTTAATGTGATAATGTTTTAAAGAGAGAAGTCTTTTTACTTTAGCAATATTCGTTCAGCTATTTTTCAGTTATAATAGGGATGTGTTTTCCTGACGTCTTTCCAGCTCAATGGTAGAGCGTCTCACAGGCGATCAGAAGGTTACGGGTTCGATTCCCGTCAGGGACTCAGAAAGTTTTTCTGAGAGAACAGCTTGAGAGAGTGCGTATTAAGAATAATAGGAATACAAGGGTTTATTTTCACGATACAAATGTCATATACGGTAGTTCCTTCTGGAGTATGTAGAGTTCTCTCAAAGCTACGATTTCTGCTTTCGATTCTACCACTAAAATATCGATACGTGAGAAAGACTCCCGTCAGTTAACACGATAAAACATAACAAACAATCGTACACGACAATCTTATCTTGTAAATGGTCCCAAAATTTTATCTCACGCGGTATTATTATTAGCATACCGAGGCTGCGGCATCTGATTCTTGGTATCTCAATAACTAGAGCATTTCACGGGTCATCAGGAGGTTGCAGGTTCGATCCACTTCTGCGGCTCAAAAATAGTTTTTGTCAGATTTAAGCTTTACGATCGTCGACATATTGCAAATACCCGTTTCTTCGAACGTGCTCCAAGGTTGATGAATATACCCAGACAATTAAGTATAAAAATGCTTCCCGAAAAATAATGTCCCTTCAAACGAGAATGGATATGTATTTCGATAGGAACTTGGCTTCCGTACGCTTGGTTTATTATCCTTAGGTTGCGGGGGTTTAACCCTCACTAGTAGCTTGGCTGGGGTTACTAAAAGATCAACACTTTTGGTAGTGTTGAATGTATGATTAAGCCTGCGTTTTATAAAGTTAATCAACAGTAGCACACGGACTGGGGAACAAAACTACTATACAAAATATTACCAGCCGTTTCTTAAAATAGCTGTCTATCTATATTATGGAGTAATATTAGGTACTGTAACTTTGTTTAAAGTTTCAAGCAACATATCAAGTTCTTGATTATGTTTGGAATAGAAATGAGTCGAGGATGAGGAATTTTGTAAATTGCCTTCACTTTGTTAAGGTGTCGAAGGCTTTGTACCGCAATTTAGAACAGCAGTAATATGAAACATGAATGGATTTTCCAAGCGAATAATTTGAAGTTGTCGGCTAATCATGGTTTTTGTGATCGGAAACTACGGTGAAAAACGGGAGATGATGCTTGTTATCACTGGAACAGCAGATATAAGCACCAAACTTCTACTGGGGTCGCTTTGGCATTCGTCGTGGTTGTTAAAGTTTTTTTAGAAATTTCTTGAAGGAGACTTCAGCACTTGGAACAGTCTTTCTCCACCAGGCCAAGGGAAAGCTTTAAGGCCAGCTTTAAGACAAGCATGCAACACCGTAATGGTCACCAACAACTTGCGACAGCACGTGACGAAGGAAGTTTTTGCGGTAAAACACCTTGAAATTCTGGATGATCCCTTAGTCCAGTAGCTGAAGTTTGGAGGTGGTGTTCGGCTGAAAGAAAATCACCTGAACATTGCTCATGCTTGCATTTTGAGGGTGAGATGGAGCGTTGTCAATAAACAGAAGAATGTGCGGTCGCTGCAAGCGCATCTTATTGTTCAGGTCTTGAAGCCACATCTGCAAAATTTCAAACGTCATCCACGCTTTCAATGTTATGATTCCACACTTCAGGTAGAGAATCTTTGTTCAAATTTCGAAAGCACCTGGGATTTATGGAATTGCCAATCACCAGAGGCTTCATCATTTCTCCAGTCCAGCTGCAGCACAGAACAGCGGTAAGTCGCTCCTTCGAACGTTTTCCACCATAGCAGTCAGTCCCACAAATGGTAAGGGTTCTGTCAGGCAAGGCCCTATAGAACACATCCGTCTCATCCATATTAAAAATGTCTTTCACTTCATACCCACGACATAGGTCTGGTAGACGTGAAGTCCATTCTGTTACAGTCATCTCACTCACACTGGCACTTTCTCCACAAGCAACAGCACATGCAACGTTATGCCGCTTCTTGAACGACTCTAACCAACCATTCGATGCTTTAAAGTCCGCCTTGCCAAGTTTTGCAGCGTATTCTCGCGCTTGTTCTTGGATCATGGGTCCTGAGACCGGGATGTTCTGTGAGCGAGCAAAGGAGAATTAACAGCAAACTTTGGCATTCAGTTCGTCATTGCTGCTTGTGTATGAACAGCGTCGCTTCAACATAGGCTTACTCCGCTCAAAGGCCTCCTCTACCTCTCTTCTTCGTTTCAAAATGCTGGCAACGTGGGCTTTTCCAATGCCGAAATCCTTTGCCGAATCCCGTTGACTACGGTCGGACTCAGCGGCTTTCTTTGATAAAGTCGATTTTCTTCTCGAGAGGCAGCTCGTTTCTTTGCTTCCACGCCATGGCTATTGCTCACATGTGCGAAATCAGTGTGCCATGCAATGTGATGTCTACAGTTGTGTCTGTACAAAAGCCTGCACGTGTTGCACGCATATCGAGCACGCGCTTTCGGAAGAATGTCTGAGCGCAGGTTTCTGCATTTCAAAGGTCAAAACATACCCTAGGGCCGTAGAATTGTGTCCGCTTATCCTAATTCACAAGTGCCCGCTTTTCCTAAGTTTCAAATGTATGTAAATGTATTGCGTTTTCAAGGGACTGTAACCAACTGTCCGCATTTCTTAGGTGTCTGCATTTGTCAGGTGGTATTGTACTCAGAAAAATTTTCTGAGTCCCGAATAGGAATCGAACCTGTAACCTGATCGCCGGTGAGAGGCTCTAATAATTGAGCTAAATGTAACCTTCGCTCAACATCTGAGTCCATGTAGGTCAATGGTTAGAGCATCTCACCGGCGATCAGGTTACAGGTTCGATTCCCATTCGGGACTCAGAAAGTTTTTCTGAGTAGAACAGCCTGAGAGAATGAGTATAAACATCATATAAGTACGCAAGCTACCACATTTAATAGCATCATTGGTGAAATATTGAATGAAATGAACAAAGTACGTGACAATGTAAACAAAAACATGTGAAGAAAAAACAATGTTGCACAATGGATAAGAAAATTATTTCAGAGCATTATAATATGTTCCTTATTACTTAAGAAATAGAAAATGAGTCGGGTGCTTTTATCGAGTTATAATGCACGAAAGATGTTGAAAGAACACGAAAGAAGCGTGTAAAACACGAGGCGATAGCCGAGTGATTTACTGCTTCTTGAGTGTTCTTTCAACATCTTTCGTGCATTATAACTCGATAAAAGCACCCGACGAGTTTTTCTATTTCTTTTATAAAATAAGCAGGCAAACAAGCGCAGTAAACATTTTATTTACAAGATCAAAATGGAAATTCTCCATAACATGTCAGATGAACACGTCACGCACATGCTTGGCTTTCTTGATTCTTGATTCTGGCGGCGAGCAGGGAAGTCAACAACGTTGGTGTCTGGCAAGATTCTTAAACAAAGTGTGGATAAAAAGAGTACAGAAATGTAAAAAAATTCAACAATGATTAACAGACACACAGTCGAACATTTACAAGTTTAATCGCTAGTCGCTGCTCGATTTAAAAACAATCTCGACACTTCCGATTGACCAAGAACTGATGTCGATCAGAACTGTCAACTTCAAAGGTGAAGCTGTTAACGGTGAGGGAACGTTGACCTTTGCGGCCTCTTCTACACCAGTACAGTACCGCGTGAAACCACACACAACGAAGAAGAAATAGTGGATGGTTCAAGTCAAAAACGCCGCTTGTTTTCAGCGTGGCGAAGTCTTCTTGCTCCAGCGGCGGTTTGTGCTAGACATTCTCTGCCAATTTGCTTCAGCTGTTTTATTTTGGCGTCGAGCGTGTGGTTTGACCGTGTAAAGCTCGGGTTTGAAGCTATTTTAATCCCTCTGTTGAAAGGTGGATTATTCAGGTATCTTTCAATACCGTGTCTGAAGCCGAGCAGCGCTGATTTGCTGTATTCTTGTTTGTCCTTGGTTCTCGCTTTGGAGATTAAAAACGACGGAGGTTCTCGTCTAGTTGCCCGGTTGTCATTTGCTCGAGCTTGGTCACAATGTTTTTCTGCTTGCACCATTCTAAATGTATGGAACAGGTTCGTCAGGTACTATTCAAAACAAAACTACTGAGTATTGTGTTTACTTTTTTATTGTACGACTAAAATACACTTATTTTTACTTGACAAAACATTTAAGAATGTCATGTTTATATAATTTTGTTGCTTTGGCCTGGGTTATTGTCGAAATGGCCATTTTTACACGTAAACAGTTAGATAAATTCACTTTGTTGCTGCAGTATACACTGTACAGAGCTTTTAAAAGTCTCAAAAAATTTTACATACCTTTGAAAGTTTTAACTGCCCAGTTTGTCGCGTTTTTGGTAGCCTTTGAGTGTCTATTTTCCAACAAAAGGTTCAGCTCAGAGTTGGAAACAGCAGCGAATCTTCTTCCTCCGTAGTCGACCCGTTGTCTCTCATTGGCAGGTTCAGTTGTGGACATTGTGCATTTAGTAAATGGTATTTTTGTTATCAAATTTTGTATTCAGAAATTTATTCACAATGTTTGGGAACACGTACAGGCGACGCGGGAAAATCAGCAAACCAAAACAGTGCATTGTTGAGTTATAATGCACGACCATTAGCCAATCAAATTGCATGTTGTAGTCTCCTTATTTTATAACCTCATTTACTTCATCCGTAAACGAAAGTATATTTTCGTGAAACGTTTTCCCATGGTTCTTTTTCCTTCCTTGCTCTGGTCTGCAAGAAAACGTCAGCAAAATACATCACTATCATAACTGGAAAATAGCCTCACGAATATTGCTAAAGTGAAGTCTTCTCTTTTTATAACATGTCACATTAAGGTAGTCTAAGCAGATACCTTTTTGTATGTCTTGTTTCGAGGTGCTCGAACGACATTCTGTTATCCCAGCAGCTGAATGGGAACTTACGATTTACGACGTCAGCTTCAACGACGTCCTTCTTTAACAAAAGAATTCTTCGTGCAAAACAACGAGAATGAATATTTTTTATTCTCCAGAGCATTCTCAATTCTGTCGTCGTTGTACATACTACGTAACTTAGACCATTTTCACTTCTTAAGAACGTCGACTCGCGGAGTGAAAAAAGCTCTTAGTTAAGATTGAACTCAACCTAAGCCTTAATTTGTTCAAAGAACATTGGAGCCTTTTAGTAGTCATAAAACAAGCCACTAGTATTAAGCGTGCTGGACAAGAAGCCATGATTTGTTGAAATGTCGAAATTTTAAAGGACGTCTATCATATTGACGTCGTAGATCGCAAGGTCCCTAATTAAAGGATACACTGAACCTCAAGCCGTATTATAAAAAGAATTTATTGCCCTAACATGCAATATTAAGATATTGTGATCAATAAGCATTCTAATCAAATTGTGATTGGCACTTTTCTTTCGGTTTTGCTGGAACGTTTGATAATTTACGTTCCTTGAAGAAGATATCTAAATATATACATAGTTATGATCCTCAGATGAAAGTTAGAGTTTAACTTAAAAATTAAGGAAGAAAACATGAGTTCCATGTATTTCACAGCAGTATATAAATACTCAAACGACTGAAATGTGAAATGATATGGGAAAGATCAGAGACAACTGAACTTTTCGGGTCAGAGGTCTTGATTACTAACAATGAGTTGGGCGAAAATTTAACTAATTTACTTTTCCTGAAAAGACTAAATAATCATTAGCTATTACTTGAGTTGAATGTTGCATGCGAACTGCACGTGGGAAACCTTGGTGGTGTCACAGACGATATATCGACGATCGTCAAGCTCATATCTCAGGAAAATGATTTCTGAGTCCAAATGGGGATGGATACTACCGAACGTCTGGTGACCAGTTAGAAACTCTAACCATTGAGAGATAGAGACTCAGATGGGGAGCTCAGGTGATATCTGTGCTTGGTGATTAGGAGACTGTAGTTCACTCTACGTCTAGGTATCAGAAGTCGTTGTTCTGATATGAGCTTGATTAAAGCCCACGTGTCGTCTACGATATCACCTAGCTCTCGGATATTATGTTTTCATGCAAAGGTTTATTTACACGATACAAATGTCATATACGTTTATTCCTTCTGAAGTAGGTAATGTTCTCTCAAAGCCACGATTTCTGCTTTCGATTCTCCCACTAAAATATCGATACGTGAGAAAGACTCCAGGGAGTTAACAAGTTAAAACGTAACAAACAATCGTGCACGACAATCTTATCTTGTAAATGGTCCCGAAATTTCATCTCACATGGTATTATTATTAAAATACGGAGGCTGCGGCATCGAAATCTTGGTATCTCAATGGTTAGACCATTTTACCAGTCATCAGAAGATTGCGGGTTCGATCCACTTCTGCCGCTCACAAATAGTTTTTCTCAGATTTAAGCTTGATGATCGTCGACATATTGCAAACAACCGTTTCTTCAAGTGTGCTCCATGGTTGAAGAATATACCAATACAATTAAATACAGGAACGCTCACTGAAAAATCATGTTCCTTCAAACGAGAATGGATACGTATTTCGATAGGACCTTTTCTTCCGTACGCCTGGTTTATTACCCTTGTGTTGCGAGGGCTTCACCCTCACTAGTAGCTTCACTAGGGGGACTAAAGGGTCAACACCTTTTGGTAGTGTTGAATGTATGATTAAGCTTGCGTTTTATAAAGTTAATCAACAGTAGCACACGGACTGGGAAACAAAACTACTATACAAAAAATTGTCTAGTTGTTTCTTAAAATAGCTGTCTTCTATATTATGGAGTAATATTGAGTAATGCAACTTTGTTTAAAGTTTCAAACAACATATTAACTTCTTGATAATGTTTGGAATAGAAGTGAGTCGAGGATGACAAATTTTGTAAATTATGTTTACTTTGTTAATGTGTCGAAGGCTTTGTATCAGAATTTAGAACAGCAGTAATATGAAACATGAATGGATTTTCCAAGCCAATAAAACATCTTTATATCCTCTATTTGTGGCGGAGCTTCTTGTCCTGTTTGTGATCGAAAACTACGGTGAAAAACTGGAGATGACGCTTGCTATCACTGGAACAGCCGATATAAGCACCAAACGTCTACTGGGGTCACTTTGGCATTCGTCGTGGTTATTAAAGTTTTTTTAGAAATTTCTTGAATGAGAGTTCAGCACTTGGAGCAGTCTTTCTCCACCAGGCCTATTCAGACCGGGAAAGCTTTAAGCGCCCTCCAAACTTTCGAGATGTGTAATTCTAAAACCCTGGATACTGATCAGGCTCTCTTGGTTTCTTACCAAGGTCCTTATAATCTAAAATGAACGAATAAATAAATAAACAAACAAATAAACAAATAAATAAACCAAATAAAAAATAAATAATAAAGGATGAAAGTATGGACCGTCTTCAGCCTTATCTTCTCGGAGGGGTCATCTGTTCACTTGGACAAGTTGGAAATCTGGAGGAAACTACCCTTCTAAGTTGATAAGAGCAAACGTTTTCAGTCGTATTGTCTAAATAGGCCCTTAAGTTTCCCACTGGCTGAGCCAGTACTCAACTGTCAAATTTTCATTGAATTTGAAAACTTTAAATTATGAAAATAATAGTATAAACATTGCACAAGCAAGTAACAAACTGACCCTAGATATCGTGTGCTAAAACAAACAAGGCATTTGTTGCAGGTTTTCATACAATGGTGGGTATTTGGTATATAGATTAAGATATGATCATAAGCAAGGTAATATGCAGTATGTTCGACATACAGTGAACATCACACGTGGAGTGCCGGCATACACCGAGCAGAAACATATACAGTATGTTGTATTGGATCACAACTGGAGTCCTTGTAAGCCAATGGATAGAACATATCACTAGCCAACGGTCAGTTATAGATGTTATTCGCGTCAGGGGTCTCAAAACCTTTCAGTCTAATTTCAAATATGCAATCTGAATTTAATTTTTAAATTTAAACTAAGACGTTTTAATCATATTTCTTAAACAATTTATTAAACTTGATAAGCTTGTCCGTAATATTGTGTCCATATTCTCTTATGAATAAGAGTAATCATTATTCAATTCGTTTTTCTCACCTTTCCGATTTTCTAAAAATTTCAACGCAATACTCTGCTCATGAACGTTAACGTACAACTTCGATAGACATCGCCTGTTCTGCTCAATGGTTGAGCCACCTTGTCAAAAACAGTCTACATAGAAAAAACAAAAAATTAAACAAAGTTAAATAAAAGATAAGTCGAATAACAAAACAATTATTGAACTCGGTTATCTAGAAATATCACGATTTGCAAATGACTCGATGACCTGCTCACCACTGACAAATAAGAATATTGTGCCCATCCTAGTACAGAATGATCTCTAATATAGTTTAGGTTCTGATTGCGCTATATTAGTGTAGTTAGCTTGTCGTTACACTGGTGATAGCTTCACCTACTATATCTTCATTTATTTAATATTTCTTTAGGTATTTACATAACAACAAAATATCTGTGATTCCTCCCTCGCTCTTTGCTAACACGCCAAATCTCAAAAACTTGTAAGTAGACAAGAAATAAAACTGTTGGATTAAAGTAAAACCCTGACACCTACATCGTGACTAAAGGGAACGCCTTAAAACAATGGAAAGAGGATTCTCATGCATTGGTTGAAAAACCACGTCAAATTGTAAGAGACTGCAACGAGTATAGAGCAGGACATTTCTAAATTAATAAAAAGGATAATAATTTTAATGTGCTATTTAATAAATTATGATTATTAAAATATGTTTTATTTGAAAAGACGAAATAAGTAAGGAAGAAAACACAACAAAGCAATGAAAGAATGAAAGAAAGAAAGATAGGAAAGGAAAAAAGAAAAAAAGAATGCAAAGAAAGAAACAAAGAGAGAAAGAGAGAAACAGAGGAAGAAACAAAGGAAGAAGGAAAGTAAGAAAGCCGTGAAAGAAAGGAAGTAAGAAGGAAAGGAAGTAAGAAGGAAAGAAAGATGGAAAGAATAGAAAGAAATAATGCAAGAAAGGAAGAAGAAAAGGATGAAATGTCGCTAATATAATCACGATACCGTTTTTCATTTTTCTTTCCTTACTTATTCTAACTCAAGTTTATTAATTCAAGGTGGCCTATGTCTGTAACAAAAATTGTAAATTTAATTCTGGTGTTTTTCTGACTTCAAATGATGGCATTACAAATCCGCCATCTTCGAATTATAAACAACGTAGTGGACAAACTTTATCAAGTCATCAATCTGGTACCAGAGATTCCTAGACCCATAACATTATTAAAATAAATTGTGAAGTGTAAAACTTATTCAAAACATTTAAGAAAGCCTTAAAATTGCGCAAGAATAAGTAAAAAGAATTGAAATTAGTTTAAACATGACTATAAAATATTTTGCCATCGACGCGCTAGACACCTTAGTAGCAAAATTTTATCGAAATAAAAACGCATTGTCCAATAAATTGTGGGTAAGGAGTATGGTAATTAGCAGTTACTTCTTAAATATAAAGAAAGTTCTGATTGTAATTCTCGTCGCCAGATTCCGCCCTTTTCATATACGCAGTCGCAAGAAAAAATTTTAGGGCTATTGAGAGACAGCCATCGTATGTGTAACTAAGCACATCCTGATGTCTAGGAGAGCAGGATTTTCAAAATCAAAACGTATCAAATGCTTTATAACTGTGACAATGACTGAAATAGAGTCGAAATATTACCACTATTACTGCCTTTTCTTCTATTTACTTAAATATCAAGTTCCAAGATGATCATTTTCGGTTTAGCTTTTCTATTTTATTTTCTTAAATTGTCGGCTGGCTAAGGTTTCTTACAGTCGCACGGACAGCAGTTACGTTTTCAATCAGGTGAAACATCCTTTGTAGAACAGTAAAATCCCTGAAGTTGTTGCCTTGTCTGTCATAGGGTTTCGATAAATCCACCAAAATTTCCAATGCATAAACAATCTAAATAGAATGTAAATAAATCTTCAGACTTTTGAAGAAATGTGCGAAGTTACAGTACATCAAAGTTACAAACCAAGTCATTGTAGAGGAAATTCGAAGCAGAATGTCCTTCTCCACAATGACAAATATCCAAACTACTAATTAAAAATAAAAACGGGAAATAGACTTCCTGAGCCACGACCAAGTGTTCCACATTATTAGTTATAAGATCGGAGATTTAAAATCTACTAGCGGCTCTAAAACTATTTATGAAATATTGTTAACTAATTCGACGAGTAGCAGAAAATCTACCTCTCAAATTTGTTACAAAATATCGCTAAATCTGTCTCGAAATTTCTCTATGAAATATAGCCATATATTCCTTTGGCTAACCGCGCGAAGCGCGATGCGAGAGGCCAAGGTCTGAGACGGGAAGGATTCTAAACTTGACCTGCTTGGGATTTATTTATTCGTGTTATGATTGGGGAAACAAAATTTCGCTTTCCGTTTTTCTATTTATATTTATCGCCGGACCACAGAACCAAATTAAAAGTGTCGGAAACTGGTGTCCTGGCAACAAGACTGGAAATAACAAAGTCGGCGGTTGTTCTTTCAATTGAAAGCTTTTTTAAAGTAAACCGTTTTTACGAAGAAGTCAATTTCACAAAAAGAATATTAAAAGCGATGTGAACCTGAAGTAGGAAACCAAGAAAGGTTGTCAGAAAGTGGGACAACCACGGCAGCAAAAGTTGTTAAGCAAGACAGTAGAACAAGAACTTAGATTGTTAATATAAAGGAAACTTTACAAGGACCATTCGGGCGAAACTAAAGCTAAAAATATCACTATTTGAAAGAGCATAAAATGGTAAAACTGTGTACTGAAGACTTATGAACGGCGACAAGTTAGACTTCTCGATATCAGGCGTAGGAGATATAATATCAGAATCTTGTGAAAAACAACTGTGAAATACAACCATAGAGAAGTCACTTAAACTGATGTTTCCAGTAAAGTTTTTAAAGTTGTTTCTCTTCAGAAGAAAACCTGGGTGAATTGTCGTACTTTAAACCTTGACATTACTGACAAAACTAACGCCCGAAATGGCTTAATAAAGCTCCGAAAACCACAAATATGCAAATGAAATATTTAAAAATTTTTTTTTTTTTTTTTCGCGTAAATGCTACACTGTTTGGTTTTGTTTTACTGTGGATCCTTTTGAACGTAGTCTTACATGAAGACTAACAATAAAAATTATTGCCCAGCAAATAATTTTCAGGAAGGTAGTTGTGCGTCGGCTGGTTCCAAAACACAAATGGGGACTGTATCTTTCAATAAATGTGGAACGTTTAATCACAACTCGTCTCTAAAGTTACAAGACCTTTTCCTTTATACCGATTACATCACTACATCCACGATTATCAACTCTCCTTTAAAGTGACAAGACCTTTCCCTTTTTTGGCGTAGCCCGGAAGTTCCAAATCACATTGTACTTTGGTCCAAAGTTCAAAGTCTAGCAACAAGGTAATCCAACAACAGTCCCGACCACTCCACAACCAACCAAACAGAGCATTTACAAAATATTCGACAGTCAATTCAATAATGCCTAATATAATCGTTAAACTAGACATCAAACACCTGCAACATCAGCACTTATTCAATATCTTTTTCAAAGTCATGGAAAATTTAAGTGTGATTATGTACATGGCAAAACCATTTTATAAAATGCAGTTACAGTACCCCAGAGTTCCTTGTATCACCCTAAGAATCACCTCTCATACACCACTGAATGACCTTTGAAAGCTGTTCCCAGGCATGCTCCCAAAACTTTGCCACATACAGCACTAGCATAACCATGTCTATTATGTGAATAAAATCTACCAAACATGAAGCATCTGAACTCTTTTTAACTCTTTGTTTTTTCTTAAAGCTTGTACTTTCCTAACCAGAGTGTTTCTACACAAGTACATGTAATATCAAAGTGGAGCGAACTGTAAGCAGTTCTGGACAATATAAAAAAATTTTGAAGGTTACTATTCCAAAAAACAGGAGAGCAACATAATACAATAAGAGAACAAGTTTCTCTTGTGTCTTGGATAAGTACTATCTTTAAACTTTTTTAACATTTTCGTCATAGTTCCTCTCATTTATTGATAAGAAATACACAAGCCAAATATTTTGTTTACCATATTTTCCTATACATTACTTCCTAACCAATCAAGAAAATGACAATATACTTACTGTATACCATCACATCCATGTAATTACAAGAAACACACACTAAGTTAAGCCAGTCTTTCAACGTTGTACTTTATTCTACTATACTGATCAAAATTTTAACATGCAATAACAAAGTCAAATCCTTAGTTATAAGAGCTAACTTTAGCTTGTAGCAAAAAAGTCAATTGTACATATACATATGCCTTGCCTTACGGAAGTGACACCAATTAACCCACAGTATCATAAATAATACATAAACATAAAGCATACCACTGCCATGGTTGTCACACAAATAATGTACCATCAGACACATTAAACTAAATATCATGCATAGGTACTCCTTCAGTATTGGTACAACTCTCAATGTTACGGAAAGTTTAAGTCTGATTCCAATGTAGAAGACATTCAGAGTATTAGTACAGCCGCCAGGAAATTGAATGTGTCACTCCTGTAAGTCACGTATCAATCTTAGACAAAGGGATTGTTACAGTGTATTTGCTATCAGAATTTTTCTTCATTACTGATACAAATTAACAGACACAAAAGCGAGCCTGTCTTTCACTGTAGTCTTTTCAATTGCATGTTTTATCTTCACCTCCAAACCTCCCCCATTGACAATTCCACTACAGTACTACTTATGTAATAATGAAACGATTAATTTATCAAATGCAAAACTTGCCGCTGCCAAATAAGTTAGACAAACCTCATAGTTTTATTTTTGTATAAAGCACCACTAGATATCCAGCAAAAATACATTTTACCAACTCACTTGTGTGATAAAAACTTAACAACACGTCAATTCCTCTCTAATTTATCTCAAATTTTCATAATTCTTAACAACCAAATGCAACCGAAGATTTTGTCTTTCCATGCCGAAAATAAAATTATTCTGTACTTAATTACGAATCACAGTAACCGTTTACACACAGACGTAACCCTTCACGTCCACTACATGTACTTTTCAAAATGACTTCACTTCATTCAACAGTAACATCTCTCGATACTTCTAAAAGCCGAAACGCTTCACAAAATCTATCTTCCCTATGACGTTCTATTTCTGTACGTTCACTTTCATTTGTAAAGTAACGGCAACAATACATTGATTTACATGTTAATGAGAAAAAATCAACAAAACTGTGAGAGACTTACTTATTCATCACGGTGCACAACTCTCGATCACCAACCATTGGCTGCATAAATGCTTCACGAAAATGTGTCAGAAATCCCTTCACCCATTTCATTTCTCCATAATCTGAAGCTCTTAAGAGGCATACGATACTTTAACGACATCTGACTCGGTGACTAAATAAACGGTTTTTCTTTGAGACCTCTTTTATCAACCTGCGATTGGCCACTCCAAGCAATTTGGATTCCGAGGACATTGACTCGGAGGTATCCGGCAAGACGAAGATTTTCCTATTAGCCGCCAAACCGAAAAAGCGGGAAATTTGAATTAAATCCGTGAAAAAAATCAACTGTTTAACTGTTTACCCTGAAAAATTCCTGAGTAGTAAGAGACAAATTGATGAGAAAGCACGAGGAACGTATTCCCACTTCTATATAGCAACAATAACTTTTCTCCTATTAATCTTTTTTTTTAAATCGTGGCATTAATTTCGGGGGAAAAAATACAGTTGACAGAGTAGTGAGAGTTAATCTCATGAGTTTGCTTGATTGGGAAATGAAATGGATACTCTGTTTTAGTCTCGATGTCAGACGTAGGATGGTCTTTCAAATCGAGCTTTTGCAATTTTCTTTTAGTTTTATAGAGTGGATCTCATAGGCATTCTTACAGTAAGCTTTCACATAAAGTTGAAAAATATGTAAACAGAAGGGGAGACTGAAGCTGATGTTAAAAAGATGGTGCAGTTGTCTTCACAACAACGGGGCGAGATGAACATGTCCACCATTTTCTTGGAACTTCCTCTCTACCTAAAGCAACCAGTCAACCTTACAGCTGAAATAAATTTTGATGGAGCTAATGTTTCTTTCAAAACATGTCTGAATCGCAGTGGAAGGAAAAGAAGAAAGTTCAATAATCATGTATTTAATCGTGTTCCTGTGTAACAGAAGCTGTAGGGTATAATTATTCTTAAACTGACTCTAAAATTTATAAGATGAATTTTGTGAGCGTTTAATTAACACTTCAATATTAGTTTGATCTTAAGAAAATTTGAATCAAGGACAATGAACGTTTTGAAATAGTTTTACAACCTTGTGAACCAACAAAAGTTAACATCGATTACGTCACAGGATTATTCAACTAGTTCGCGTACGTTACAGTTTTATCCAATTGACTTCTCTGGAATACATTCAAGAGCTTTTCTGAAGATGTAGATTAGTCATCCGACTAAAGAATATCAGAACCCAGCAAATTGCTTTAAACGACATCCCGGAAACATATTATTTTAGGGATATTTAATAACTAACACTTTGTTAAATGCTTTGTAATATGTTCAGGATGAATGATTACAGATTGTATCGGCGTTTTTATAGCTAGACTATTTACAAAAATAGAAAGTGACAGGGGGTGGAGCTACAAAGTAAGGTTACACAAAAACAGAGATTCAGCGTTAGTCAAGTGTGAGGACCAGTAAGAGTTAATAAATTGAGAGAATAGATAACTAAAATAGGACTAATGGAAAGGAGCGGATGTTTGCGTTAAGAGTAGGTTTCATTTCAGAAATTAGTAAGCTTTCCCGTATGAGGGCATCCAGTTGATTGGAAGTGGAAGATACAATTTTAAAATCATCTAAGAAAACATCATGGCTAGTTTGTTTTTTAGGTGTGGAAATGCTGGATAGTCCTGATGGGAAACGGTTTTTCAGTGTAGGTTGGTATTCCCATATGCTGAGACATTCTAATGTGTAGTAAAAGGGATGTTTGTCCCAAACACGATGCCTGGCAGCATCGACACGTAACTTTATACAGTACACAAGATCTCATTTTGAAAAGTAAGCGGTCTTTAAACACGAAAAAATTCGAGAGACGACAAATAGGCCGAAAGACAACGCGGAGTTGGATATGTGGATAAGCCAGTGAGAGCAATTTAGTGACTTGATTATGGATTTGTAAACAATGGTCTTCCGTGAATGGCAGGACTAATGAAATTAACAATTTAGGAGCCGTGTGAGGCTTTTCTGCTGGCCGGAAACTGTAGTTAAAAAGGTTTTAAAACAGTTATTTAAAAAACGCTCAGGGTATCCATTTTTTTAGTAGGGTTTTTTTTCTTCTTTCAATAAGCTGATGGTTGAGCAGCTGAAAAACGCTAACCGTCGAACCTCACCAAATATCTCTAAATCGAACTCACCAGCGAAATGTCCATCGTTTTAGTTTTGAAGAGACTGAAGGGGGGCAAAGCTTTATATCAGGGGCGTAGTTATTCAGGTGAAGTATATAATTATATCAGCTGAATTCTTGTAATCATGTGCTGGCTAGCAAAAAGTCTCACAAATTTGTCAATATCGAAGGATTTTGCACGTTCAGACTCAATACTTAGAATGCTGAGATTGCTTAACCTGTTGTCTACAGTAGTGGAACCGTAAATCAGTATTTACAATCTTAAGGGTTGAGAAGCTGCGCTCACAAGCAGCACTGCTTACTGGTATCGTAACTGTAATCTTGCACAAAAGTTTCATTCTTCCAAAAAAGTTTCATTGAGAACCTGTTTGAAAGGTTTCAAAACTCTTGTAAACTCAGGGAAACTAGAAGGTTTATCCATGCCACGCTTGACTTTTCGTTACAAGATTGTCTTTCCCTGGTGTAGCTCGTGACTGAAGTCCTCTACATCTGTTTCATATCCCTCTGCTAGTAGCTGCACAACCTTTTTTATCCAATAAAAGGACACTATTGGGACACAGTACATGGATTCCATTCATGATGTTCCAGTTTGATGTTTAGAACAACCGCTCAATTTTTCCAACCATGGAGTCAAGGATAGAATAGAAAGTGTGCGTTTTGAATTTATCCTTGTTAGCTAAATCTATAAGAGGCCCAAATGTAGACATTACCACCAATTCTTCCAGTCACGTGTTCAGACGGGGAATTCTTCTCTTAACCATTTGCGTAGTAGAAATATTGCTGCTATTGGCAGTAGTAATAACTTCTGTCCAAATCCCATAGAAGCAGAAGTCATATCTACAGAGCTCAAAAGATTCTCGCACGGCGTTGACAACATCAATAGCTCTGGCAAAATTAATTGTTTGGTGATTGAAGCATGTCTGAGAGTGGCAAGGATCTTTCAGAAGAATGCAAGAAGGCCAATGAATTTGATGTCAATTTGAGGAAGTAAGCCTCGTGAATCTACTGCTCTATCAGGGTTGTCTTCGTTAGAAATATCATCACGCACGAGAATTACGGTTGCCAGTCGATCCACGATATTCTTGCAAACAAAGTACCTACTGGCCTGCCGTGTGTCACTTAACTTTTGAAGTTTCCTTGGCACGCCCCCAAACATTTCGATTTGTATTTTAAGCCGGTTTTCAACCACCTAGGATACCTAAATGGACACGTGCAATCTCCCGAGCAAAGAAAAGAAATCTGCTGCCTCTGGTACTGATTTCACTACATCTACAAGGATTTGGTTTATACAATGTCCATGGCACTGAACATAGAAAACGTATTTTGCGACATCCTTTATTAGAGTTGACATTCCTGAGAATGACTTCCACTCATTATTGCAGCGCCATCATGTCCTTGACCAACTAGGTATTGTTTGTATTTCAGGTCACATCTTTCCAAACACTTATTTTCTCAGTTATTTTCTCTTATGAGTTATTTTCTCAGCTAAGCCTTCAGCATCCAAACGCTCAGCTTCCAGAAAATGTAAAAAGCTTTTGTGGATTGCCCCATTTTAGTAGTACTTTCGAAGAAGAGATAGTTGTTCTGTTTTCTTTAAGTATTTGGTCTCATCTGCCATTATGAAAAACTGCTCACTATCTTTTACTTCACAAATGATCTGTGTTCGTACCATATCTGCTAAGCATTGCAGTATTTCGCTTTGGATGGTGTTACTAGTATACTTTGCATTCTGACGTTCTGTCATCTTCCTCTCTATCAACGGATTATGTTTTGCAAGTATCTGCGAGATTTCCAGAAAGTTTCATTTATTCTTTGACTACTTTGGTTTTCAGTGCCCTCTTTGAACAATATTTTGTGTTACAGTTAACAGAAGAATTTCTGCAATAATCTTGATGTACTATCATTTCTGTAGTATCTTCTTCTTTTGACCTTCATTCATCATCTGCAATAAAGAGGTGCTGCTATCTGCAATCCTCTTATGTTCTTTCCCTGCCACCATTTAATGCACATATATGACATTCTGATTTTCCTTGCGAAGCAAGCCCACCACCTTTGTAAAAGGCTTTTTTCTAGTTGAAGTAACCTGTGAACGTCAATGTTGACTGAGCTGTATTTGGTAGGGCTAAGTGGCGTCAAGCTAAGCAGTAAGCTGCATCTCTGCTTTGAGAGTACTCTAACCATGAATGGACACCCTACCATGATTCTTGAAAACTCCTCTTTACCTCTCGTATTTTATGAGAGAATCCGTTTAGAAGTGTTCTCACAAAATAATATGATGAAAACTAAAGCTAAAATCATGCTGTAAAGTTTTGGTGTATCAAACATGGACTGTAGATCTAAACATACCATGAGGTGCTATTGTAATGGGAACTTCAGCATTAATTTGAACCACTACTAATTAACTCTGACAAGTTTCATCACTGCCACCTTTTTCAATTTCATGAAGGGCATCTGTTGAAGCAGGGGCGGATCCAGGAATTTTCGTACGTTAGTCAAAATTTTCGTTTGCAAACAGATACGGAGAAATTTTTTCTTTTTCGGTGGGGGGGGGGGGGCGGTAGATTAAACGCGAGATGCAGAGTTGGCTGTTTCGCCCAATATCAGGGCTCATCAGCATGCCTAGGAAACACATAACACGTATGTGATTCCGACATCGACAGCCCGTGGAAGGCCGAAGATGAGCAAACTGGTTTTAAGGCGCCAGCACCCGCCTTTCACACCTTTGCTCCGGAGCAAAAGGAGTGTGGTTGGACATGGGGACTTTATGGGATATTTTTTAGATGTGAAATTGCTCATTTTTCCACATCATCCCAGTCAATTCCAACCCTTTACCCCCCACCCTATCCCCCCCCCCCCCCACCTAACCTATGTCCTAACCTAAGTCTTAATCTAAGTCCTAATATAAAAACAGTTCAAATTTAGATCGTACAATTTGTACATCATATAAAAAATTCTGTTGTTTCTGGATTTGCCGGATGGATATTGTTGCATCTCATTGAGACAGATTACAGAAAACCCCGTGAAAGAAACGAAAAGTCAAAAAATCTTGAACTTAAAATTGCTCACATGCAGTCCTGTTGATAAAAACAAATCATCTACCTCGGGTTATATGTTTTCAATTTTATCAGGTAAAGTTATTTCGGGGGGTAAGGTGTCCCAAGTACCCGAGACCATATAAACAGCGCCTAATAGTAATAATTCAATTAAACTTCAACCTAGTGTTCCCAACTGCAAATTTATCTATTACTTTCTCAATACTTGGAACAATTTCCTGATGAATTTTCATCATGGCCAAACCATTTAAACGATCTTCAACCATTGTACTTCGCTGGTAGTGCTTCAGTGTCCTAAGTGATGAGATGGTTCGTTCACACTCGCAGGACGTAATGGGAAGTGTTCCTAAAATGCGAAGGATAACTTTAATGTTTTCAAAACCATCAAAACTGACAGATTTTAAAGTTGTGGCTATGTTAGCAGGTAGAGGTCCAACGTAGGTCTCCCAGTACGTGTTCCACAAAGATAACTAGGCATCTAAAGCTAAAGGATATGGCAAATCATCATAATAAAATGTAGCAACAGTCTTAAACTGTTTTTTCCAATCAATCCCTTTCCTATTGAGAGACATCATCTTTGTTGGCACAATACTTAATCCTTTATAAACATTAACACTATCAATATCAAATCTTGCCTGTAAAGAGGAATTAAGATGGTCAATTAGAGGGATAGTAATAATACGTTTGTAATACTCAGAGATAGTATCGTATGGGTGATTTTTCCTGGTCGTTTGTTTTCCAACTGTCCTTGGTTTCCACTCTTCAAGGCCAACTTTGCTAGCTAAGGTCACGGGGTCCTTATACCATGCATCATGAAATGTGTCAATGGAATTTCTGAAGTTGGTGAAATCGTTTTTTAAACTTGTTATTAGATGAATACCATCCATAATATCAATAATCTTTCCCTCCAATAACAGTGTTACAGGAAGAAGTTTATCAAGGATATTTCTGGTAATAACTAGTGCTACAACAAACTCAAACTTTGAAATAAGAGACAAAAAAGAAAATGCATCAGTTCGAATAGAAGGATTATACTCTCCATTTACGTTGTCAGACATTTCCTGAAGTGTCTCGTATAACGGGACAAAAAGTTCTTCAAACGTATCCAAACCTTCAATACGGTCAACCCATCTAGTTCGACAAACATCTACTAGCTTTGTCTTCTTCGTTTCTACTTCAGAATTATGAACAGTTTCTCCAAAAGCATGTTGCGTGTCTGGGAAATGTTAATAAAGTTAGTAACATCTTTTACATGTTTCATCATGGTGGTGACTGGGAGTATAGACAAAGAATCACACACAGCTAAATTAAGTCTATGGCTGTAACAGTGGGTATAAAGAGCTTTCTTATTAAGCCGTAAAATATGGGCAGACAAACCATTGATGTGCCCAGCCACAGAACCTGCTCCATCATACCCTTGTCCATGACAATCTTCAATGGATAAAGTTAGGTCAATTAAAGCTCCTAATATAAGTTTAGCAAGTTGCTCACCACTTAATCCCCACTTACAGTGAAGAAAAGCAATAAACTCTTCTCTAATGTTCATGTCACTATCAACAAAACGTAAAACAAGAGACATTTGCTCTTTATGAGAAGAGTCTGCAGCCTCATCAGCAATAATAGAATAAAATTTGCTTGCCATAACATCCTGAATGATCTGCTCACTGATCACCTGACCACAACACTTGATTATCTTATTCTGGCTGGTTTTAGAAATATAACTTTGGTTCTTACCACAATTCTTTAAATGATCTTCTAAAATTTTGTCTCCACCTCGAACTCTAAAATTTAGCGATTCTACAAAATTACCAACTCCAGGCTCAGTAGAGTAGCTTCCAACCTCAGGATGGTATTTAGCATCATCACGATGCCCACGCAATAGCAAACCTAGACGGTCACAAAAAAGAACTGAATCAACAATTGGGGAAAATTTTTTTCTATTGTCCTCAATTTCCTTTTTGAGGTTGGCATCCAAAATTACCTCTATAGGCTGTACTGCCCCTGACATTTGAGATAATAAAGAAGTTAGTATTGGAAATGTACAAGCATGCAGGCTCATTTCCCCTCCTGTACCATGCCCAGCATGACGTTTGAAATTAAACACAGCACCATTCCAATGGTTAAGGGGCTCAGAAAACAAATTATGAATTTTCGAAGCTTTACCAGGAAAGCGATCTCCAAATAGCACACATGATAGACAATATGCACCATCCTTAGAAGGTGAATAACAAAGCCATGAATATAACTCAAGCCAGTCGTATCTAAATCGTCTACCATTAGTCTTAGGAAAAGGATATTGCTTGTGAGGCCTAAAAACATTTTTAATCAAATTACAAATTTTGGATGTATCCATACCCTTACTCTTCTCCCTATACAATGCAACATAAAAGTTATTAATAATAACATTAGATTTTACTTCATTACTACTTGATGCTATCTTTGTATCTGAAGGCAAAGTAGTGCCTTCTTGTGGTTTCTCAACAGTGCCTGAAGTGCTAGGTTTACTTATCTGATGAATACGAAGTGTTGGAGCAGAAGAAAAATTCTCATTATGTGCTTTGTGTGTTGGCTTCACGATGGGTTTTTTTGCTACAGTAAAAAAATTAGATATATTAGATTTTTTGGTACTTTTTTGTTTCTTTGATGCTGTTGATAATTGTAAGTCAGCTGCTGATTTTCGTTTCTGCTGGTGTGGATGAAAGAGAAGAGGAACAAAATGGTTAGGCTGAAAGGTTTTCCCAGGTTTAATAATACCTTCATGGCAGAATAAAATATGAAGATCATCTAAACCTTTCTTACCATGCATATGAGGCTGCACCATGCGACTAAATAAAAGTTTAAATCTATACTCACCACAATCGGGATAATATATAAAAATATTTCGATGTAAAACAGAAGAAAGATCCAAAATACATAGAAATGATGACCATCTACCATCATTATGTTATCAACAATCGACTTCTTGAACCAATGCAAGCCTATACTCCTCTAACTCCCATGGATCCTTTTAATCCGGAGAGTGACGAATCAAGCTTTTTAACAGTTACTGAGATTTCTGTTTCGAAAGCGTTGAAATCATTAAACCCTCGTAAGGCAACCGGACCAGACGGTATTCCGAGCTGGCTGTTAAGAGAATACGCAGAAATTTTGGCTTTTCCAATTTCTAACATTTTAAATTCATCCTATCTCGAACAGCGACTACCCAATATTTGGAAAAAAGCTATTGTTACTCCAATACCTAAATCAAAACCAATCAAGGATATATGTAAGCACATTCGACCCATCTCTCTTACCCTCATGGCGGTCAGACACACTTTTGTGCTGTCCGTGCATTATGTAGTCTTTTTATGTTTCCTCGCCAAACTTCTTACATCACAAGATGCTAGAGATATCGAAACTTCAGCTGGTTTTCAGATAGGCTCTGAGTATGCGATGTGGAAGTATTTCAAGCCTACAAATTCTGCTTATGCTAAGTCAGGAGTCAAACGTCGGATGACTCGCAACTTCTTCTATTTAAATGAGTTTATTGTTGGTCTTCTATTATTATGTGGTGATATTCACTGCCATCCCGGTCCTACTGCAATAAATAACAGGATTTCATCGAACTTTATGTATAAAAGCCTTGTTATCAACGCCCGCAGTCTCAAAAGTTTACATCAAGTTGGTGCTTCTACAGTCTGTAACCTACACTGTGTTCAAGATCTTGTTTACGCCGACAATTCGGACATCGTCTTTATCAACGAGACTTGGCTAACTTGCAATATCAGCAGCAATGAAATCTTTCGCCCTCCTTACACTATAATAAGGAAAGATCGAACAAATCAGAGTGGTGGCGGGGTATGTATTGCAATCAAGGAAGATTCTTTTAAATCTGTTAGAGGTTATACGGCGATTTCATCAGAACAATTGGAAGTTGCATCTGCTGAAGTGGTTACTGATTGTGGCTTAAAAATACTTGTTTCTAGTATTTATCGGCCACCCAATGCTGATGCGAGCTGGATAGAACAATTTAATGCTTTTTTGGATAATATAGCAGAACAATATAATAATATAATTTTGGCTGGTGATTTCAACTTGCCACATATTTCTTGGGAGCAAACAGTCAGAGCAAGCGGCAATAACGAACTTCGTTTTGTTGAAGCACTTAACGACCATTATTTATCACAATTAAACCATACACCGACCCGTGGGAATAATGTGCTTGACCTGGTAATAACGAGTATGCCAGATCGCATTCGTGCATGTGAGGTTTTGTCTCCTGCGGACGCCGGGATATACTCTGACCATGGCGTAATTTCTTTCGATTTTTCTGCCTTTGTTAAGGCTCCCACAAAAATTCATCGAACTATTTATGATTATAAATCAGGAGATTTTGGTCGGTTGCGTGGTTCCCTAACAGCAGTAAATTTGTCGTCGGTCTTGGGCAGTAATGATATTAATTTGGATTGGCAATGTTGGAAAGATGCTTTTCTCGCTTCTGTATCAGATAGTATTCCAACAAAGAAACTTAAGGGTAGAAATCCAATGCCATGGATAAACGGAACAATATCGAATTTGATCAAGAAAAAAGACACCCTACGGAAAAGATTAAGAAAATCGCCTACTCTTCACTTAAAAGATAAGTTTAGGAAATTGCGTACCGAAGTAAAACAACTAATCCAAGCGAGCCGTGAGGAATTTTTTAATTCTCTTGAGGTTGACATTAAGGAGAATCCCAAGCGATTTTGGTCAATTTTTAAACAAAGATCGAAATCACGAAGTGTGCCAAATTACGTGTCAATGCCAGGCACAGGAACAACAGAAGAAGATTTAGCGAGAGTCGTAGCTAATACTCCTCAAACAATCGCTAATCTGTTTAATGAGTACTTTGCCTCTATCTTTACAGAAAGTTGCTCAGAGGTTAATAATTCTTTTGAAACTAATTGCGAACCACTGTTATCTGATATGGCACTAACGGAAAGTGAAGTTCAAACTGTCCTTCAGACCTTGGACGTGTCTAAAGCTGCTGGTGTTGACAATATCCCAGCTAGATTATTACGTGAAACAGCTCCTGTAATTGCGTCATCGCTTTGTGAGCTATTTAATAAGTCCCTTCAACTAGGTGAAATACCTCGCGAATGGAAATTGGCAAATGTAATCCCGGTGTTCAAAAAGGGTGATAAGGAGTGCACAGAAAACTACAGACCTATATCGCTTTTGCCTATCGTGTCGAAAGTACTGGAACGATGCATCTTTAATGGTATTAAAGACAAAATCTATGGGAAAATTAAGGCCTGTCAGCATGGTTTTGTGATGGGGAAGTCATGTATTACTAACCTCATTGAAGTTTTAGAATATATACAATCTACTCTGGATCATGGCGGGCAGGTCGATATGATATACGTAGACATGAGTAAAGCATTTGATCGAGTGGACCATAAGTTGCTAGTTCAGAAGCTTCGGAATTTCGGCTTCGGTGGAAAGTTATTGAAATGGATCCAGTGTTATCTAATGGACCGTAAGCAGCGAGTAACTGTCCTTGGAGCAACTTCGAACACGTTGCCCGTTACATCAGGAGTGCCTCAGGGCTCCATACTAGGTCCTGTGCTATTTTTGATATACGTGAATGATCTGCCTGATATAGTAAGCTCGAGCTGTGTCAGCATGTTTGCTGACGATACAAAAGTGTTTAAATTGATTAGATCACCTGACGACACCCACGCCCTCCAGACTGACGTTTCGAACTTAGTCACCTGGTCACTGCATTCAAATTTAACGTTTAATGAAACGAAATGTAGGTCTCAGTCAATAACGCGTAAGACCAAGCCGGTCGTTCATAAATATATGATGAATGCCGTGGAGTTGGACTCTGTTTACAGTGAACGGGACACTGGTGTGCTGGTGACTGCTGATCTTTCATGGAAATTGCAAGTACATCACCAAGTAAATCGTGCTAACAAGATCTTAGGCTACATTAGAAGAAACTCTAGATTTATCCGAAGTGACTCTATTAGACGGACCATATATTTAACACTGGTGCGTCCTCATCTCGGATACGCTACCCAGATCTGGTCTCCACAAACCGTTGACCTTATGCAGCGATTGGAAATGGTCCAGAGGCGTGCAACAAAATTTATTCTTAATTTGCCCTTCTCTACCATGGTCAGTTATGCGTCTAGACTAAAATCATTGTCACTAATTCCAATTTGTTATTGGCACGAATTTTTAGATCTTGTGCTATTGTTTAAGATTACACGTGGCCTTGTAGTGGTTAAACCTAGCCTTATACCTAGTGTTCGTAGTTCTGGTAGGTACACTAGATCCTTTGCTAATTCTGCAATCATGTATAATGTACCCAAATGTAAGACATCAACGTATCAAAGATCATACTTTGTTCGTGCCATTAGAACGTGGAATGCATTGGCTTGTGAGAACGACTTCAGCGGGAACAACCTGAACTCTTTTAAATCTGTTCTTAAAAGCTATTACCACGCTTCGCTTGAAGCAACTTATGACCCAGACAATCCTAGGACTTTTAAAACCATTTGTTGTAAATGTAATATAACGCGCAGTCTTAAATATCCAATTACTTGTTGTTTTTAGGTTTTATTAATTAATATAATGCATGAGCTTGTTATATAGTTTTATAAATCTGGGCCCGCAGTAATTGGCTTACGCTGTTGCGGTTACCCTACCGTCCTCTAGTCTTAGTAATGTTTGTTTATATATTGTTTATTTATATATATTTTATTGTACTTACTTAATTACTGCTTTGTACTATGACGGTGAAGCAATTAAATTACAAATTACAAATTACCCCAATTATATCCAAATTTACCGAAGAATTTGTAGTGGTTCAATTCATTCAGCCAGCCATACTTACTGTCCTTGACAACAACCAATTTGGTGCAATTCCAGGTTCCTCGACCACAACTGCCTTAATTAGCATGATTGACTGCTGGGCCAAAGCTACAGATGGTAACGGTGCTACAGTAAGGATCGTTGTCTATGACTTCAAAAAGGCATTCGATTTAATTGACCATGAATTATTGATGAGAAAGCTTTACCGATTGAAGTTGGATGGTCGAGTGATTAATTGGGTAAGAGATTTCTTAACTAATAGATACCAAAGAACAAAGTTAGCTAATGACTGTTTTTCAGAATGGGGCAGAGTGCCGTGTGGAGTTCCACAAGGCACTAAACTTAGCCCTTGGCTTTTTCTCCTAATGATTGATAATCTTACTAATTTTGGCGCAAATCTATGGAAGTATGTTGACGACACAACCGAGTCTGAAACTATCCCTAAAGGAGCAGTCAGTCATATACAAGAATCAGTTGATCAAATTTATAACTGGACAATTTCCAATAATTTACATCTTAATTTGGACAAATGTAAAGAAATCCAAATCTCCTTTAATAATCAAGTTAACCAATTTCAACCACTGACGATTGGTGAACATCGACTCGATCTTATCTCTGAATATAAACTGCTTGGATTAACAATTAGAAATGATTTAAAGTGGAACGAACATATAGATAAAACAGTCAGCAAAGCTCCCAAGAGAATATATTTTCTTATTCAATTGAAGAGAGCAAAAGTTGAGACCAAGAACCTCATTAAATTCTACACTACCTGCATCAGATCCCTACTCGAGTATTGCAGTGCAGTGTTCCATGATAGCCTTCCTGACTATCTCCATCTACGTCTGGAAAGAGTACAAATTAGGTGTCTATCTATAATTTACCCCCAAGTTACCTATGAAGAAGCAATGGAAAAAGCAAACCTTCCTACTTTAAAACACCGTAGAGAAAAATTAGTGGTTCAATTATTTAATAACATAATGACAGATGATCAACACCAACTGCATTCTCTGTTGCCGAATAAGAAAGAATCACGCTATAATCTTCGTAGGAACACTGGGTTCGTGTTACCCAAATGTCGGACAGACCGATACAAAAATACGTTTATTCCTGCTAACATTTTTAAGCTTTGTAAATAATAGCTTTGTACTTTATTCAATTCGTATTTCTAAATTTAATGTTTTTTAGCGCAGAAATGTTTTACATTATATTTGTTTTAACTTTTGTAAAAATTGTGTAATTCAACCTTCGGGTTGCAAGGCAATTTTATTAAACGATCTATCAATCAAATCTATCATTACAATTTAAAATAGCTTCTTGCTTAACCAAGTCATCCTTGGTAACACCTGTGTCTAAACACTCCATAGAAACAGACAAAGGCAAAAGATTGTCAATACTTGGAAAGCATTCCGGATGCTCATTTAGAGCAGACAGAAAGCATGGATGCTGACTATAAAACTTGGCATTCATGAATAGCTTAAGTGAAGTCAAGATTCTCAAAATGTGAACAAAACTATTGTCACCTACCAGAATCAGAGATGCAGAGCTGTACAAGCAATTCCCAGAGGCTTCAGATCTATTCAAGAAAACAAACCAGTTATTTATAAAATATTAACTGCCATCAATAAGCTGTTACTTCAACACGAGTTAATAATTTTACATGAACCATGATCATATTACCTGCTAGATCATGCGTCTAAAAGCAGACTATACTTTACAAAACACAGTGCCACATTTACTATTTCGTTGAGAAATAAATAGAATAAAATAGATATCTGATAAAACCTTTACTAACACGATAGAATAAACAAAATGCTTAGTTGCTTACATCATATATGCTGAATGTGATTTAAATACCATTATACTAATAACCTTGGACGCTGAAATATGCAAATTTCGGAACCTTGTGTCCATGTGCAACAGCACACAGCTTCAGCTTGTCTGCTTGAAGCACTTTCAAATTTCAAAACTATTACGATAAGAAATGTAAGAGCATGATATATGTTGAGAAATGTGATATATTTACCTTATTGCAGTTATACAAGACTTCTTCTTCTCTTCCCGAACAACCTTCGGAATGAAACTTTCGGCTCCAAAATTTCTGCTGAGGCTGAAGCTCGTGCTATGAATTGCATTCAATAGCTCTTCAACAGAAGTATTCGGCGAAGCGTCTAGGCGCTTCATCAGATCCGTATAAATATCCTTTAGATGATCTAGATCGTTTTCCGCAAACGCGGTCTTAACATGCTCGTAAGCAGGAATAGACATAGCTAGGAAATCGGTTTAGTAGCACTTCGAATAATCGATTTGAACCTCGATGGCTAAGCAGCGATCAGAAAGGCTGTGATATTGTGCAAGACCGACTCATACCCCACGCTGCGAATTAATCAAGATGAGTCAAAAAATGTGACTAATAGAAATACAGATATTTTTTGAATTCACCAATCATCTATCTCATATACAAGCCCCTGATGCTCTATAGAGTCAGAACTCCCCACAGATGAGTCAAAATGCCTGATCTCCAAGGAAACGGGCATATTAGCCAATCAGACAGTTAGAATCTTGACTCAGATGAGTCAAAACTCACGCGGAAGACCGCTGTTTCTTGACTAGTATATTACTTTACCGAAACTTACTCGCAGCATGGAATTTGTTAACTGGACTACAATTTGAATGTTAATTAATCTGCAAGTACCGCTGCATGAAAATAGGTAACTGGACTATAGAGTTAGAACTTTGGCTATAAGTCCGCAATTTTTACGTTAGTCGCGTGACTCGTTTCACAACCCCTGGATCCGCCCCTGTGTTGAAGCTGGAACACTGTCAGTATCGTCATCGATTTCACTCTCTTCAGACGAAACTGTTTCACTTGCTTATTCATCAAGAGGTAATTCATCTTCCCAAAGTTCACCATCTTAGTCGTCTTTCAATTTTTTCCGATTTCTGCTAGATCAACTTGGTGAAAAGGAACTGGCGACATTCTGGCTTGCACTTGCTTTTGAAATTAAAAATCTTTTCATAAAGAAACGTCTTATGTTTGGTGCTTATGACCATGAGCGTTCTAAATTTGTTTACTTAAATTTTACCCGAAGAGCCTTCGTTACTGTGTTTTACACACATTGTCAGCGGTTCTTTAGAAGACATTGAATCAAGACAGATAAATCAAGCCACCGGATAGTCTGTTTAGATTAATTTGAAATTTAATTTCCTTTCAAGTAATGTGAGGGACTTCTTATGAAAAACTTACTGAGGATGATGGACTTCAATGAACGCAACTTTTTATTTTTCATTGGAGAATCGATCGAAAAATTTTCCCAAACTATGACACTTCTGACACTTAAGATGGGAGGAGACATGGGAGGCTCAGCATTGATTTAGGGTGGCACATGCTCTCCTTGCCCTTTGTGGACACGCCACTGGTACTAACACTTTGGCGATAAATTTGTGAAAATTTTTACGTACGAGCGTTGCATTACATTTTTAAGTCTGCTCGCCGTCGCTGCCATCGTCAACTCGCCATGACTCGAGGCTCAAATTTCCGGGCTATTTGGAATGGCTTAGTAATATCACCTATTTTATCCTGGTGAGATGTTAACCTGGAGGTCCTTGGGATGCTGTAGGGATATGGTGCTATGCTTCTTTTTTAAAAATAGCCCCGCATACTGTATGACCGGCTGCTCAAATGTTTTTTCTCTAGGGCCAGACAAGGAAGTAGGGTTTTTTACCAGGTCCAGACAAGCCTTGCTAACCCTTGTACCTGTCTAGTGCTGCTGGCTTCTAACCCTTGGAATTTGTTCTTTCTGGCTTCACTAGCAATGGGAAAGTTGGCAACAAACTCACTATGATTGGTTTCGTGGTGCCGTTTTAGATTTGCTGTTCTATTCACGGCAACAATAGCTTGGCAAATTAAGCATGTTGGCTTTTGTGACGTGGTATGAAATGTAAATACAAACGCATCAGTCCAAGACTCGTTAAATATGCGATTCTCTGTATCCACTTTTCTCTTCAAAAGAACTAGGCTTACGTTCAGCTTACTGTATCGGCCAGTTCGTTTCTAAGAAAGTCCTTGTGAGTAATCTAATTTAGCTTTGGTCCCAGACTTCTGATTGTCACGCAACTTTTGTGCCCTACGCAGCGACTCTGCTGGATTCGGCTAAATAATTTTCACTTAACTATTTTGATGTTTTTCTTGGTAAATAGTAATTGGATTTTTTCCACATAAGTAGTCTTCCTCAAGGGCAGGACAGAATGAGCTTGAGGGTTAGAACTGACCCGCGGGCCGCCATTTGAGCAGTCCAGCTGTATAAAAAGAACAAAAAGGTTTGAAGCGGTCTTGCCCCAGGTATAGCGAGAGTAACATAAACGTGGTAATAAAGCTGTCATGGCGTGCTGGTCCGCTGTTTTTGTCAACAAAAGTCTGAAGGCACGCGCATTAAATGCCGCCACCTCAGCTATTTCCGTAAACGGTCGTTGCCAACTGGGACGGTCGATTTCAACATAATGTTTTCGCAATGCCCAAGTGTACTCTGAGGATCTTCACTAAATGAGGTGTCGTTTGAAAAATTCCCGATTTTAAGCGAAATAAAGTGAAGCTACAAACCTAGTGTAGTAGCTAGTACGGCCAAGAGTGCTCGGTAATATGTGGGTTCGAATCCGTGGCGAAATTATTTTATTTGCTTTGCATTCAAGGTGTTTTCTTTTTTGTTACTCTGCAGTGTTTTATTTTCTTGTATTAAATGTTACAATTAGGATAATTGAGCGAGTAGTTGTCAAATACGTTAGGGTATAACCAAGGAGGAAAACCAGGCACCGGGACAGTTAGGTTAGGGTTTCAGTTTGGGTAAGATAATCCGTCGTTGAGTTTAAAGTCAAGGAAAGAATTAAAACAGGTAAAAGATTTTGAGCGTGTTTATGGTTGATGAGACTTATAGAGTTAGGGTGAGATGGGTAGATTTGATGATAGCGAGAACATTTTGTTGGCATCGACCGTTCCGGTTGGCAACGACCGTTTACGAATCGGACGACTACGGTGCATCCACAAGAAACATATTTTTCTACTATTTGTATGTAAATTGAACTTCTTGCTTATTGTTCTTTTTTCAGCCCACGTTTTAATACCAATCATAACAATGTCATGATCGCGTGATAGGCCGCAATGTAAATAATTAAGTTTTAGAGGCGCATTTAAAGGAATAGAATCGATTTTTCCAGCTGAACGTTAGGAGTTTGCGGCATTAAGGTGGTGTTATACTCAATCTATCTATTTTTTTTTGAAACTATTTTTTGATTATATTTTGTCTAAATTTTATTTTGAATGCAATAGTAGTGACTTCGGCATAAGATCTTTATGAAAACATTGAACATGCGAAGATCATTTTTATGTCATTCTTGAAAGTGTTGCAAGATTACTTACTCTACAATGCATAGCTAATGTTGAATTTTGATTCTGATTTTCTCGAGTTGTCAAAGTTATTGCAAAGCATCTTCCTTCAAACCCTAAATTTAGTTATACCTTTACCGATTCTTACTAAGTATTCAACACAGATAAGGGACCTAACAATCTAACATGAATTTAACATAATGTCGAAAGGCTTTCTAAAATTATACATTTTCTACTTATTCTTTTTGAAGTTTTGAATGTTCTCTACTAGAATCTGGACAATAATCTGAAAAAGCTTGGAAAATTAGCAATTTTTTAGGTTTAGTACTTAGAGTAACCTTTTGCTGATGCACAAAAACCTATAAAAAGATTCTCTCATCATTGGGTAGTACTACATCATGTTTGAAAAAGGGCACAATATTTGACTGTTTCCGCTATATTATTTTCGTTACCATGGTAATTAATCAATTAAAACATGATTAGTATAGTAAGAAATCGATTGGCTATTACGATCACCTATACATTTCCTTTAATATTTAACCATCGAAAAACCCAATTTTTTGTATGAGATCACCTTTAGGAGCGTTCACTTCTTCGACTAGGTTTGTAGCGGTTTTTATGTACGCAATAACATATATATATATATATATATATGTATATATGTGTATATATATATATATATATATATATATATATATATGTGTGTGTGTGTGTGTGTGTGTGTGTGTGTGTGTGTGTACATGCATAGTGAAGAAATACAGATGAAAGAAATCTCGAGTGCCCAAATACCTCGACTTTGAAGACCTAACCAGTGAACTCAATTTTCATACCTGGAGTGGTAACTGGCCAATGAAAAGAGAAGCCAAAATGGCCGCCCATGGAGGCCAATTTTAGATGTCAGTTTCAGTCACCTGATAAAATGGTTTCGAAAAATTACTTTAGCAAACTACTAAGTGTTCGTCCTCTTTTTACGGTTAGTTTACCATCTTCAGACACTTTAGTAGATTTCTTAGGGCACACGGTAATAATGAATGCTTTTAAACTCTCGAATATGTGAAGCTGGTCTAGTAATATTTCGTCTGAGCACTGTTTCCATGGCTGAGAATGTCTTCGAAGCCGAACCAAACAAAACTGAAGGTCCAACTCCGGAAAAGGACTGGAACTGACGTACAAGTGCGCGAAGAGGACTGAAACTGACGTCAAAAATTCTCTCCATGGGAGGCTATCTTGGCTTCACTTTTAGCTCTAGCAAATAACTGGGAGTTAGCATTCGAGATATGAAAATTGAGTTCACTGGACCTAACCGGGAACTGTTGGGAAAATGCAACTTCTGGCCTTCCGGATGGGAATCGAAGCCGCGACTGCGCGAATCTAGTGCAATGCTCTAGCAACTGAGCTACGGAGGCCGTTGCCGAGAGCATGGCCACGAGTTTAGTGTTCACGAGATGGGAATGCCGATACAGCTCAACACATAAATGAAGATGACAACCGAGGGATACAAAAGTGAACTTAAACGGACCTAACTAAAATTGTCTGGCGATAGCCAGATGAAATTGATCGTGGGGGAAAAGAGTTAGTTGAAGTGCTGTAGTTATAACCATTTACCGGCAAAATATAATCTCTTGACTAGTCGAATCTCTTGTCGTAAGTCAGAGTAATATATGATTGAAAACTGGTCCTGCCTGGAAAGACTTAATATACCTGTGTTTGCATGATTATGAAATGATTGTCCACTGGTTTTCACATTAATAAACCTGACAATAAATGTGTTTTCATGACGTCCTACTGATTAGCAACACATATGAATATTTTTTCAACGGTCTTATTGTATTAGTCAGTTTATTTCCAGTAAAACGTGGTAAATCACTTCACGGAAATGTTTCCATGACCGTAAAGATAAGCTCTGTTTAGATAAGCTCTTTTATGATCATGTAACCAAAATACACTTGTTTTCCTTTTCACGATATTTTCAAGCTATGGTAAAGTCTTGATGTTACATATGTGTCAATTCAGGCAGGAAAGGCTTGCTCATATAAGCAGCCCTGAAGCAAAACCTCTTTTTAAAAGTTTATCTTATATTATGTTTAAAGTTAATAAATAAGAAGCATAAGAAAAAGAAAAGAAAAGGATTTGCTATTTTATGCACTGAAACTTTATCACTACACCTTTTTTCAATTGAATTCAGAAATTTCCAAAATGATTTCAAATATTTCCAAATAATATTCAGAAATTTCCGAAGGGATTCAGGACGTTTCCTTACGATATTCAGATTGTTTAAGTGAATTTCATACATTTCCAAATAATATATCAGAAATGTCCATAGGGATTTCAGACATTGCCAAATGATATTCATAATTTCTAAATAAATGTCATTACTACTATTGACAATTTGTTGATGTGCAGTGAAACATACAACGTGGTCCTTACTCTCAAATATCGCTTGCTGACCGAGAAAGAATTGTCAGATTAGCTAAATAATGGCGGAAATTGGCGAGAGCTTGCGAACAATTAGGGGTGAAATACAAAACTGCGTATACCTAGATTCGTGCTGATACCGAACATCTGAAACCCAAAGGTGGACGTCAGAAGCTGACGGGTGATCAAATAGATGACGTTGTGGCCATGTTCAAAAGAGACCCTGGTTTAACTTTAAACCAGTTGTCAGAGACAACGCAACAAGCATTTCGAGTTCATCTTAGTAAGTCAAGTATCCACAACTACCTGAATGGGAAACTCAACCCTGAAAAAGCACATGCTATTCCTGCAACAATGAATAGTGACGCCAACAAGGAGCTTTGGCGCCAGTATGTTGTAAGAATTAGTGAGTACATGAGAAAAGGCAAGATGATTATTTGGATGAATGAAACCAATATTAACCTTTTCTGTGGGAGGCCTCATGGTCGCGCACGTGTAGGTGACAGAGCAGTTGTGAATTGATATGTATAATAAAACAAAAGTGTCTGACATTTATTCGTATTCTGAAATGCATTTCGAACTATCTAAAATTGATTTGAATTATCTGAAATACTTTTGGATGTTTCTGAATTTGAAATGGATTTACCTTAAATTCATTTGGAAAATTCTGATTTTGTTTTGAATTATCTTAAATTCGTTTGGAGATTTCTGAATTTTACACGAAATATCTGAAATTCAATTGAAAATTTCGGACTTTGATCCGAAAAAGATGTACAGTCGAACATCGATTATCCGGACTCACTGGGACCGGGATAAAGAGTTCGGATAATCGAGAGTCCGGATAATCGAGAATATGAATACAACGAGACAAAAATAAAATTAATTAAGTTAGAAATGTGGGAATTATGGACATACATGAATACAAAACATTTACAAACAACTTCATGCAAAAACTATTCACATTGGTTATCTAGATGTACAGTATAGGTTTTACCCTTGCTTAAAATGTTGGAGTGTGGTTTGCTTCAAAGAACAACATCGTGTTCGCACTGTCAATTCCATCATTCTTTGAAGCTGCATAATTTGAATGGTGTCAACATTGCTCTATGTTTCCATCCATGACAAACACTTTTAAAAACACTCTACAGCTTCAAAATTTGAGACATTGTTGTCATCTTGACCTGCGTCTTCCTCGTCGCTAGTCACTTCATCTTCTTTAACAGACTGTTCTGCAACATTCGCCAAAATTTGTTCGTCTGACTTTTGTAGCGTAGTAGGAAGTTCAATTTCGGTTTTTAACCAGGCTTCGACATGAGAAGAAGAAAGACCTTCATTGTTGCCAACTCGATTCAAAACTTCCATCATGGTTTTGGCAGAAATATCCTCTTGTTCTGTATGTAGTAGGTCAGAATATCCTCTACCGTATGTAGTAGGTCAGACAGTTTGGGTAAAGCGTCCAAAGACAGGAAAATTTGGTAGGAAGTGGATAGGACCGTACAAGGTAGTAAACAGGCTGGGAGTAACTTATCGTGTGCGGTCGAATAATGGAAAAGTAAAGGTAGTTCATCACGACAACCTTAAGTTAGGCTATATACCATTGGACAACGGACGAGTTGTCTCCCCAGGTCGTGAGTCCGGCGATTTCACGGTTGTATACAGCTTGCCTCAACACCCAGTCCTACCACCCCCTCCCCATAGGCTTAGAGGTGAACACCCCATAGGACAACGTTATGACCTTCGGCCGAATATACGTCCTCCTGTGCGTTATTCTTACGACACTTCTTAGTTACATAAGTATAGCAATTTGCATCTGCACAATTTTGTAAAATAGGTTAATACGTGTTTTCGGGGACGAAAACTTAAGTGGGGGAAGAATGTAACATTGTTGCAATTGACATAATGGGGTTGATAGATAATGACCTGCACACACATTGTTGTAATTGTAGTGAATAGTTATGTTGACAGATATTGACCAGTAAAAGAGAGATATAAGGGTACGCACGAATGATAATAAAACAGACTTAGACTAGATCGCAAGGTGTTCGTGTCTGTTTTGCTCCAAGTTCGGCCCGTTACATGTGCATGGCGATCCTGCACCATCACCGAACAAACTGCCGGTAAAGCAGTATGCTCGATCCAGCATGGGACTGTATTGCAAATAGGGAAATAAGTTTGTTAAATAAGGGGTTGTTATTAGCTCAGTAGAGACACACTTTAGGCGAGGTACGGGATCTTTATTGGAATCACAAAAACAATGTACAGAAGTAAGGTTTACGAATGTTCAGCTGTAGCAAGAAGTTCTTCTGACTCTAGGTTCTCTTCTTGGAGACTAGCTTCGTTTTCTCTGCTCGTCTGCTCTCTTTGGCTCTTCTTCGTTGGCTCCACTCCGTTGATTCCTCTCTGTTGCTTCCTCTTTGTTGGTTCCTCTCTTCTGCTGTCTGTTGTTGGGAAAGGAGTGACTCCTCTTTATACTTTTGGTGGGTAATTTTAGTTGAAATTGATTGGCAGTAGAAGTTGACCAATCAGATACATTCTGACCACTTCTTTCGCTCTGCCAGGTGAAGGCATTGTTTGGAATGTGACATAATTAACAAGGATATTTGAAAAAGATTTTTCTATACTAATGGAATATTTTTCTTTGCAAAATTAAGATAGTAAAGTCAGAATGTAACGGTCCTTATCCTAGTCAAGTTATTTCACAGTTTGATATTGTATTTCGAGCTCAAATGTAGTCAGAGTAATAATTACATCATACCTGGAATTCAGTAAAGTACCCAATTAATATATGCAAGATTAATGCACACCAGAGCAAGGATTAAACAACATCAACTTGTACCTTGACCGTAAATCTGACAACTCAAACAAAAACCTTTTAAACCAGATCGGTAATATTGTTCACGAAATTTTCAAGAGGATTAGTTTTGGTGCTGTGGTCACAAAATAAGATGATAACTCCACATGTCCAAAACCATACAAAACTCAAACAAACATCACAACCCTCATGACATGATCGTCCAAATGTGGCTTAGGAACTGTTTTCACATCAGACCATGTCGACGTAAATCACATTTCAGTCCACAACAACACAAGTTGCAGACCACCAAAGCTAATAACCATGATCCGCCGACAACTTCAAAAAGTATAAAATAAAACATGTTCCAAAAAATAATGTCATCTTGAAAACTCAAGATATGAGTCAATACAAGATAAAGCTATTGTTGAAACTGTGATATTTCGACTTTATTTCAAAGTCATCCTCGGACAGAATGATATTACAATAACATGCCAGAGTTTATATACAGGAGGTGTAATGACATCATCAAGACGGAATTAGGAAACACTACCGGAAATCCCTATTTACATGCTGAGATGTTGACACGCTAAGATGCTAATTAATTAGAAATTCTCACCACCACAAATAAAGTGGTTGAGCGTAAACAATAGAAATATCGGGCTAACAAATAACAAGTGGGCATAGTATGTAAATAAAAAGGTTGAGTTCTTTGCTAGCTTTAAGCCCAGAATTAAGCTCAGGTTTGTTAAACTTAATGTGGAGTGCTTCAATTATTAGAAGTTTATTGGTGTTAGTAGACTTACTCGTATAAAGAATTTTATAGTTATTAAAGATTAAATTTTTAATGGAGGTAGATATGTTAGAAGATGAGGGAAGGTCATTTAGTCGGTCGTGCTGATCGTATAAGTCATTAATAAAGTGAGCGTGTTAACATTCGAGAAAGTGTTGGGCAACTGCACTGGTGTTATGTTGAGTAGAATGTTCGGAAAGACGTTTGTAAAGACAACTGTCGGTTTTACCTATATATGTTTTATTGCAGCCAGGACAAGTAATTTGGTAGACGACATTATTGCGAGACACGTCCGGAATCTTATCTTTGTTAGAAATAAAATAGGAGACGTTTTTCGTGTCATAAATAACAATAAATTTTACGGGTTGATTGAGATGACGCCGAATTTCTGAAATGCACGATTTAACTAGATTTTCACTTTGGTCACGAAGGAAAGGAATACGCATCCAAATTTTGGGTAAATTGTCATCATCGCACGACCTATTCGTTTTAATTGTAGAAGCGTTGTATTTGCGTTTTAGTTTATTAATTAGAAAATCGTTTACGCAGTTAGGATAACCATTCCACGACATACGAGATTTTAGAAAACTGATTTGGTTGGTAAAAAGCTTAATTGAGCTACAAATTTGAAGAGCGCGGTTAAAAAGAGACTTTATCCATGCAGTTTTGCCTAAAAAAGGTTCAAAGCTTGTAAAGTGCGTATACTGACCAGTGTGAGTATCTTTACGATAAACGTCAGTACCATCAGCCGAAATTTTAATGTCTAATTTGTTAAATTTAGTTAACACCGACGAGATGTTGGAAGGTTTAATCAAAAGGAGAGTATCGTCAACACATCGTTTGTAAAATTTTATGATACCGCTATTAATGAGATCTGAAACTATAATCCCGTTCAAACTCAGTTAATATGATGTTGGCCAAGACGGGTCCTAGTGACGATCTCACAGATACATCGTCAATTTGTTCATATAACTGGTTATTAAAAGAAAAGTTACTTTTACTGCAGCAATCCAAAATCAGTTTTTTCAAAGTGCGTTTTGTTAAAGTGGTACTTAATAAATTTTCATTATAAATTCCGTCTAAGATAATACTTATTGTGCGAGATAGTGGAACATTAGTAAATAGTGATTGAACATAAAAAGAAACAAACTGGTATCCATCTAGTAATAGTTGTTTGGGAATGTTTTGGATGTGTGTAACAGCGTCGAAAGAGTCTGAAAGTGTAAACTCATTTACGGTTAGCGGGTTTAATAGTGAAGAAAGAAATTTACCGACATTGTAATGTGGAGTGTTAATCGTGTCAATAATTGGCCAAAATTTGGGAAGAGAAGAAAATGTTTTGTGTCTTTTAGGTAAACCCTGTGCTCGACCGAAATGTGCTGCCTTAGGACGTAGAAAACTGCAATCACTGTCAGTAATTTTGCCTCGTTTGTGTAAAGTTAATAGGTATTTTTGTAAAGAAGAAAGTCTAGTGGGTGTAGGGTCAGATACTATTTTCTTAAACTTATTAGGGTCAGCAAATCAGATTTCCCGACAAGACATACTCAAAGAAGGACGACATACACAAGATCAGATCAAAAACTCTCTTCGTAGTCTTACTTACAGTTACATTGATTTAGATATTAAGCAATTTAGTTTAGATCGTAAAAAAATTAGAATACTCAACAGCCTCACTGCTACCTATGCCATCCTTATACCCGACAAGGGAAATGGTATTGTGTTAATGAAACGCAGTGATTATATGTCATGTTAAGTCTCACCTTTCAGGCATCCAAGAATAAGGTATAAATTTTATTCTAAAATCGCAGAATGCGTTCCTAACAGAAGTTAAAGTACCTTACCTTAGGGCATCCACTCTCCGTTTCAATGTTACTTTCACTGTCAAACTACTTTTCGCAGTCAGAGGAAACAGTGCCTTGCGAGAGAATTTCCCCAAAGCCTGAAGAAGTTTTCACAGCAAAGGTTTCATCATTATTCTCGACCTTTGTTCGTTTTTGTCGTTGGTCGTCCGAGCACGTAGGTAATATATGGTCATCATCAGATACAGATACATCACAAAGCCGTTTATTACAAGAAAAATTAAGCTCACCGGCAGATGAATCCCATTTCGCATCATCTAATAATGTCTCTTGAGAACTTTTAGTCAGTTCAGCGCTTAATTCTAATCCGGTTGATAAAAATTCCTAAGACTTGCTAGCCGTGACCTCAAATATTTTTGGCGCACTGATTACATTACTTGACGAATCTGGGTTGGGACCCTCACAGCTTGTTACGGTATTGGACGAATTTGAACTTACCAACAGCGGCCTCGAAAGGATTCCTTGTCAAACCAACGACATTATAGCGAATAACTTTGCGCTTCTTAAGCAAATCCTGGTGACACTTAAAATTGGGCTTTTTCCTGTGATCAAAATCCATTACTACGTTATACACCAAACAGCAAATTTTGTAGCAGTTCGTACGATCTTTTGGAGGTTGCCGACTAAATGATTTTTAGTTTAAATGTGGAAACAGACCATCAGATCGTGAAAAACGTCGGAAACTGATCCGTGGGAAAGATGTAGGTGTGATGTAAAAGATATAAGCTAATAAAAGATTTTATCGTGGGAAAACATTTTTGCGCTTTTACCCAATACGTAAACCGGAAGGAAAGACAGTTTATCTGCATTTCCCAAGCGTTTTTGAGTTTCAACTCTCTGCCCAAACAAATGGCTTGATTGCCAACTAAATTTAATTTTTTTCAGCCGAGTAATCTCTAGAATAGTTTCGATTTCACTAAAGTCAATTTTTCCAACCGTGAGTTTTTAAAATAATCAGAAAACACGAACGGCTTGCGCGACGACAGGTTTAATTTACACGGTTTTCCCAACTTCCGGTTATACTGACGGACTCTATCAACAGCAGTCGTGCTTTGCCAACAATCGCGTTTTACCGATCAGTTAACCAAAAAGTAGGGGGTGTCATACTTCCTACACCCCCCACACGGTACGCCCCTGGCGAACACTTATACACAGCATATATACTGCTGGATTCTATAGTGCATATTTAGCGTTTGATCGACGACGGCAGCAACTCGAGTTAGGATTGGAGTTGGGATTTCAGTTAAGATTCGAGTTGGTTTTCGAGTTGAGATTAGGGTTAGTGTCAGGGTTAAGGTTAGGGTTAGTGTGAGCTCCAGACGCGGGTGTGAAGAGATCATGTACACTTTTAGATAATTAATGAATTAATTTGTAGTTACGAATCTTAACTCGAATCCTGACTCAAATCCTAACTCGAATCCTAACTCGGGTGACCAATTAACTCGAATTTCAATATAGTTAAACCGCGGGATATGTTTGTTATAATTGACCTGCGTTAAGTGGTCACTTAGTATTAAGCGGTCACTTATTTAATCCCCAAGGGTAACCGCTTAATACAGGTTTAACTGCACTTTATTATATTTGGATAATCTTAAAGAATAGCTTTAAGCCTCTTAAAATTTTGGCATTAACTTTGTTTCAAGACACTGCTCCTCTATAGGAAAACATTCTGATAAGGAAATTGGTTTTTGGTTTTTCCAGCAATAATGTGGGATTGATCATGATTACGTTGAAGTTGACTACGTACGATTCTCATATTTTTAAAGAAGTTTATATTTAGATGGAACACCGATTAATGTTTCGTGCCCATTATGAGTTCACGATCATCCAACGATTTATGAATGGGCTCTTATTGTAGGTTTATGAAGATTTCTGATAATCGTTCATCAAAACTTGACCTAGTAATAATTCATCCTGCTCGTTTTTTGCAACTTTGAATGGTTTTCCATGTGGGCATTGTTACCATCATGGCATGCAGTAGAACAATAGTTAAAATGGGTTAATGCTAATGAATTATACATAGCTAATAAGGTTTTTTCCAGTATAAATTTATCATTTTGTTTGCCCAACTTTAACTGATCATCAACAATTATTCTGAAATCTTTTTTATTATTAACTCGTTTGATTGTCTGATTTCCAATAGTTACCTCGAGATCATTACGAAATAGTATCTCCAGCCTTTGACGTGAGCCAAGAATCATGTACTTGGTCTTGTGCTTGTTAATTGTCAGTTTTTTTATCTTGTAACCAGTTGTGGACATTTTTTAGAATTACCTTTGATGGTAAAGGAGGATGATTAGTCCTCCATACAAGGAAACTTGGTACAGTAAGCACTTTCTGAAGAGTGCGTAATGACGGTTTGTTGATAGATCTTAAATTAAGCAATGATGAATTGACATTGTCTGTAGCAGTTTTTAAAACAAAAATTGTTTTCAAATTCCAGAAACGACTGTGGTCTTGATTAATTGATGTTTTTTGACAGGTTACGATACTCAGAATGTTGGTAGTGATCTCGGACTATAGTTAACATGTCGGCCATGAGAGTAGATAGTTTAATTATGATTTCATAGCAGGAGGACACTCACCTCAGTTAACACGATCGCGAAATATTTGCCAGTAATAGTCAATTTCTGTAAGTAGGGAAATTTTAAAGGTTTCATGGGAAGTGATCGGTTGTGCGAGATTAACATCCTTTAGATGTCGCAAATCTTGAATGCTGCGGATAGACATTTCCGTTAAGTTGTTGTCAGTTTCGGCAAAGCAAGGACAGTTTTGAGTATCTTCTCGATACTACTGGTCTTCACATCAATAGAAGCAGTGTAAATGTTTTGCTTGGTTTGGTGTCTGGCTCCAAATGGTAAGATATGGATATTTCTTCCCATTGCGGGTAATAATATATGTTTACCTTGTCGTCTAATTCATGGCTGATAAAGGGAGGGTAAACTCTCTTGCCGAATAAAAGATTGGCTCTAGCTTGTCTATTTCCAGACCTTACTGCTGAAATGGAAGTTTTATGTTTTAGAACATGGGTGACTAATAAATACGACAAGCAACTCTCAGGTGGCAGACCTCAAAAGTCAATTTATTATCCTTGCATTTGTTTACATGTGCTAAATTACCGGCTCAATTAATAAGAATGCCTAAGACAGTTTGCAGATGGCAAGTAGCTTAAAACAGATTATGAAGATATTGGCATAAGTGTGGTTTGGACAGATTATTCAGGCTACGCATCTGGAATAATGTCTGTCATTACCTTTGTTGTCGATTTCTTTCAATTACATATACCAGCTGGTATAGTGCTTGAGGGTGCACATCTGAAAGGAAATAATTGTACCTACATTAGGATACCTTGTGATGTTTAGAATAGTTGAAATAAAGGCCACTGGCGTGACTAGACAAAAATATTATGGGGAGGGGGGCTCTTGGGCGTAGAGGCGTTCAGTGGGGTGACAGTTATGAGACTGAGTGAACACTATTGCAGTACGGTGATACGATAAAATTGAAATATCTTCATTAGATAGGCTAAAGGTGTTGTGTTTACATGATTACTATTATATGCATGACTCTTAAATGCAGCTCCAGCCGTCTTAACCGCTTTAAAGCTGTAATAACGTCCGGTCTAAATGCATGCCTGAAGAATTTGCACAGAAGTAGTTTTGAACTCTCTACTGCCTCCCATGCTCAAAAACATTCGGAGTCGCTTATCTGAGTTCAACTCTAATGGTTTCTTTTCTTTCGCATACTCAGTTTTAGAACTGCGTTTTAAATTTCCCGAGATAAAAATTTTTAGGTTTCATTCGATTGATGTGTGAAAAAATAAAACTTCAATTTGCTGGGTAATTTCATACGGAAAGTTTTCACCAATACTGGATTCACTACACTTTTACTTTGGAAATACTTTGCATATCTTAAATTTTAAATAATCGGTAACCTGCTCGCAAATTTAAAAATGAGCTTCAACAATTATCTTACATGAAAAATACTAATAATAACATCTTCGTTAATCATTAAAGAGTTAAAAGTTACAGCAAACTCGAGTCTCTCCTCTTTTTGCGAGCTAAATCTCACACGCTGGTTAGCCATCTGTATATTTTTAACGACTTTGAACAAAATCATTGATTTTCAAAAAATAATGGGACGAATCACAACATGTTTAAGACATTACAATATATATATAACACTTAGAGAAGTAACACACATAGATTAAATAACTTAAATACATGGCAGGGGAGAAATTCAACGTTTGAGATGAAATGAAGCATTTCCTGCAGAATGCAGCGGAAGCACTCGAATGTTGGGAGAACTTAAACTGCCTGTGACGTCTACGATGTTGATTTTATAAAGTTCATGTGTAAACATGAGACATACTCAGAACTGCATCACAGTAATAACATTTCCTGTGACCGTATTATCCGTTTGCCTCCAAAATTGACAAAGTTTAACTTCTTAGACCTGGTGAAAACAAAAATTCTCAGTGTATGAGAACTTAAGCGTGAGTAATCGAAAATTTGGGGGGGCACAGGCCTTCCCAGGCACGCCCTAGTCACGCCACTGATAAAGGCTCTTTTGATAATGGTGAGTCGGGTTTTTTTGCTTTCTCACTTTCGTTTACTGGGTAGGAGAGTAAGGACCTTTACAGTAAACTTATATCTTGATCTTGCTTTCAAGTTTTTCTTTGGTTATATCTCCCCTTTCTCGTGCAAAAAAGGAAGGTCTTAATTGGGATGATGGGAAATTCTTATGCAGGATTTTTTTTCACGATTTAGTCCAGTTCCAAGTATCTTAATCTAAAGTTGTTATGTTCCCAGTCCATATTTCCGTGAATTTTCGTAGGAGTATCTTCTGGTTAACTGGTATTAACATGGTCTCCTATGAGTCTTGAGATTTGCTAAGTGAGTCAACGCCTATAAGTGACTTGCTACGACGATGTTGGAGAAGTGAAGAGGGCTTTATAAACTGACATGAGCATTGTACTGCCGAAAAATATAATGCATATGGGCATTATGCTTTTGTTACTGACCAAACCGTTCTGTTGATAGGGCAATTGAGAATCGATAGTTTAGATTTGTGAGTACAACACTCTTATGGCTATGGCTGCCTCATCTCAAAGCTGTGTCCTTAAGTAATTGAAGTTTTTAATACATTGAGGTGTAAGGTTCGAGTGCATGGCTGTTTCAAAAGAGTCCCAGAAGGTTAGTCACTGAACTGGGTAACCCAAAATGTACGTATACATAAAATACATAAAATTCGTTGACGGCTAACATTGATATGCGACTTATTGGTATTAGAGACAGTAAATAGTGGTAGAATTTCAATCTGGTGTTACGGATTAGCCGAGAACTCCGCAAAATTAGCGAGTAGGTCATCTAAAGTGGAAATTTGTGGCTATGTGATACGTCTGGTTGGACAATGGTTTCTGGACAGTCATGACTTGGTCATTGAGGAAGAGGGTATCGTTGTTGGTGACCTTCATTAGAACCTTCTTCAAGAGATCCAGTGGACGTGTTACTGACAGAATCTGATGGTGTAGTGACACTCACAGGCTTGCATTATAGTTGTTTTACCTCCATGAGATTAAAAATTTAGTTGAGTTTGTTATTTATGGTTCTGTACACTTCTTTGATATAGAAAAGTTCCCTTACGAGTTCGTCAGGTTCGCAAATAGTCTTCACAATTTGTTTCATTGCGCCTCGTTGAAACATTTGAGTCATAAAGTCAGTTATCCTCCTATAGATATTGGTAAAATCAGCTCATCAGGCGTTTCGGAAAGTTCAAAATAAGGGTTATTTTAATCATTTTCAACTGGTCACGGAACAAAAATGCCTGCGTTTGCTTACTTGTCAAAAGGAATTTACGACTTCTTAGAAAATTAAAATAAGAGTTACATCTAAGAGTATGGACAGAGATCAAGCCAAAATGGGGCCAAAACCCTAAAAAGAACAAACTCAACTCGTGGTTTGTCCGCAGACTACTGGTTATCCAGTGAATGTCAAATGTGTCATGTAGCGGACATTCTGTCGACCTAGACGTTGTAAGGTGTTTGGAAGCCAGTGACTTAATTTTGTTATAGTTAAGGTCCCTAAATCGAAGAGGTCATATGAAGGAACTTCGCTCAATCAAAGGCACAGAATTTTTTGGTACAGCTGTGGAAATTAACAAAAAAAAAACCACGAAAACAGTCGAATACGAAATGACATGAAAATGAACTTTAAACCTTCCCAAAACTTTTCATAATTCCTGAGTTTTGGAGAACGTAATCCTGTTAATAGATGTCGTCCTCGAAACAATTTTGTCGTGAATCTTAGCTTGTCAAAGACTATAGGCAGCTATCCAATTATTGCTATAGTATACAGAACCAAATCATTTATTGAAAACCAGCGTCCATTTCTGAACCTCCAGTTAGGTGTTTTTGGTAGAAAGTGATGGCAGCAGGCTCCACTGCCTGCAAAGGTATATCGTAGAGTTTCCAGTCAAATAGTAGATCTCATTGTTAAGAGAATTTGAAAAATAAAAGTAAAAAAATAAAATTCTCAGACAGGTGATTCGAGCCTGCTTCTTGATGACAAAAACTTAGGAAATCAGTTGATTTTTAGATGAATAAGCTGTTTCCTGGAGAAAGTGATTAAGTAAGAAGCGTTAATGTAAAAGTGAAGGGCCCCAGGGCATCTGCAAAAGAAATAGCTATTGTATGATTTTATGAAGTGAGCAACAAAACACAAACACTCTCCATGGACTAAAACTTGTAAATATTTTGCAAAGTTTTCATGTGATGGAAAAGCGTACGTATTCAGGAACCTTTTATGCTTGATTGTTTTACAGTGCTTATCTTCCGACAATGCGATTTATTGACATATTTAAGCAAATTTCCCTATGTTTTAATATAATGTCGAATTAATCCGGATTGTGCAGAAAATAGACAAAGCTTTGATTTATTTCTCTGCATCAGAATAACCTTTAATGGAACGAATATTAGCACGGACTTTACAAATAGATTAACTCGTCAACTCCGTTTCTAAACTCCTCTTCAAATGGTTGATATTACTGTCTTGAAAGTTACGCCCTCAACAGCACGGTAAAAAGCCCCAGGAATTAAAACGACCAGTTTCTAACTTTCATGAAACTTCATGAACCAGGAAGTAAAGAAGTGCTGATAGCTTTTAAACCAAAGATTATAAACTTTCTGTTAGGAAATTCGGAGGATCAAAAGGGATTCGAAGGAAATCAATTTGACGTATTGAATGTTGTCTACAAAGTGATAGGACGTCACGACGACGAGAAATTGGTATCCTTACCAAATAGAAGGTTGCAATGTTTAAATGTTCCACGCAACTGTGATGTCTTAATCAATAGTTTTTCAGTTCCATAACACAATAAAATCTAAAGAATGGCACAAGTCTTACATTTTCTGTATCCTTTTACTGCACTTTAAAGACTTCTATCAATCTTAATTCATTCATAAAATCTCGATGTCTTATCCTGATCATCGTATACCTCATTTTACGACACGATAAGTCTGACATCATTGATGTGAACTGGAGAACAGAGTAACACGACTTTTCTGACGTAACAAGTTCCATAAAACTTTGTCCTCCACTCAATCATGACGAAAATTAATTTCCGACCTTGAACTTTCGCAACAAATTAGAAAAAGCCTAAAAAGCAAGAAAAAAACCCATTAAATTTATAGTTAGGGAGAATTTATGTAACAGTTCCTTTGTTATGGAAGCTCGGCACCATCTGGAAACTAAATATTTCTACAATCAGGCTCGCCGTTATACTTCAGGAAACGTCGCCAAATTTTGAGGTAATTAATTGGTTATGATAAAATAATTTTATTTTTTATCAGCCTGTGCAATGTCTGTCTACCCAGGCCACGTAGGATTATTGAAATTTAAAACAGGATGAAGAAAAAGGAGTCATAAATAAATATTAAAAAAGGCACACATTCAAACCAAAGAGGAGATAGATGAGAAGTTTTGAAAAGGCTTATTGTGAGAAAAGAAAAAAAATTGCCAGATAAAAGAAATACACGCGACTGGATTACTGATTCACTGAGAAGTTTACAAAAGCCTTAGTAAGGAAGCGAATGTTAAATAAATTATTATTAGTGGTAACAAAAAGAAAGAATATGAGGGGAATGGGAAGAAACAAGAGAATTAAATATAATTTTAACATTTTCGATTTATGTAATTCCACTGAAATACGTTTGGACTTGAAGTCTTTCTCCGGCACAGTTGCCAGTATGTACTGTCCGCGATTACTAATTTTTCCCTTTTTTAAGCGATACGATTGAACTTGTCATGGGAAGAAATCCTGAACATTAGATTAATAACAACACTCAAAGGTATTTAATTACGTGATATTTTGAGGTCTCTTAATCTATAGGGCATTCAATGTATATAACTACTTCTTGAATCTGGAGCAAATGTACTGTTGAATAAACACAATAACAGCATTTATCATTTGGTATTGGTATTTTATTAAGTTCACGAAAGTTATCAAATTAACTTTTGAAGATTATTGATATTTTGATGCAGTTAACACTTCTTCATTTGGGCTAGTCGGACCATGGAAATATATTGAGCTTCAAAGGAAACCGGTCTACTCAGTACACTTACCAGCTCGGCACACGTAAATACTACCTCAGTCATGTTCAGAAACCAACTCGGACCTTCAACAAACTCTGTCTTAAAACTCTCAGGTGTTAGGATAAATTCATTAATTAGTCAATCCGAACTAAATTATCTACACCAAAAGATATAAATAGGGTTTGTCCAAGTGATATTGGATTAAATTTCACTTTTTCAGAGCCTCAATCGAGTATTATTTTTTTGAACTTTAAGTTCTAAATTATTGGCAGAGCTTAATGTGGCCGTAGCAGTATTGTTGAAAGTAAAATTTTACCCCTTGCTGAAAACTTAAAGCACTTTGAATTATCTCATTCTTTTGATTGATTATCAGATAGATTTCTTAACACTGGTCCCTACCTTTTCAAAATTAAAGGAAAAGATCTTAACCCAGATTTAGATCCATAAGTTATACTCTAGAAGAAGTAAATAATCTTGAGTCCGGTCAATCGGATAGTTGGGCGAGCTGGTCAACTCGTAAGCGTCTTCCTAGACCGCAGACCTTCCGCTGATGAGTCAATGGCGTAATTAATTATCTGTAGGTTTGACTCCGGTGTAGTCAATCTATTTTGGAAGGGATGAGTTTTTAATCCTCTGTTGCCATTGACCTAGTTTACACAATCTGATAAAAGTCTTCATTACTAATATTTGGATGCTCCAATTAAATTGGGTAACATTATATTCATGCATTAATATTAATTGTATAATTTTCATATCTTGGGTTTTTAGAAAGCATTCATAATTACCATAATTCATAATTCATAATTTATTGCGTGTTCCCCTAAGGGCTTTTCAACACTCAATTACAACGATTAAAATATTATATAATAATACAATAATTAAAAAAAACCGAAACCATTTACATTGAATATATTTAAGAAATCATATTCTTAGATCAAGTAAGTAAACAAATAATATACACTAAAATCGTTACAGCGTTCTATAAAATTTCCTTAAGAATTGTTCTTTACGTTTTCTCTTAAATGTGCTAAATATTGTAACATTTTTGAGATTGTCATCCAAATTATTCCATATTTTCACTGTTCTATAGTAGAATGTTCTTTGCCCTAAAGAAGTCTTATAAAATGGGATATCCAAAAGATGATAGTTTCTTGTCGCGCAATTATGCATCTCCGAACGCTTGGTGAACTTGTTTACAAAATAATTAAGTGCAAGATCGTTGAAACATTTACAGGCCATTGGAGTATCATGGTTGAATAGCACTTGTTCTACAGGCAGCCAATTGAGTTCACGCAAAGTTGGTGTAACGTGATCAAACTTTCTGGTATGTGTAATGATGCTAAAAGCAACGTTCTGTATTGCTTGAAGTTTCTTTATGTTCTTAGATGATGTGTTAAACCAAACCGTGGAGCAATACAAAAACTTATTGATTACAAGTGCTTCGTTGACTAATAATATGGTTTCATCATCGAAACTATCCTTAACGTGGTTAATCCGACATAGTTTACTCATGCACGAGACTAATTTAGAAGCATGATCATCATACGATCAGTATGAATCAAAATTAAGTCCCAAATCTTTGGCTGACCAAACGGGTTTTATGATCTTTCCCAAAAAATTTAAAGTCATTTCTGTGGGTGAATTTTGCAATATGAGCCTGGAACCGACAATAAGGAATTTAGTTTTATCGGGATTGATTAATAATTGATGTTCTACGTACCACTTTGCGGCTCTGTGAAGCTCTTCCTGAAGATTGATAGTTGTCTGTTCCATATCTTTAATAGAGAACGTTTCATAAAGTTTTGAGTCTTCTACATATGAGTCAAGACTACTTAATCGTATGGTAGATGGGAGATTATTTATATAAATGCAGAACAGAAATGGTAATAATATTTCGCCTTGTGGTATGCCATGAGTGATGACATAGTTGATCCAATGCGCACATTTTGCGATCTATAGCTCTTGAACCATTTGACAAATTCAAGAAATGCACCAATACAACTCGATTTTTTAATAAAATTGAGTGGTTGACACTGTCAAAAGCTGTGGACAAATCTAATTAGATGAGTGCTTTTACCAGCTCTTTATCGATGGCATTCAACATGGTGTCACTAACCAGGATATTTAGGGTTTCTGTAGAATGAAGTCTTCTATTGCCCCTTTGATGTGCCGATAAATGATGGTTCTCTGTTAGGTAATCGCTAAATTGATCTAGAATAGCTATTTCGTGGACTTTTGATATAATTATTTGAAGCAACATCATGATCCCCGTTCCTTTGGCCATAGGAGTACGGGCACAATTTTGTAGGGGATACTGAACCGAATTTGCCGGAATGACATGTCACCTAATAGATCATTATTACGTCATCCGTCATATGACGTCATCATCCAAACCTATAAACTGAATATTCCGATGAAGACATAACCCTTAAGAACACGAAATATAAGCGTTAAAAACAAGAAAATTCTAAAAAGGAATTGACATCAGGATTACAAGATAATCTTATTTAGGTATTATAACCACATCAACTAATAGTAACTTTGTATACACAGTATACGTACAATAAGGCAAAGTAGCTCCAAAAAGTTTCCTCTTGTTTATATCAGATATTTCCCATACATCATTTCGACTGTCTTCATGACCTCTTGTGGCAAGATTTTGTTGCGCGGTATACATCAAACATTGTATGATTACTTTTAAATAATGCCTGTTTCTCGCAACCTGTTCCTGATGAGCACTATTTAACTGCCGCAACACGGAGGTGTTCTTTTTCTGCATTGACTTAAATTTTACCCATTTTGTCGTAGAACTTACATGATTCTCGCTCTTGGCATGTTTACTTAGCTTTGACGTTTTCTTCCAATTCGTATACATGAACGAAGTATCCTTCTCAAATTTTATACGTGCAAAACACACGCATGCGTCCTTCTGCACATCATAACTGATCCAGAGATACTGCTTTTACCATTCAGGTTGAAATCTTCGGGCAAATGGTTCACTGCCATTTTTGTTTGCAGGGTATTCGTCTAATATAAGTTGTTTTGGGGTCTGACAAGTAAATATTTCTTGCGTTGTCTCGCTGGTTTCAGTGGGAACGGACACTTTTTCAGACTGTTGATTTGAAGCAAAGATAAATAAATCAGCTGTGTTGCAACCCACTAAGTCAACTTTTTTATAAAAAGAAAAATGTCCACCATGCAAAGCCTCAAACAATATAGGATAGCTCGTCACCTACGACAATGATTGTAAAAGTTTTTGTGCTGATATTTTACAGTGGGGGCTAAAACTTTGAGTCCAGCACAAGAAAACAGTCATTTTCATTACTTTACCAAAATATTGATTATTGGAATAGGGGGTGCTTTATTTTTTGCAAACACGACAGGGAGAAAGCATAAAACAAGACAATCAAATAGCAGTTTTATATTTTCTACAACAGCTTAATTAATATTTAGTGTGTCCTCCTTTTGGTTTGAGAACAGCTAGCACTCTATGTTGCATAGATTCCTCCAGTGTATGGATGGTCTCTGGTTTCACGTTGTTCCAGCAGACTTGGAAAGCATACCAGAGAGTCTCCTGGCTGGTAATTGTATGGTTTACTTTTTATCGTTTTAAATGTTCCCACAAATGTTCGATTGGATTAAGATCTGGAAATTGTTGAGGAAAATCCATAGCAGATAATACTCCTTTTTGTTCTTTACTTTTCAAATAACTGCTACAGAGTTTTGACTTGTGCTTGGGGTCATTATCTTGCTGTAACATGAATTCCTGACCACACAATCTTATGCCTGATGGTATAGCATGCCTTTGGAGGATGGAATGGTATTTTTCTTTGGTTAGATTATTTATTTTGTAAAGGTTGCCGACACCATCGTAACTGAAACATCCCCACATCTGTATGCTTCCACCACCATTTAGCCATTCTTTCATTACTTCGTCGTCTAACATATTGACGTCGCTTATTGCTAGACACCTCGAATTTGGATTCATCTGTAAAAAGAACCCTTTTCCAATCGTCTACACAGTATAATACTTGTATTTTTTGGCCCATGCTAATCTCTTGCGCTTATGTTGGGGTCTAAGAAGCGGTCTGGACACTGCTATCCGTCCATGGAGCCCCTGACCGACCAATCGTCTTTTCACCGTAGATTTGCTGACTGGCTTCTCACGTGTTTGGTTAAGTGAAGCTTGAATTTCTCCAGCAATTGCCATCCTGTCACGTAAAGATGTTATCTTTATGTACTGGTCCTCTGCAGAAGTTGTCGCTTTTGGTCTGCCAGATCTTGACCTTGAAGAAAAGGATCCAGTTTCGGTAAACCTCTCCACTGTTCGTTGCAGGGCACCTTTCGAGATGTTTAACTTTGCTGCAATTTTTCTTTGAGATAATCCCTCATTTCGTAGAGCAATAATCTGACCTCTGACTTCTTCACAAAATTTTTTAGGCATTTTGAAGTAAGATACATGAATGTCAAAACAGTATCAGTATTTAAAAGACAAATGTTGTCTAGATACATGTGGCAGTTTGCGGATCAGTTTCATATAGAAATAGGTGTGCTCCTGGCCTGGACAATTGCCAAAAGCTTTGGTGCAGTAATCCATGGACATCAAAAGTGAGATGAATTCGTACTTTTGACCCCCACTGTATATTCAGTATTTTTGAGTTTTAACTTCGAAATATTTAACATAACTCCTCAATGAACATAATTTAATGTATATCAATAACGAGGAGCTTTTCTAGTATCTATCGATGTCAATTTAGGATCAAAAAAATAGCGTCGTAAATCTCGACGCTGTTGGAATTAATTAGCTGACAACAAGGACAGGACAGAGTTAAGTCACTTCATACAAGTCTTACAGAATATCCGTTTGAGATCTGGATGATGAAGCAGAAGTAGATGTGTTACCGGAGATTTAGGTTTAGGGCTCGAAACTTCAGGACCCGGCTGCATTACAACAATCTCTCCTCTGTTTTTCTCATTAACTGTGAAAATAACTGTGTGAGACTTTGCGACAACGTTTCTGACCTAAATTCAAATTATATAACCGAACTTTGCACTTTTGACAACCCGAATTTCGTCAAAGGATTTAAAAACAGACTATATACTGACAATTGACTATGGTTAATTTGTATGGCATGACTGCCGTTCTGTACTCACTGATCGTGTCGACAAAATTCAAAAAAAGCTAATGAGAATCATATTACATGCGAAAAGTTTAACATATACACAACATATACATAGTTGATTAAGTGTTGAAGCTTTACATAAAGGGTACGGGTTTTTAACATATCTTTTTATTTCTAAAATTGTCAACATTTTTTATCGTCCAACGCAATTCAAAAATTTCTTTGTTTTAAGTACGTTAGGAAGTAAACTATATTTAATCAAATCTTAATAGTCCTACCAAGGTGGCCACCCCAACTGGATAAATTATTATTAGCATTGCGGCCACTCGAGATTGAATTCCATTCCTATGTCAAATAGAAACATTAAGGTTTGTGGTTGTTCTGAAAATTTGATTTTTAAATTTCTTTTAGAATTGGATAACTCTTCTCATAATTGGAGCTTATAACTCTTATTCTATTTTTTTAAGTCTCATAAGTAAATTTAATTATTGTTCATACTGTTAACCCGTTTAAGAGCAACTACAATACCTTTACGGGACATTGTAGTTTAAAAAAAAAATTTATTATTGTTATTAATATAATTACTATTATTACTATTAATATTATAATTATTAAAATTTCAATAACCTTCAATCACTCAAATGCTAGTAACCGAATCCACATCCTGTTATATATTTTTGCCACCAAATTACCCGATTAAGATTGTTAAACGGAGACCGACTTCGAACCTTAAGATGGCTATCTAGAACACTTCGGTTACGTTTTGCTTTATTCAGATGTGTTATAGGGAAGAGTTTGAGTGAAACAAAGACGTGTTATTGACAAGAACCGACCTGTTTTGAATTCTTTTTGATACGTATAGAATAACACAAAAGTCATGTTTACAAACATAAAATCTCACGGACATGAATCAGGTGAATATTTTGGTATGACTTTGAGACCATTGCATTTAATTTGTCCTCAATTACGTCCCAGATGGCGTTTATAACCGTCATATTAATATGCAAATATTTGTTGTGTATAAATGTTATAGACCAGAACAAATGCAGCGAGTTTTATTTACCACTGAAGTGATTGAATATAAAACATAATTTGCTTGATTGAGGATTATGCTAAGCACTTTATCTATTCTATTCATGCAGGACCTCTGACAACAGGCTTGACTGCTGTAATGCATACAGAATTACCTCACGCGGTCTAAAGTGGTGCAGCGCAGATTGGAGTCGATATCCTCCATTCAATGAATGTGGTAAGGCAATATCTTCAATATCAAGTTGAGTAAAAGTTATACTAAATGATATATAAACGACAGTGGATTTTTGGACTTAACGTCTTTTGGTAAAATGAAAATTTGCTACCAAATGTGGTTAGTGCAGGAATAAGGATTCATTGATTCACCAAATTATTGCCGGACTGTGTAAGGATGGCTGATCGACGGATCGCAATAAAAAAGTCATTAGCAGAGGAAGTTCAGTTCATCGCGCATCAAAAACATACTTAAGCTGTTTAATTCCCAAATCGTGTTGTTATCATTATGTATATGTAAAAATTAGCCTTGGTCAAAAAGAAAATATTGAAGGAGGCACGCGTGGAAAGTCTTCGACTGAAAAGTAAAGCACCAGTTAAAGTGGCAAAAGTAAATACTGTCAAATTTGTACTCGAGGTCCATGACAATGCCGAGCCTCCAAACTTATTCTAACATGTTCCCATAATACAGGACTATATTAACATCTAAGGTCTTGAAATTAACATTCGAAACCAAGTTGATTATTCTGGTATATCTAACTACGTCGCGCAAACACAACCAATTAAGTGGACACATTAAAGCAGTGCTTGGTTCATTTTTCGCAGTGCATACTAATAGTTCAGTCACAATCATGAATTTTTAAGATGTAGGCGCCTTTCTTATTAGTAAAGTCTTGAAACGTTTTTAAGAATTTTAATTGAAAATAGCATTAAAGACAGAGTCGAACGCATTCATCTGCTTGTCGTGGCTTTTTAATTTCTGCTGGGAGTACTTGGCTTATAACTACACAGGCAGTCAAAAAGAACTGCTCAAGCTCGACTTTTTGCACAGTAAAGGATTATCATCGCTTACAACCTACACCAAAGACCTTAGTTAAGCTCCATATCCCACAATTTTTGTAAGGATTTGTTGCCATTTTAAGCAGTTTTCAAGGGAAGGTGTGTTTTTTCCGAATTTATCAGAACATCACTGCGAATGATTGGTGCAGTGAGAATCTCAGGACAGGTCCAAAGACTATGGGTCCAAAACCAAGAATAAGTCTTGAAAATCGCGGAAAAGTACTTGCATTATCAGAGGAAAGCTACTCACAAAGAGATCGCTGTTCGAGCAGTGGGCTGCAGTCAAAGAAGTGTCATTGACATCTTGAAGAAAGAGCGACTGACAAATGTGAAAGAACTATGGACAGCAGTCAATGCTGCCTGGGAAGGATTTTCACGCAAACGCTTAGTTAATTTGATTGACAACATGTCTAGCAGATGCGAAGCTATCTTCAAGGTCAGAGGAGGGCCCACAAACCATTAAATTTTTCCTCACTTATAGTTTCAAGTCTTATTTTTGGTGTTTTGGTGTTCTGTGACAATGTTACTTAATATCACTATCTGTCCTGCTGGTGAGCAGTTCTTTCTAACTGCGTGTGCATTTCGAGATTGGCGACATATTACAGTTTACACACAGTTGCATGAATAATAAGTTTCGATAAAGTTAGTTCTCTTAATTTCCAAAGTATTTACAAATGTAAAGGTAAGAAGGAAGCAAGATTTTAAGTAAGGTAAATAAAAATTCTGTGTAGAATCGTATTGCACTGCTAAAACTGCGATCGGTTTTGGCAGGACTCATGTCAGGGCCTTTATTCACAGCAGTGGCGTAGGAAGCAAGTTGGGATTGGGGGGGGGGGGGGCGATCTCACGAGGCGCCACAATGGTTGGCGCGAAGAGAAAAACTTTTTAAAATGTAGAGTCTCTAGATCGCCGGAAACATCATGTTTAGAGTCTCATCTATTTCTTTTATAATCGTCGTGCAGGTCCGTACAAAAGATGAATTCTGACTATGTACAGTAATGCGCGAGGATAATGCGGACATTTTGTTAATTACTTTTGTACAAAATCTCTCCTTACTGTCTGCATCTGCAAGTCCGATCGTAGCGGTTTGCCTGTCTTTTTAATCGTGCGATAAGAGTTAATACAACTATATTATTAGTTACAATACTTCCTCAGCTTGTGACTACTGTTCTGGAAAAGGTTTTAATCGAAGCAACCAAAAAAGGCCCTTCTACATTCGTTACAACCTGCAAATTTCTTGGCGATCTCGTGGATGTCAAGTTCATCGATTTCCGACTGATAAATGTTAAGAAGCATGACATTGTTCAGTCTTACTTGACCCATATTCACTCGAAGATACGATTTCAGTCTTCGAAGCACCGAGAACGTACGTTCAGCTGTAGCAGATGTTGCTGGAATAGTAAGGTATAGCCTGAGAAGCTTGTCGACCTCGGAAAACAGTTTTCGGTTGTTGACATTTTCAAGCATCACTTTGCACAGGGTTTCAAGCTTAGTGACCTGTTTTATTGGCACTTCAGCATTCGAACACTTGACCAAATCAGGAAGCATCTTCAGTTGTAAATCCAGACGTTTCTCGTCGAGATCTTTAGCGTATGTTTCCGAAATTGCTTCGGGAATGGCAGAGTGATTTGTATTGGTAGCTGTTAAAAGTAATTGTTCAATATCTCCAAGCAGTGAAAATCTTTTCTGGTCAAATCGTCGACCAAGTTCTTCATGTAGAATATCAAGAACTTCAAAGTATTGCTGTCGATGAAATGCCTTCGGGGTGCTGAAGCGATGCCCAGGAGCACCATCATCTAATCTTGTGGTTGCTTTCCGTTGACGTGCCAGAATTGGAACTTCTGTTTTATTTTCTGATTCCTTTAATACGCGATCGTAGAAACTATTAAATTCTTCATCTGAACGCATGCGCTTGTTGTAGTTGTGGGTTAGATTGGAAGAATTAAGGACGACTTGGATGTTGCAATCTTTACTCTGCAAGGTCCGAGATAGTTCCTCTCCTGCACTGAAAACAAGATAAGACAATCGCAAACCAAACAGAGTCGAGAACTTCTCAAGCCTTCCAAGCATACCATCTGCTTTCAGACCAATATCTCCGCCTTCTTCAACAACTACTTCGCAGGTTGCTTTAACAGCCTCATACTTGGTCAAGACAGCATAAATAGCTTCGGTTCGAACTGTCCAACGAGTTGGGCAAAGAGGTTTTAGATTCTGATGGCTGGTGATGGGATTTTCTTCAACTTCCATTCGCTTTTCTCTGAATATTTCGGCCCGCTTTGGAGATTTGTTTATAATATGGACAGCTTCCCGGACGAAGTCTGAGGCATTTTTTATCAGCCGAGACGACTTGTAGGCATCTTGTAAACACAAATTAAGGCTATGAGCTAAGCAGTAAACTGGAATTGCACGTGGTTTCTGTCGTTGGATTTGAGACGCGACACCACGAAATCTACCATTCATCGCTGCAGCACCATCATAACTCTGGCCACGACAGTTATTCAAAAGCAAGACACATCGTATGAGAGCATCCTTAATGTGTGCTACGATTGAATCAGCTGTGCAACTTGAGATTTGAAACAAACCTAATGGATCTTCGTGGATGTTGCATGACTTATCTACCCAACGACAGCAAATTACCAATTGCTCTTTATTTGAGATATCTCTTGTCTCATCTGCCATGACACCAAAATATTCTGCCTGGTGGATTTTCTTGAGAATTCTACGCAGAACGTCCTGGCCCATCATACTGACTAATTCATTCACAATCTGAGGAGATTGATAACGGTTTAATTGCAGCCATTCTAAAATTTCTGGTACATCTTCAGCTCTAGTCATCATCATCTGATGTAAATTTCCATCTTTTTCGTTATGCCCTAAATTTAAATGTTGGATGTTGTCAATGTAGGTTATGTTTTAGAAATGCCAGATGCGTTTTTAGCATGGACAAAAAATCAATAACAAACTTGTTACTTACCTCGTAATGCTATTCCTTGCCTCAGAAGATATTTAATGGAAGATATTTCCTTTTTCAGCAATAACAGGTGTGATGCTTGAGACTTTTCAAGTTCAGTTGCTAGCTGGTTAGCAACATAAATTCGTGCATTTATTGTTACCCTGTAAAGATGAAATTAGTAGCTACCAAGCATTAGTGCATGAAGAAGATAACAAGTTACTATAATCATTTCCGAAATAGGTAATGGCAATTTGTGAACTTACTTCAGATAGGCGATGTTACGTTTTCACATCGTCGCAGGACAAAAGATAGTGAATATGGTGTAGCTTTTAAAAAGAAACTAAAAGTGAAGAAGTGCCTGATTATCAATACTGTCTTTATCCAAGACCAAGGAAGACGTTATCGGTTCGTGTTCTTCACACAGATTTTCATCTGCAAGAAAATGGCACTAAAAGCCTTTAACATTGGTTTCTTTAAACTAAACTACGACGTGCCGAGTTACCAAACAAGAGCAAAGAAACTCAGTTAGCATAAGTACCCAACAGCCGGGAAAATTATAATATACCGTGGCATAATCAAAAACGTTACGTAAAATTGCTCACCGTCTCGTACGTTGCTGACGTTTCTTTGTTCAGTCTCTTCGTTAGTAGACTCGGAGGCAGTTAAGTGAACGGACTCCTGTCAACTCTCTTTGCGTTAGAAATACTCTTTGATAGAACGTGCGAGTTTATTTGCACTCATGATTTATTCATATGTTCGTGCTTGCAGGTGCGCTAGATGATAACTTTTTAACGAGGCAAATACCGCTGCTTGGCTCAGCAATACAAAAGCAAAATGAAAATAAAATATGACGCTCAGTTCAACTTCGATGAAAAATGATATAAACTTTTCGAACACAGATATTTCATTTATATATACACGAGCTCAGATACCTCAGAAATTCCAAAAATGTCACCGTATTTTTCAAATTCAATTATTTTTGGGGGGCCCGAAAGACATCCCGGGCCCCTCACATTTAATATTGGGGGAGCACGGCCCTCGCGGTCCCTCCGCTTCCTACGCCCTTGATTCACAGTATACCAGGGGCAATGCTCTCCCAGTAATCGGAGTTGTACCCCAAGTCACCGCATTTCTGACCTCGAAAAAATTTGCCGTTACTTTTTTATCATACTTGCAAGCTTAGGGAAAAAAGGGCCATGTGTGAATACTTAAAAACAAAGACAGTTTGTCTCAGAACTTTTTTGAATTAGGGGTATGAAAATAATTAAATTTTTAAAAGGTCTTATCACAACTAGATGGCATACAATTCTTGTAAATATCACAGCTTTCATTAAGTTTCCCTTTAATTTCAACGACATGTTTTGGAAGTACTTCTTTCTTTGTCAGGTTAAGTAAGATTTTACAGTTATGTTACGTGTGGCGGTTAGGTTGTGTGACTGAACATTTTTGCGTCAATATCTTCTTATGTATAAACCTTATTAAAAAACAAAACACGGAATACACTTGACCCACCCTTTATGTAACATATGCTACATACGTACGAAAATGCTGACGTAAAAGTGTTGAATGACTCAAGCACACCATCACACGTTATTGTCACATCATAATTGTAAAATCTTATTTTAACCTAAAGAAAGAAGTACTTCCGAAACATATTATTGAAATTAAAGGAAAAGATAAAAAGTTGTAATGTTTATAAGAATGTGATTTTTGGAGATTTTTTTAACAGATTTTAACCTGAAAATACAACAGGATGCTTCTCAGGTCTAGTTTGGATGTCGTTCTTCAATCGACTCTAGTTTATTATCAATTGGTTGGAGTAAAGTACGGCAACGTCTTTATACGTCGTACAGCAGTCTAGTCTTACCTATTTTTAATGCATTAGAGTCAGATGCCACGAACATTTTATGGGTCACACTTCAGTCGGCCCAAATCTATCACATTGACTTAGAGCAAAATATTAGCCCATACGCAATTTCTAATAATTTCAAGGTAAACATGGCACTATAAGAACGACATACTTTCCACTTTTCAACCGACTGAATGGTAGACATATTTTAGAAATATGCTGCCATGAACTGCGAGTTGCTGAACCAACTTTTAATCACTGACATTTGGTCCAAGTATGGTAAACCAACTAGTCCTCACAAAACACAACAAAAATAGCTGCCAGCTTTATAAGGAATAGATTGCTAACCAAGTAAAAGTAATGGAACGTGAGAAAAGCCATATAAAGAAATAATTACTTTTCAATGTCATGTTGCTCGCTTCACAAGTGCTTGCTCCAGTAACTGATTTAACCCCGGAAACCAAATCAGTCCCCGAGATCTTGATTTTGTTTCTGCAGTCCCTAGTACCCGTTTTTATTTTCTTGCAACGAGAAGACGATTTGTAATGTAATCAAACATGTCTTACAGCCTGGTACAGAAGCCATAGTTCGAGCAATGTCTTGACTGAAACTGGCCATCCATTTGTTACAACACTCTTAGTTCCTGTTAGTAATAAATTCCTTAATGTCTCTAATCTAACTGTCTTAGACCTTAGCAAAAAACAGGCCATGCTACCTCAGTGTCATCTCCAGTTTCGTTTACTATGTATGTTAATATTGAAAAAAAAAAATACGTGGAAAGGTTTTAAAACAGGAGAAATTTACAAACATTAGTGTTTGCTGTTCACTGACTGTTAATGCTGGATGAAGTGCCTTAAAGCTTGTGTAGGATCAGCCTCTACAAGAGTTCATGTTGGTTACGGCATTTGCCCTTCGAAAATATGACGAGTACAGCAAACTCACAGCGTTTTGTTTATCAAGAACTTCCAGGTAATGAAGTAATTTGTGTGATTGTTGACAAATTGTTAATCGATTGATTTAACGAGGAAGAACACCTGAAGATTTCCATAACAATCTTCAAGTGATTCCTGAATTACAGTTTCAGAGTCCAACTACCTAATAGCATATTCATAGCCAGATAATCTGACCTGGTTTTCTTCAGTAACGGAGACTTAAGAAAACAGATGAAATGATAAAAATCATCAAGATATCCATTACATGTCACAGTTCAGGACTGTATTCCTAGCCTGAAATGTCTGTAGCTTTTCCAGATTAATTATCTAATGTTATCTGTATTAGCTCAGCAACACTTCAAGTTGCTGGAATACAAGCCGTGGAATTTGACGGCTGACTGCCATCAAACCTTATAGAAGTAATATAGTAAACATTCAGGACTAAACTTACTAATTTACTACTAAATTAAGGTATAGGTATGTTTTCAATAAGAATATATCTCTATTTCACAACAATATTATAATATCTAAAGAATGGTTTTAATACTGTAATATCATATTAGTATCGATCGATTCGCGCATGCTCAGATATAATAGGATCTTGCCATGTGTTGTTGTTCTCCGCCATATTAAATAAACCAGTTATGTTCTTTTGAGGACTTAGTGCATGGTTCTTTTCAAATTATTCTCGACTACACGAGGTTTATACCTTGCAAATACAATACTAAAAATTAATAACTCTCATTCAATCACTACTGTTGGCTTACCCACATTTGGGTCCCCCTTCTTCACAAAAGCAATTCAAACTTCAGCAATTCTTTAACCTTCTTCAATTGACCGGAGAGTTGCTCACCGTTAATAATGCGTCTTTGGACTTTGTATACCGTGTCGTTGAACTTGCGACGGTTTTACCGAGATATATCTCTAGAAAAACGCCAGGTTAGACTTTTAAGCCAAATTTAGCCAGAGTCCCACGATGATAAGAAAGTATCAAAATGACTGCACTAACATCGTCGTTCTGTCTGAAATTTTGTAATTCTGTTACAGAATTTTGTTACAGAACTACATTTTGTGATGCTCAGAATGCATAAAAACTATCCTCAAATGCAGGAAATGGCATCTCCGAGACTCCAAATTCCAAAATTTTCCGGGGGAGCATGCCCCCGGACCCCCCTAGAGGGGTCTCGCGCCTTCGGCACTCGCACTGACTCTGAAGTCACAGTAGCATGACCAGTCATTTATAGTCAGCTTCGCCACTGATCAGGATGTCTTGTGTGCAAAGCATCAAAATAGATTGTTTGACATAATCAAGTCCCAAAAGGTGGAGGACCAATTGTACGGCCAACGTGACTTTGCATTCCAATCAAAAAGACCCGATTCCAGATCGTAAAGCATGTTAAAGTCTCCACAGAGAAACATGGATCAAGTATATTACCCTAAAAGATTCCAAGAACGTACTTCTATAACCTGAGAAGACTCGAAAACAGTTGAACTATCTGAGTCGTTTCTCCAATGCTTAAATAACTCAAGACTAATATGGTAAAGGAAAACAAAACACCAAAACTACAGTCAGCGCCCTGTAACAAAACACCCTGATTGTTAATTCTATTGTTTACATTAGGATTTGTTCAGGATAAACAATCCCGGGACTCAGTGTTCGACTCCGAGTGGATTTCTTGCACACATGCTATATTTGTACTTTTACTGTTCAGCAATTTAAAGAAAGTTTATCTTTTAATTAGAGTCCAGTGACCTGGACATGCAAGGTGAAGGTACAAATTATTCTCAACAAAGATTGAAAAAGTTCATATTGTTCTAGTGGATGGGGTAGAGCACTATGGTAGGGTGGTTGTTTCCTTCAGATTGCCAAAGGCAGTAACTAAGGGTTCATACGGGAGATCTTTGATCTCTAGCAGAAGAAATTGTTGGCAGTAGCCAGAGTGTAATAATGGAAGTGTTGACGGGAACGAGATCGGTTACTATTCCCCACAAGGGAGTGCGTACTCCTTTTTATATTGGTAGGGTCAGACGTAGGATTAGGGAGGAAGTTCAAGCCAGTTTATTGTTTCTTTTGCTTGTCTGGCCCCAATGCTTTACTTAGACGGAGCCGTCATTGTCTTACGCGAGGTAATCCGTTGGCGAGTTGATGATCGTTGGTGCTGTTGCAAGGGAATCTTTCCTTCAAACTTATCTGATATATTGTCTTGTGGTTACTCGGCACTGTTTGATTGACCGACGTTGGCCTTAGAGTTGGTCTCTGTGGTGCTTGGTGTCTCTGTGGTGTTCTACAACAGCTGTTTGCTGTTGTAGAGGACAGGGGGGAACTTTGGACAGCATGTAGGAGGATTCTCTCCATCGTTTTGACCCGGATTACGTAAACTTTGCGTTTGTTGCAATGGTTGCTGGCAAACTTTGGGTTCGTGACTCACTTTACCGAGCTTAAAATAAATGGGTAATCGATCTTTAGGTCAGGTAAAGTAGGCGTGGCCACAGATTGGAAGGAACGATGGGATGGGCGTACAGATGCTCATGAGGCATGAGAAAATATCTATATGATATATCCACGTAGATTATAATTTCATTGGAAATCTTTTGCCGCGGGGTGCTAAATCTCCTTCTAAGATAATGTACAGGAATTCCACAAGCTAGTAGCTGACTGAGACCCATTTTTGTAGATAGGTTGGAGCTCCAGAGAGTAGACCCGGAATGTTAGTTCAAGGTGTTGAACATCTTCAATCGTGGCAGAATTATGCAAAGTAATAGGGAGTTGATTTGCATTGATCTTTTGAATACATTTAAGCTGAGTCTCCAGTTTCCTACTAGTGAATTGCTAGGTCTTGGAGCAAGACACACCAAAACGGTGTGACTCACCGACATAAGAAAATTACATAACCACGGCAAGCAGACAACTTAAGAAAATACAAAATAAAACAAATTCCGAAAATAGACATCTTGTGTTCTTGATATTCAAGTTAAAAAACAAGAGTGTACTGACAGAGTCGGTGATATTTCGTCTTTATTCCAAAGACTGTCAAACCAATGAGACTACAAGCAAGCGGTGATCTATATGTATAGCTATTTACAGACGCAGCGGAAGTATACAATTACAGGATGGTGTAAGCCAATGTGATGGTCTAATGGCTCTAGAACAATGACAGTTTTTTACAAGCTTTAAGACCACTGTTGAGTTGTGGCATATTACGTTTTATCAATAGTGATTCTAGGATAAGGAGTTGATTAGGATCGTTATTATTACAACGATATAAGATTTTAGTATTAGTTGGAATTAGATTACAAGGATTGCAAAGTAAGTCAGTGAAGTCCTCCTCAGATTCAATGTCAGGAAATGATGAAAGGCGAGAGATGAAGTTTGCGTCTGGACAGTCTAGGAGATGTTGAGATATGGCACTAGAGTTATTGTAATTGGTAGCGTGCTGTGTTAGTCGAGATTGTAGGTTACGTTCAGTTTTGCCTATGTACGTTTGGCCACAGCCAGGACATTTAAATTCATAAACAACGTTAGCTTTAGAAAGTTCCGGAATTTTATCCTTTTTGAGACAGAAAAATGACGTTTTCTTGGTTTGATAAATCACGATTGGTTTAATGGGAATTTTCAAACTGCGACGGATTTTGTGAATGACGTTGAAAACTAGATTTTCACCTTGTTTTCCAAGATATGGTATTCTGAAATAAATTTTTGGCGAATCATTGTCGGCAATATGTTCCATTGAATTAGTGTTAGATATAACCTTGTTTTTGAGTTTGTGAATCAAAAAGTTCCGGACTTTTAGAGGAAAACCGTTCCATGACATAAAAGATTTTAACGTACGAATTTGGTTATCAAATAATGTTTGATTACCTTAAACGCGCGAAAGAATAAAGAGTTTATCCAAGTGGTTTTGCGGTTGAAAGGTTCAAAACTAGAAAAATGCGTGTACTGGCCTGTGTGAGTTGATTTTCGGAAAATATCAAGGCCGTCATCGGTAATCTTGAGATCGAGAAAGTGAACATGTGAGTCAGAAAAATCGTCAAACGTAAATTTAAGATTTTTATCAAAACTGTTAAATTTTGAAAGAACATGAGGAATATCAGAAAGCCGGATGAGAACCAAGGTATCATCGACATAACGACGATAAAACTTAATGACACCTGAATTAATCAGATCTGAAACAATGACATTTTCAAATTCGGTGAGTATTATGTTTGCTAGAACGGGTCCTAGCGAAGACCCCATAGAAACGCCATCGAGTTGTTCATACAGAGTTCCATTGCATGAAAATATAGTTTTAGTGCATGATTCAAGAATAAGTTTTTTGAGAGTTGACTTCCGGAGTGTAGTATCAATTAGATTTTGTTTGTAGACGCGATCTAAGATTATGTTAATTGTTCTACGCAAAGGCACGTTAGTAAAAAGAGACTCGACATCGAAGGAAACAAATTTATAACCTTGGGAAATTAGATCTTTTGGTATAGATTTAATTGCTTCGGCAGCATCGAAAGAGTCTCGCAGTGAAAATTGATTAAGAGTAATGGGATTTAAAAGGCTGGCAATTACATCGGAATGAAAACGAAAAAGAGCAAGCAAGTTCTTGCTTCCGAAAACGAGAACGTTCCACAAGATAAATATTCCATGGAAAACCACAAGGGAAAGTTAACCAATAAGCAAAAATGACTTGCACGTAAACTGAAAATACTTCTCCCGATAGTACAATCTTGTAGCAGCTGGAACCAGTAGAAGTAGCCCTTACATCGTCGATCCGTAACAGCTCATCAATTTCTATGTCGTCAGCGAGTGGGCCGAGTAAAGCGATCTCATCCATGCTAGTACTGTTTTTGATTTTATGTACCTTTACAATATTGTGGGGATTACCGAAAGTGCAATGAAATCTAAGTCGTGGGAATGAGACCCAACTGGAGAAGATGACAGAACGCTGACCACTCAGACCATCTATGATAGCCCTAAAATAACACTAGTTTACTGGCAGCACTCCTGACAAGAAAAGCGACTAGATTTTGGAAAGAAAAGAGACTAGATTTTGCTATAACTTTTAAGTGTTAAGTGATTAAAGAAAACGTTAACGTTAGTATTTTCCTTGTAAGATAATTGCTTAAAGCTAATTTTTTTAAATTTGCGAACAGGTTACCGATTATTTAAAATTTAGGGTATAAATGGTGTTTCCAAAGCGGCTGTGTAACGCAATCCAGTATTAGTGAAATCCTTGCGTATGAAATGAAGCAGTGAATTGAAGATTTATCTTTTTACATATCATTCAAATGAAGCCTAAAAAGTTTCATCGCAGGAAGTTTAAAATACAGTTCTAAAACTGAGTATACAAAACAAAAGAGACTATTAAAGTTTAACTCAGATCAGCGACTCCGAATGTTTTTGAGCATGGAAGGCACTAGACAATTGAAAATTATTTCCATGAAAATTCTTCGGGCATGCATTTAGACTGGACGTTTTTACAGCTTTAAAGAGGTTAAGGCGACTGGAGCTGCATTTGAGTCATGAATGTAATAGTAATTATGTAAACAGAACGCCTTTAGCCTATCTCATGGTGATATTCTAATTCTATCATAAGTATTACCGTATAGCAATTGTGTAAACTCAATCTCAGAACTAGCACCCCACTTGAACGCCTCTATGCCCAACAGTCCCCCCAACTACTTTTGTCTAGCCTCGCCATTCACTGGCGGAGCCAAGTGGGGGGTTTGGGGTTTAAACCCCCCTTGAGCCAGAAACAATGTGGGGAGTCCTCGCTATAATTCCCATGTTTACAAAATAAACTTGACTTGCATCTTTTTTTCTTTAACTGTGCACCTTATGTAAGTGATAAAGAAACCACCATCCTTTAAATAGCTAGAATAACGGAAGACCTACTTGACCAACCCATCTCATAAACCTGGAATCCCAACTGGCCTGGCAAACCTCCCTTTCACAAAATCCTAAATGCACCCTTACTACTGACCACATTCTTCAGATTGAGGCATCCAGCAGTTTAGAAGCAAATTTTAAAAAATTTTGCCCATCATCTTCAATGCGGTAATTTTTTGATAGCTTCCCTGTACATTCTGTTCTTCTTACCATTTAAAAGTATGAAATTAACATACCAAACAGTCTAACTTCAAGCAAGGCGGACCGAAAGATAGGGAGATAGATGGAAAGGGTTATTGGTAAAATGGATGATAGACAGCTAGACAGGTTAACAGATAGATCACTGACGAAGCCAAAGGGGACATAGGGGAAAGTTTGCCCCACAGAATGATAGAAAAGGGACAAAATTGGGACGAAAAGGAGAAGGAAAGGAAGAAAATGAAAACATCGAGAAAAACTAACGGAAAAAAAAAAAAACAAAAGAAATGTAGGGGAGACAGAGAAGCACGAAAATGTAAACCAGAAATTCTTTGACAAGAAGGCCAAAGATTGCATTCGCTGGACTTCCTACTATGGTCGATCCGCGCTATATGAGACATGCGACATCAATCTTAAATATGACTGAAGTTGTCAGATTATAATGTACGGTATTCTCTCTTCTTTCCGTACCAGCACGATCTATGGATGAAAAGATTCTCGAGTCTAATATAAGTTAGCTAACTTAGCTTATTTATGTAAACACAGGCAGAATATTAGTGGCCCTATGAAAGGGTAGCTCAATATCACTGTAGGAAGAACAAGGAAGCTGGAGTATGGCGCCCCTGACGCTGAAAACAGACCTAATCCGCACTCAGTATTTAATATCAATACACGAAGTTCCTGTAGACTGTAATACAAATGGACGAAGAACATCCCACTTCCAGAATGAGTATTTTATCTAGCGTTTTGTAGCTTTCGGAATTCTGTAAATTCCAACCCCCAAAATCCCGAAAGTAGTATTTCAGAATCCGTATCCAGCCGATAATTTCAGAAAATAAAGTAGAAAACATACTCCGAAAAATAGTTCCATCTTGAACTCAAAATTTGAGAAAAACAAGCGGACACAGTGTTCAATAGTAATATTTCGAATTTATTACAAATTCATCATTAGACTAATTTACAAAAGCTGAACCTAGGTCAATATATAGGCACAAGCGTGGTGACATCATACAGGAAGAATGTGTAGGCGGAAGAAATTAGAGTGTGAATGAGTGATGTGTTATGTTAGGTCAAATAATGAGAGTTCTTGGTGGCTTTGTGTAGGCGGAAGAAATTAGAGTGTGAATGAGTGATGTGTTATGTCAGGTCAAATAATGAGAGTTCTTCGCTGGCTTTGAGTCCTAGTTTAGTTCTGGTTTTAGAGATTTGATGAAAAGTGCTTCCATTAGTAAAAGTCGGTTTTTGTTAAGTGAATTATTTGCATATAGTATTTTGTAGTTGTTAACGATGAGATTTGTTAGCTTGGAAACGTGTATTTGTCCGTTAAGTCGGTTATGTTTTGTGTGACAGTGTCTTGTGCGTTCTTTCATTCTAAAAAGTGTTGTCCTACTGCACTGGTATCATGTTTGGTGGCATGTTCATGAAGTCTTGTTTTGAGGCACCTTTCGGTTTTTCCAATGTAAGAATAGCCTCATCCAGGACAGGTTATTTGGTAAATAGTATTTCAGAGTCTCTCTATTTCCAAATTTTCCGAGGAAGCATGTCGTCGGAAACCCCTAGAAATTTTTTAGTCCCCTTTAATATGAAACATTTTTCTGTGGTGCCCTGTAAATATAGATTCCAGTGAACTATTGGTTAAACGGATTTTCCAACATTTACTGTGGGATAGAAATAAATTTTTGCTTCTTTCCTACATAAAGATAAGGCTGGCTGTGCCACTTTAGTATTACCAACTTACCATAAACTTAATACCTGTATTTACATTTTAACAAATTTGTATACATATATATAAATATTATATAAATTTTATAAATATATATATATATATATTTATAAATATGTATTTATAGCCAAAACTTCTAGTTAGCGCTAATATTATTATAGTAATATTAAGAGCTGTCTCGATATAACTTATTCATATCATGAAATAATTAAGTATACATGGGAATGGTCGTATGAAAAGCTTTCATACTTATATGTTATGGTTAAGGTTCGAGTTATAAGATCTCGACAGATGTTTATTGTAAGCCGACGAATACGCATCAGTATTTGTATTACCGATCCTGCCATCCGAGACATGTGAAGATAGAGATTCCTTATGGGCAAGCCTTGAGAGTTAAACGGATTTGTAGTACGGAGGAGAGTTATAGAGATAGATTACGGGATCTTCGTAGTAACTTTATAAAAAGAAGTTTTAAGGAGAACTTGGCAGATTCTGAATTTGAGAGGGCCAGAGCTGGCCAGAGCTAAGACCAGGGATAGTCTCTTTTGTCAAGATGTTAATAGAAGAGATATTAAAAGAAATAAGCGATTGCCATTAATTATGACGTTTCATCCTGCATTGTCAGGGTGGGTAAAATTATTGATTCACTCTGGGCTATCTTGCATGCCTCGGAGGACATAGGGAGTAGTTTTGAAGAAAAGTCGATGATAATATACCGGAGACAAATAAATTCAAAAGATAATCTAGTAAGGTCTAAACTTAAGGGAAAGGGTAGTGTGGATAAGGGTATGCGAATGTGTGGTAAATCACGCTGTGAAATTTGCAATTTTGTTGATAATGGTTCAACATTTTGTAGAAATTCTCGTATATTTTATGTCAATTATTTGGTTGATTGCCATTCGGCAGGAGTGATTTACCTAATAATATGTAGAAAGTGTTAAAAGATTATGTGGGCAGTACGATAACATTGTTCAGGAGGAGGTTTAATAACCATAAAAAAAGTGTTAAAAGGTATGGTAATGGCCAAAAGGATATACCGGGAGAACATTTCTATGCCCATTTTTATCAGGACGGTCATGAGGGAATTAAAGATATATTGGTAAAGATTGTTGATAGGATGTATCAGACCAAACAAAAAGGGAAGGTTTTTGTGCACATAAATTGGATTGTTTTGTATCTAAAGGTTTGAACGTTAGGGACTTCTTTAGAATATTGTATTTTTTAACTGATTTTTTAACTTTAATTTATAAGTTACGCTATGTGTATAAGGAGCATCCTCTATCTTGTATTTCTCATTCTCGACGAAGGGGCAGTAGCCCCGAAACGTTAAGTTAAAGTTTTATAAGTTTTATAAAAGTTTTATCTTATAAAACTTTTATAAGATAAAACTTTCATATATATATATATATATTCATTTATTTAATAATCTATGCTCCTTATATACATAGCGTTACTTATAAATTAAAGTTAAAAAATCACTTAATAAACACAATATTCAAAAGAAGTCTCTAACGTTCAAACCTTTAGGTACAAAATAATCCAATTTATATGCCCAAAACCCTTCCCTTTTTGTTGGGTCCGATACATCCGTCCTATCAACAATTTTTACCAACATATCTTTAATTCCCTCATGACCGCCCTTTGCTTGCGATTCGGCAGGAGTGATTTACCTAAAAACATGTAAAAAGTGTTCAAAGATTTATGTGGGCAGTACTATAACATGTTTCAGGAGGAGGTTTAATAACCATAAAAGTAGTGTCATAAGGTATGGTAATGGCCTAAGTGGTATACTGGGAGAACATTTGTATGCCCATTTTTATGAGGGTGGTCATGGAGGAATTAAAGATATGTTGGTGAAAATTGTTGATAGGACGGATGGATCAAACCCAACGAAAAAGGGAAGGGTTTTGATCATATAAATTGGATTATTTTGTACGCAAAGGTTTGAAAATTACCCGTACGAAAATTCATGGCCTGACGTGGCGAGAATCCAGCCAGAATCAGCCCAAGAACTGTTTTTCATGGCGATATTGAAGCCGGACAAAACGAGACATCCGTTTTGTCTCGCCTTTTAATGAGCACGAGACATTTGTATTGCCCTTATACCGGCAAAAATATTGCCTGAACCAGCGAGACAAGTTGACGAAAATCTGCCGCTTTCGAAAGGAACATTTGTCACGCTGTTTCACCAATGAGAATTGAGCGAGGATTGAGCGAGAATAAAGCGCGACACCGTGCGCTGGATGAAGTACTAATTTGTCTCGGTCAAGCGAGACATTTGTCGTGCTGTTTACCAGCGAAAATTGAACAAGGAACGTGACACGGCGTGCCCATTAGCCAAACAAACTACCGAAACTTGCCTGGCTCAAGCTAGACATTTGTCACGGTATTTTTTCGGAAAAAAATTGAGCGAGAACTACTAGCGTCACAAAGTGACCCCATGCATGACAAAGGACATCAATAAAGCTAATTAACTTAACTTGTCCTTTCCCAGGCCAAACTTTAAAAAAGCTTGAACGACTGACTGTGGCAGGGAATATTCGGATTAATACTGGGCTAAGCGTTGAAGAAATTAATATATGATTCCGATACTTGTTCAGGTTCGACTGTCATTATCTAATCGACAGACCCCTGTTTTTCCCTCGATTTTCCCCATGTATTTTATAATATCTTGTTTGACTTCGTAATTCATCAGTAGACGCTATATTGTATGTGATGTTCCGCCGTACTGTATCTGAGCTAGAAAGAATAGATGACCGTCTTAAGATTTTTTTGCAGCCATCCCGACTAAATAACAACGAAGTGAGACGTTACGAAGCCTTGCATATACCTGGCACTGATATTTTGAAATTTGCTGATCAGTTCCTCTCATTGATACGCATGATTTTGATATTACAGTCGTATTGTATTGTATTATATTGTATATGTATGTTGTATTTTTGTCATTTCAATCACTAAGCTTGCTAAACCAAAATGAAGGGTCCCATGAAAGAAGGGTTTTTGCTCCAACGACGTTTCATTACGATAATTCGTTATTCATGAATCAAGTCCAGTAAAAGCTGATATAATAATACAAGCGCAGGAGAGCTGTCATAACGTATAGAATTACGGTATGGTTACATATGCACTAGAATTTCAATTCAAAGTCTTTTCTATGTCAGTCCAGTTGAGTTCATTGACCAAGATGTGTGGCCAATCCCATTCCAGCTTGTTCGGAAACTCGCAGACACAAGCCGACTCACATCCATCATTGAAACCAATGTAAATGCAGTTTGAATAAACAGTTGAAACGTTTATTACTACCACGTCATTAGGATGGTACGGAACTACGCGATTTGTGTGTAAATTGGGGTTGAAACCCGTACATGACAATGGATGAGCCAGTGCAAAATAAAGTGGGTCTCTTGTTGACAAATCATACTTTATGTAAAAGAGTACCATAGCAAAAGCCCAGATATTATTTATGAGATATTTCACAGCTGCACAGTTTCTTATACGCATGCGCTTATAAGCCAGCCCACAAATTACAGAACAACTAAAACTTAATTCTACTCTATTAAATGCCCAAAAGCGTTCCTTGGGACATGAAGAACCAATGTATTTCTCCAAAGCAATAAGCTCTCTGCCATTCAAAGACACTTGGTATGTCTCACTTACCATGCATATTTCGGGCAAAATACGTGTATGGAATTTAGATTTTAGAGAGTGAGTAAAATCTAGATAAAAGGCTTCAATTTCAGAACCTACTGGTAAACACTTGCATCACAATTCTGGCAATTCTTGAGTTAAGGAGACAGCAGACAGAATTTGGTTGTCTATAGACTGATTACCATGACTAAGTTTCAAAACAAATCCGTTTTTATCTTCGTACGTAAAACAACTACGAGGGTAAAGTGGCTCGAGGTGCCTCACATTATCCACTAGATATAGTAACTGATGAACGTTTAAAGTACAAAAACGCTCTTCATAAAGTACCGAAAATGATTTGCAGAAGCTATCAAGTAGCAGATTCGGCTTCTTTTAAGTCTGTTTCAGAAATCGAATCCTTCAAAAGGATATAAATAGCTTGCACAAATAATATACACTGGCGATCAAAAAGAACTGCTCAAGTTACATTTCTTGGGTAATGAAGGGTTGCAGCAATGGTATTTCCTCACTCCTATGCCAAAAGAGTCAATTTAAGATAATGTTAACGTATCTCCCGGAATTTTGATAGAGCGTTAGTCATTTTAAGCAATTTTTTATATGAAGGTCAAGATGTATTCCTGGTTCCCAAGGATATTACTTTTAATTGTTGGTAAAACAAGAATTTCAGGTAACATGCAAAATAATGGGTTTAAAGCCAAGGATCAGCCTTGAAAATGGAGGGAAAGCTAGTCATAACGGGAGACTGCTGATGTAGTGTGCAGTAGCCCAAGTGTCAGCAATATTTTGAAGAAGCCGAGACTTACTGGAAGTGTTAAAGATTTGAAGATCCCTAGAAGAAGAAAGGAAAATTACGGAGAAGACAGAATCATGGTGAAGGAAAGCAAGCCCAATAGCTCTAACACTGCCCCGGAAAATTAAGCAGATATGCAGATTGAACATGGTGAGAGTGTCTCTACTTCAACTACCCGACGAAGACTGAGAGAGGCTGGTCCCAACAGCCTCAGACCTAGTTACTATCTACACCACAAGTGAGCAGTTCTTTTTGGCCGCCAGTGTATAATGGTTAAAATAATTGTCAGGTATTAAACCATACAAGGTAGGGAGGCCGTAATATAATAAAAATGATGGCAATTCGCTAGCCTTCCAGTATTTCAAAGTATCCTCTATCGACCGACGGGGTCTTTTAATCTTCATGGTCGGAGAAATTTTACTCAACCTTGCACGTACTTCTTTAATTTTGGAAGATATACTAAAATGGAATTTAGAAAATTTGGAGCTAAACCAAAGAGTCAAAAATAATTTCTGAGCACAGAGTAAGATACTGAACATGTAATCAAAGGCAATACCCCTCACTAAGTCAAAGTGATCAAGAACTGAAAGCCAAGATGGACCTTTTACTCCATTAACAACATATCGTGCGACGCCTTGTTGGATTCGAAAAACTGCCCTTTCCGCATCCTGCCTCAAACCGGTTTCTGTCCTAAGTGGGCATTTTGGGTATCCAATTTGATAAAGAAATGCTCTACTGTGGCCCCGGACGCCTGTCTTCACAGTTTCTCCTGGTTGTAGACATTTCCAGCTGCCATATTCACCATCGAACTGCATGCTGTTGCACAGAAGACATCGGGCTGGAAGGTCACACGTACAACACAAAATAATTCCCTTACAAAGGAATTTCTCTCTTTCCGGTGAATTTATTTCGACACCATTTTTAAGTGCCTTAAGGGATTGCGTATGCGGCTTTAGAAAAGTCCACATGGATGGCTTTTTCTCACTAAACCACAAACCAGCAAAAATCATATTTTCACTGTTCATTCTTTTAGCATAAGGAAGCTCGTTAACAGTTAGATATATCCGGCATATCGACATCTTTGATGATTTAAATACAGGAACACCGTCCGTGTTCATCACAAATGAGATATTGTCTGGTGACCAAGGAATTCCTTCATTAAACAGTTTCTTGTAGAGGTCGACGTGGTAAATATCTTCGATGTTATTTGAATTTTTCTTTTTTCTTTGAAATCGATGCTAGACATTGCTGTAGAATCCATCTCAGGCAAAAAATCTCCTTAGCTGTTCTACACTATACAGTTTAACAAAATACGACTTCGTGTGTGGCGATGATAATTCCTTCAAGTACCCAGGGTTTTGGCAGGTTTTCTCGTTTTTGCTTATAGAAGAAAGGCAAAATGTACAATAGTAGTGGAGAATGAGAGGACAGCGTAAGTTGCTGAAGAATTTCTTAAATTTTACCAATGTATCTGGCAGCACCTGACCACAAGGAAGCATAAGACTTATCAACTTGAGGAAATGGACCACAGCATCACCAGTAATATCGTACTTGATTGTAAAGGGAGAAAAAAAGAACCATAACTGCGCTATTCTTTTTGCTCCTGGGTATAACGGCTGTTTTTCGCGGGACTCATTATCTCTATTGTCGGTGCATGTTTTCTCTGAAGAGTAGTGACTTGGCCCTCGATTCCCGCGCTGCCATAGTTCCACTGGTTGCTCTGTGAAAATGTGAGTTCTTCCACAATATCAACAAAATCGAAGTCGCCTTCATCGGGAAAAGCTTCATTATCCCACAAATCGCGGTCTTCCGTTTCACAAGTTAACGTTTGATGTACATCGTGCCACATGGCATCTAATTCTTTTTCGAAGTCATCCACTAACGAACAAGGCTGCTCTGCAACATTTTCTAATTCCTCTGACTGATCGTCCGATAGTTCAATGTAACTAATGTTCTCTTGCTTTCTGTCCGAAGGCAACGGTATCTGCGTATCACAAGAGTCAAGATCTTGCTCAAAACTTTCAAAACTAAGAGGAACAGTCACTTCAGAGACTGATGATTCATCTACAGCTGTGTGAAAGCAAAGGTTCCTAGGCCTTTTAGAACTCTTTCGATTTGAGTTGGATATTTTGGTTCGAGTGTTTCGTTAACTGTGATGACGAAGTGCATCTGGGAAAGAGATTAAAGGAAATTATATCAATCATAAGATAAATAGATAAGGCCTCCTAATAAGAACTTTACTTCTGATTGGCTTCTGGGAAATATGTTAAAATGATTGGATTATTGTGTAGTTTGATCAGATGTATTTGGTTCTGGCGCACTAGTTTGGGTTCATTTGATTCACACAGGGACAAAGAGAGTTCATACCAGAGTAATCAAGTACAGAATTGCAAATCTAGTTTTGTTACTTTATTCATTAAATAGTCGTTTATAATAGCAGATAATGCGTACGGTTGTGTTTACTTTAAAAGTGATAAAACTGTAAACATCATTCCGAAATCTCGTCGCATACTGAGAGATGCATTCAAAACGCCTGGTGAAGTAGAGGTAAAGTGGCAAGTGCATGGCAAACAACAACTATTTATCGGGATCATCCTTCAGGTTTCTTCCAAACGTACGTTATTGATCATAAGTCTATCACCTTGTTTTGAATTGCAATTGACGTGACTTACGGGCCGCTAAACTGAAGCGAATATTAGACAAAGGGATTTCGACATTGCTAACTTTTTACGCGCAAATCATCTTAATCGGTATTTACACGAAGTCCCGCGCTGCCATAGTTCCACTGGTTGCTCTGTGAAAATGTGAGCTCTTCCACAATGTCAACAAAATCGAAGTCGCCTTCATCGGGAAAAGCTTCATTATCCCACAAATCGCGGTCTTCCGTTTCACAAAATAACATTTGATGTACATCGTGCCACATGGCATCTAATTCTTTTTCGAAGTCATCCACTAACGCACAAGGCTGCTCTGTAACATTTCCTAATTCCTCTGACTGATCGTCCGACAGGTCAATGTAACTAATGTTCTTTTGCTTTCTGTCCGAAGGCAACGGTGTTGACGTATTGATGATTAATCTACAGCTGTGTGAAAGCAAAGGTTCCTAGGCCTTTTAGAACTCTTTCGATTCCAGTTGGACATTTTGGATCGAGTGTTTCGTTACCCGTACGAAAATCCTCGCCGTGACACAAGCGAGATTCAAGTCTGACAAATCCAGCGATAATGAGCGAGATAAAGCTCAGCGATAATCTGGCTGACATGAGCGAGACAAATGAAACGAAATCTGAGAGAGAATTCAGCCAGACATTTATCATGCCATGACAATATTATGGTTGGTCTCTGGCTGTATTATGGCCGGAAATTTCTGGGACGGCTTTCCGCGATCTTATGGCCTAACATTTGCATGCTTCCGTTTTTAACGAATCGGACATACCAATTAAACAAAATAAATCACATTCAAGCGCGTTCGTGGTGGGTTTAGGTATAGAAAAATGTTATTTTAACACGACTTAGTCAAAACCTAATTTATTGCGCATCAAAACAGTTTACAACGGTTAAGGTAGGTTTAGGATGTGTAGAACTAAAAGGCCTTTGCTTGAAACGTCGAGGATAGAATACTTTTATCTGTTTCAGATTGCGGCAAGCAAGAATCCCTCTGTGTTGTGTACATTTCACGTCGCTGGAAGTCAATGCTATAAAAAGTCATGATAAAGCTTCGGTATTGTTTACGTCTGTTGAATCGCCAATTAGTGGTAAAGCACTTTCGTCATAAAAAAATTAAACCGCTGAAAACGACCTCCGTTCAATTATTTGTTTATTCTGTGACGCTGACGGGTGAATATCCAGATTTTCCAATTTCTTTTGGTTTCTATGATGTTTGCACCGAGCGTAGCTGATCTGCTGCGTAAGGGTTTCGTTAATTTGTTTGCTGACAGGACAGCCCTTATTGTTGGAAACGCAGAAAGAAAGTAGACAATCTGAAAAAGGCAAAAGAAATGACGTTATAATCTACCAGCTCAGGAAATATATGTCAAATTCGCAGTACTTTATGTATTTAGTCAGTGTATACCAAACAGGCTGTGCGAAATATCAAACTTTTTTGCAGAAAAAGCTGTCCAAGAGCTTGTTATAAGGTGTATCAGATATTGCGTGATCTACAAAACCTATCTTTTAAAAGTGATCGTGCTGTATGCAATTTAATTTTACTTTGTATGCAGTTGTTAACCAAGCAGTTGCCTACCTTTCAGAACTTGTGTCTTTACAGGGTCTAGCGGCTTTTTTTGCGTAGTATGTGCACGTGCCTTTGAACTTATTCCTTGACCACATGAGTTTGCCAATTCTTCTGTGATAACCACGAGAGGAACAAGCTTTTGAACAAGGTGAATGGGACCTCTGAGACGTGCCTCGGTGATTATTTGCCGTAATTTGTTTCCACGGACAAATACATCATGGCCTTTCACTTGGCGAACTTCGCCCTGCAAATACATGGAAATTCATTCCATGTGCATTAGAGCCTACAAAATTTTCATTACATGCTGGAGTTTCATGTTGACATCGACGTTGAAGTATTCAATAATGTTTAAAATTTGTAGAAATAAAAAACGTACGCAAGTATATGTACAAGCTTTTACGCTCCAACAAGTGAAGAATTATCCGATTTGACGCGCTCCATGGAAATTACACACGATCATATGACCACAAACATGTTCGCCGACAGTCAGCCAAGTTTTTGTATAATTTTAAATCGGTTATTACCGAAAATTTAATTTTTTCAAAAGGGTATTGGACTGCAAAAAATAGATTGAAAATTAGGAGTGAATTTGACGAGATATTTACCTCAGCAGGCTTGAAATTCGCCTTAACCACATAGGACGATGTCGCGTCACAGAGGTTTGTTTGAGCTAGGTCAATCAAGACGTCTATCAGGAGGGGGCCCCTACGGGTTGAATAAGACTCCTTGAGTACTCAAGGACATCGGAAGATGACACTGTTAAAGGAAAATTTTACAATGTTACCATGGAGGAATTAAAATTGTGATTATCGTCAGCTTGAGGTATGCATGGCTACTTTAATGTCAAAGAAAAAAGACAATACTTAAAATTGTAACATACCTCTGAATCGAGAAGCGGCTAACTGGTATTTTAGATCAGCATTTTCTTTTTCCAGTTCTGCAACCTTTCCAAGTAGTTCCTCTGCTTCTGTCTGTTGAACGTTGTCAAGGTCACTTACTATCCCTGAGTCATTGGGAGTGGAGCTAAAGCAAACCAAACTGTCGGTGTCGTCGCTGAACTCGTCCAGTGTTGATAAAGCTGTTCTGTAAATATTGCTAGTAGGTTCGATAAGACAAACGGTTCTGATTTCTTTGGCCATAGTATGACTGGTCTGATCCTAATTCATGTAACTCTTCATTGGCTGTAGGCGAAATCTGAGAACCCGACGGCTGTCAATTGTTGGACGTTGATGTAGATCTGCGCGATGGCAATATTGGTCGCTGCAAATAATCATGCCATTGCTCTGAGTGTGGCTGATCTTGAAAAGGACGAGACACCATTTCTACTCACCTCGCTTGTACTGCACTCGGTTGTTTGTACTGCTGTTCAGGTATTGGCCGCAGTTTCTGGTTTGGAAAATGCCTCCCTGCTGCTGGCTACTGTGGTGGAAAAACACTGTTGAATGGCGTGATATCAAGTACCTCCTGGGCGGCTAAATTTGAGGAGAATTCTACGCTCTTCTTCGGATTTTTCGATGACACATTTTTGGACTTTTCTTCAGACGTTGACCTCACGAGTATCTTTAGTGGCAGCTTTTTCTGTACGCCTTTGTTTTTTGAGGATCAGGATCTTGACTCTTGTGATACGCAGATATAGCTGCATTCGGACAGAAAGCAAGAGAACATTAGTTACATTGAACTATCGGACGATCAGTCAGAGGAATTAGAAAATGTTGCAGAGCAGCCTTGTTCGTTAGTGGATAGACTTCGAAAAAGAATTAGATGCCATGTGGCACGATGTACATCAAACGTTAACTTGTGAAACGGAAGACCGCGATTTGTGGGATAATGAAGCTTTTCCCGATGAAGGCGACTTCGATTTTGTTGACATTGTGGAAGAACTCACATTTTCACAGAGCAATCAGTGGAACTATGGCAGCGCGGGAATCGAAGACCAAGACACTACTCTTCAGAGAAAACATGCACCGACAATAGAGATAACGAGTCCCGCGAAAAACAGCCATTATACCCAGGAGCGAAGAGAATAGCGCAGTTATGGTTCTTTTGTCTCCCTTTACATTCAAGTATGATATTACTGGTGATGCTGTGATCCATTTCCTCAAGTTGATAAGTCTTTTGCTTCCTGGTGGTCAGGTGCTGCCAGATACATTGGTAAAAATTAAGAAATTCTTCAGCAACTTACGCTGTCCTCTCATTCTCCACTACTACTGTACATTTTGCCATTCTTCTATAAGCAAAACCGAGAAAACCTGCCAAAACCCTGGATGTTTGAAGAATTATCATCGCCACACACGAAATCGTATTTTGTTGAACTGCATATTGTAGAACAGCTAAGAAGATTTTTTGCCAGAGATGGATTCTGCAGGAATGTCCAGCATCGATTTCAAAGAAAAAAGAAAAATTTAAATAACATCGAAGATATTTACCACGTCGACCTCTACAAGAAACTGTTTAATAAAGGAATTTCTTGGTTACCAGACAATATCTCATTTGTGATGAACACGGACGGTGTTCCTGTATTTAAATCATCAAAGATGTCGATATGGCCGATATAGCTAACTGTTAACGAGCTTCCTTATGCTAAAAGAATGAACAGTGAAAATATGATTTTTGCTGGTTTGTGGTTTAGTGAGAAAAAGCCATCCATGTGGACTTTTCTAAAGCCGTATACGCAATCTCTTAAGGCACTTAAAAATGGTGTCGAAATAAATTCACCGGAAAGAGAGAAATTCCTTTGTAAGGGAATTATTTTGTGTTGTACATGTGACCTTTCAGCCCGATGTCTTCTGTGCAACAGCATGCAGTTCAATGGTGAATATGGCAGCTGGAAATGTCTGCAACCAGGAGAAACTGTGAAGACAGGCGTTCGTTAAGAAATATATTGGAAGTGTGGACAAGGGGTAGTTGCGTACACGTATTTCAAGTACCATTTTCACTTCCATCAGTTAATTCTACATAGTTGCTGGTGTCGGATAGAATGTTTTGTCCATTATAACTGTTTCCCCGCCTTTGTCAACTTCTTTGATTATAATGGAGGAGTCGTTTTTACGTTCTTCCAAAGCTTTGCTTTCCTCTTTTGTTACGTTATTTCCGGTACATGTCGTCTGCTTGTGATGATGGTTAGAAAAAACTTTAGGGAATATGTTTAGGTGCTTGTCGGTTGTGTTGGGCGGTACAAAATTTGACATATTTTTTATCACCCAATGATACGGTTCTTTTGAATGATTATCAAAGTGCTCAAGACTTTTTTCTCCCGAATTCTTGAATGTCTTTCTTTAGTTCTTTCATGTTGGGTTTGGGTGTTGAAGTGAATTTCAGACCTCTGGTCAATAATTTTATTTCTTTGCATGAGAGTTCCCGTGATGAGATATTTATTATTGTAGGCTCTACTGCTGTTTGGCTGCAGTCTAGTAAATGTTTAGTAGATGTTCTTGCCGTTGCTGAAAAATGCTGAAGCTGGACCATCGTCACCAACACATCGACTGAGCATATTTATTGACTTAATTCTAAAACCACTGTGTAAACACGTTCCCAGCTTCGTTCGAGTTGATACAGATTTTCTTCAACAAATACTGGAGGAAATTGATGAAAATTCACTCATCGTATCTTTCGATGTTGTTAGCTTATATACGAGCATTCTCCACGAGCTTGGATTAACAGCTGCGAAATACTGGCTGAACAGCTACAAAGGCTTGATAGCCCGACCATTCTCCAAAGAATTTAACCTCGCAGCAATTTCCATTATGTTAAAAGAAAATACATTTCACTTTGATGGGAAATTTTATAGACAAATTCAAGGAATAGCTGTGGGAACTAAAATGGCCCCCACATATGCAACACTAATGATGGGTTACCTTGAGACAGAACTATATTCATATAACGAAGACACCTTTGGAAACGAAGACAAAAACGATTTTATAAAACTTTTCAAGAGATTTTTGGACCATTATTTTATAATTTGGAAAACATCTGAAGAGGAATTAATGAAATTCTACGACTTGCTGAACGACCTTCACGAAAACATTAAATTTACCATGGAAAAAGACAACAAAAAACCTTCCATTTTTAGACATTTTATTATACAAGAAGGAAGGAAATGTACACACGGACATTTTGTACGAAGAAACGCACACGCACCAGTATTTAAACTACAATTCTTGCCACCCGAAACACGCGAAACAAAACATTCCCCACTCATTTGCGCGACGAATATGGCTCATCGTATCTGAACCAGACGTTAGTAAAAGAAGATTGGCGGAACTTGAACATTTTTTAAGGAAACAAAATTATTCCTAAAATATAATTTCAAAGAGCATCGAGAAAGCAACATCCGTGACAGTAATGAACTGAAATCGACAAGGAGGACAATAGAAAACAAAGGTTCGTTCCCATTAGTCATAACTCACAATCCCAATAGTCCTCAAATTATCGGAAAAATCAAAGACCTAAAATTCCGCCACAACTGTCATAAAATGAAACGCATACTGGACAAAACAAACTTGATCATCACCCGACGCCAGGGAAAGAACTTAACACAGCACTTGACTAAAGCACACTTTACCTTGGAGAAACCTACTACAAGCATATTGGGATATCATGAATCGAGATGCGGCACATGCGATATCATGATTACCGGAAATTCAATAACGCTGGAAAACGGGAAACATTGGCAAATAAAAACTGCGATGGACTGCAAGTCTAGAAACGTTATTTATGTAATAATTTGTCCAGGGTGCAAAAGTTTTTACATGGGTCGAACTAAAAATTTGCGAAAAATAGTTACCCTTCACCAGGGACGGCGGAGCGAAATTACGAGTGGGGGGCTTGAGATAAAAATACAACATTTTGTATGCTTCTCTGGGAAATTGCTCAACAAGTGTTTTAAAGATTAGTTGTTTCAACATTACATTTGGAAAAAAGTGGGGGGGGGGGGCTACAGCCCCTGCAGCCTCCCCGGCTCCGCCGTCCCTGCCCTTCACAAGGAACAAATTAAGCATGAAGAATATAGACACTTAGACATCAGTGAACACGTACTGTTACAAAATGCAGCAATGGACATTTCAACATTATGACTATATACCAATGTGAAAATTCCACCCGACTATTTAGGGAAACAAAAGAACTAGAAATCATAAATATACTTCAACCAGATTTAAACACCAATTTGATTTTGAATTAGAGCTTGTTTGTTTCCTATTTATGATAATAAACTGTGTAAATATTAGATGACCCATTACCATAACAAATAATATGACGTTAATTAATTCAAACTTGTAAATATAAATACCAGATACCACTCAGTAAATCCTTTGCACTTGAAGAGCTAATAAAACGAAAACTTTTGTGGAATAAATCGATATGAGTGGTTAATATACTATTGAATATTGTTACTTCCTTTTGCCACGCCAAACCTTTTAACTATATTTTTACTTGGGTTTACGATTAAAAGAATTATCACTATCCATCTATCTATCTATCTATCTATCTATCTATCTATCTATCTATCTATCTATCTATTTATTACGATGAACTCCTTAAATGTAAATAATCTTTCAAAACACATTGATGAGCTTCCGATTCTAATGAAAGATGCCAATTTTGATGTTTTAGCCATCAATGAAATCAAACTTGACCAATTTGACCCTGATTCAATAATTAATATTGATGGTTATACTTGTGTGAGAAAAGATAGAAATAAAGATGGAGGTGGTGTTTGTATTTACTTACGTAACACCATAAATTTCATAAGAAAACCATGTTTTGAACAGGATGGTTTAGAAATGATATCATTAGAAATATCCAAATCAAACAGTAGTCCATTCCTGTTCACTGCATGGTACAGATCACCAAAAAGCTCATTAGAACTATTCCATCAATTTGAAAATTTTCTTAAAAAAACTGATCTGAAATACAAAGAATATTATATTCTTGGTGATGTAAATTGTGATCTGATGGCATCCAATCTTGAAGCTCACACGTTAAAACTGATTGATATTTTGGATATTTATCAACTCTCGCAACTGATTGATGAGCCAACTCGTGTAACTAAATCCACTGAGACATTAATTGATCATGTCATTACAAATTCTACTCAAAATTTAACTCATCATGGAGTATTGGCTACAACAATTAGTGACCACTACTTAGTTTATACAGTACGTAAATTTGATTGTCGAAGAGGTCCTCCAAGACTTATTGAAATAAGGAGTTTTAAAAATTTCAATGAAAATAAATTCATACAAGATATCAAAAATGCCAATTGGCCAACCCCAGATATATCTGATGAAATCAATGATGTATGGGAAGAGTGGAAATTGCAACTGCAATCCATTCTTGATAAACATGCCCCATGTCAACTGAGAAGGATTGGAAATATTCCATCACCCTGGATGAACCTAAAACTAAAAAATGAAATACATACCAGAGATTTTTTAAAGAAAAAAGCTGCTAAGTCTAACTCCCCCTCTGATTGGCTGCTTTTCAGAAATAAACGAAATGAGGTCAATCAGTTGGTGAGGAAGACTGAAAAGACCTACTATCAAAATGAGATTGCAAACAATTTTGGAAATTCTAAGGGTACATGGAAAGTCCTGAATAACATGATTGGTAAAAGAAATAAAAGCACTCAGATAACCAAACTAAACAAAAGCCCGTCAGAAACTATTACAGATTCCAAAGGTATTGCAAATTCTTTCAACACACATTTTACTAATGTTGGACCATGACTTGCTGCTCAAATACCACCAATATCCCAGAAGAAAACTTTTGAGGAATATGTCAACAAAACTGACTGCACCTTCAGCTTTACTAAAGTCCTTCCTACGCAAGACCTTAAACTGCTTAAGACAGCTAAAACTGGGAAAGCCGTGGGTGTTGATAAAACTCCAAACAAAATTTTGAAACTAGCAGTATAATATATATATGAATCACTTAGTAGCATATTTAATTTATCACTTGAAACTAACTCATTTCCCAATGACTGGAAAACTGCTACAGTTACCCCAGTCTTCAAAACAGGTGATCGCTGTGATCCCAATAACTACAGGCCCATATCAGTGATTTCAGCTATTGCTCGTATCTTTGAAAAACGTGTGTTTGAACAATTAGAAAATTATTTAACAAAGAACAAGCTGTTAAATTACAGGCAATCCGGATTCCGATTAACGTTTTCCACAGAAACAGCCTTATTAGATTTAACAAATGAATGGTGCTTCAATATTGATCTCAAACTTGTAAATGGAGTCCTATTCTTAGACCTGAAAAAAGCATTTGATACTGTAAGCCACACAATCCTTCTAAAGAAATTGCAATACCTTGGTCTAGACCAATTAGCAATTAGCTGGCTTGAATCATACCTAACCAACCGCACTCAAATGTGCCTAGTAAATGGCACACTGTCAGACCCAGAGCAGCTTACTTGTGGCATCCCACAAGGAACTATTCAAGGGCCATTTCTATTTTTAATTTATATCAATGATTTACCCAATTGTGTTGATTTCAGCTCTACTAGGATGTATGGAGATGACACAAATCTAACCTCATCTGGATCTAGTATACCTGAAATCAAGACAATGTTAGAGAAGGATATAAACAGGGTCGTAGAATGGCTTAGTGCAAACAAGCTTTCACTAAATTTGGTTAAAACCGAATATATGCTAATTGGATCACGACAAAGATTGGCAACTCTTAATGATACCCTAAATTTATCTATTAATGGAACAACACTAAAACAAGCTGGCAAAGTAAAATGTCTATGTCTCACAATTGATGAAAATTTGACATGGAAATACCATGTAGGAAACGTAATAAAGAAAGTTAAAACTGGTTTACGAGTCTTAAAGAAAGCCAAGCCATTTGTTAACCAACAATTACTGACCAACATATACTATGCTGTTGTAGAGCCTTACTTCAAGTATTGCTCTGCTGTGTGGGATAGTGTAGACCAAACACTTTCCGATAAACTCCAAAAGTTGCAAAACCGTGCAGCTCGTATAATTACAAGTGGGCCATATACACGCCACACTAGTGAAATTTTCTCTAATCTAGGATGGTCTACACTAGCTCACAACAGGAAATACCAAAAAGCTGTCTTGATACACAAAATTGTAAATGGACATGCTCCATCATACTTGAATGATATGTTTGAAAAACAGTATGGATCAAGTGTCTACAACCTCAGAGCATCCAACTGTGATTTCCAAATGCCAAAAGTTCGAACTAAAACCTATCATGAAAGCTTTGCAGTATCAGGAGCCATGCTGTGGAACTCCCTAACTAACTCATTAAAACCAGAGGAGAACCTCACAACATTTAAAAAGAAAGTACGAGAACTTTTGCATTGACAACAATATTGTAAGACTAATATTGTAAATACTCTGTAAATATTGTGCATATCTTTGTACATCATGATTAAAAGAAAATATAGTTAGTTTTTACACACGGCTTCTAGGTAGAACAGATTTAGAAATTGATGCAATTTTTACTTCTGATAGAACTGCCGTGTCAAAATAAAATCTATCTAATCTAATCTAATCTATCTGTCAGTCTGTCTGTCTATCTATTTATCTATCTATCTATCTGCCTGCCTGTCTGTCTGTCTATTAGTCTGTCCGTCTATCGGTCTTTCTGTCTATCTATCTATCTGTCTATCTAGCTATTTATATATATATATATATATATATCATAAACCACCATTATTTTAAATTTGAAAACATAAGTCATCGTAAAAATTTTTTAAAACTCTATTTTCCTTCTACGTTTCGGGGCACTGTCCCTTACTCAAATGTCAATCACATCATAGTAGGAGTTTTTAAATAAAATGAACTAGAAATAATTAACACAAATATTCATTCTTAAAACTAAAAACAGAATAAATACACGAAATTGATTAAATGATCAGCTAACTAAAATTCCGAAGGGCTAAACCTTGAGGAGGAACAAACTAATTTAGTTTAAACACCCAGAAGCTTTCTGTTATTGTTGTTTACTCTTATCTGTCGCATCAATAATCTTAACTCTTCCATCATTAAGCCCTTATCTCCCTCGTCATAAAAATGCGCATATAGATGATCTCCCAGCATATCTCGTAATACTTTCCCATATCTTCCCAAACTACTTTTATATTTCTCAAAACATGTCTTAAACCATGTGATTATGCTTCTACCATACTTTTTCAAACATCTTTTACACTTTATAAGAAAAACTATTTCCCCAGGAGTCATGATCAGATCGATACTTAATAACATAACTCTAGTTTCCCCCAAACTATTTCTGCTATTGTTTATTTATATTATTAGTCCTAAATTCCCTTCTTAATAAGATATCCCCCGAGTTTTTTGATCCACTCTTCGAAAACCTCTTCCAAATCGAATGTCTTTCTCAATTGCAAAGTTTGTCCATAAGTTATACCTTTTTTGACATGAATCGGATGATAACATCCATAATCCAAATACTGCTGTGTATTGGTTTCTTTACGATACACCTCCGTTGATATTTTTCCATCCCTCATTCTAACCTTAACATCCAAATAAGCCATTTCATATTCAAAGCAGTCCCATGTACATTTAAAGGTAGGATAATAATACCATAAATACTCCAAAAATTCAATAAAAGCCCGCATACCATGAGACTAAATTTAAGGAACATCATCCAAGGACAGTGGCGGATTAAGGCAAAGCGACGCCTTGGACCAATGTGTCCGGCGGACCCTATGAATTTATTAAATAAATTAAAAAATTAAAAAAAAATTGAAATTTGTGGAAAACTGCAAGAACGTCGTAGAACCTACAAGACACTTACACATACAAGTACCTATAAGTGGCGTATGAAGATCTTTTTTATAGGGGGACCAAATTTAATAGACTATTGGGGGTTCAGGGTTGCAAGCGCCGAAGGCGCGAGCCGTTTCGGCCAGGGGGGGCGGTACATGCTTTCCCGGAATATTTTGAAATTCTAGAGTTTCAGAAAGGCCATTTCTCGCATTTTGGGAGAGATTTTGGAATATGTTTTTCAAAATACTATTGAATTAAAAATCTGCATATATACATTGGCATTTTAAAAAAGATTTTTCGGAAATGTGATTAAAATTTTTTTTAACTCAGGGCGTGGGACACTCTCACAAGCCGACTAGCACTGGGCCCTGGGCCATGGTCCACTTGGCCCACTGGTTAATCCGCCACTGTCCAAGAACCTCCACCGTACCCAAAGTTTCAAAACCGCTTCCTTTGACATATTTCTCTCCAACCTGGACATGAAAATACTTGCATAAGCCGTGGCAAATTTATTTCCAATTCCAGTGCTATTTCTCTGTCTATAGATTTCTCTGTTAAACTTCAAAAATACATTCTCTAGAACAACCCTTACTTATTCTATTCATATAATTTTTATCAAATTCAGACGGCAAATCCCACTATCAAGTAAAATTCCTCAACGCCATTTCCCTCTTCATGTATATATTGGGGTACAACTCCACAACATCCAAAGTACAGAGAATGGCATCTTCTGGAATCCACTTAATTCTCCCATATCTTCTAAAAAATCCGTTGTATCTTTAATAACATAATAAGAAACTACAAGTTGAAAATGAAAGTCAACAAATTCCCAAATCTGTTGAGTGGCTGTACCACAATTAGAGATGTCAGGTCTACCTGGAATGTTTACCAATTTCTTATTAATTTTTGGTAGAAGATAGAAACTCGCTAATTCATATTGCTTTCCTCATAAATAAGCGGAGGAGGTTTTCGAAAAAAGGATCGAAAAACTCAGGAGAAATCTTCTTCAGAGGGGGTTTAGAAGTAAAGAAGTAGGTAAACAATTGCAGAGGGCTAGAGAGGTTGGTAGAGACTCGATCAGAGGAAAATGAAAATGAGAGAGTAACACTTATATTGACTTTCATCCAGTGTTATCACGTATTGGTAGAGTTATTTGGAATTTGTGTACCATTTTATTTGTATCAGATGACATGAAACGTATTTTTAAGCTACCTCATAGAGTAAGTTTCCAGAGGACTGAATGTGAAGGAAGTGAAAGAAGAGCTTTTAACTGGTGGGATTAAACCATTAGAGGAAGGTCGGAAGGGTAAAGTAAAATGTGGAAAGTCGAGGTGCCAAGTATGTCGTCTAGTTGACGAGGGAGACGGCTTTATGGATAGTTTGCGGGAAAAGAGTTATGTCATTAATGATCTGTCTGATTGTGACGCCAGTCGATTAGTTTATCTTACAAGGTGTTAAAAATGTTTGAAGCAGTATGGTGGAAGTTGCGTGAAATTCTGAGTAGCGACACAAGACATTTTAAGTTTATTCCGTGTTATTTCATACTGCTCTACTTTTCAAGCATTGAGCACCCTCAATGCCAAAACCATTCCTTATTTTGGTTTATTTTGGTATATATATGTATGTATATATATATATATATATATATATATATATATATATATACATTATTATATGTATATATATATATATATATATACATACATATAAACCAAAGGTGAGGACCAGGAAGGTTGCAGTGTTGGTTTGAGAATGGAGAGCGCTCAATACCATACTAGTAGAGCGAATAAAGAAGTAATATAGACAAAATTTTTTTGATGTTTTTGATTTTAGAGCAGGTAATTGGAACCACACTGGTGTTACAGTTGTGTAGTTGTGATTGTCTAACGATTGGGAGTGAAACTGTTAATGATGGAACGCGCTTAGAGAAGGACAAGAGAAACATCAAAGCTTCCAAGAATGTTCTCATCTTTGCAGACAAAAGTAGGAATATCTATGAAATGGATGCCCCCACTTATAACAAATTATTAACCGAGAATGTCATGAAGACATACAAACACGCACAAGACCACATCTTGAAAGAAATCAACCACGAACTAAAATCTATCGCCGATGACTTAAACATATCCAACCGTATAGATCCTATGAACGAAACACCAGCCTTTATATCTCCGGAAAGATCATAAACCGGACTTTCAAAACAATCCAAAATGCCGCCTCATCAACCCTGCAAAAAGCAGCCTCGGCAAAGTAAGCAAATCCATCCTAGACAACATAAACAACCGGATAGGAATTCAAACACAAGTAAACCAGTGGCGAACTTCCACCGACGCAATCTCGTGGTTTCAATCAATTCAGAACAAACCGAGAAAATCATTCATATCCTTCGATATAGTGGACTTTTATCCTTCAATTTCTGAACATCTCCTGGACCGATGTATCGCATGGGGGAAACAATTCATAAACGTCACAGACAGCGACATCTCAATCATCAAACACGCACGCAAATCACTTCTTTTCCACCAAAACCAAATATGGTCTAAACGCAACGCAGACAACACATCTGACGTAACTATGGGAAGCTATGACGGAGCAGAGATATGCGAACTTGTCGGTCTCTTCATACTTAATTCACTTCAAGAACGCTTCGGAAAAAAAATGTTGGATTACACCGCGACGACGGCTTGGCAGTGATCAACACCAAATCTGGCAGACTACGTGACAAGGAAAGAAAAGAACTTATTCGTATATTTGACGACCTCGGTCTTAAAATTATAACACTGGCTAACCAAGATCGCACAAACTTCCTTGACTTAACATTCGACCTCACCAACAGTACTTACAAACCCTACAGAAAACCCAACGATGAACCGCTTTACATCAACAGCTCATCTAACCACCCACCCTCCATAGTACGCGAATTTCCGGATCTATCAACCGACGAATTAACAAACTATCATCTAATAAAAATACTTTTGACGCGCTGCTCCCATCTACAACGAAGCAACTTTAACACACAACTTAAATACGAACCACATAACACTAATACAAATACCCAACGTAACAGACAACGAAACGTGATTTGGTTTAATCCTCCTTACAGCAAAAACGTCAAAACAAACATCGCACTTGTAATATTATCTTGAACCTCAATGACTAAATTACTTTGGACTGTTTATGTTATTTTAAGTTTGGCCTATTGGTGGCTCATGAGCTTGTTATATGGTCAGCGGATTACTCCATAGCACTCATGTCCACGATATTTGTAGGTTTAAATTAAGTACGCGGTTTGTGCTGACGAAAGCCTAATCCTTAGGCCAATCTAGTCGCCTACTTTCATTACAATTTAATCAACACATCTAGATGAATTTAATCATCAATTTAATCATCAAAACATCAACTTAATCAACACATCTGGATGAAAATCAATAACACATAAGTCAGATGGATAAAGTTCTAAGACCAGAACGGCTGGAGACAGATCCAAGTAGCAATACAGCAGCAAAAGAATGGCTTCACTGGAAACGTACATTCGAAAATTTTATGGCGGTCTTACCTCAAGAAGACTTGAACAAGCTTGCTGTTTTAGCCAACTATGTCTCACCAAGTATTTTTCAATATATCGAAGACTGTACTGAATACGATACAGCTATCGAAATGCTTCAGGTTCTTTTCGTTAAACCGAGAAATGAAATTTTCGCACTCCACCTTCTAGCAACCAGAAGGCAAGCACCGGCAGAAACGCTGGACGAATACTTGCAAGCCCTGAAAACTCTGAGCAAAGACTGCAATTTTAAGAATGTGACGGCTGCCCAATATTGTGAGGAGAGTACAAGAGATGCTTTTATCGCTGGATTACCGTCTAACGTAATTCGCCAGAGGCTTTTGGAAAATAAAACATTGGATTTGAAGACTATGTTTGATTAGGCCAGATCTCTTGAATCAGCTATGAAAAGCTCCGAGTCTTGTACAGTATCCGATCCTCCAGTCAATGCAGCTGTTCCTGCCTCATCTCCACCAGTAGCTGATGAGCAAGAGACAAGCATGATAGCTGCTACTGCAGAATCTGAAGGCCGCAGTTGTTATTTCTGTGGGAATAATAAGCACCCTCGCTCGAAGTGTCCAGCTCGCGATGCGACATGCATGAAATGTCACAAGAAAGGCTACTTCGCTAAAGTTTGTCGCAGTAAAACTATCTCTAGGTGGAAGTTTTCAGCTGCCATCTGGTCACCTACACTAGCCTCTGTCCAAAGTCCAAAATTCCTCTCAAAATCAACAGTAATTGTGAAAATCAGTGACTTGCAAGTAAAGGCTCTATTTGACAGTGGCATCGTTGAAAAAGCCAGGTCTAGCAGTGCAAGCTTCAAGCGGTACCGTTTTTATGGCTTCGACAGTATTCTCAACCAATGTTATTGGTACTTGCAAGGCTGACCTCGAGTATCAAGAACAGAAATACCAAGGTATTCAACTGCCAATCCTCCCAGGACTTTGTGCCGATCTTATACTGGGCTTAGACTTCCAGTCACAATACGAGAGCGTTGTCTTTCAGTATGGAGGCTCCAAACCACCACTATCTGTCTGTGGCTTCAGCACCCTTAATATAGAACCACCCGAGCCTTTCGCTAACCTAACTGCTGACTGTCATCCTATCGCAACCAAATCACGGCGATACAGTAAAGATGATTGTGCATTCATTGAGGAAGAAGTCAAGAGGTTGCTTAATGAGGGCATTATAGAACCAAGTCAGTAACCTTGGCGAGCTCAAGTGGTCGTAACTAAAGATGAAAATCATAAAAAGAGACTGGCCATCGATTACTCCCAAACAACTAACAGGTTCACACTGCTGGATGTCTTTCCACTGCCAAGAATAAGTGGCATGGTCAACGACATTGCTCAGTACCAAGTCTTCAGCACCATTGATTTACGCAGCGCTTATCACCAAATTCCTCCCTAGGAAGAAGATAAACCATACACAGCCTTTGAAGCCCGAAGCAACCTGTACCAGTTCACACGTCTCCCATTTGGTGTTACCAATGGGGTAGCCTTCTTCCAGAGGGAGATGATGAAGTTTGTGGAAGAAAACAACCTCAAAGCGGTGTTTCCTTACCTTGACAACATCACTATTTGTGGAAAAGATCAGGAAGAACACGACGCAAACTTGGAAAAACTCCTTGAAGCAGCAAAACGAAAGAACATATGCTACAATGATGACAAGAGTGTTTTTTCAACACGACGTCTTCCTATTCTTTGATACGTGATTGAGGAAGGAGTAATTCGCCCAGATCCAGAGCGGCTACGTCCTTTGTGTGACCTCCCTGTACCACATGATTCCAAGTCCCTGAACAGATGTCTGGGACTGTTTTCATATTATTCCCAGTGGATCCCTGAATTTTCTGACCGGATAAAGCCAATCACCAGTTGCAACTCTTTTCCACTGTCACCTGAAGCTGTTGACTCATTCGAAAGCCTCAAGAAAATAGTTGAACAGGCATTTGTAACTGCCATCGATGAAAGTATTCCATTCGAAGTTGAGACCGATGCGTCAGAGGTAGCCTTAGCAGCTACCCTAAACCAGAATGGCAGACCTGTTGCTTTCTTCTCGCGCTCACTACAAGGCAGTGAACTCAAACATGGATCTGTGGAGAAGGAGGCGCAAGCTGTCATAGAAGCAGTCAGACATTGGAAACATTTTCTGACTGGACGACACTTCACCTTGAAAACAGATCAAAAGTCAGTGGCCTAAATGTTTGACCAGCGTCACAAAGGAAAGATAAAGAATGATCAGATCATTTGTTGGAGGCTTGATCTCTCTTGCTACAGCTTTGATATTGTGTACCACCCTGGAAGGGAGAACATCCCTCCAGGCACACTTTCTAGGGCAACATGTGCCGCCATTACTGAAGATTCACTGTTTAAGCTTTACGAGTCACTCTGCCATCCCGGGGTTACAAGGCTCAATCACTTTGTGCGCGCAAAGAACTTACCATATTCTCTTTATGAGATAAAGAAAGTTACAAGCAGGTGTCCTGTTTGCTGAGAATTTAAACCTTGGTATAACAAGCCTGAAAGGATCCTTCCCATTGAGGCCACTCAACCTTTTGAAAGAATTAACATAGATTTCAAAGGCCCCTTACCAAGCTATAACGGGAACAAGTATTTTCGTCAACATAGTTGACGAATACTCAGGGTTTCCCTTTGTGTTTCCTTGCTCAGATCTATCAGCCACAACAGTCATCAAATGTCTGACCACACTGTTCTCTCTGTTTGGGATGCCGGCCTATATCCACTCTGACCGCGGGGCTTCCTTCATGAGCCACGAGCTGTGAGCCTTCTTGGGAGAAAAAGGAATTGCGACAAGCCGAACAAACAGCTACAACCCTGAAGGAAACGGTCAGGTTGAGAGATATAATGGTGTAGTTTGGAAAGCAATTATAATGTCCTTAAAGTCCAAGACCTTGTTGTCAAGTACTGGCAAGATGTTCTCCCAGATGTGCTTCACTCTATCCGGTCTCTCCTGTGCACAGCCACCAATGAAACACCACACGAGCGCTTCTTTAGATTTCCTCGACGATCCTCTTCAGGTTAATCCATTCCCACCTGGATGACAACGCCTGGCCCAGTTCTTCTCAAGCACCAGGTTCGTTCAAGCAAGACAGATCCTTTAGTCGACGAGGTTGAGTTGCTTCAGGCAAATCCTCATTATGCCTACATACGTTATCCGGATGGTCGGGAGACAACTGTTTCAGTAAAGTATCTTGCACCCAAGGATCAACCAATGACTCCTACAGTTAGTGTAGAACCAGGAGAACCGACCTTGGAAATAAGGAATTCTGCACCCAAGAGCCAAACAGAGGTCCCTCTTCTCTCATCACAGTCAGAACATTCGACAGGAACACCAACAAGAGCGGAATCACTGGATAACAGTGTTGTTGGTGAACAACTTACATTACGATGGTCAGAGCGGACCCGTCGTCCAGTGGACAGATTTAATCTTTGAGGAAGGAGTGAATGTAATATTATCTTGAACCTCAATGACTAAATTACTTTGGACTGTTTATGTTATTTTAAGTTTGGCCTATCTGTGGCTCATAAGCTTGTTATATGATCAGCGGATTACTCCATAGCACTCATGTCCACCATATTTGTAGGTTAAGATTAAGTACGAGGTTTGTGTTGATTAAAGCCTAATCCTTGGGCCAATCTAGTCGTCTACTTTCATTACAGTACGCGACTTTTTACAACTTATTGACAAACACTTCCCGCCTAATAACAAACTTTCCAAGCTCTTTAACAGACACACTATACGCGTAAGTTATAGCTGCAATGAAAACATGAAATCCTTTATCACTAGACCCAACAAAACAATGCTCAAAAGACATGACAACTGACCAAAATCAACAAACACAAACAACACATGTCACTGCAACTGTAGACAACCTGACCAATGCCCAATCCAAGGCAATTGCCTAGAAACGAACGTAATTTACAAGACCGAAGTTACAACAACTGACAACAACGAGACACGAACATACATAGGCGTCACAGCCAACGACTTCAAAACTAGATACCGAAACCACAGCAAATCACTGAACAACAAATACTATAACGATACTGAACTCTCCAAACAGATTTGGCGACTCAAGGACAACAAACAAAAATACACGATCAAGTGGGAAATAATCAAACAGCTCCCATCATGTAAAGCAGGATCTAGAAAATGCCGCCTTTGCTTAGAAGAAAAGCTATTAATCTTGAAGGAACGTAAAAAGAACATCCTAAATAAACGATTGAAGCTTTTCAGTGCATGCCGATATGTAACACAACACCATCTGTGAACTTGCAAATATTATAAATGCGTGAATAATTAAATAATTTGTCAGTTGCCTGATGATCGCCTGAGCGCGTGAAACTCAGAGTAGCGACAGTAGCGACATGTACATATATATATATATATACATACACACACATATATATATATATATATATATATATATACACACACACACATATATATATATATATAAGTAAAATAGACAAAAGAACTCATGAGGAAAATACAAAAGAAAATCACAACAGTGTCGTGTCTGTATATGTGATACAGACACATGTGCTTTATGCTGAAATTCTCCTTAAATTCTCAATATTTTTGGCTTCAGAAGACATAAATTGCCAAACTTTCGTAGGGAATTAGCGTATAGAGAGGTTCGTTTTATAAGACATTTACAAAACTCGCAATACGTGCTTTATTGGATCCAAAACTTTGCTATCGCCTCGTGTTTCATACCTGATAATGAATTCCAGCTTGTTTTGTAAATAGCACATATATATATATATATATATATATATATATATATATATGTACTGATGGAGTACCATATATATATATATATATATATATATATATATATATGTATATATAGGCCTCTTGGTTCATATTGAGCGCTCTACAGGATGAGTCATGCCGCTAGCACATTTGCGCACGCTCACTAGTCTCTAGTTAGAGCGCTCTGGCATGGCTTAGATTTACCACAAGCGTGAGACATCTGAGTTGTCCATGTAATGTAGGCTACTCCATCCTGCTCGTCAGCACTACACTGATGAGGCCCAATAGGCCGAAACGGTTCCGTCTGTAGTTACATATATATATATATATGAATTTCAAAATATTAATAACTGTAGAAACTGGGAAACTTATCAGACCTCAAAGTTGTATGGCAAACATTTTTATATAAATTTATTTCTGTCACAATTTAGTTTTACGGCTAAAGCAACACAGCAACGGTGGAATCACAACGAGAGTGGTACAGGTCTATAACGACGGACATTGGCGATCTTTATTTGACGGAAACTGGACTAAGGCGGACGCTGATGTGACGTGCAAAGGTGAAGGTTTTTCTGGAGCGATCGAACAACCTGATCTGCAAGGGGATGAGAAATGGGTTAAAAATATAATTTCAAGAGATTACCAATGTAATGGAGCTGAAAGTTATCTGACTGAATGCAGCTACAGTACGTACAACAATTCGAACATATCTCATACAAAAGTTGTTGGTGTGCGCTGTAAAGACGAAGGTATGAAATCTTAAATAAGTTTTGAAATACGACATAATTAGACGCGATACCAGACGTGAGACTAAGCAGTGAATAATGGTGCCATATAGAAAAAGTTGTCCGTAGCATAAGTTAGATTGGTTTTCCTAGCATCTTTTTGTAACTTTTGTAAATATATGTTTATAAGGATATTTTATTTGTAACACCCTCAATGACATGACGAAGGGGCACTATTTCAAATTTTAAGTGACTGAAGTCCCAATTTCGGTAATGAAATACTTCTATTGCAGTGATTAAACTCCCCATATCATTTATGTAGGGCCCGTATTTCAGTGACCGAAGTCTTTTTCAAGTCCCTAATATCGATTGCGGAGGACCCCCATTTGGTAGTCTGCATGGTATGCAGTTCCAATATGAAAAGCCCTTATTTCAGTGACCAAAGTACCCTATATAAAGGGTACCCTATATAAAGGACCCAAAGTGCCTTAATTTTCACGATGCCCTAGTGTTCTTCATGGGCAAGACGCAAAACTTCTCCTCTGAGAGATTCCGGGATGATGATTCGTGAACCTCGCAATACAAGTTTGCCAAGGACGCACAGTTCATCTTTAACTGCAAGATAAGCCGTCATCTTACACTGAGACCAGTTCCCATTCAGAATGTACTGTCTTAGGCTAGCTACTTCTGGATGTCTCTCGGAAGCTAGCTCTACTTGCCTTGCTGCCAAAGCCACGGGTACACTTTCCTGAGCGACCACCTTGACAAAATCAAACTTCTCTCCACTGGTGTCCTTGGGTCTGGGTTGATTGAGCCTTGAAAACGTGTCAGCGATGTTTCCTTTTCCAGGACTGTAGACAACACTGTAGTTATATCCCTGCAATCTTAGAACCCAACGTTCAATGCGTGCTGAAGGTTTAAAGGCTCTGCCAAAAATGCACTTGAGTGGCTTATGATCTGTTTCAAGCTCGAACTTGCGACCGTATACATAAATGTTGAATCTCTCCATTGCCCAAACTAGCGCCAAGGACTCTTTCTCGGTCTGTGAGTATCGACGCTCTACTTCAGTGAGATTCCATGAGGCATAAGAGACAGCTCGCCGTTTACCATCTTGACATTGAGTCAAAACAGCACCCAAATCATGTGGACCTGCATCCGCTATGATGCGTGTGACACAGTCTCCTTTAAAGTAGGCGAGTACACTAGCCTGCGCCATCAGCTTCTTCAACCTCTGAAATGCTTACTCTTGATCCTTCCCCCAAACAAAAGGCACATTCTTCCTTAGCAGATTCCTGAGAGGTTCTGCTTCCTGTGCAAAGTTGGGAATGAACTTGGCAGAATACTGGACAAGCTGTACAAAGGATCTGACCTCTGAAGCATCTTGTGGAGGACTAGCATTCAGAATGGCAGCTACTTTCTCTTCACTGGGCATAACACCTTGCCTGCTCAGATCGTGACCGAAGAACGTAAGCTTGGGAAGACGAAATTGGCATTTGTCCCCATTCAGGGTTAGTCCCTTCTCACTCAGCCAGGTAAGTACGGCATGTAAGTTCTTATCATGCTCTTTCACACCACGACCATGTACAACCAGGTCATCAGCTATGTTAACCACTCCTCTGCAGCCAGGCAAGACATCTGCCACTATCTTCTGGTACATTTCGGGAGCCGATGTTATTCCGAACATCAAACGCTTATACCTTTAAAAACCACGATGTGTCACAAAAGTTGTGATCTCACGAGATGCTTCATCCAGTTCCACTTGATGGAAACCCCACTTGAGGTCGAGCTTGGAGAATACAGTTGAACTATTGAGATCATATAGAACTTCCTCAATTGTAGGGATAGGGTGTCTTTCTCTCTCTATTGCCAAGTTAGCTTTGCGCATGTCTACACAAATCCGTATGTCTCCATCTGCCTTCGGCACCACAACTAATGGTGACACCCACTTTGTTGGACTGTGTAAAACCTCTTTAATAATATCCATGGCCATAGTACACAAAGGGGACACGGCTTTCTTGACTAGTGTTTACAGAAAACCGACTTTCACGGGCCTGTACACAAGATTTGATTCCTTTAGTGCCAAAAAGCAGAAACTCTCCTTGATTAAGTGTTTAATTGACCGTACTCATAAGATTGCATCTAAGAAATTTCTTCAAAGTGATCTTGACAAATTGAAATCTATATTTTTATCTAATGGCTACCCTGAAAGTATACTTAATAAGGGTTTCAATCAAAGTGAAACAGACAAACCAATTGGACCCGCTAAATGTCCAGTCTATTTAAAACTTCCATGGATAGGACAAATTTCCGAAACTTTTGGTCAATCGATCAAGCTAATTACTGAGCAAACATTTTTTGTTGCTAGATTCGTTGGCATCTTTTCGACGAAAACCATCCTTCCACCCACTCACAAAGAGTCTCTACCTGCTTCTTCATCTAGCTGTGTTATTTACGAATTTAAATGCGAATGTGGATCTCGCTATGTGGGTAGAACTAATCAGAGACTGGGTGATAGGATCAAACAACACGTTCCTAGCATGATTAGAAATGGAGCTCAGCCATCACGTCAACAACCAGGACGACTATGCCGCTCCGGTCAATTGATCAGTTGCGACTCAGCTGTTGGCAAACATCTTTTGTCCAACAAATCTTGCGCCGAAAACTACTCAGATGATAATTTTAGAATTCTTTACAAATGCCGTTCCGCCTTTCAATTGAAGGTGATGGAAGCCATTTACATAAAACTTAATGATCCTGATCTGTGCCGGCAAAAGGAATTTGTTTTCAAACTATCGCTATTTTGACCCTCCCACATTCCGTTGGGTTGATGTCACGAGTTTTCTTTAGACTATATAAGCAGGTGATATGTTTCTTTCTTTCTCTTTAGCTAGCAGACGTATAGCACTTGATAAGTGGTCTGCCGAAATGCATCGTGCTTTTTTCTGATTCTTTAGGCATATTCTTTACGTAGAATATTACCTCTTTAAGTTTCAAACAGTTCTGTTAAGAACTAAACTATCCAACAGTCTTTGGTAACTGTGTATACCTCTTTAAGTGTATATTACTCTTCATCCTCTCCTACTTTATCTAAAATTACCATTCACCATGGTATCTACGTATTTAAAAACTGTGTTTAAATTACTATTATTATTTAATTTAACTCAGACAGGTCTTATGTCGTCAAAATTAACATGCAGGAGTGGGTCATAACCAATGTCCAAGGGTCCTGCAGTTCACACTCCTTACTACATTTGTTGTACCTTTCTCAAAATTCGGGCTATTCCCAAGAGTGTAGTCTTTTGCAGTAACTCAGCTCGAATTTCCACACTAATCTTTGCGATCCAATTTTGCATCTTCTTTGTTACCACACCAAGGGCTCAAACAATAATTGGAAGAACCTCCACTTTGTTCATTTCCCAAATCCGCATTATTTCAAATTTCAGTGGCTGATATTTATCTACCTTCTCGTCTTCCTTCTCTGCAACCCTGTCATCTCCTGATACTGCTATGTCAACCAAGAGGCAGTGTTTTCTTTCTTTATCTACCAGTATCAGGTCTGGGCTTCTTGCTATGATATTCTGATCACATTGGACACTGAAGTCCCAAAGGAGCTTCACTTTTGCATTTTCGAGCACTGCCTTAGGCTTATGCTCGTACCATTTCTCAGATCTCTCCATCCCAAACTTCCAACACAATTCCCAATGTGCAATGCGTGCAACATTATCATGCCTCCGTTTGTACTCCTGCGCCAAAATAGTACATGCACTAATTATGTGGGTCACAGTTTCCCCTGTTGCACCACACTACCTGCACAATAGAGAATCTCCTGTATGATCAATATTGTATTTCACATACCTAGTGAGTAATGCCTGTTCTTTGGCTGCACAGATCAAGGCCTCTCTTTCAAGTTTCAAATCTGATTTCTTCGTCCAGGCTCATGTGTCTTCTTTATCAATCCTATCTCTGTGTTGCTCTTTTTCCATATCCCGCACAAATTGGCCATGCATTCTTTTCTCTCTCCATACTCTCATCTTGTCTTCTTTAAGGTTTTGTTTGAATTCTTCTTTACTCTTGCATTTTTCTGTGTCTATTATCCCTACTTGTCTCGCTCCATTCAAAAATTGTTCTTTAGTGTTTTTTATATACCATCCTAGTCAATTTTCCTCGCTTCTTATGCAATCTGTCAATCCAACAAGTCCCCTCCCACCTTTGTTTCTTGGTATATACGGTCTATGTACCTCACTGTTGGGATTAAATGCTCCAGACATCGTCGTTTTCTTCCTGGATTTCCTTTCGAATTCTTTGACCTCATCCTGTGTCCACTTCAGTATACCCGCTCCTTATCGTAAAACTGCAAACCCATGTATTTATTGCAGTGGTTTTGTTCCTACCATTCAATTTCAAGTCCAAAACCAGCCCCAATCTCCTATAATACTCAGTTGTAAAAGCTTTCTTCATTTTAACCTCCTTAATTTTGTCCATCTCCAAAATCCCAAGGTGTTTATAACCATTCTCTTCTATGTCCTTCATCACCTGTCCATCAGGGAGCTCTATCCCGTCAGTTGCAATCGCCTTGCCTCTTTTCATCACCAACACGCCACACTTCCTAATGCCAAACTCCATACCTACATCACTACTAAAGAGATACACTGTATTCACTAATGAATCAATTTGATTCTGGTTCTTGCCAAACAGCTGGAGGTCATCCACGAAAAGCAAATGGTCGATTTTCTGCTGTCCCTGGAGGATGTTGATCTTAATGGATTTATGAATCGAAAGTGCAGAGCTGTTATTACTTTGTCCCAATACCTGAGATGGTGCCATAAATGGAGAAATCACTCTTTAAATCTAAACGATTTCGGCAATTATCGATTGTTGTCCAGGTAATGACAATGAAGCGTTTAATGCTTGTCCTTCAGCAAAATCTGGTATTTCCGCGTAACAATATAAAGTAAGTAATTTGAGTATTTAATTGTGAAATGCTGAGCAAGAATAAAACTTATTGTTTTCTTGTCTTGTTCAGATGATTGCTGTTCATTACCACATGTTATCCTCACTTCGGAAATCACTCAAATAATCTTCGATATCAATCTGTTTTCTGAATCTTTAAAGTTCTCATATAAAAACAGGGATTTGGTCGCCATTCTAAAGGAAACATTTCGCGCAAGCGCAATCGTGCATATCCGCAAATTCTGGTCATGTTGACAAACGCAACAATTCACAAATGACAAAAACTGAAAATTGTTTAACATACATAATTTAACACTATTTGCAATTAAAGTAACACGAAGAGAAAATTTCCCAATTAACTTTCTCAGCTGAAGTCTACTCAAAAAGTTTCGACTTGAGCGTGATTCGAAATCGTACCGGGTTTCCGGGCCGCGAATTTTTTTTCTTAACCTGTTCAACAAGTTCGCGGTAAATTCATTGTTTGATGAAATAAAATGAAATACAAAATAATCGTTAACCCTGTCCTAAGCCTAACCCTAAACATAAAACAGTTTAAGAAAAAAACCAAAAAAAGACACGTAGAAACTCCAACAAAGCTATGCTTTTGGTAGGATTCGATCACATGGTTCCTGACCGATGGTGTTAAGCAATACCCTCACCCTCAAGAAAACGTCTTAATTCACCGCTTTTGGCCAAATAATATTTGAAAAATAATTTTATGTTTTATCTACGCTGAACAAGCTACGAAAAACTTTAGCATCCGGTAAAACCAGGACATACGAGTTTGCATCCAACTCAAGTCAATATTTCGAATTAACTATTGCAGTGTAGGTCAATCATTCTTTTAATTTGAGTGTTGAATGTTATTGATCATTGAACAGTGAAACCGCCACATATAGTTGTGGAAAAGACTACGAAGTTAGTCTCCTTGCACGCGTAAGCCAGGAACTGTGATTCGTCAAAATAGTTGCATATGACTGAAGCGGTCAAATGAAAGCATTCCAAAGTGAATTCCGACAACTCAGATCGACATTTGTTCAAAATTATGAAAATGCTTAGCTAGCGCCAGCAAATTACATGCATGGCCAGACTATCCATATTGAGAATGTATCATTTTGATTAGGTCATCCGTGCGAAAACAACAGTACGGACTGGTAATGACTGAAAAATTTTTTGACATTGTTTTCTTAACCAAAAAAAAATATTTAAATAAAAATTGAAAAATTCCCCAAAAATATACATACATATTTTAATGAGGTAGCACAAGACTTTTTTGAGGATGATGGAACTATATGAACGAGTTCAGCAGTTTTATTGTCGACCAAAAACCAGATAATATAAAAATGAAAGCAAAGTACGACAAACAAACCTGGGAAAAATTTTGTGGAAAGAAGAACGAGAACTGTAGAAAGTACAGGACGTAGCTTTCCCGCAGTTAAACATTCTGATCTGTTCATTTTAAAAGACTCAAGAACGAAAAATGGCGAAGGTAACAAATCCACGACAAGTCTCTTAAACAAAGTATTCAGCGGGATCTCAATGCAAAGTTCTCGACAGAAAATTTGCTCAAGGGTGATAAACATAATTTTGCCGTAAAGTTTTAAAGCCCAGAAGTAAGTAGTTGCTAACCGAATACAGAATCATTCACCAGCCACACCAGAATTGAGCAAAACGAAAGCAAGCAATTCTTTTAGCCAAAGGAGAGTTGAGCAGCTTTGCAGTATATTCCGTGGTGGCTGTTGGCCTTGCATTTTGGTTTCCATGCTAGAAATAAATTCTTTCGATTAAGCTCTTATCCCTGATCTATATAAATGATCTTCCCCAAATAGAACTTGTAAAGTGCTGGCTTTTTGTCAGATGATAGTGTTCTCTTTCGAAAGATTTCTACATCAGACGGCTGTGACCTTTTTCAGAGTGACCCGGAAATGGCTATCAATTGGGGTTACTTGTCTTTACTTTAACTTAAAGCGGGAAAATTTTTCGTCTTATATGTCAGAATACAAAAAAATCCAATTAAGACGGAGTGCAGATTGAATGGCAAGGCTTTAGAATCTGCTGGCATGCATTGGCACCTAAGGATATGGGTTCACTCTTAATTATCTTGGGATTATCATATTACTACCATCTGTGCAAAAGCTCGGCGTATAATATAGGGATTGATACGTAGGACATTTGGTTACAGGTCTGTTTGGTTACAGAAGTTGAGATAGATTTTAAAGTATTAGTCAGGCCTATGTAAGAGTATAATTTTCGAGTGCGGAATACCTAATTGTCAAAACATATCAATGCGATTAAATCAATTCAGCGAAGAGCGACACGTCTAACATGTGGTCTAGAGTTACCCTAAGATGAAAAGCTTGGTAAATTAAAGTTGACGAATTTTGAAGTGTGGCGAAAGTATCTGTGTCTGGTCCAATTTGAACAAAATTAAATTTAGATTTGGTCAAACAACATTTTTTGACCTAATAGGTGAATCCCGCACAAGATCTTGTTATAAATTCAAGTTGAGACCTCAACGTTCACGCGCCAACTATTTAAAGTTTTCATTTTTTAATATATATGTAAATGCCTGGAATTTTTTGCCATCTCATATTGTTGAAACAAGGTCTCTATGTAATTTCAAGAAAAAAATTACTTCTTTTTTAGTGTCAAATTTGTAAAGTATTGATGCATTATTTATATTTGATGTATTTAAATAACATGTAGTTATAAGTATGTACTAACCACGGAGAACAGTTTATAATATAGGAATTCAGTTTCCTCCAACTGTTATCCGCCCATTGTCTATACACTTTTGATCTTGTTATGTACATTTAGTTACTTTAGTTTATTGTATTTTATTGTTTGGGAACGTTATATTAAATCATTGTATCATTAGGCATTGAGACCTACAAAAACTAATTATCACTCCAACTTTAGACCAAGAAGTTTCATCATTCTGAGGGTATGAGACTTAAAGGAGTGGAAAATAATATTGCGAAGGAATATAAGTTCTACTAAAGTGTCAATCAGTTTATAATGAAAATACATCAAAATAGGAACAACAGAAGTTTTCAGTGTAATAAAATAAAAAATGACCTTTTAGTAATTCTAGTGAGACACATGGACCTTGGAATTTAGGCAAGTCATTAGCAAGTTGAAGTCTACATTAAAGTTCTTTTGAGTCAGTGACCTGGCGTGTACAAGGACTTTCGCTCCGTTTAACATTACAAAATTTGATTAAGAATAATAATCCCCTATCTGACAAAAAGGTGTTTACGAATCCAATGTCTACTAAATAATTTAAGGTAGCCATGATACACGTAGTCTTCATGAATGTTTTCAATCAGAACTTTGTATTCAGCTGTTTAATTTATATTTCTCCGATACTTGAAAAATTTCAAATTATTCAAAAGTACTTTATTTGCTATGAATTTTGCCAAAATGGTGATACGAAACGGTTCACATCTAGATATGGGAAGTAGTAATGGTGACAAATTTTAACTTAAGACCAAGAAATATTCACATTATGGAATTTAGAATTTTGGTGGTTTTCTGTTATGAAAGTAAATGAGTCAGACTTAAGTTTAAAATAATGTTATTAATACGCACGCTCTCAAGCTGTTCTGTCAGAAAAACTTCCTGAGTCCCTGGCGGGAATCGAACCCCTAAAATTCGTGTACTGGTTCGTATAGATGGTAGACATATGTACTGCCAGTCTGCAAGTCTCGATATCTCATCTATTATTTTGGGGTTAATCAAGGTACCACAATCATATCATTGATTAAAATAATGTGTTATAGCTTTAAGTTAACTCACTGTATAGACAAAACATTTCGAGTCAAATTCAGGACTCTAATACGAAGTACTCTGGTTTTTCTTCGCATTTTATAGTTCGAAAGTTTTATATTGGTATTGATATTTAGATAGAGGAGACTTTTCTCAGTATTACATTCTTCATTCCAGTTTTAGTTATCTTGGTATTGGATGAATTACAATACGGTATTACGAAACAATTTATGGAAGTGAAACTTTTTGAAGTAGACTTAATTTTTCGTAGCACCTTTTGCTCCGAAGAATGTATATTTGATGGAAGTATTACAAAATTGAGAAAAATAAGGTCACATTCAGCATTTTCCACAGTTTCTAAAACGGTCACGTAATAAACTAAATGATTTAAGTTTTGTTCTACCAAAACTATTCTACAAAAATCGCTATGTCTTTGTATCATAATTTGCAGTACCATGACTATGCTTACTTGACATCTTTCGTGCATTCGCGTTTAAATCCTATTTACGAAAAGTAATAACACATTTGCTTTCTCTGTAGGTGAACGTCTGTGCAACGTTTGCAAGTGCTTCAATCATTCCATAGACTGCTCAGCAAGAAAGCTGTCTAACATGCCCTGGACTGAGTCGTCTTTTGGAAAAGATATGACCAGGTACACATGTTGTTAGGTTGCCTTCCATAAAACGTATGCTTAGGTCAGATGCACTGAGAAAAAAGATTTGTTAGAATAGACCGTTCAAATAATATGCCTTGTATACTCGTCGTTTAGGTATTATTTCAAACTTGTGGTGGTTATTCTAACATTACAAGACATAAATCACCAGAGCTGTTAGTATTTTAACGAAGTTCGAATGTAAATCAAATCATTTATGCAGAACAAATCCACAGCTCTCAAGGAGTACCGCGCGACATGGACATCCACAGGGGTGCGCAAGAGGACACTTGCCCTCCTCCTAGAAATGCGGTTCCAAAATTTGTTACAGGACATCTCTTGATAATTTAGCAGTAATTACATTCAATTATACGGGAAGTGGCAATAACGTTTTTCTAGAATCAGAATAATTTACTATTGAGCGTCTTTTCTGACATTTCTTTCATGCTATCTGTCCATGATATACACGTGAAGAGGCCAAGGAATCAAGGACAAGCTACTCTTCAGCATAGTGTACACCATGATGGTGAATCTGAAAACGTACATTTTGTTAACTTTGATCCGGTCGGCAGAAGTGTTTTGTAACATTGTTCTTTGACTGAAAAAAAACCTGGGCAAACTTGTTCGGTTTTGAAAGTGAAGCAGTGGATCATATCGTTATCTTGACTTGCTCTGGAAAGAATAAAAGTTACGTTAAACGGTTTCATGACTGAAGTTAAGCAATACATCTTTAGCTATTCCTTACCTGAAAATATACTATCAGTGTATCATTAACGCAAATCTTGAAAATGTCACTCTAATTTAAAATGTTTGCAAACAAAGCAATATTCATTAACATAGCAAAAAAACCCACTTGCGTGAGAATGCATTGAATTGCACCAACAGACGACCATTAAAACTATTCTACAATATTTTAGGGAAAGTAAAATCTTAAATACGCACGACATTTGTCACGTTTGTTGCAGAGTCTGTTTAAGATTTTACACAGTCCTAACAATAATGGACGCAGCAATCGTGGTAATATTTCGACTCTATTTCAGGGTCATTCTCAAATCAAAATAAAATTAAAAACATGGATAGCATTATCAATATACAAGATCAAGGATGAAATCATAGCTACTTAATTCAAACGACGCTAACAGATCATGCAACAAAGCTATCTGAATTACGGAAGGAGAGAAAGTTCTTCACTTGCTTTGATACCATTGTTCATTAAATAAATACACTCTTCGAGATTCTTTTCAGGCTGCTGAAGACATAATTTTCGTCCCTAAACATTTATTTTCAGAAGGTTACCGATATGCTTCGCCGTTGAGTCACGTTTTATCAAATGTTCCCAAACATAAAACAGTTGATGTCATTTTATAACGAATCTATGAGGACAATGCTATCCAAACTTCTCTAAAAAAGCGAACCTTAAAAAACTTATTCTAGACTGTTGCACAAAAAGCACGTTTTCCTTTAACAACCAATTGTATGAACGAATAGGCGGTGTTTCCATGCGATCCTAATTGGGTCCGGTTCTTTGCAAACATAATCCTTACTTAATTTGAAAAGCTTGTTTACGATTTAATAAAATCTGGCGTAATAAAATTTTATCGACGTTATGTTGACGACACTTTAGTAATTTTGAAATTAAGTGATATTCCTTTTGTTCTTTCTAAATTGAATAGCTTCCACAAAAATTTAAAATTCAGTGCTGACACTTCTCAGACAATGACGTCCATTTCCTTGATTTAAAAATAATAGAAGATGGTAATGACGTTTAACGTAAGAACACTCATAGCGGTCATTACATTCATTCTTCAAGTTTCGAACCCTTTTCACGCAATACAATGTGGATAAAATCTTTAATCTTTCGTACTACTAAAATCTGTACCACTCCGGAATCACTTAACAAGTAAATTCATCAAATTAAAACTTTTATGTCATAGAATGGGTTTCCTTCCAAAATCCGAAAACTGATTGTTTCCAAAATCAAAAGTGAACAGTTAATTTGCGACACCAAAACATCTCGTAGTCCTTCTTATGACGACTCCTTACTTAAAAGTTGGCTTAGACTACCTTATCTTGGCACAAAAGGGCAATCACTTGTTAAAAGTCTTAGGAAGAAAATTCTCCAGCATTTTACCACTGAGGTAAACTTCATTGTTATTTATGAAACCAAGAAAAACGCTTTTTTTCTTTCAAATAAGGATAAAATACCAGGTCGTTCCTGGAAAAATGTTGTTTATGAAATTTCTTGTCCCGAATGCAATCAAAATACATAGGCTAAACCGAACGCTGTATTCTGACTCGCTTAAACGAACACTCCAAACACATTGACACCACTGCGGTAGCGCAGCATTTTCTCAACTGTACTGACGCTGAATATCTTGCAAGTCTTGACACTCTTTACGACAACCTTAACTCTTCTTCTCACCCAAACCAAACATTAAGAAACTAGCCTTTAATAATTTTTAAAACCTGCACACTTGAAAACATAAGAATTCTAATTAGCTACTAATACTCGAAGCACTTTTATTCAAACTTAGTAGTCCAGAGATGAACAATGGTATCAAAGCAAGCAAAGAACTTTCCCTCTTTCCGTAATTCTGATAGGTTTGTTGCATCATCTGTTAGAGTCGTTTGAATTAATTAGTGATTTCATTCTCGATCTTGTATACAGATAATGCTATTCATGTTTGTAACTTTATTTTGGTTTGAGAATGACTCTGAAATAGATTCGAAGTCTCATCACGATTACTGCGTCTATTTTTCTTGTTACTTGAATATCAAGTTCTAGAATGACATTTTTCGGTTTTTGTTTTATTCTTTATATAGTTCGCAAAATTAGCGAATACACATCAACTTTCAAGTCTTAAAAAACTTTTCGCGATCATAGGTTACAGTACGGAAAGCTTTGATTGAGAAGCTTACATCGCAAAAACATTATTGTTTCCAATGACGTGAAAGTTCATATGTTACGGCAAAGTGCTGTGAATTAAAGTTCGGTAACAGTTTGAAAAATACATGTTAAGTTTTCTTTCCATATAGCCATTACTTTTGTACTGCAGAAGCTCTCGTTTTTTTGATGAGTAAAATTGTCTAGCGTTGGTCAAAATGCAATAATTGAAGTTTTATGCAGCGGTTAAAGAGTGAAATCGACCCTGCAACAAACTGGACAAATATTTTAGGTAATTGAAATTTTATTGTCCCTAATGAAATGTAGAATGGTGGCAATAGTTGTCTGTTGGCGCTATTGAATGCTCTTTCGTGCAAACGGTTGCCTATGTCCACTAATAAATGTTTTTATGCAGACAAAAGCGCAAATGAATGCAATTGGGTTAATTAGCACGACTTTGGCGTTAATGACAGTATATTTCCTGGTAATGAACCGCAAAAGGTGCAATAACAATGGGCCATTTAGTCATTGCAGATCAGTCAAATGCCTAATTGACCATTAAATGTGTGGAGGTTTTGGATTTCGACGACCAGTGGGCGGATCCAGGTGGGAGCGGATCTAGTGTACGCTCCTTAAAATCCATATAACTAGGATTTTAAAATAAGGAATAGATCTGGACGATAGATGAAGGACCAACAAGTAACTTTGCTTCTTCCCTCTTGACGTCACACAGTCTCAAGCACACCAATACTTTGGCTCTCCCACTTGCCTTCTCCTAATAACAAGCCTAAGGACACCAATGTCGAACCAGCACCATTCTAGTACCAAGAAAATCTAACATCGGGATGTGGGAGCGTATATATAAAGTAAGGTATATATACAACCTTATTTAATGATTGACGGCATTTTCTTTGTTATCCATAATGCTTTCTTTAACTTACACGCTCATTGAACAATCAAGCGTCTGATAGCCCGGGGAAGGAATTTGATTTTCAGCAGGGGAGAAAGGGGTTGATGAATTAATTGAAATGTTTTATTATAAATTCAAGGTATGTATGGTGAGATTCCCGGGAATGTATATGTATACATCCCTAGGAAATCATATACATCCCTTGAATTTACAATTCGAAACCTTATTTAATTTACCGATGTCATTTGGATTAAATCTATAATTTCTCTGTATACAATTAATAATTTTAACGCTACGCAAAGTATCTCTAACAATTTCAACATTTTCCCTTCTGAAGATACGCAAAAATCCTCCGAAAAAAAAAGAAAACAACAGGAACTTTCCCTTCATGTTATCAGTTTGATAAGCTTTCGTAATCTCAATGCAATCACTTCTTCCTATATCGATTGGTGAACTTTTTTTAACGGATTTATATTTGACATTACATAAGCCTGCCAATTCAGCCAAACAACGAACTCCCTAAGCTGACTTAATTTTAATATTTGCGGCAATTCTGGATACATTCCATTTCTCCAGCACTTCGTCGGTTACAAATGAAATGTTTCTCCCATCCTTCGAATTACTTGTTGACGAATTGTCATCTTTTCATTTCTTTAATTAATGAGTCGTTGTTCCCACGGCAACAAAAACATCTTTAATTTCAATGAAATTTGCAGCAAATATTTTGCTCGGAAAACAAGACGATATAAGCTTATTAATTCAGAGCTCTCCTTACATGCGACTCGACCAAATTGTCATATCTCAGTATACATTAATTGCGCATGCTCCGATGCTCTTCAAAATGGTGGAACCATGTGAAAAAACAAGCTACGCTGTCCTCCCCTACATTAAAGGACTCACAGAAAATATCACCAGGATATTACGCACACATGACATCCGAGTTACCAACAAACCCCTCAAAACGTTGCAACAACTATTCCCTCCGCCGAAATTCAGACCACCTGCTGAAGAGCAAACGAATGTTGTTTACAAAATACCTTGTGCTGACAGCAACTGGAGCTATATTGGGGAAACCGAGAGATCGTTCTTAACACAATAAAAACCATACGAGAGAAACAAAGAATTTCGCACGAGGGTCAAACGTCGCAAACCACGCCTGGAAACATGACCACAACATAGACTTTAATAACGCCTCTATCATCGACAAAGGACACTATAGAATTCGGAAGACACTAGAATCCTGGCACTGCCTCAACCAACCAAGCCGACAATAACTCCCGCACACTCCCAGGACAATACTCGATCCTTTTACGGAAATAGTTCCCTATAACCTTTGTACCCGAACCATTCTTGTTGTAATCAAAAGCGTAATCACGGGGGGGACTGGGAGGGACAAGTCCACCCCACTTCCATTCAGGGTCACCCTCGAGATATGTTTAAATCCGATAAGAAATGGGGGGTGGGCAAGATGCAACGTCGACAGTTTGACAGTTTGTGGTTAACTTTCCACAACTTTATGCATGGCATACCGTAACTCAGAGAATTAGGATGAACTCCATGAGAAATATAATTTGTCTCTTTTAATTTAGCTTAACTAAACAACCAGAACATTAACAAAATTATTATTTCAAATACGAAATACGAAAACGACAATCCTTTCAAAAATGGATCATTAGTGTTCGCCACTATAATATACTCCTAATATAATATACTCCTATAATAAGTTCCTACTCAGCTCCTCGCAGTTTAACCAAATGTATTTAATAAGACTTGGAATGGAAAAACATGGGAGATGTTAGCATACACGATCCTGCTACTGAGGTTATAAACGAAACTAATCGAGCTCTAGTCATAAATGATTTAGGTCCTATTAGACCAGTCATCGAATTTCCAGCGACGACCGTAGGAAGCAGAACGTTCAAGTTTCAAAGTCGCTGGTACAATAAATTTTGTTGGTTGGAGTATTCACGGGAAAAAGATGCGGCATTTTGCTATTATTGCAGGTGCTTTGGAACACTTGGTAAGTACGGAGTAAACACTTGATTTTTTTGCATATGTTTCTAACTGACAAGCAATTTTAATGATTCATACTTATTAGCTTTTTTCAATCTCCGAGTTGCATATCGCAGTTAGGTCATTAGTTTTTTTTGTCAATATAAAGCTCTATCTTTAAAAGACTTTAATAAGCAGTTGCAAAGCCGTTCAAAACCGTTAAACATTATTTTTTTAGTAGGATGCTCAGAAGATATATTCACAAAGAAAGGCTTCCGAAATTGGAAAAATGCCTCAGGTGAAGGAGGAAAACTAGCGAAACATGCTAAGTCACGTATACATGTTTTGTCGATGACACGTTTACAAGATTTCAAAAGTACTAAAACTCACGTCGATAATTTCCTTGGTAAGGAGGCCGAGGCTACAAAAGCAAAAAAAATGAAGGAAAGGGAAGAAAATCGCGAGATAGTTCGGTCAATTTTTGACGTTGTCAGACACTTGGCAAAACAAAACAGTGCATTCCGTGGGCATGATCAGTCGGAAAACTCATCAAATTGTGGAAACTTCATGGAGGAGCTCAAATTTTTTGCAAAATTTCGTAAACCCATAGCGAATTGGATGGAAAATCATCCGCTGAATTTGTCCTATTTTTCACTCGATATTCAGAATGAAATGATCACGATTTTAAGTAATTTGATCATAGAATCCGTGAAAGCTGAAGTCATTTCTGCCAAGTATTACTCGATTGAATGCGATGAAGTTACATCACATAAACGCGCACTTATGACAATCATTGTCAGATATGTTTATGACTATGCCATTTGGGACCGTTGCATTAAACTTGAACGTGTTACCAGCTTAATTGGAAAAGTCTAGCTGATATTATTGTTAAAACACTAGCGGACATGAATTTTCCTATTAATGATTTGGTTAGTAAGGGATTTGATGGGGCTAGTAACATGACAGGAAAAGACGAAGGTGTTCAAAAGCATCTCAGCAAAGCAGGAGCATCCAAGTCGGTCTACTTCCATTGTTTTGCTCATAGATTAAATCTTGTGCTGGAGAAAAGTGTTAACAACGTTCTTGCAGTGAATGTTATATTTGGTACAATTGGTTCCATATACCGGTATCTGGAGGGATCTCCAAAAAGGCACGGATTGTTCGAAGAAAAGCTCCAATTACATGGTATATCCACGGGAAAAGAGGCGTTGCATTCCTTTTCCGACACACGGTGGACTGCACGTTCTGACAACCTGGATGCTGTCTTAAACACACTGCCCGCCATCATTTCCATGCTCCAGAAAATGTCAAGGGAGGGAGACTCGGCTGCCGATGGCTTGCTTTTACGATTGCAAAGGCTCAAGTTTATTGCCTCGTGCTTCGTGTTCAAGAAGTTCTTTTCTCTCAGTAGATCAGTTTCGGAGTATTTTCAGCATGAAGACATGGATTTAATTTCTGCTGTATCTTGTGTGGAATACCTTAAGAAGACCCTATCTTCATTTAGAAACGAGGAGAAATAGGAGAATTTTTTTAACTGAAGCGCAAGATTATTGCACCAAAAACAAATTAGCCGTCAATGATTTGCGGAACTCTGTCCCTAATCATGCCCGAAAGAGACAGCGTACGATACCCTCTTACCTCAAGGATGGATCATTCATCTTAGACCATGATGCTTCTGTGAATCGATCCGAAACAAGTTTTTATGATAATCCTAAAGAGGTGTTGAAGAGAGATTTTTTCTTTCCTTTCCTTGATTGCCTACACAATGAGCTTGAAAAGAGATTTTCGTCCCAAGCTTGTGAGATCTTGGCACTATCTAACGTCTTCCATCCCAAGAACTTCAATGATGCAAATGTTGAGAATGCAAAAAAGTTGGCAAACATATACGACATCAATTCTGAGACGGTAGCTCTCCAGTTTATTTTGCTGTCGAAATCTAGTGAAGTTGCTGCATGGAAGAAAGAATACGAAGAATGGATGAGATCAAAAGAGATTGCATCACGTGAATCATCTGCGAGAAAACCTGAGCGTTGGCTTTGCCTTCCAACTTTGCTGAAGCTGTTTGGCAAAAATGAGCTTAACCGCCTGTATCCCGAGCTGTATGACCTCGTCAGAATTGTTCCTACTCTTCCTGTCACTGTTGCATCGTGTGAACGGGCGCATAGCAAGGTGAAAATTATAAACAATTATTTCCTCGCGTCCATGTCAGATGAATGACTTGAAAGTCTTGTTCAAATTAATACATGGCGTGACATAGCCGATAAGATCGAACTGGACACCCTACTTGAATCATTCAAACTAGCTAAAAACAGAAAACTTCCATTGTAATTTCAATAACTTTTTGTTCCAGAGAAGAAATTTGTGAGAAATAAAGAACCATTTTTAAAGAATGAAACATTTTTTGTATTTCCGGGCTTCTACGATACCTCTAGCCAGCGTGCAGTCCCATTTTACGGGACTGCGCGCAGGCTATGATACCTCAGGCTCAGATATCAAAATTTTCCCAACGGAGTATGGACCCTCTAGTAGGCTCTCGTCTACGGTGCTCGCATGTCCTCCCCCCCCCCACTTCTGTTTGGCTGGCTACACCACTGATTGTAATTCCACCGCTTTACCCATTACGTCATTCCCGTTCATCACTTGTATAAATAGAACACACCACCTTATTACTCTTCATTCTTCCCGTTGACGACTGTATCCAGACAGTCGAAAGCTCGAAAATAAAATAATTTCAGGTCAGAGAACGACTCTTTATATCAAGAAAATCGATGCTAGGGAGGATTTGATACTTCTTAGAATCATTATAGATAACAATTAAAGTTTTACTAACCACATTTTTTTACAGGTACAAAGACTTAGTAAATTTATAGGGGTACTAATGAGGTTAAGGAATGTAATTACTAGTAAAGCCAAACTCAATTTATATAAGAGAGCTATCCTGACCCATTTAACATATTGTGGCTGGGTGTAGCATTTTGCCGGGCTTCATACAGAAGAAAATTAAAACGTGTTAATGAGAGGGTTTTTAGGGCTGTACTTTGTAATTTGGGTAGAACTTACAATGATCTTTTAACGTGAGCTAAGATGGCAACTCTTTATAATAGAAAGCTTCAGGATATTGAAATCCTATTGTGCAGAATTAAGTGCAATGTGCCCCTTGATAATACCATCGACTTATTTGCGAAATCATCAACTAAGTATATAACCTAAGAAATGATGATTTTTTAGTCTAGATTTTCCACTGTCCATTATGGAAAGCATTCTCCAAGATATTTTGGTCCATGTTTATGGTCTAAATTACCTAGTCAGAAGCCATTACCAGTCATGATGTCTGAAGATGAATTTGAAATAAATTCGAAATATTACTACAACATTATAGTCCCGTCTTGTTTTCAATCACATTCTGAGTTTCAAGATGTCACTCTTATTCACAGCATCTTTCCTATTATACTTCTTAAAGTTATCGGCAGGCACCGGATTTTAGTAATATTGAACTACAACCTTATGATTGCTAAGTCAGATCACTGCTGAATTAAACATCATTTTTCGTATATAATTCTTAAATAGCAAATTCTTCAAACGGCGTTCAGGTTACCGTTCATGGCACTTGCATGATGAAGACAACTGGTATTTGGGATTTTTAACTCCTAGAGCACACTGTCAACCACACCCATTCAAGCGTTTGTACGTCACCGAAACCCCCCACTTTTATTGTTGTTTCGACGACTTTGGTATAAGGCTTGAGAGCGTGGTGACTGTTTCACAAAGGGCTACAACAGTATTCTATTCATACTATAATATAATTTATATACAAATAATTGAGTTTGAAATTTTGAGGTGTGGCAACACAATTTGAATTGAAGACTGAGGACAAAGTACTCTCCGGGAAGAGAAACTATATACTGATTCTCGACATGTACTTCTAATGTGGCATCCTTTGAACTTTTTGTCTTCAATGTTTGTTCATGAATCAACGTCTTTAAAAATATTTTAAGTGATGCTTTTATGGAGAGTGAAATATAATTTCGTTATGATAAATTTTAGTACGGATTTATTTTCTTTTGTTTTTTATCGTTTTTTTCTATATTTAACTTTTCCCCGCTAGTACTGCATTCACTCGAATAAGAGTTGCAGCGCTTATTTGATTTTATGACTTTTTTGATTGGGCGCTTATTCGAGGGCAACACTTAACAAAACTAATTGAAAGGAGCGATTCTGGATAAAATGCAACAACTTTTTGCTTCTTATATCGAAAACAACCAAAAGAAAGAAAACGAAACCCACCTTAAAGTATCGTCACTATTAATGTCACTATCTTCTCTACGATCAGATTTTAATCTGTTTGAATTCAAGCAGCTGCATCGGGGAATTAACTTCATCTACATCACTGGGATTGAGTGACACATTCTTCTTCAGTGCGGCGCTTATATTATTCGAGGATGGCGCTTATTTCAATAACTTAGTTCTCCTGTGCGATAGTCATCTGGGGGCGGCACTTGTTTGAGGGCGGTACTTATTGGAATAAGTATAGTAACTTTATTGACTCCAAATCCAAACAAGAAATCTCAAACAATTTCTTATCAGATAGACTCAACCAATAATATAATTAATATGCATGGTTGTCTCGTTTCATATGCAATTATGATTATTTTAAGGCTCGACTTATCCAACAACAAGATAACAAGAATATGGAATGGATTGTTAAAAAAATTTTCGGGGTTGAAAAACTTGTAAGTAAATTTTAAACTAGAAATATACGATATAATTATTAATTTGTTCTTCAATGGAAAGCACATATAAGAGGGGAGGCTTAATATAGGCAGGGGTCTACAGAAGAAGTGTGGTTACCTCAAAGTGTTTAGGATGTAAAAGTCACCAAATATTTATCACTTAAGAATAGAGTTTAAATTCGTTTCTTCTACGAGATATAGAAACATTGGTACAATGCTTGATATCAATAAAGTATCTTGTTATATTAATAGAATATCTGGTGATATTAATAGAATGCCTTGTTAAACAACTTTTCCATCTTTTGTTCAGAAGTATTTAACGTGTTTTTTTTCCCCCCGATTGTCAGTGATTTTGTTAAAGGCTTTCTTCTAAACAAAATCAATTCGCATAAAATATATTTGGCTTTCTATACTAGTTCAAATCATGAACCTATTTTTCAATTTTACCACATATGGAGCGTTGCATGCGTAAAAAAATAGATTCTCTGATGACCGAAAGGGGGAATGATCTCCATTAACATTTATTAATCTGCAATAAAAATTTAAAAAATTTTTAAATTTTCTTTTCTTCCATAGGGATTTGTCATCCAATTTAATCTCAGATGTTAACGAGACTTCTCTGGAATTTTTGAGCAAATTAATATGTCTGTAAGTTGATATTAGCGACTATTATAAGGAATGCGCGAGGTTTTATGAAGGAGGAAAAATATGTGACACGGAATTCAAGGCATCCATCTGTTTGATCTAGGTGTGCAATTTCTTAATGTTCAATTTATCAGCATATGGTAATGAAGGACGTTCAATTTAAAATTTTCATTGCAAATAAAAATTTAATCGCTTGGCATTCTTGTGGAACATTCAACATCAAGAAATTACAAAGCAAACTTTAAGGAAAACGAAATTGAAATTAACAAACAAAAGCTATCTTCTCGGGAAATTTTAAAAACAAAACCACAGGGTTTTTTTTTGTCCTTTAGATGTTTATTGAAAGTTCTGGTGTTATCTTGCCGCCTGATTGATTTTGAGGCACAAAAATCATAGTGCTAAAGACGTGTGAGAACTTATTTGAAAACCTTCAAAATTTCCCTGAAGCAAATTCAATTCAAAGTTTCATCCTTTTCAAGTTCGGTCACACAAACTAGGCATACTAAATTTCGTGGCCGAGAGAATTATATCGCGCAAAACGTTTGGAATTTAGAAGACTTGTATGCATGCATGGGGTAAGAGGTATTACTTTAAGGGGTGAAGTAGTAGCTATTAAACCTTGATTAGTTGCTGCAGAATTGATTTTGCAATATTAAATACAAGTGCTTTTTACTAATGCACATTTAGGATTTTGAAATAATGTATGATAAAAAATGAGCCCAGATTATTTTTCCTTCTCAAAAATACATGAAGCTGATATCCTAAGTTTGTCAAGCAAAGAACTAGTAGACATCCCTGTTGGCAATACAGTTTTGCCTTTCGTAAACGGTTAATGCTATCTTTAATGGACGATGCCATCTTAATGTTCTCGTCATCCCTAAATGTACCCTTCGAACCCTAACTGAATCAAATCGCATCAACCAGAAACGCGCTCAAAAGTTTTTACCTGTTTTCTTTCCTTGACTTTAAATTCAATGACGGATTATCTGACTCACCTCACCCAAACCAAAGCCCTAACCTAATCGTCCCCGTAGCGGGTTAGCTGCCTCGCTTCTACCCTAGCTTGACCACTAGTCGTTATACTACATCAATTTTAACGTATTGATTATACAAAAACTCGAAGAAAACAAAACACTGCAGAGTAGAAAAAAACAGTGTGAAAGCAAAGAAAATAAAATAAATGAAAGCTTGATTTAGCCACGGATACGATCCCACAGTCTACCAGTCACTTTTGGACGCACTAACCACTGCACTAAATTTGCAGGCTCGTTTCTCCTTGGCTAAAAATGCGAATTTAAAAAACATCTCATCATTTACTAATAGTCCTCAGAGTATACTTGGGGAAGCCGAAAACGTTAGCATGTCATCGATCGTTATAAATGTCAAAGACCTTTTCGAAAGGGAAAATAGAGTTGGCGATAGTTTCCACGATTTATAACTATATCCATCTGTTATTTTTAATCTGAACTATAAAAACGTTTGGACCTAGCTGGAAGACGTAAGTGATTAAAAATAGCAATATATTAGTAAAACCTTCTTCAGATAAATCGACTTACACTAGATTTTGTTAATGAAGTTCGGCATAAAGATTCTACTATTTCTACCTTCACAGATATTTTGTTAAGATAATGATGGCAACATTAACCAGATATGAAGAAAAATTATTCAGAATTCACCGCACTTTGAATATGTATAACAACTGTATAACAACTGAAAACAACGCACTGTATAACAACTGAAACGCATCAAGACGTTAATTAGTGAGTTAATTTATTCGTTCATCATTGTAACATTTTCATACGAATTATAAGGAAGCAATTGACTAGTTTTAATATCGATACATAAATCTTTTTAGAGGTTTTATGTGCAATGCCGAAAGCGTTGCAAGGGGGAACTTTGACAGACATGTTCTCGTCCCATACTTTGACTATGCCAACAATTGGTGAAACACCATCGGAATTCCAGGAAAAGGGCCTCTCTTGTCATACGTGACTGCGGACTCAAGTCTCAGTTACTACCATGTTATATTTGAAGAGTTATAGTTATCCTATTCCAAATTTTTTTTCGAAATTACAAGAAACACGAGAGATATTAAATTGTTCCGCAAAAACCAAAAAGATCTAAAGAAGTCCCATTGAGTTAGACGAAAAGCATTTTGGATTTTTATCAACTAAACAAAGGAAAAAGAAGCTATGACGAATAGTTTTGTTAAAAATTTAAACGATCAACGTCAATGTTCTTTCTTGCCACCTGATTATTCAGATGGCATCATCATCAGAATAGGACTATTTTCCTGATTTTATGATTTAATTTACAATATTCATTGCGGCAAATCTATTATCTTCTTTTTCTAATCTGGAAAGAATTCTCGAAAATAGGCGGAAAAAATCGTCAGTTTATGAAAGTGAAAATAATTGGCAGTAGATGTATGAGGTGTTGGTGAACTTTGTTGTGGTAAGAAAGAAATTGTAACTTGTTCAAATCAAAACTTGAAAGTCTCAAGAACTTAAAAAATAAATAGGAAAAAACTGGTTACTTAGTAAATCTAAAGTTAGTAATTACACTTTCCCGGCATATGATGACATAACAAATACAAGAAGATGACGTCATACTAAACTCTTAAACAAAAGACAGCATGTTTTTTGATCTTAAAAACCCCGTTTTCAATTCTAAGTAGTATTTCTAATATTTGGTCGAAAAAATTTCGATTATTTAACTTCTTTAAAATAGTAAAAATATGACCCCCCAACTTGTGGTTACCATGGCACAGTTTATATTGTATGGTTTAGAATTACAAATCAAAATGTTGGAAATAGCATTTGAGGAAAGTCACCAATTTTAATGTTGTTACTGACGTGTAACAAGAAACGAAAAAATTTATTCACAAAAACGAAAAGAAACTAAAGAGTCAATCGACAAACGAGAAAAGAAACTAAAAGTGAAGACAATAACTAAAATGTTCAAGGCTTATCTGTCTTCTCGACACTTTTAAGCTTGCGACTCTGACGATCCAACGGTGAAAGATGATAAAAGGTTCCAGCAGCAAAGCGTTCCAACCAACTGTTAACTTCTTGTATTCTGATAACGATCTTGAGCACGTAACAACATGAAACAGCACACAATAACACACAATAACACACACCGAGGGTCGAAGCGAGTCGCACTTATATAGCCTGTCCGTAAACTATGACGTCAACTTACGTCATCTCTTAAATGATCTAATGTACTATTTTAACACGCAATCATGACAATGCTCACGACTCAAATAACCTAAAAAGCATGACAATGTTCATGACTCAAGTAACATCAACATGAGTCAGCAAAATTACTATCTCAGTATTGATAAGCGTTATGACTAAGTAAAAACTAGGGAATTCGAATGTTCGAGAATGTTCTCGGCGCGTGACGACTGTCACGTAACAATGTCATTTTGTTCATCCAGAGGAAAGATATCACTAGAAATCCAGATGAAATGAGAGCTGCTTGGCCTCCCCAGCATTGGTGTGGTTAAATAAACTCCTTCTTTTAAATCAGAGTCAATATCAAAATTAACGAAAACAAATGGAATTTTCTCCATAGAGCTAACTCCTTCTCCTCACAAATTTAACATTTAAAAAATGTGATTCACCTCACTATCTCATGTTTCGATTTAAGCAATTTTCCTCAATAAACTTATACCGAATAGTTTAATCATAAATCTACTGAGACGTGATGCTACAGGTTTCTTGCCAAATAACTTTATCAGATCATCCTATTAAATCACGCTTATCCACATTGACAGAACAATTACTTTACCTTTTACTGACTACGCCAGGTCGATGCTTCCAGTCAAAGGCATTACTCTCTCATTTGTACTTAGCTTTTCATTTACGTCTATAAAAGTCAACCTTTCGTAAAGCTCTCTATTCGTACATCAATACGTTGGCAAGGTAAATACTATTTTCGTTTTTCCTTTTGCAGGAATTTGTCTCGAAACCAAATCGTTAAGCTTCCAAAGTTATTTATCCAGATTAACTTGAAGATTCAAAAACCGTAAGTGTTAAATGAAATACAAAAAAGCAAAATGAAAATAAAATATAGAATTGCACATACGCTTATATTAAAAAATACGACTGAAGCTTAGTCATCGACATAAACATAGATATAGACTTAGACTTAGACATAGACATAGACTTATAGTCACTGAAATAGATACAGACATAGACATGAGCATGGACATGGACATGGACATAATCATGGACGTAATTGTATATAAAGACGTTGACGTATAGTGGTTCGTGTAGACCTAACTCTAGAGGCGTTGCATATCTAGACGTAGACGTAAACAGAAATTGTTCTTTTGATCGTAGTTGAGATACTCTAATTATTCAGCTATACGGACCTAGATGGTGGAGGGAAGATAGCTTGTCATTTCTGCTCGAATTTGTTGGGACATGGGCACAGCTGAGTTGGTTGAAATCTATTTGTGTACTGTAATTATGTTATATGAATCGACCAGCAGTTTTTTGCAGTACGGAATTCATCAGAACTGCGAATCTCTACAATAGATAGTTTACTTTCAAAACATAGCTTTATCGTTAGGGCATCTTTAAGTTGAGGAAAACATTGCTAGTTCGATTTTTTCCGAGGGTAGACAAAATTCCCTGGGCATATTACTTGAGGAGAACTTATAAAAAAATAATATGACATAGTAAGAATACTGACAACCAAATGAGCAAATCCCCAAGCTTAGATAACAAATATTGAAAGTTGCCAAGCATGACCCAATATTTCGGCTCTCCAATTAAATGTCGTTATTTGGAAGGAGAGTTCTGAGGATGATATTCCACTTTTAATACCTCGCAGAACAACTTATGACGTTATCTCCCTGATAAAAATGTGCAGAAAGATATCGGAAAAAAATTATCGACATCACCGTGGTTTAATGAGGTGTCAGCAGCATTGATTTGCCATGTTTTCAGATGACCCACCTTACTTCGACAAAACAACTTTTTTTTTCTTTTTCTTCCCAATGGAAGCAGCCTTGTAATGGTCGTTTATTACCCATACCTTTTGAAAAGCGTTTTCGTTTAAATTTAGGTTTTTGGTTCAATAAAAAGCTTTGCAACCCGTCAACCTTGTCCGTATTCTCAAAGAATATCATGAATTGGTGGGCGAGGGGTGATTGTGTATTCGTATTTCTTGTTTCTGTTGCTAATTTCACTGTAAAACTACCCGAGATTCCAAAAGACGGTGCAAAGTTATTATTCTAGGCTACTTTGTGTAGTGATGTAACTGACTTTAAAAAATTTTTCTTTCTTTCTTTGTTAATTTATTTGTTTATTTATTTTTTATTTGTATTAATTTATTTGTTTATTTATTTATTTGCTTATTTATTTATATTTTTATTTACTTATTTGTTTATTTATTTTTTTATCTATCTAAATACTTTTACTTTTATTTATTTATTTATTGGTTTATTTATTCATTCAATTGTTAGGATAGTTTATTGCCTTCTAAACATCTAAGACACTTTCACTCATTTCCCTTTGAATCGGAATTAGGTGTTAAGCCCTCGGTTTTGAACAAAATTCACCAAAACAGACATATTATTAAATATTCTAGTAATTATGTTGTTGTTCCCCACTTCCAAGAAGATAGGAGTGTTGAAACTTTGGATCATGTGCCGTAAATTTTCGACTTACGTTAAAAGCCTTTGAAAGCCAGGGTGATTTCAAACTATGACTGGCAATGTTATTTAGTGGAACATTAGTGATTCATAATAACCATAACAAAGAAATATATTTGTTTCGACGACACGTGCATCAAGACCGTATCATAATCCAATTTATTTTGCTGGAGTCTAAAATTTCAGGTATTTTGAGTTCCATTCCGCTTTAGAATTTACTTAATCTTTCCTTAGCTTATGTCTATACAAAATACAAAAATTCGCTCTAGCCAGGGAAACATTCTTTCAAGTTGTTTTTTGTTTATTGCTTATGCTAATGATCAAATTAAAGAACAGCCTAAAGTACGTGGTTCTTATTTTGCAGCTTGTATGGTATTTGGGATTATAAACAAGTGTAGTAAATATGAATTAGATTTTTTTCATAGTTCATAAATTTTGCGAATCAATAAATTCCATCTAATTCTTTCATTAAATGTAATAAATAATGTTTATATAGTCAAAGAGTAATAAAAGTTGCATGAATAACGAGTCGGCAGTATGTTACAATTACAAGATATTTAAGGACTGTGAATTACCATATAATTTGTAAAATGAAAAACTAACGTTTTGAGGGAAAGCCCTTTGTAAGACTGAAAAAGGTAAGAGAAATAAAAGCTAACGGTTAATTTAAGAGCAGCGCTATCAGACGAAATTTCGAGAAAAATATTTTATTCTGGAAAAATTTCCTTGAAGTATACGATATCGTTAAGGATATAGCACAGCCTTGTTATAAATTTACAGCTCAAAAATTTAAAAATCACCATGTGATGCTGAAAACGTTTAATATCAAACACTTACATAAGTAGAATACTGAGTGAGTCAATATTGTGTAACGACATATATGAATTTTAAGAGTATTACCAGTTTTTTAATATCAAAAACTGAAGGACAGAGCTAAATCCGTTAAACAGGCTGAAATCCTTTTAACTAAAGCGTATTTTATTCATTGTGTGAATTACGACAGTCCCGTAGTCTTAAATTTCTTATATACGGTGAAGAATAGTTAGTAATTGTTATCGCAATACATCTCAAAACAAAAAATAAAAAATTTGACATAAATTTATTGATTTAGCGATAAGTCGGTCAACTGACATTTACTTTTTAAGGAATGTGCCACTCAATTCTTTGGAAAAAACTTCTGGGACCTCATTTCGAGGCTTGATCCAAGTAGAAAAACTGTACGCACCATTATTTTACTTTCCGTTGTTGCACGAGTCTGGCCTGATAAGGTCGCGCGCATATTAGCGTTGTCATTTTAAATCGTCTTTTGTCGAACCTTTTGATGGCTGATTCCCCCTTTTTTTTTTTTTTTCATTAAACTTGTATTTCTGATTTTAGATGGGAATTGGCCGCATAAACTAAGATGAAATCTAATTAAACTTAAAGCTTACACCAAGTGCGCAATAGCAAGTCCAAAGGGCAAATGTTTTGCCTATGGCTTTTAAGCAATCTCGCACTAACCACATCAGATAACATCATCCTTGACGCAACAAACCCAAAAGACAATATATTTGATCACATCCAACCAACAGTTCACATAACACACGCAAACTTCTCGACGAAACGAAGCTCAATAATACCCTTATTTAAATTACAATGTCATACGTGGATAAAACACAACTTTACAAGTAATTAACGACACACGATGGGACCATACAAGCAAAACTGAAGCAACCAACCCTAACGATGACAAAGGAACTTCAACGGACACTAACACGGAAGAACACAAAACGAGAGAACTCCACGAACTTCTTCATTAAACAACTCTTTTCACGTAACAACAATCTACCCGATAACACAATAGTCGTCTTTATATACGACTGATAAGAGTCTATATACCAACATACCGAATAACGAAGGCATCAAAGCATCGATAGGTATGGTAGAAAAAGACGCTAATTAAGACAATAACACATTAGAAATGACACAAAAACTAAACAACAGAGGCTTCCGCTTACTCTAACTTAACATCAATCTACCATAACATAATGCCCGTCACTATAGACCCCATGAGTCTATATCACAACATACCAAATGACTAAGGCATCGACGCCTACATAGGTATGTTAAAAGAAGACGCTGGACCCGACAATAACACAGAAGAGGTCATAACTGAAACATTTTGACTAGTAACGACGAAAAACATTTTGATATTCAACATGGTGTCGAATAACACATGAACCCAACTCGCAACACTGCCCTCTTATGATCCAACACTCCACAGTTATCCTCATAGGATGCATTTGATTGGCGCACCGTTTATTTACTGGGAACGAACAACACTACTAGCTTAAACTTCACATCACAACTCGTTCACGCTCCCATTCTGTCCAACGCTAACACGGATGCCCACCTTCTCTCAACACGTGGTAAACTTCCCTTAAGATTACGATGGCACGCAGAATTGGTCTTCCCAAGACACACAACAAGACTGGTAAGCACACATTTTATCTCCTACTTATATTTCATTGTATTGTATTTTTTACTGTTTATCGCTTTTCTTCCGACGGTATAACATTGACTGCCAACCCCAAATCCCTGCTCAAGAGGCCACAGAAGGTCGAAACGTACATCCAGGGTTGTGTCCCAAGATATTTATGCACGAGACAATGTTACACATCTTTTACTCTTTCTGTATCCATACATATTTCGTTATTAAACTCTACACTGCATGGCCAACTGCGTAGCCGTCTAACTGTCGGTAAAACCCCAAGCCGGGTGGTCGGTTTTGAATTCGCGTATCGCACTCGTGGTAATTACTAATACACCTTCACAACACAAATGCATACTCCACGATTTACTCTGAAACTAGACTCCTACTCATTCACTCAACTCTACATGGCATACCAGTAGTGTAGCCATGTCACGCTCACTATAGCCCGCGGCTAAATGCGCGTTCCATCATTAACAGTTTCACTCCCAAACGTTAGACTATCACAACTACACAACTGTAACACCAGTGTGGTTCCAATTACCTGCTCTAAAACCAAAAAAATGAGCTAAAGCCGTTAAACAGGCTGAACACCTTTTAACTAAAGCGAAACGTACTTAAACTTAACTTAAACGTACTTTAACTTAAATTTCTTATATACCTTGAAGAAAAGTTAGCAATTGTTATTGCAATACATCTCAAAACAAAAAATAAAAAATTTGACATAAATTTATTGATTTAGCGATAAGTCTGTCAACTGACATTCACTTTTTAAGGAATGTGCCACTCAATTCTTTGGAAAGAACTTCTGGGACCTCATTCCGAGGCTTGGTCCAAGTAGAAAAACTGTACGTACCATTATTTTACTTTTCGTTGTTGCACGAGTCTGGCCTGATAAGGTCGCGCGCATATTAGCGTTGTCATTTTAAATCGTCTTTAGTCGAACTTTTTGATGGCTGATTCCCTTTTTTTTTTTTCATTAAACTTGTATTTCTGATTTTAGATGGGAATTGGCCGCATAAACTAAGATGAAATCTAATTAAACTTAAATCTTGTCATGAGGTGTTTTCGTATGGTAACAAGTGCTGTATCGCAAATAACTAAGAGATTCTTAGCACCCTATGTCAATTAAAACTGGTATTATGTTCATGTGAGATATCCCCCTGTTTTGAGATTTTTATAAAATACGAAACTTTGTGTGTTCCAGTACGCAAACGTGTTAACAACCCCTGAAATGTTGAACGTAAATGTGATTTTGTTATTTTAGAAAATGATGTCGAGAATGGTGAGGTTTTATATATCAGAATTACTCCAAACAATTACACAGAGTTTCGTTCGATTTATTGAGAAAACTGATTAATCGCTCGGGATTAGTCCTAAACATACAAAACAGTTTTTTTGGTACATCGTACATCCATTCCACAAAATCTATATCGCTTCACGCAGATGTAATAATCAACAGTCTTGCTAAATATAGGAGGGAATTCTTGTCAAGATATCTCAACTATGAATACTTCAATTAATTCTTTTCGGTCCATCACCGACTCTGATTTTATGGTGACAAAGGGCAAACCATTTCACTCGTCAAGGGGTGACGTCAGGGACCGGAAAGGGTTAACCCTTTTCACTCTCAATCCTACTTTTATTATTTTACTCTGGCAACCTCCACACGATTTTTCTCTCTGAGTAAAGAAGTCTTTGACCGGAATAAATTAGAAATAATTCAATTAAGTAAAATTTTTATTACTTTATTTGCTTTACAGTATGCCGGAAATTAAATACCAGCATTGTTACTTCAAAATAAAATGCATATATATATTCAAAAATTCGCCTCAAAATAAAACACATATATATGCTTGTATATGCATTTTTAAAATTTTGATTTTATTTTGAAGCGAGGATATATGAATATAGATACGAACTGAAGGTTAGTGATTCTCCGTCATGAGGCTCAACTTTCGTTCCCAGGATTGATTTATCGATATCACGTTTGACAGAGGTATCAGTTGTAAATAACGAACAACACTTCGGATATTACTAGGGCTCTTGTCCCTCACTTTGATGATCTTAGTTCGAGGCTTTTGTAACTTTTTCGGGAAACCGGGGCTAACAACAATTGTAAGGTGATCTGATAGACCAAACTGCGGAAAGCTATTGAAAGATGAATAGTATTCCAATAAGATGAAAAAAATTTTATCCAGATAATTGATAGGGCGAGTACGAAAGTTAACCACTGGTTTAAGCTGGAAAGTTTTTGAGATAGATTTGATGTCCAATTTGTTAAAGTCACCTGTAGGGATTATAGCTCAGTTCGGATATACCCATTTGACATTTTCTAACGACGCCCTTAAACTCACGTGTGGATAAACTATTGGGATTTGGTGGATGGTATAAAACTGCAGTACTAATGTTAGAAAAACTGCGTAAAGACGGTTTGGCCGTAGAAGTGGCCAAAAAACTTCATGATCTCCATATTTAAGGTCAAGAAGTGGGAGGCAAAGGATAGAATTCTTAACATATAGACATATGGCACCATGGGCTTTTAATTTACGGTCACGCCTCAATTATGTGATAACCAATGACATTGAATGCCTCGTCCGGGACAGTTTTTTTAAGCCAAGTTTCAGTGAAGTAAGCGATAGCTTTATCTTTTGAATTAATAAATTGGCAATTTTTTCCATTTTTGGCGCTAGAGACATTGCATTTGATAATAGTAATGACAGTACAAAGTATGATGATCTCGGGGCCAGAGAAGAAAATAACTGTTAATCCTGGCTTGATTCGGCAATTATTGGTGAAGTGTCAACTCAAATATCTAAGAAGTCAGATTGATTTGAAAATAGTCGTGCTGTTCTTTGCTTCGAATACGTAATTAATGTTGGAGTAATCAACTTGATTTTGTTTGAACACAGTTTTAAAAACCCGCCTGTAAGCAACTTATACTGTTGCAACTCTTTTACAGCACAAAACGAATCAAGCCAACTTTAGAGCGGAATGAGCCGATAAGCAAAACTTAAAATTATTGTTTAGTTGCTACTCAGAGTTTTACGCTTGTCATCAATACTCACGCAAAGTTTCAACAGTTGCCTGAAGCTCTAAACATCACCGACAATCGCGAAACTCTAAGTAACGGCGAAAGGATAATTTTAAGTTATACTTGTATATTATAATTCACTCTTTACGATTCTCTCTCTCTCTTTCTCTTTCTTTTTCTATCTCTATCTCTCACGCCTCGTTGAACACCGCGCTCGAAGTTTTCTATTACTGGTTTTTTACATTTGCCAAGAACGTTCTCGTGTATGGACGAATACAAGTCCAGCAACGTTATTTCATACAGCGAGGAGACTAACCACTTCTTGTGGTATAAAGAAATCTATTCCTTACGGAAATTCGTTGCTCTTATCCTGGATCAAGTTCAAGGAGAGGCGGAAGCCATTATCAACGAAGATGAACACCACAAGATGTACTCGATCAAACTAAAAGACTGTGCGATTATGTACTATCAAACAACAAAAAAGGTCATTATTCAAAGCTCTGGAAGCTCTGCTTTAACAATAAAATGATCTGAATTTGTGGACAATTTAATAGTTGACGAAACTTCAGATGTTGCGGGTCCCTCGATGCATGTCTTCGAAGCAGTGAAGCATTTTCTTGTCCAGAGTCATTTGGCATGAATTCAACTACTGCCAGTAATCAAGGCCTCTTGTCAAATCGATCATAGTGTGAATGCTTGCTTTTAAGAAGCGAATTAAAAAAAGTACAGCAAGACATCATTCAGTTGAAAAAGGTAGTGGACTCGAATTTTGATTCAAGCTTGTTTATGCAAATCGATGACCATGAAACAACAACTACACAGCGCGTGGAAAATGAATCGCTTCGCAGAGGTCAATATTCTCAAAGCACGAAACCATGAACTGACAAAGGAAATTAGAAATCTGGAGTGCGAAAAGGCAAGCTTGGTTACTTTCTTAAGAATCCTTTATATGGACTTGAAAGAAAGAGAAGATAACCACGAAGATAGGGTTGTGAAATCCGAATTGGAGAAGGAAAACCAAGATATCAACCAAAACGATGATAAGCAAGACGGAAATAATGAATATACTTGGACTGAAGTTAAACAGAGAAGGCGAACCAATAGAAAGAAAGACAAGGAGAATTTAAAACAAGCCGAACCTAATGTAGATGATCAACGAGTGAACAAGCGATTCTCGGCTGTTATTATCGGTGATTCGACAATATCCCGACTGCAAGGCTGGCGTATGTCAAGCAAAAAGAACAAAGTTGTTGTACGGTCTTTTGCAGGAGCTAGGATCAATGACTTATATCATTCCCTTGTACCAAGTTTAGAAACCAAACCGGGTCGTGTAATTCTTCATATTGGGACGAATGATCTCAAGAACAATGAAGCAAGGAATGTAGCTGAAAAAATCGTCAAGCTACGTGAATTTACAGAAGAAAAATCTCCTAATACTCAAGTCTGGATATCGGAATTAACACCACGAAGTGATTCTGAAGAGAACAACAAGTTAAGAGATGAAGTAAACAAGGTCTTACGATCTTTCAGTCGCACAAGGGATTGGAAGGTAATCTCCCATTCCGACATGACCACAAGCTGTTTAAATTCTCGAGGCATTCATTTAAATGCGAGAGGAACAACTGTTCTTGCTACAAATTTGAAATTTTATATTAACCAAAAAGAGGATTGAGTATCTGTGTGTGAAACTGGGGGAGATACATATCAAATTCCTAAGGTTAGTGGCTTCAAATTAGCTTCTCTTAACATTGCTAGTTTAATATGTCATATCAATGAATTACGTGCATGGGTGGAAATTCAGAACATAGACATTCTTGCAATTAATGAAAGCAGATTAGACTCGACCATTTCTAATGAATGTATTGCTCTTAAAGATTATACGATAGTTCGGAAAGACAGAAATCGTAATGGTGGTGGAGTTGCTGTGTACATTCGTAATACAATTAATTTTGAAAGAAAATTTGACCCAACCTTTGAAGGGATAGAAGCTGTTTGTATTGACATAGCCAAGCCAAATTCCAAACCGTTTACTGTTTTATCTTGCTACAGACCTCCAAACGGAGATAGTCAAAAATTTTATGATACTTTAAAAATCATTACAGCTAAAGTCGATATTAAAGATCAAGAATTGTTCATCTTGGGGGATTTAAATACTAATCTCTCTCCCGAGAGAAACAAAACGAAACGCCAATATGAAGAGTTTATTGAATTATACCAACTCAGCCAGTTGATCGCCGAACCTACAAGAATTACAGAATCTACTAGTAGTCTAATTGACTTGATATTAACTAATACGCCAAACCGAGCTGTCTGTAGCGGTGTCCTTCATATAGGAATCAGTGACCATTACCTGATATATGCCATCAGGAAGATAGCAGTCCACCACAAAAAGAATCATAAAATAGTCCAATTTAGAGATTTTAAAAATTTCCAGGCAGAAAACTTTAAAGCTGATTTAAGCTCACTGCCTTGGGATGACATAGAATCACATGATAATGTTGACGATATGTGGCGGACCTGGAAAAATTTGTTTCTTGTAGTGATAAATAAACATGCGCCAATTAAAAAAAGAAGAACAAGTAATAAAAAATCTCCATGGCTGACCAAGGAGATTAAACAAATGTTTGCACGTGATAAATTGAAAACTTCTGCTGTTGAAACAAATAGCGCAAAATTATGGGCGGAATATAAACATGCGAAAAATGCATTAAATAATTTAATTAAAAAAAAAAATCCGAGTATTATTTAGAACGTTTTACGAATCTTTCTGGTCAACCTAAGGAAATTTGGAAAACTATAAATGAGGTTATGTCACGTAAAGAGAAGATCGAACATTACAGTCTGTAACAACTGAGTCGGGTATTTATACCGATCCAGTTGATATAGCTGAGTTGTTCATTGATCATTTTGCAGAAATTGGACCAAATTTAGCAGCTGAACTTCCGACTTCTGAAAAAGTATTTGAGGAATACATAACCCCAGCAACGAGTATGTTTAGTTTTAATGAGGTTTCCAGCCTCGCTTTGTTACATCTTTAATCATTCTATAAATACGGAGGTTTTTCCAGTTGATTGGAGATGTGCTAAAGTTACCCCGATTCATAAATCTTGTTCTAGAGACAATATGAATAACTACAGACCAATTTCTGTTCTATCACCTATTGCGAAAGTGTTTGAAAGAATTATTTATATTCAGTTATATGACTATCTGCAAACAAATAACTTACTGTCAAAATTTCAGTCCGGATTTCGAAAATTTCATTCCACTGCTACATGTTTTCTGGATGCCACAATGGAATGGCTTGTAAATATGGATAACAGTAAAATAAATTCTGCAGTATTTCTTGACTTATCCAAAGCATTTGACACCGTCGATCACTCTATTCTTTTACGTAAACTGTGTTTATACGGCCTGTCCGTATCGACGTTGAAATGGTTTAAATCCTATCTTACTGATCGCGTGCAATGCTGCTTTATGAACGAGAGCCCATCCTCACTTAAGAAAATAAAATGCGGAGTCCCGCAAGGTTCAATTCTCGGACCGCTGCTTTTCCTAATTTATATAAATGACCTCCCAAATTGTTTACAACATTCAAAACCAAGAATGTATGCGGATGACGCTAATATAACAACAAGCGAAAAATCTTTGAAAAAAGTAATTCATTCAACAAACAGTGATTTAAGTAACATAAAGCAGTGGCTATTAGCAAATAAACTAAGCCTTAACGCTGCAAAAACTGAACACATGTTCATAGGATCGAATGATAACCTAAACAAAATAAAAAATACTTCGCAAATTCATATTGATGGTCATGTATTAAAGAGTGTTAAATACACAAAATGCCTTGGAGTATATATTGATGAAAAGCTCAACTTGGACGAACAAATTGATCATGTCCCTAAAAATATTTCGCAAGCAATAGCAGGTCTTAAACATGTACGATCATTTGTATCCAAGAAAGTGGCTCTTGTAATTTTCAACTCTTTAATTCAGCCTTTATTTGATTATTGTGATATCGTTTTGGATAACATGTCAGCTGAACAAGCAAATAGATTACAAAAATTAAAAAACCGCGCTGGCCGTGTTATCGCACAGAAGGGTTATAATATCCGATCCTATGAGATTAGAGAGGAACTGAGTTGGAAAACGCTACATGAAACGAGGAAACAACACAAAGTTATCATTGTATATAAAGCGCTGAACGGCTTGGCTCCTCCATATTTACTAGATTACTTCAATTTTTGTAATTATTCAGAAAAGTACAATCTTAGAGATTGAGATACTAATATTGGCTTACCAAGGCCTAAAACAAAATATTTGAAAAATAGCTTTGTATATAGTGCTGGAAAATTATGGAATAGCCTAACTAAAGAAGCCAGACTAGGAACAAACTCAACGTTTTTCATAGATGAAATTTCCTCTCTCAGTTTCACACAGTAATTATGTATTAAATTTGTAAATATAATAATATTATTTATGTATTCTTTACTTCATATATATTTCGGCTCACATGAAAAGCAATTGTAAAATTGATGTGACTCAGAGTTTAAATAAATATTTCTCTCTCTCTCTCTCTCTCTCTCTCTCTCTCTCTCTCTCTCTCTCTTTCTCTCTCTCTCTCCCACTATGTGCTATTTACAAAACAAGCAGGTGTTCTTTATCAGATACAGAGCTCGAGGCGTTAGCCAAGTGTCTTGTATACGATTAAGCACGTACTGCAAGTTTTGAAAATGTCTTGGAAGACGAACTTCTTTAAACTCTAACACCCTACGACATTTTTGCAATTTATGTTTTTTAAAGCTAAATATATTGAGGAGAATTTAACAAAAATTTCTGGATAAAGCACATGTGTCTGTATCACATATACAGAAACGACAGGATTATAATTTTCTTTCGTCTTTTCCTCATGAATATTTAATGACTTTATAAATTATATGTATGTATATATATATGTATATATATATATATATACATATATATATATATATATATACACACCAATGACGAGTACCACGAAGGATACAGCGTTGGAATGAAAATATAGAGCGCTCAATACCGTTGCTGGTAGAGCGAATAAGTAAGTAAATACGAAAGACCAAGTAAATACGTAAGTAAGTAAATACTAATATATGAGTAAGTAAATACTAATACATATATATATATATATATATATATATATATTAGTAAAATGAAATTTACTTATATACATATATGTATATATATGTATGTATATATATATATATATATATATATATATATATGGGTAAAGTTCATCTTAAAAAGAACAAACTTTTCATCTTACATATATATATATATATATGTGTGTGTGTGTGTGTGTGTATAAATATATATATATATATATATATATATATATATATATATATATATATATTGGTACGGTTGTTTTGCCACTACACTATAGGGTCTCAGACGGCAATTTTGGTATATATATATATATATACCAAAATAAACCAAAACATGGGATGGCTTTGGCATTAAGAGTGCTCAATACTTCAAAAAGTAGAGCAGTATCAAATTAGATAAACTTAAAATGTCAGCCTCCCAAAGAAGAAAAACAGTATTGCATAGTTATTACGTCAACGCGTCTAAATAAGATCAAACCGGAATCATTATCAACCTGTTGCCAGATGATCGCATAGTTGCGTGAAACTCGGAGTAGCAACACAAGACTTTTTAAGTTTGTTATTTGTTATTTTATATATATATATATATATATATAAACATCATGGAAAAACTTTATTAAAATACGTTTCGGGGCACTGCCCCTTTCTCAGCCACAATATATTACAGAAGAGATGTCCTTATATAAACAGTACATAAATTTATATTATTAGCCAATATGCATAGTCCTTCGAGAAAGCTACATTAGAAAATTATACATAAATATCAACCTTCAATTAGCCATTAAGAACATAAAGACCCAGCAGAGTAAGACAATTAAGTTTATCTATCCAATAACTTTCCCTAACAGTAGGTCGGGCTACATCTGTTACGTCAATAATTTGTACCTGAACCTCTTTTATTCCGTGATGACCTTGGCTAAAAAAATAAGGATACAGATACCACAAATACCTCTATTTCCATTACCAAACTTTCTCAGAGAGCTTTTATGACCATTAAACCTCGCCCTAAATGAGGTTATGATACATCCCACATACTGCTTTAGACATTTTTTTGGACATAATAAGATAGACAACCCACTAGAATTGCAATCAAAGGAATGGTTAATGTGGTAGTTCCTCCTATTAGTACTACTGCAAAATATGGGACCAGTTTTAACAAAGCCACATAGTTTACATTTTTTATTTCCGCAAATAAATATTCCCCTTTGATACTTCCTCCGCTGGTTTAAGCTTAGCCCTAACTAATTCATCCCTCAAATTTTTTGGCTTTGGGAAACTAAGTATTGGTGCCTCGAGTAATATAGCCTTACGTAAATTAGCTGACATATTTACCATGACCTGAAGCTTCTTAAGTTTGCGATGGACATTCAGAAGCGCAGGGTGATCATTTAAAACAAGACTCATACGATCTGATTTTTCCTGATCATAATTCATTTCTTTAAAAAAAGCTCCCAATGATTCAAATTTTTTACCCTGCTAATCTGCCCTTCCACCGAGTTCTCACTATAGCCTCTGTTAACAAAAAAACCCTTCAACTGACATACACGGTCATTCAAAACTTCGTCAGAATTGCAAATTCTTCTTAATCTTAAAGTCTGACTATATGGAATTGCCTTCTTAACATGAGGAGGATTACAAGATTTACTATTTAATACTGATGAGTATCCATTGGCTTATGATAAATATCGGTAAAAAATCCTCCATCCTCTCAAAGCAAATCCTCTCCACAAGGACAGTTAGATCAAAGTCAACACTTGGATCAACTACATCAAGGGTCCAGGATGACTTCTCCCTGAATGCACCCATACGAGAAGACTGCTGACCTGATCCACCACCAGCTAAATAGAAATATGCCCTACATTTTAATTTTTTGATAAATTCGCTAATGTAGTTTCTAATCGAAATTTTATCTAAATCCCGTGATGCTGGGCAGGTCATCATGGAATAGTTGAGGTTCAGGTACAAATTAACGATGTAACAGATGTAGCCCTGCTTACTGTTAGGGAAAGTTATTAGATAAATAAACTTAATTGTCTTGCTCCGCTGGGTATTTATGTTCTTAATGGCTAATTGAAGGTTGATATTTATGTCGAATTTTTCTAATGTAACTTTCTTGAAGGACTATGCCTATTGGGTAATCATTTAAGTTTATTCATGTACTGTTTATATAAGAACATCTGTTCTGTAACATATTGGGGCTGAGGAAGAGGCAGTGCCCCAAAACGTATTTAATAAAGTTTTTTTAACGACGTGTTTATATTTAAAAAAAAATACAAAAGAGAGAGGAGCTCGTGATGTTAAATATATATATATATGTATATATATATATATACATATATAAATATATATATATACATATATATATATATGTATATATATGTTTACATGTGACTTGAATAATTGTATTCGAAGCATAGTTGGAAGTTAAATAGTCTTTTTCTCCCCGGGTTTTAGTCAGTTTTTTCTTGAATTTTTAACTCGATCCTTCGAGTCTTCGTCAGAAGCGATAATTGACTAGGTCATGTTCTCCTATATAAATATTACCTATATATATATATATATATATATATATATATATATATATTGAGTGCTCTTCAGGATGAGTCATGCCGCTAGCGGATTTGCGCACGCTCACTAGTCTCTAGTTAGAGCGCTCTGGCATGGCTTAGATGTACCACATGCGTGGCACATTTGAGTTGCCTATATAATCTAGGCTTCTCCATCCTGCTTGTCAGCACTGCACTGATGAGGCCCAATAGGCCGAAACGGTTCCGTCTGCAGTTAGTTATATACATATATATAACATGTATATATATACATATATATATACATGTATATATACATATTTGTATATATACATATATGTGTTGATAACAAGTATCAATGACAAAATCACATATAATAGGTGCAGAGTGCTCTATACCGAGGTAGAGCGGGATAATCACAACACAAGATTTGGTTACTTCATAAGAACTTTAATTCACTACAGATCTGTTTCGTATGACAAGTCCGAAGCTTGCCACACTCTTCAGGTGAATGTTGTGTTTGGCGTATAAACTTGAGATCCGTGGTTAGTCTGTGACGTCAAGTACTTTGTGTGTAGTATTTGGTTCGTATTATTATCTATTACAAAGTAAATGTTTCTTGCGGTGCCTGCAAGTAGATATGAGTTCATTCCTTTTGTTGAGGGAACTCAGTTCCGGATGGCAGATGATGAGAAATTATTCGTAGATGCATAAGTTGCAGCGTTTAGTCCTGTTTGAATAGAGATGACATTTCTTCATAATTTTCCATTCTTTTTGAATGGCGCGCGTTCGATTCCTTCAGCGACCAAAACGCCACAGAGCTTAGCAAACATGTTTGGTCGCTGATCACAAGCCCCCAGAAAACGAATGCAACTGCCGCATAAAAGATAATTGCCCACTAAATAGGAAATGCTTAGCCAAAGGGATTGTTTACCAGGCCGCAGTAACGAATGGGGACAACGACACGAAAGAGACCTACGTTGGCTTAACAGAAGGAACGTTTAAAACACGATATCGGAACCACACCAGCTCATTTTGAAATGAAAAATCCAAAATCGCTACAGAGCTTAGCAAACATGTTTGATCGCTGAAGGAATCGAACGCGCGCCATTCAATAGAATGGAAAATTATGAAGAAATGTCATCTCTATTCAAACAGGACTAAACGCTGCAACTTCTGCATCTACGAATAATTTCTCATCATCTGCCATCCGGAACTGAGTTCCCTCAACAAAAGGAATGAACTCATATCTACTTGCAGGCACCGCAAGAAACATTTACTTTGTAATAGATAATAATACGAACCAAATACTACACACAAACAACTTGACGTCACAAACTAACCACGGATCTCAAGTTTACACGCCAAACACAACATTCACGTGACGAGTGTGGCAAGCTTCGGACTTGTCATACGAAACAGATCTGTAGTGAATAAAAGTTCTTATGAAGTAACCAAATCTTGTGTTGCGATTATATATATATATATATATATATATGTATATACACACACATATATATATATGCCTCGAACATCGGCAGACAATTCCTTAGTCTAATAGACAAACACTTCCCAGCTACCAACAGACTTCACAAGCATCAATAAGAATAACAAACACTGACACAGACAGACCAAATTCTGATACAAACACAAACGACGAAGTTAATAACGCAAGCTCCAATATCCACACCAACTCACTTGAGAACGGTACCAACAGCAACAGTGGCAATCCATGCAACTGTAGACACAAAGACGAATGCCCAGCCTCGGGAAACTGCCTGGCAAAAAGCATAATCTACAAAGACGAAGTAAACAACCCCCCCATAATTAATCAACGAAAAGGTACATTGCCATGACAGCAAACGACTTCAAGCAACGCTACCACAACCACCTGAAGTCCTCCCGAAACACACAGTACGCCAACGAAACAGTACTCTCCAAATACATTTGGCGACTGAAGATGGAAAACCGGGAATACCAAATAAAATGGTCAATCCTTAAGCACGCAAGCTCATACAAATATGGCTCAAGAAGATGTAATCTTTGCCTTGAAGAAAAAATGTTGATACTGAAATCAAACAAGAAAAACTTGCTGAACAAAAGATCTGAACTATTCTCTTCATGTAGACACACATCTTATAATCCGCTGACCTGCTGATTGCGGGCACTACAGCATCACAGTTAATTTTAGACAATTTGACCATATTTGGTAAATGAATAGTAGAAGCGAACTGTCAGTTACCTGTTGATCATGTTGTAGACACGTGAAACTCCGAGTAGCAAACGCTCTTCTAACCTTATTAAAATTATATATATATATGTTAAATCTGAGAGAGAGAGAGAGAGAGAGAGAGAGAGAGAGAGAGAGAGAGAGTGAGAGAGTGAGAGAGTGAGAGAGTGAGAGAGTGAGAGAGTGAGAGAGAGAGAGAGAGAGTGAGAGAGAGAGTGAGAGAGAGTGAGAGAGTGAGAGAGAGTGAGAGAGTGAGAGAGTGAGAGAGAGTGAGAGAGTGAGAGAGAGTGAGAGAGTGAGAGAGTGAGAGAGAGTGAGAGAGAGTGAGAGAGAGTGAGAGAGTGAGAGAGAGTGAGAGAGTGAGAGAGAGTGAGAGAGTGAGAGAGTGAGAGAGTGAGAGAGTGAGAGAGAGTGAGAGAGTGAGAGAGTGAGAGAGTGAGAGAGAGAGAGAGAGAGAGAGAGAGAGTGAGAGAGAGAGAGAGTGTGAGAGAGAGAGAGAGAGAGAGTGAGAGTGAGAGAGAGAGAGAGAGAGAGAGTGAGAGAGAGAGTGAGAGTGAGAGAGTGAGAGAGTGAGAGAGAGAGAGAGTGAGAGAGTGAGAGAGTGAGAGAGAGTGAGAGAGTGAGAGAGAGTGAGAGAGTGAGAGAGTGAGAGAGAGTGAGAGAGAGTGAGAGAGAGTGAGAGAGAGTGAGAGAGAGTGAGAGAGAGTGAGAGAGAGTGAGAGAGAGTGAGAGAGTGAGAGAGAGTGAGAGAGTGAGAGAGAGTGAGAGAGTGAGAGAGTGAGAGAGAGTGAGAGAGTGAGAGAGTGAGAGAGAGAGAGAGAGAGAGAGAGAGAGAGAGAGAGAGAGTGAGAGTGAGAAAGGGAGTGAGAAAGGAAGTGAGGAAGAGTGAGAGAGAGTGAGAGAGAGTGAGAGAGAGAATTTTATTTAAATTCGGAATCTCATCACTACATTGTATTGCAGTTCAAGGGTCCATATTAAACTGGTATAAAAGTCGAGTTTTTGAAATTTTTAAATATATAAGAACGTTCAAATAATTGTACATACATAGAAGTATTATACATTAAATTTAGTTAGGAACTGAAGGATTTTAGTTCTTGCTTGAAAGACGCCAAAATAGTTTGAGGTTTTGTGTCAGACTATTCCATACTCTGCATCTGAAAATCTGAAGCTTTTCTTCACAAATTCCGTTCTTAGTTTTGAAAGAATAAGATTTCTCTTGCCTCCAAGAAAATAGTCAGTATTATCATTGAAATAACGAAAGTGTTGCTTCAAGTGTGTTGTAGCCATGTCATGCAGAATTTTGTACATCAAGATACATTTATGATTTAATCGTCTTCTATCGAGAATCGTCCATCCTAGTTTTCTTCTTATATTGCTTGACCTGATTTCGTAACCTAGTCGGCTAATTGTTCTACCAGCTCGATTATTTAATTTTTGCAACCTAGTGGCCAATATTACACCAATATTGTCCCACACAATTTCGCAGTAATCAAAGAACGCCTCGATAAGTGAATTATAAATTTTTGTTGCTGTTTCTTTATTAATCAACGGCCTGTCTTGCCTGACCCACTTTTACAGACAAGACTTTCTTTGAAACTTCATCAACGGGATCTGTCCGCGAAAGTTCCTCATCAACGTAAACACCAAGAGATTTGCTTAATCTTACTGTTTTTAGCTTTTTGTTATCAAGAATAATTACTGCGGTGTTAATAAATAAAACATTTGTTCTGTTTTTGTTACGTTAAGACTAAATCTGTTTGTCAGGAGCCATTCAGCAACGTTACCCAGATCAGAATTTAGCGAATTGAATCAATTTGGTTACTGATTTACTGGATGTTATAATGTTGGAATCGTCGGCAAACATTCTAGTATTAGGGTACTTTAAGTAATTAAGCAAGTAATTGGAGAAAAGAAGAAAAAGTATAGGACCAAGTATTGAACCGTGTGGGACACCGCATTTTATCATCTTAGGCGACGAAAGATGACCATTTACTAGACATCTTTGCTTTCTCTCAGGTATGAATTAAACCACCTCACCGATCATGGTTGCAAGCCGCAATGATATAGCTTTTTGATTAAAATTGTGTGATTTACAGTGTCGAAAGGGTTTGGTAAGTCTAGAAACACCACGGAGTTCAATTTGCCTTGATCCATATTGGTAAACCATTCTGTTGTAGCATCTAAAAGCAATGTAGTAGTGGACAGGAAAGGTCTGAACCCAGATTGGCACTTAAATCATGACTTATTTTTAGTAAAACATGCATAAATTTGTTCCTATACTAACCTTTCAAATACTTTTGCAATAGTTTACATGGTGGAAATTGGTCTATAATTATTAACATCATCCTTATAGTTGCTTTTGTTAATTGGAACAATCTTTGGAATTTTCCAGCCAGAGGCAAATATTCCCGTAAGAATTGACGAATTAAATATGCTGCATAATATATCAGCAATTATTGGGTGCAGCTATTTTTACAAGGCAAGTCGGAATTTGATCAAGTCCTGTTACCTTGTTGATTGGGAGATTTTTCAGCATTTTAAGGACTTCATCTGAGGAAATTGTGTTAGCTGAAATGTAGCTTTTAACTGTTATTACAAAAATCTGTGCAGTTTTTGGGAGAATTCAGCAATTGTTCTGCAAAGTTAGTACAAATTTTTGTTCAGTACCTATTAAGTGTTTCAGACGTAACCTCTGGACTAGTGGTAGTGTCTGCATTTGTCTTAACAGAGCTTATATTATAGTTATTTTGATGTTTCTGGACATGACTTCATTGATCGTTTTCCAGATCTCACAAGGGTTTCCAGAATTCGATCGAATGTGCTCTCTATACTAGTGTGTCTTACATTGTCTCTATAATTCTGTGCTTTCTTTATTTTGTTGTTTAAAGATGTTTTCAGTTTTTCTGTAATTTAACCAATCCTCCGTGGCATTAGATTTGATGGCTTTTGATTTTAATTTATCACGCTCTATGATCAATTTTGTTAATGATGGTGGTTAACAACGGTGATCTGTTGTTTCTAATTCGCTTCTTTTTTAACGGAGCATGAGTATTGATCACATCTAGAAACATCTTCCAACATCCCCACATCTGATTTAGAGCAACAAATTTATCGATTTTAGCCCAAGGCGTTCTCCTCAGGTCATCACTAAAATCGTTGACGCAGAAATTTTTAAAATTTCTTACTTCTTTAGTTGTTTGTGTTGCTCTGTTGAAAACAGATACTTCCCTTATGACATACATAAGATTATGGTCGCTAATGTTTAAGTGCAAAACCCCACTCGCTACTGTTTGACAAGGTTTATTTGTAAGAATAATGTCAGTAAGAGTTATAGACTCTTTTGTAAATCCGGTAGACTCATTAATTCATTTCTTCAGCTGGTGAAGTTTACATAAGAAGTTTACACCTCTTGAAGGTGTACAATCATTTGAGGAAAGCATGTTACAATTTAGATCACTTAAAATGAATATTTCCTCATTCCTAGAGTCAACTATATTGAAAATAGATTATAAGTTATCAAGGAAACTTTTAGCATCAAGATCTGGTGGTGGATAACACGATATAACTGCAAAAGGCTTACTCTTTAGTTTGTTGATCTCAATGCACATTGACTCAATTTCATTAGGTACTAAATTTGATTTGCAAAACTATGGACATATGTACAGACTCCTCTACCGTTACGATTTCTATCATTGCGTATTATCTTGTAGTTCGGTATTTGAATAGACTCATTGGGAATAGTGCCATTGAGTCCTGTTCCATTAATGGATGAAAGTCAAGATTTTGGTTTGATATGCAAACGTGCAGTTTATCAATGTAACGAGGCAAACTAGCAATATTTAAAAAGGCTATTTTGAAACTTCGTAAATCGAGTATATTATTGCTTACCTTTCCTCGCGAGTTTAAATTATCACCAACCTCAGTTCATGTTAACTGCCAATGATCAAAGGTAAAGTTCTAACGTGTAAGAAGCTTAAAAGTTTCACGCTTGTCGGCGATCTTCAGTCAACAGTTGAAACGTTGCCTGAACATCTCTGGCAAGTATAGAACTCTGAATTGTAACTAAAAGATCGCTTTAAGTTATTCTTATTGGCTAATTCCGCTCCAAAGTTGGCTTAATTCGCCTTGTGCTGTAAAAGAGTGAAAACAGTAACTATGTACTGTTCAGAGCTCTTGTTCGTCGTTTTATTAGCGTGTAGGCACATCCCAACGGCTTCACAGGGTCACCAATTATGGGTGAATCAATTCTTAGCTCCAAAATTTCTAGATTAAGATCGATCCTCTCTTGCTTTAACTTTTTCGGATTAATTGTTTGCACTGCCATTCCATTGGATTGGAAAATATCTCGAAGAAGATGTATGTTAAAACTAATATTGTACCACAAAATCTTGCAAATCCTTGGAGCCACAGGTGCCGCCAGTAGTTCCCAGAAGAAATGAAAGATCAGTTTACTCAATCGGTGTGACTGTGGTAGTACTACGCTGTGGTGACGCACTACGTACATTATTTTCTAAATGGTAACTCTGGCTCAAACGAAGGTGTTATTAGTTCTTCTATCGGTTGACTCTCTAGGGCCAAAAGCTGGTCCTGGTGTCTCCAAACAATATCATCGTTTTCCAGTTTGATTCTCCCACAAAAGGGACCAGTTTGTTGTATGATAGTTCCAGCAGTCCATTTTCGGTTTCCCGGATAATTTCGTCCTTGAACTCCGCCTCCAACACTCAATCGTCGTGATCGACTATGTTGATCGTGTTGATTCTTCCGTCTTGCTTGTGCTGCCTCGACTTTCATCGCCGTATTTGGTTTCAAAAGATCTATGTGGGTCCTTAGATTGCGACCCCATCGCAACTGACTTGGCGTTTCACCGGTGGTTGTATGCCGACTTGTGCGATAATTTAGTAAGAAGTGAGCCAATTTTGTTTCGACGCTTTCTTTCCCTTGCTTCTTCATCCCATGTTTGAAGGTCTGCACTACCCTTTCCACTAATCCGTTTGAGAATGGGTGCTACGGTGCTGTGGATATGTGGCGTATCCCGTTTCTCAGGGTAAAAATCTTAAAATTGTTGCTTGTAAAGACGGAACCGTTGTCGGACACTATAACTTCGGGTAGCCTATCTGTACCAAAAGTATCTCTGAGCTTTTCCATCGTTGTCTCTGTGGTAGCGGAGTTAAGACAGTGGAAGTCTAACCATTTGGAATGGTCGTCTTCGATGAGAATAAACATCTTTCCCATGAAAGGGGCTGCAAAATCAGTGTAAATTTGAGTCCACGGACGGTTTGGCCATTCCCAGGGATGTAAAGTTGCTGGAGGTGGCGTTTTCCAGTGTGCTTGACACACTTGGCAGCTTTTTACTTTTTTTTCCAATGCGGAATCGATCTTTGGCCACCAGACGTGGTTTCTAGCAATTCCTTTCATTCTAGCTATGCCAGGATTACTGTCATGGAGAATTTTCGTCACTTTTTCTCTCCCTTGGGGAGGTGTGATGACACGAGATCTCCATAATACACATCCTGCATGGACACTTAGTTCGTTTTTCCATGTGAATTAAAGTTGCAGTTTGATGTCTTCAACATCTGAAGGCCAACCTTGCAGCACAAACTGCTTGATTCGAGAAAGCACCGGATCACGAGCTGTCCATTGTTTAATTTTCACTGGGTCGACTAGACTTCTATTAAGATCCTCCATCAGATGTATAATGTCACCGGGTACTGGTGTCGACTGTGGTGTGTCTGCGAGTGGTAAACGACTTAAGGTATCCGCGTTTCAATTCTCGCGACCAGGTCGGTATATAATCTCGTACTCGTATGCTATGAGTGTCAAAACCCACCTTTGCATCCTGCCTGCTGCCACAGGCGGTGTGGCTTTACCAGGGCTCAATTAACCAATCACTGGTTTATGATCGGTGTAGATGATGAAGTGTCGATCATAAAGGAACTGATGAAACTTCTTAACAGGAAATATAACGACTAATGCTTCTTTATCTGGTCGGTAGTATGCTCTTTCAGGTTTGGAGAGTGACCTTGACGCGAAAGCGATCAGTTTCTCACTGCCGTCGTCCATTTCGTGTGCTAGTACAGCACCCACGCTGTACGTAGAGGCATAATACGAAAGAATTATTTTCTTTGCGGGATCGTAATGCACAAATACTCGGGATGATTGCAGCAGGTCTCCAGCTTCATGGAAAGCTTTTTGTTCACGGCTTTTCCATGTCCAACGTTTTTCCTAGCAAAGGAGCTTGCGGAGAGGTTCAAGGTGGATGACATGTTAGGGAGAAATTTCCCACCAAAGTTAACCATTCCAAGAAATTATTTCAGTTCAGTAACGTTGGTCGAACCTGGAGTTTCCTTGATAGCTTTAATTTTAGCTTCAGCTGGATGAAATCCTTCTATATCCACTCGGTATCCCAGGCATTAAAGTGACGGCTTCATGTGCTGACATTTCTTATATCTGTAGAGGCCTTTATGCGTGTTTGTTGTCAAGTATTTGTTAGAGTCCTCCTCCACTAACATCTCCTCCTAAGCATGACTGAAATCTAGCTCTGTAAAGGTTTGGCCACCAGCAAGCTTTGTGTAAATGACGTCTAATTTTGGGATTGGATATCCATCAAGCTTGGAGGCTTTGTTGATTGTTAGTTTATAATCACCGCAAACTCTAACTGTGCCATCTTGTTTGAGCACAGGAACAACAGGTGTGGCCCGCTCTAAATGTTGGATTGGCCGGATTGTTTCTGCTTTTTCTAGCCTGTCTAGATCTTGTTCAATCTTTTCTCTCAATGCATATGTGACTGGTCTGCCTTTGTGAAATATTCGTGTTGCTGTTGGTTCTATGTTGGTCTTTGCTGTTATCTCTTTCAAAGAACCAAGCCCTTCTTCAAATAGTTGTGGATACTTTCTCACTACCTCTTCCAGGGGCTGTTTTACTGGAGAAAGCTTTTTGATTGAATACCAATTCAATATTATCATATTTAGCCAATTTTTACCAAGTGATGCTGGCCCAAGTCTTTGCAAAATGAGTAAAGACCTTGGTTTGCCCCTTGGTTCAACTTCTTCCCCAGTGTAAGTACGAAGTACTGTCTCTGTCTTTTGCAGTTTAGGTAATTTACCATTACTATGAAGCTTTGCAAACATCTCCTCACTCATGACTGACAGAGATGCACCAGTATCATGTTCCATATCTATGGGGAACTCATTTACAGTCACATTCACTTTATAGGGAGATGGGCTTTTACTGTTAAACATGAACATAGAATATTCTGTGGCACTTCCTTCATTTTCTGAGTGACTTTCTCTTCCTTCACTAAGATGGCGGGCAGAAATGAGCTTCTCTATTTCCTTTTTCCCATGTGCCCAGTTTCTCCCCATGTGTGGCAATTAGTTTCCTAAAAACGGTAGTCACTTGGGTGATGATTACCACCAAGCCAAAAACATTTGACTGACCTGCCTACATCTTGTCTTTTAGAGTCCTTTAACCGTTTCTCTAACTAATTCACTGCACTTCAAACGGGGGTTTTGTTGTTGTGTAGATCTTGCACGTCTTTCTCGGATATTTCAACGGTTATGGTTAAGTCCATGGCACTTTACAATGTCAAGTTGGGTTCTGCTAACAGGCGTCGTTGTATTTTGTCGTCACTCGCCCCGCAAACTAAACGATCTCGCAACATCTCATCTAAAGTCGCTCCAAATTCGCAATTCTCCAAGAGATGTCTTGACTCAGCTAAAAATACTGAAATGGTCTCACCTTGTTGCTGACTGCGGCTGTTAAATTTGAAACGTTCAACTATCACTGAAGGCATTGGCTTGAAGTGTTCTTGAACCAACTTTGCCATATCTGTATAGCTCTTTTCTTTCGGATTTCCTGGAGCTACTAAACTTCTGATTAGCTTGTATGTCTTTGCACCAACACTAACCAGGAATATTGACTACTGTTTAGCGTCGCCTATGATTATATTTGCTTCGAAGAAGTGGTTAAGACGTTCGACATAGTTTCCCCAATCTTCGCTTTCGTTGTACTCATCTATGTTTCCAAAAATCGGCATGGTTTTTCCGACCAATTTCTGTTTCAACCAGTCCGGTTAGTCCACAAACACTTCGTTTATTTCCTGGCCGAAGTTTAAGTTTCCTTCGTCGCCAAAAATATGGTGTTTAAACTTTATATTTTCTAACTGAACACAACACACACTAAAGTATCACAGCCAAAACTGATATCGACATCGTGGTGCGATGTGACGTCACTAGTGCTCAGGACTCTACAAACCCTAAACCTAAACATAACGTCAAAAGCAGGACAACTCCTTCTAATCAATCCTTAAAATCCTTTCCACCCCCTCGTTCCTAGGCTCCTGGCAGAAACCTTAACCTTCAATATACTTTCTAGAATTTACCCTTCTTGGCATGTGTTGTTATCGTCTACCAACCATTAATATTTAGCGACATTTAAATGTCAAACTTTCCAAAACAGTTTAGGCTTAGCCTATCTTGTGCAAACTATTGGATGTATGTTCTAATTTGAGCACTTTTCGCCAACTCTCTAACCCCAGAAGACAAAAAAACAGTCTAGATAGGATTAAGTGATTCTGAAGGCTAAGCCACAATAAAAAACATGTATTGACTTAATAGCAACGGAGATCGCATAAAGGACTAGCACTAATGTTATGTCCATTTGTTAAAATGTTACAAGTGTCAAACGCATTATGTATCTCTAAGGATGATTCTGAACTAGGAATTTACTACTAACGAGTGTTAATTTGAAAATTTCAAACCCTAAACATTTACATGGAATCTTATCAATTAACAACCACGCTCCTGTTCAAGGTTAAATCCTTTCCACTATCGCCACTCGAATATCATTCAAAGAATCTCTACTTTAATAAAGATTTGTCATAGAAGATACTTCATGATCAATATTTTTCATTATATTTGTCCTATTTAGTCAAGATTTACACTCTATAATTTCTACTTCAACAGCAAAATGTAAAAATGGGAACCACTTAGTGAGAGCCAGAGCTCAGATAGCAGAACATGCATCCTTGGAATGTCCTTTGTTGTTCTGTTGGAGGAAATCTGTAATTTAATTAAATAACTTAAAACAATTGTGTTTCATGGACAAAGCAACCTTAAAAAATTATTGCTTTTATTTTCGATATCTACAGAGACCTCTCAAACAACAAGCTTGAGAAACTTCCACATGAATTTTTTGATCTTGGTAACCGACTGAAATACTTGTAAGTTTATTTTTCAATACTAAACAATTAAATTTGTTTTCCCAAAATGATTTACAACAATTTTTTAAAAAATTTACAGGAGCATTAAGAATAATAATCTCACAAGCATTGAACCAAGCAGTTTTAATAACCTGACGAAATTGCAAACACTGTAAGTAGAACCTTGGAAGAACAATTAAACTTGAAATACGTCAACGAAAGATTAGTGGCGAAGTTACGCATAGCAACTAGTCATGCTAACCAAAAGTAAGTTATCTATATGCATAGCTGCAGGATTATGCTGTGCAAAAATAAAATTATTTACAATATTTAGATATCAACCGAAACATGTCCATAGCATAATTCTGATGCAATTTCTAGCCATGCTTTGCTCAGCATAACTACTGCCTTGACCACTAATGGCCGGTTTCCCCTATACATCTGCCGAATACAAATACCAGAATACCTTTCGAAATATGATTTGTAAAGCAACTGGGAGCAATTGTCTTTCCATCACTTGGAAATTCAACGTTTGCATGAAAATGAAAAAGCCGCAAAGTATTCTGGCAGTTGTATTAGGCTGACGTAATATGAGGAAACGGCTGTTCTCGCATTTTTATTTAGTAATCATTGGTTTGGTGGATGTATATGGCTAGAAACAGAATAATAGATTATTATTTTTAAAACACAAATATAAGAATAGAATACTACGTAGACAGTGATACGTCAGGTAAAAAGTTAAAAAGTTGATAACTGCCGTAACTGATCTCGAAGAATATCAACGTTTCGAGCAAAGGCATTTCGTCACGAAATAAACGTGTACTGTTAAAAACCGGGGTACCTTGAAGATGGGGAACAGTGCTCAGGTGCGCGAACATACATCCATGCATTATCTTCAGTTACGCCAGTGGAACAGGACAACAATATAGAATGTAGGCATCATCGAAACAATAATCGCTTTCATTCTTTATTTCTGCTGGGATCTCTCAAACAACCTAGAAAAACTCCGGTGGGAACTTTTTGACTTTGATAACCAATTGCAAGAGTTCTAAGTTGTTTATTCTAATCTGAAGAATCAAACTTGTCATTATCCTACATAAATTTCCGTATTATTGTTATTCGTAAGTATTTCCTCATACGTTTAGGAATATTCAGAAGAATAGACTCAAAAATATCGAACGAAACAATAAGAAAAGTCTGATGAAATTCTGAACACTGTAAAGCGAATCTTTCAAGGGTGAATCAAATTAAACTAAAATTACGTCCAGAATAGAGGCCTACTCCATTCTATCTCAAGTCACAAACCTCTAACATGACAAATCCTGAATACTTACACCTGCATGGTTATTTAATGTAGTATATTTAAAGTTGTCCACTGTAGGGTCAACCATGCATGTCCACAGCATATACAACACGTGGTACGATGGATAACTGGAAAATTTTAAATTTTTGGGAGCTGAAATAGTAAATCGTTGATAATTATGACATCAGTGCATGTGGGGTGGATAAATGTTTCCTTCAAAGTATTTCTAGCGCCAAATTGAATTGACACATGAGATATTTCCTAATTTAAAGCAATTTCGGAAAAATATTGCTGGCGAACCCAATATTATACGAAAATACAGTTGCCTTCAAAAAATAAAATAATCTGGAGATTTATTAATATTTATACTTTATTTCTATAGGAACCTTTCAGAAAATAAACTGGATAATCTCCTGCAAGAAATTTTTCCTCGTGGCAACCAACTAAAACACTTGTAAATATCTACAAATGACTTGGATAATGATTTGGAACTCGGAAATTCTTCTAGAAATATTAGCTTAATTAATAACATTGTACACATGATCCTTTTCTATTTCAATCAGGATCATTCGTAGAAATAAACTGAAGAGGATTGAACCAAAATTTTTCATAAATCTTGTGAAATTGGAAACACTGTAAGCAAAGTATTGTTAATGTAAATCTAATCAGTCTAATAGTACATTTGAGATATAATTCTCCTATGTTGATCTTAAGCCTTTGAACTTTAAAAGGACTTCAAGGTTTTCACTGGTAAACTAGATGTACTTTTTACAATATGAGTGGCGGTGTTGAGTCAGATTTACAAGAATGACCCATTGGCGAATGAATGTGTGTCTGGTGCAACACCTACCCAAATATTATTATTTATGAAGAGAAAATAAGTAAACATTCATGTCTTGAAATTGTTTAATATTCCACCGGTTTTATCCGAGAAAATAAAACAAAAATATGATGTACATAACAGATACTACATTTATGTTCTATCACATTCACGGCTGCTCATTAAACTCTAAATTTCTCTTAACTATTAATCTCCTCGCCCACCACGTAAAGCATGGTGCGAAGGCCGAAGGCCCGAGCAGGCGTGAGTACTAATGTCGACGTGCGTGGAGTCCTTTTACACGCGTGGTGACTAGAGAGAAAAATTTTCGCTGTTTTTGAATAATTTATGTCGTTATGTATATAGGTATATATTCAAGGATTTTTGTCACTCAAGTATGCCGTGTGCAAGCTTGGGGACCGGTTTGTTGTTGACCAAACCTTACTTAGGTTGCTTAGGTCAGTATTGAAGCTAATCGATTTGGTCTCGTTCTTTTTTCCCTTGTGTGGATTTCTTGTAACTTGTTTACATTATTTGAACACTAAAGCCAGTAAATGATATAAGACCAGCAAACGAAATGTCTTTCTTGGTGTTTGCGACTGGTCTCACTTTTGCAGGACATCTTAGTTACTGTAAGATTTATGACTTGAAAGGATAGTTCTAAAAGTCAGCTCTTCGGATTATGCATTGGCCAACTGTTCACATTCTGTAGCAACGATTTGGCTTGGTTCTTTCTGATTAATATGAATAAAAGTCGTTAAGAGAACCCGTTGTATCCAGGACATTTGCTAAGCGACTGATTGTAAACGACATTCTTATATTGCGAGGCGAATCTTAGGGCTTGATTTAATAGTTCCTCAGATATCGACTGGTTGAAGTCGATAATATCAAAGATGATGAATGATTAAGTGGTTTTATTTGGTATGTTGTTAAACCATCTGATGACCGCATCGGTGTTTTTCCATTGATTTAGCTTGGTAGCAGGTACAACTTTAGCGTTGATTCGTTGAACACGTTGTTTGCTAATAATGTCCATTTCAGATTTAGATTTGTTGATTTATCTACAGGTGGGATTGTTGATGAACTTTCGCTTGTAATCTTTGAGTGTGATGAACGAGTCTTCCGCTCTACCTTGGTATTGAACACTGAACACTATTACTTCTACTATCTCTCTCCCTCTCCCTCCCTCTCTCCCTCTCCCTCTCTCTCTCTCTCTCTCTCTCTCTCTCTCTCTCTCTCTCTCTCTCTCTCTATATATATATATATATATATATATATATACTCGGTTTGTAAAGATCCGAAATATTTATTGCCAATAAATATTTCAGATCTTTACAAACCGAGTATAACTCGCTCTGCCGTAAAAGCATTGAGCACTTTTCAAGACACCAACTTCCACACCTATATCCGAATATATATATAATATGTATGTATGTATGTATGGCAAGCGCTTCCGTCGCTCAGTTGGCAGAGCATCGTACTAGATTCGCTGGGTCGCCGGTTCGATTCCCAGCCGATAGGCCAAAAGTTGTATTTGTGCGACAGGTCCCGATTGGGTCTTAAAGTGGAAGTATCTGGACGCTTTATATATATATATATATACATATATATATATATATATATATATATATATATACATACAATACAGCAAGACAGTTTCTATTTTGGCTTCATGTAGTGTGCTCAATATCTTATAAGATAGAGCAGACAAATAAATAAATAGACAAGCTTAAAACTATTAGTTGTTACTCAAAGTTTCACGTCTCTTTAGTCCAGCGTAAATATAAGGCATACTTCAAGCAACAAAATTATGATAACAAGGTGGTTGACAAACGATTTTAAAAAGCTATACAAAGGGAAAGATCTGATATTCTTAAGCCTGAGAACAAATTTAAGAAACAAAAACGTTCCCCTTAGTGCTGGAATATAATCCTAGGATGCATAACGTAAGTAAAATTATTTAAAGGCATATGCATTTAATTCATTCTGTAGCTGGTTTGCAAGAAATATTTCCTGCAGGATCTATTATTCCAGCATATAGAAGAACGAAGAATTTGAAGGATATGTTAGCTCCATCTAGATTTAAAGTTAATGTTGAAAAAAATGATGCCAATCTGGGTGTAGTAGAGTGTATTAAATGTAAAAGGAAGTGTGATCGATGTTCCAACTATTTAGCGGAAACTGATAGATTTATTAGTTTGGTTTGTGGGCGTTTTTATAAAGTTAAACAAGCCCTGTATTGCACCTCCACCAATGTTGTTTATTTAGCATCGTGTAGGAAATGTAAGCTGCAGTACGTAAGGTCCACTTCCAACCAGTTTAAAGTTAGATTTCGCAACCATAAATCGGCTATGAATACCGGTAAAAATACCTGTGAGGTCTCCATTTTAATAACACGCTTCATTCTTTGACAGATTTTGAGTTTACTATTATTGAAAAAGTTATTAAAACTCAGAAAAAAGAACGAAGGCTTTTAATTAGGGAGGCCTATTGGGGTGCCCAATTAGGTACCACCGGTCTTAATAAGAGGTGCGAGTACCGCGCTAAGACACGCATTAATTATAATAGGTAGGATATTCATTTTAATGTAAATTGGTATGTTAATTATTTATTGTAATGTAAATTTGTATGTTAAATATTTATGATTTTTTATACAAAGAGGTGTCGTCTAAAAAAAATTTTTTAAAGGAGTTTTGTAACTGATGAAGGACGAATGTCCGAAACGTCTTTTTAGTAAAAGTTTTTATGGACCAGTGAGAGGTTTCTCTGTCTCTTCATTCTTTCCATAATATAATACCGTTTCGAGAGCAGAATTGGTATCCATGGTGGATCCTTCCGCTGAAGGCCTTTTCGCTTTTGCCTGGCCTTATTCTATTCAACGTATATATATTATAGATTATTTTGAGGGGACGAGGGAATATGTGATTTATTTACTGCAGGCGTAGCCTGATGTGGATGAATTACATATCCCCGAGGGGCCTCAAAATGATTTACTCATATTCCACAAGGACGAGGTTGATTTTAGAGACAATTGCAAAGAGATACTTTTGTCCTGAGGATCTTTCAAAATGCATATGTAAAGCGCTGAAATAATATAGTAGAAGTACGAACATCCGAAGTGGGATTTTGAAGAGGTGTATTTAATAAAACAGCGATTTTGTTGTGGTAACAAACACGGTTTTCAAATACATTGACACCATGATCACAGGTAATTTACGATAAAGTAAGCAAAGGTGAAAATAAAAAGGTATATTTAAGTTAAAAAATGATTAGTTTGGTTGGTTTAATTCGCTAGAACTTGGTAAACATGAGTGGTGAGTCGGACGAGATTTTTTGAACACAAAATTAGTGTCGAATCAAATCCGACTGAACATGTCATAAGTATATAATTTCTCTTCATACCTTCCAAAGGGTTTGTTGAAAAGATAAAGAGTCTGTCTCAGACGTTTTACAAAGAAGCAAGGACTGTTTCATGAATGGCCTGTAACAAAGGAATTTAAAACAGACGATAGCGTTTCCCAAGCTAAGTCATGTGCTTTCAATATAAGCAACTGCTCATTTGTATTTAAAATGTGAGATGTTTTACACGTGTTTATAAGACTTGATAAAATGTGTATTGTTGAAGTACACTTGATTTTCCTTATTTTTTTTAAATTAGAAGGAAGATAAGGAGAAGCGCGACGAATATTTGGGGAATATCAGAGGGGAATATTTGAAGGGAATCAGGGGCGGATTTAGGGTTAGGTAAATAATGGAGCTGCCTATGATGACTTACTACCAATCAATACGTACTTACGATCAATTTTGATTTGTAAAATGGGATGTTCATCGTCGTCAAAATGTCCGTATCTGCTATTCCACTGTCGCGGCATATAAGACTGGATCTAAGCGATGCAATTTGTGCTTTGAAGAAAAGCTCCTAATGACGAAAGGAAAACATAATAACTTATTAAACAGGCGAACCGGACTTTTCTATAGGTGCCGCCATGTAACGAAACACATGTAACGAAGCGTCACAACCTATGTCTATAGGAATAGTCGAACGGAATCTGTCAGTTGCCTGATGATCGCGTACCGCGTGAAACTCGGAGTAGCGACAGCATTTTACTGTAAAATAAATGATATATATATGTACTTATGTATGCAATGTATGCATGTATGTAATATTTCATGAACGAGTGCGTGTGTTTTATCAAGAGTTACAAACACAAGAGAACAATGAAAATCACGAGGCCGTAGGCCCTAGTGATTTTTGATGTTCTCCAATATTTTTCAAACGCGAGGGAACATTGAAAATCACGACACCGTTGGCCGAGTGCTTTTTATTGTTCTCGAGTGTTTGTAACCCCTGGTAAAACACGAAACACGAGTTTATGAAATAGATTGTCAATCGTCTATTTTGAATTTATTATTAAGAAATGTGGTAATAAACGGTTCTAAGTATGGTCCGTTTATTATCTGATTTCTTAATTACGAATTGAGTTTACGCGACCTTTATCGGGTTTCAAAAGACATGCACATGACCATATATTTTCGTCTGGTTGGTTAGTTAGGTCGTGAATGATTAATGAGTTTGAGAAATATATATATATATAAATTTCTAAAATTCATTTAGAATTCATGAGGAAAATACAAAAGAAAATCATAACCGTGTCGTGTCTCACTCACATGGAACTTTAAATTCACATGACTTAAACTCACATGTGACTTTAAATGTGAAGAAGAAGTTAATTTTTTCGTCCTAGAAATCATAAATTTTCAAACTTTCCTCGTGAATGAGCATATTAGGAGGTTCATTTAGGAGTACTTAAAGTTCGCAGTACTTAAAGCCCGATATTATATATATATATAAATATACTATATAAATATACTATATAAATATACTATATATATATATATATATATATATATATACTCTATATATGCTATGAATGAATGAATGTAACTTTATTTAAGCACGCTACCCTCATCATCAAATGATGGTTTTCATGAGGGGCGTCACCCAAATACAAAGAATTCATATAAAGAATTAATCTAAGGTATAAAAAAGTTCAAAAAGATAGAATTCGACGATGCTCGACGTCTGACTCAGTCAAACACTTTTTGAATCAAATTTTTAAAGCTGGTTATAGTTTCTGTCAGTTTCGCCTCCTTTGGTAGGGTATTGTATATATATATATATATATATATACATACATACATATACATACAGTATATATACTATATATATACATATATATACTATATATATACATATATATACTATATATATACTATATATATGTACTATATATATATACTATATATATATATATATATATATATATATAAATATATGATGAAAAGTTTGTTCTCAAGCTTTTATCTCAGAAAATTTCTGAGCTCCCCAACGGGAATCGAACCCGTGTCTCCCGATTGCCGGTACGGTTGTTTTACCACTAGACTATAGGGTCTCAGACGGCAAGCATGATGTTAATTAGAGACCTGGTTCGTAATATTGATATGCCTCTTTCGAGGCATATCTTTCTTCAATAACCTCAGTTTGATCCATAAAAATACACTCACTTCGTGAGTAACTAGAAATACGTGCACGCAACAAACCCTCGCCCATCCTTCCAATGTATGTCTCGAGAATCCGAGTAAGGTTGATAATTTTTCAAAATTATCAAAAAGACAAATCCTCCTTACTATAACTGAAAGAGGAAATGCAATAAAGAAACCAACATTTTGCCACAAATATTAACAACCTGAACTGGAAATTATTTTATATTCAAGCTGGTTCTCGTCATATTTACGTTTAAAATTTTGATTCTGTTTTATTAAAGGAAAACGTTTGGTGAGAATAACCTTTAACGGTTTAATATATGATGACATCCATTCTGACAATTCTACTGCTAAACAATGGATGTTTCTATCAAGACCCTGTATTAGTTGTGACCTTGAAGTATTTCGAGTCGTTTTCCAATCAAATTTTTCACTCATTTTGCTTTAAAAAATGATTTTTTATTGGATGACCAGGTCTTCTGTCTTAAAATTTGAACATTTTCAAAGTTTACCAGTAGGATACCAGCATTACGGACAGCTCATGACTGAAAAGATTTTTTTGATATTTTTTTTGTCTTAAAAATCTGGTACATTCTACATTATCTCAAAGTTGGTTTGCAAACGTCTATTAGACGTGCTATGATGAAGATTTATACTAAGTATTCATCCAGAGGTACAATACTTTGATGACGAAGATGAAACAAATTCAGTGGTGGATCTAGGGTAAGTCAAATATGTCAGCCGACTAAGGTGACCATCTCACTATCCTAAGATATCAGATTGACTTTGCGTTTATCATCTCTGGTAACATTGTCGAACATCGGAATCACGCTCAAGCCGGTCTCTGAGTCAAGTTTAACCAGTTTGCCGAATCTTACGATTATATTACTCTTTGCAATTGGCTGCTTTATTGAAACTCCTTTTATCGTGAACCGTAACTGGTTTCACCAATTTCGCTGCCTCTTTGGCCGAAACTTCATTTTGTTTCACTTGCTGTGATTGGCTCAACATTTTAAGACGCTCCTTAACAACATCAGCTTTTGGCTTACCGGTATAAACTTTGAAGATTTTTGCCGAATTTGCAATATCATCTTGCCTAGTTTGCTGAGCTTTGTCACCTTCTCTCGACTATCACGTTTCATCGATCGTCTTCTCATTGGTCATGTTACCGTAAACAGTGTTTGGTTGATTTTGAAACGCTTGTACTACCGCGTGGGGACCGTTGTCTACGAGCTTTTTAAAATGCTTTCTTACTGCGCTTGGCAGCGATGATGACAAGACCTTGCTTTTCATCCAAGCATTAGCAGTTGTTCCTCTGATGGCAGTAAACGTCTCGATAATAATAAAAATTTTGGCGCAGACTACTTTGACATTTCATATGCAGTGAGTAAGAAGACACGCACTGTTCCCAGTTAAAGCTGCTCTTCAGGATCAGATTTTCTTAAAATTGAAACAGTAAAATTAGATTCATTATTGATTGGGGATGTTATAATTATACTGGTTAATACTAAAGAGTAATTTAGACTATGTTCATTCGATACCGTACGAGATGAAACCGTAACACATTCGAATGAAAAAGGCTTTGCGTTCTCACGATTCCGGAGTAAAATGCTGTGGAATCGCAATTGTAACTATGTTGATTTGAATCCTTAATCCTAACAGGAATAACATAAATCCGTAGCGGAATGACAGCTTGCCCAGCATCGTGTAAACACCTTGTTACTCAGGCCAAGATCGAATACTGCGCTTGATACATGTATTGAAGTCTCTGGCGCACTATAGTCTGTCAGGAAAGTGTTGTAATGTCACAAAACCGTAAACACAAAGCCAAATCAAAGCTTGACCCCAGTTCCTCAGCTGGTTCTGTTACTGCGGCCTGTCACATGTGCAGAATGTTTTGATTTACATTTAAATATACATGTACTCACTTTTGATTGGTCAGAATCGATTTAAATTCAACAAAGTAATTCAAACTAAAATTATGATTTATTATAAAGTTTATTCCATTACCATATGAGAAATATAGTGCGTGTTTTGTACAAACTCTCCCCCCCCCCCCCCCCCCCCCCCACTCCTGCAATGAAAATTCGAAAGTTTGACTAAGGTGATAAAAATCCTAAATCCGCCACTGAAATTACGAAATTGACGAAATAAACAAAAAAACAATAACGAGTTCTGAATCTTTATTGCTGACTGAAAATGGAAAAAATACATTATGCAAAACAAAATATGACAAACAAACCTTGTTTAAGTTTTGGTCGAAAGAATGGGTAGAAAAAAGTAAAATACGTACTTTTTTCCTCAGTAAAACTTTCGTAAAAAAGAAGAATGACGTAGTGAACAAACCTGCAACTCTCACGTATTTTCAACAGAGTAATCAGCGGTACCTCGACCCAAAGGGTTCAACGGCAAATTTGCAAAAAGAAAACTGCTTAAAACTTTTAAACTTTCTTGAGAGGATTTAAAATCCTGATGAAAGCATTACTGTTCGAATACGGTAAAGGTCTTCATCCACAAGCCACCCGAGAAGTGAGAAAGACTGAAGTGGACAACTGTTTTGCCGAAGTCGAAGGATAGTTTGGTGACCAAGAACAAGTATTTTTACGTTGCATTTTAGTTTCGAAACAGAAATACATTAGGAGGTATTCAGTGGGGCGACATTTCATACGGAGAACGATCCTGAATGAGGCAATAAAATCTTTGTGTGGAAAGCGGAGAGAGCATCCAAAGTCTGTCACGGCCTGGACAAGTCTTTTAAACGATGAGTGTTTTATTCCACTATTCAAACAATTGACCATGAACGCTGTGCGGTTAAATACTACAAAATACTTAAAAGCCGTCTTCTTGCAGAGATGAATGAACCAGAATCTTCAATCTACTTTTCCAATAAACACCAGCAAAATCCAGGCGATAATATTTGGTTCAAAAAGTCTCCGTTAGGGAAGAATTACTCGATTCAAACGTATCTGTGATTGTGTAGCTTAGGTAAGTGGTTGCCAGAACGTGAAAAGTCTCGAGATTCATACAAATCAGCATCTATTCAACTTTAACGAAGAATGTAGTTTACACTTAGTCCCCTAGCAAATGTCCTGAGAGCAAGCGAGCTCTCATACGTCTTTTGTACATATTCATCAGAAAGAACCAAGACAAAGCGTTGCTGCAAAAAGTGAACAGTTGGCCAATGCATTTTCCAAAGAGATGTCTTTTAGAACAGCTTTTTCAAGTCATGAATTGTCCAGTTACTAAGATGGCCCTCTAAAGCGATACCAGCCGCAAGCACCAAGAAAGCCATTTTGTTTGCCGATCTTAAATCATTTACTGGCTTCAGTGTTCAAACGATGTACACATTGTCTGAGAGATCCATGCAAGGGAAAAAAGAACCCGGCCAAATCGATTTGCTTCAATACGGACCTAAATCACCTACGTTTTGGTCAACAACATACCAGTTTCCAAGCTTGCACATGGCATTCTCGAGTGACACTCAAAAATCTTGAGTTGCTCTCGGCTATCTTCTTGAAAAACTCTTACCCTTTCCCCGTGCTCTCCCAGTCTTCCGCGTCTATCCATTCTGAATGGAGCATGCCAAATCACGAACCGTTTCTTTAATACAGTATATTTAAAGTTGCCCACTGTAGGCCCAGCCATGCACGTCTACAGCATATACAACACGTGGAACGATGGACAACAGGAAAATTTTAAATTTTTGGGAGCTGAAATAATTAATCACTGATCCTTACGAAGTCAATGCGTGTGGGGTTGATAAATGTTTCCTTCAAAGTATTTCTAGCGCCTAATTGAATTGACACATAAGATATTTCCTAATTTAAAGCAATTTCGGAAAAATGTTGCTGGCGAACCCAATATTATACGAAAATAAAGTTGCCTTCAAAAAATAAAATAATCTGGAGATTTATTAATATATATACTTTATTTCTATAGGGACCTTTCAGAAAATAAACTGGATAATCTCCTGCAAGAAATTTTTCCTCGTGGCAACCAACTAAAACACTTGTAAATATCTACAAATGACTTGAATAATGATTTGGAACTCGGAAATTCTTCTAGAAATATTAGCTTATTTATTAACATTGGACACATAATCCTTTTCTATTCTAACTAGGATCATTCGTAGAAATAAACTGAAGAGGATTGAACCAAAATTTTTCATAAATCTTGTGAAATTGGAAACACTGTAAGCAAAGTATTGTTAATGTAAATCTAATCAATCTAAAAATACATCTGAGATATAATTCTTCTACGTCCATCTTAAGCCTTTGAACTTTAAAAGGACTACAAGGTTGTTCACGGGTAAACTATATGTACTATATACAATATGAATGGCGATGTTGTATAGGATTTAAATGCATTATCAGTTGGCGAATGAATGTATGTCTGGTGCAACACCTACGCGAATATTTGTAATTATCTATGATGGGAACATACGTAAACATTCATGTTTTTTTGAAATTGTTTAATATTCTGCCGGTTTTAGTCGAGAAAATAAAACAAAAACATGATGTAAATAACCGATACTACGATACTATTATATTCTAACACATTTCCAGCAACTCATTAAACTCAAAATTTCTCTTAATGAACTATTAATTATACACCATAGTACGACAGAAACGTTGACAGTGATATAAAAATGAAATGATGCGTAGGCAGTATAAAACAGCACAGAAAGTTAAAAGGTTGGTAGATTGCCGAAATTATGATAAAGAATGACCATGGAAAGCTCGGTGGTGTACTGATTTGAAAGCTCGTTTTGAAATAAAGAAGCTGCGTTTGTGTGGATAGCGCACCGATATTCGCCTCCGCAACCCAAGGACTTCCTCTGAGAACGTTTGCTAATGACGATTTTATGGCGTCAACAAGAATAAAAAAGATGAAAATTTGATCGTGACTTCTCGACTTACCTTTGCAAATTGCTAAGGCGAGAATTACTTCATCAATGCTTTCGCTCTCGCACATTTTTCGATTAAACATATAATAATAGTTTTCAACTGTTGAAAAATATGAAAGTTGGCGATAGTTAAAAGATCAAAAGGTACAGCTGGAGTCTTAGGTATACATACACATAGACTCAGAACATTCAACTAAAATTTTCGCAACGCCACCAATTTTATGGCACCGTACATTTCACGTGGAAAGTCAGGGTATTGAGTATATTTACATTAGTGATGATTTTTAATAATTGCTTAGAGATGGTTGTAGTTTTAGGTTTTACTCACTATGTCAGAATTCCTGAGGCGAAAAGATTTACGTACACTTTGTTAGTATGTGGTTGCATTACCTATTACTGGTTTAACGTAAATTAAATGTTTGGGGAAGTCTTCAGCAAGCTTCTCAAAATCCACTACCAGAATCATTACCAACTCCCACCGTCAATATTGGGATAACTCTGTCACGTTTGTTGACCTGTTTGTTCTGTCACCCCAAGTGCAGTCCACAAGTCGTTGATGGGATTTAGGTCAGAATTTTGTGACAGCAACTCCGGTACCTTCTCCTTGTTGCCTTTAAGTCATTTTGCGGCTACTTTGTATGGATACTTTGAATCATTGTCTTGTTGGAAGACCCAGTGCTGACTATGCTTCAACTTCCGGCCAGACAATAGAGATTTGGCTTCAGGATGTCTACATAATCTTGCTTCCTCAAGATGCCATGTATTTTCTTGAGTTAATCAGTCCATGTTGTAGGAAAATATCCCCCACAACATGATGCCTCACCTCTGCTAAACATAACGCTGATCATTATACTAGGAGTTCCATCTTTTTCTCATTCGACCAGAGCACATGGCTCCAAAAGGCTTTATCTTTTTCTTGGTGGGCCCTTGCAAACTTTAGTCTCTCATTTCGATGCCGATCTCGGAGCAAAGGCTTCTTCCTTGCGCGACAGTCTTTTAGGCCATATGGTGATGTAGAACTATCTTGACGGGTAGATGTAGATATCTTGGCACCTCATGTCGCCAACTCCTTTACCAAATAATGTTTAATTGTTCTAGGGTTCCGTCTAACTATTCAAACAAAAGTTCGTTCATCTTTGGGGGTTAATAAATTATTTGCGTTTCTGTCTTGAGTGTTCTAATGTTTCTGTGTTCTAATGTGTCTGTATATTTAAGAACGATTGTTTGTACAGATGCTCGTTGTACATTCAACCGCTTGTAATTGGCTCATAATTGGAAGCCAGACTTGTAGAAGTGCACAATTTTCTTTCTGAGATCCAAACAGAGCTCCTTGGATTTTCCGATAGTAGAAATAACGGCTATAGTGCTGTTTAGCGGACGCACAAGAATGCTGACCAGCATACTGCTGGCTCAATTATCAAGTAAAGTGAGAATTGGCGGGAAAATTTTATGAGACATAACACTAGGAAAAATGGGTTTATTAAAAATGTAATATTGACATGTATTTAGTTAAGATTAGGGTAAGGGTTTGGGTTAGGGTAACGGTTAGTAATGGTTGTAGAATGGTATTGTACAATTTCTAAATTTTTTGTGAATTGAATGATCCCTTCGTTGACTTAGGCCAAATTCACTTTCGAATGTGGTCACGGCTGCATTTTAATTTCCCACGAAAAGTCCACAATATTTGCTGATGAGCACTTCTAACGAAATAACGACCGAAAAAGTACTGGCTATAAAAGTCTAGCCACAAGTGCACATTCATGCACCACTTTTATATTATAATTATGTCCAATATCCAGCAGAAGGCTTATAAAAGGGATTACATCACTTTCAGGAATCTTTCAGACAGATTAAGTGCACCGTCGCGTTGGTCAATGTAAATTTCTGACCCACGGGAATTCTGTCATTGAGACTAAAACCTATGGGTACATCTATCTCTAAGCCATTGTTATAAAATCACCGCTGATGTAAGTATACTATTCACTCTAACTGGTTTTCCACGTGAAAAGCACGTGGCCATGACATGGGTGGTGTTTGTGAAAATCTGAGTTAAATACTCTCAGCTTAGGTGTCTGCAAACTTTTTATTTAACTGTAGGTATTCGACGTTGTGATACGTTCAACGATCCGATCTCTTTGTGTTTGTTTAACTGGGGATATATCTTGTTTCTTATTTCTGAGACTCTTCATTTACTCGGTCATTTTTACCTGGAGAAGAGCATACTTCTGAAATAACTTTATATTCTTTTTCATCGTTTCACGGTAGATTATTTTCCAAATTAACAATCTCTACTCTGGATTCTTTGTGCTTGTAGATTTAAAGTAACATAAATTTATTCATTCAAAAATCTAGCTCGCAGGCTTCCGCAAAACTTTTCAAAATAACAAGCAATACAGAGGACAAAAATGACAATAAAAGAGTCACCAATATTTCGTACGATCCAAGTCTCACTTATAATAGGTGAAGTGTTGGTAAACAAGAGAATCAAAATGTCACGAGTTAAATATTTGCAAATATATTAGATGAAGATGCTGAGTTCAGATCTCTATGTAGATACAGATGAAGAATGATACATAGACGCAGAGGTAGCTATAGGTATAAACGTAGATGTTGACGGAAATGTTTATGTAGATGTACATGCATGTGCACAGGAAGATACAGGGTATAGACATATCGATCTTCGTGCAAGCGTATGATTGAACGTGCTACAAATACAAAAATATTCTAAAATTTGATGGGAAACTGGGAGAATTGGCCAAATAGATCCTTAAATACTAATTTTATTGATAATTTTGTAGCGATATTTCTGAGAACTATATGTTTTCAATACGTGACTGGAATTTTCTATTGAAAATGCAGAGCCTGAAAAAATGGTATGTATAATTCTTATTTTGAGTTCTCATTTAAAATTTAATATCAATAGAATAGTAGATATAAAGTAAGTTATCGCAGCAGTAAAGGCCATAAAATAAATATTCGTTAAAATTTAGCGTTTTATAAAGGGTGAAAGAAGCATGCCCTTTTAATGAAATACAAATAAAACTACCAACATTTTGCATATGAGAGCTGCGAGATACTCATGCATGTTTATTATACGTTCAACAACCTAAGACCTGGGAAAAACACTTTCTGAACCCCGGAAGGGCGATCAAACCTTAAAAGTGCTGATGACCTGTGGGACGCTCTAACCACGTTGAACTCGCAAGATAGCTCAGTAGTCTCAGTAGCTCAATGTTTAGCTTATAATTACAATAAAATCGACCGATTCTTCTGTTTTGTCTAAAGCGAGTTTTTGAATTAATCAAATACTTTGGGCAGTTTACGTAAACTTCTCAGGAAGCCACTATTTAAATTTACTAACAGCAGAAAGTCACAGTGGGATGAAAGATAAAATTTGTTGATGAAAAATTTTACAGATTAAAATTTATTCAATGCCACTAGAAACTATTAAATTGTACTTTCTGCTAACCACGGTTATATGGACATTTCTGAACACAGTTATAAAGTATCCATAGTATAAAAAAATGGAACGATTTTTAACGAATCTTTATTAGATGTAAGTAACATGGCTCCGTAAATAACTCATCAAAAAAAAAGATACATCTAACATTAATTTTGGTAAAGGGATTTCTGCGAGTATTCCCACCAACAAAGTGCTAATAGACAATGACATGAATGTCTACTCACGGAATAAAAATGCAAGTGTTTCTCACTTGCCTTTTTATTGCCATCTTACACTCTATGGTGATAAGTGGTAAAGCAATTTTTGCTAAAAAGGCATAATTAAGGTTAATGCTTTGTGATTACTTGCATTCAAATTACTTGGATCATAATTGAGCATCGTTTCGATTAAAAAAATTCCTCTTAACCTTAAGTGTCCCTTGTATGTGTTCCATAGGAACGTTTACCTATGAAGTACATAATATTGAAGATGTCCAGGTGTTTTGAAGCCTTTATCTGCCAAAATTACACTGTTGTCGTTAACAAAATTACTTTTTTGACATTGAAAAACCTTATCAACTATCTGTTAGCTACACAATTCAATCCGTTTTAAGACTTAGGGCAAATATAAATTTTCCTGGAACTGAAAAGTTTAAAGATTTTGTGTCGTAGAAAAAAGAACAATGAGAAACTGACAATTGAAGGTAAGGTTTTTCACCACAGTGATAACGTAACTGATATTAAAACTGGATGTTGCTGTATGTGAAGCAGTAATTCTACCTTTTAAAAAATCCAATCAGGTACCGACGCTAACCATTTGCTACCTAAAACGTTAATCAACCAAACATAAAGATGGAGGAGGGAAAAGAGGACTCAAGATAAATGCGATTCACTTGAGGCCACAAGACTAGTTAGCATTTTGTTTTACCTACAAGAAAGCGAACGAACGTTTTCGAAAACCTCCAAGGATTCCTCTCTATTGATGTCACTTTGAGTTTTTTTCCCGTTACTGGTAACTTATTAATCCACAATTTCAAGGGAACATATCTAGGGAAGCCCCTTGGTTTGCTCGAGCTCTCTCATTCGACTACGTTGCGACCGATAACCAGTGATCGATTACGATTTAGAATCCAGTTCCGGAGATCCATGGTGAGAAATAATGTACACGCATGCGCGTAACGCTTGCTGACTTTGCAAAAATTTGATCTGAATTCTTATTCCAGATTCATAGGGGTTACAATGGGAAAATGGAAATATATCTTCATAGCACCTTCAATTTTGAAGTTAGCTACTCGTGTCTTTTTTTTATAAACAACACAACTTGTTTGGTTCTTAAATATTTTAAGAAAAATTTCATAGATGTTAAGATCGTTGCAGTTTTCGACATAAAGTTTCGACTGCCACTACAGCAGAAGTCCATATGGCGAACTAAAAATTGACTGACTTTTCTTTTCGAAAATTCCCAAATATCAGATTACATGAGGCATTTCCGAACTCATTTCAATGTTGTTTCAGTAGCGTATAAAACCTCGTATTGCACTGTATTCTTCGTCTTTCCTTCAGACTTCTCTTCATTGCAGTTTGTGATTTTAAGGTTTCGCTATCTATATTAGGAGATGGTAGCCATTTTCCCTATAAGCGCGAGAATTTTGCTACGTGTAACATGGTACTAGTCTCTCATGTCCACCATTTCTCGTCATGAGAAAAAGTAATCCGAGAAAGTTCAAAAGAATTGGGAAGGAGTCGCGCTTGGGCTGATGTAAAACGAGCCTATAGAGACTGTGGCGACTTCAAAACGAGGCAAAATGACAGTAGCATTTTCAGACTACTTGGTTCTTCAAACCTTTTGAATCCGATGTTGAATGGATGACTCGGAGATCGAATTCAGCTTCCAAACAGTGGTGTTCCACATTCAAGCACTCTGAAGACTTTTATTTAATATACTGGATTTAAAAAACTAACTCTGAAATGAATAAACACAAGCGTTTCTAAAAGTTTCAAGTACCTGATGCCCATTTTAAATCTACATTTCAAAAAACTTAACATAAAAATAATTTTGAGTGACTTACTTGAACGGGAAGTCGTCCAGCAATTAGCCTCACCAAAGCAAGTGTAAAGAAAACTTTTAGTGCTTAATGGAATATCCAACGTGGCGATTGCTACGAGCTCCAATTTATTCAATACAGGAAGATTATATAGGTAGATTGTTATATACAAAAAACCTTTCTACAAGAAAAAACTTGTATTCATCTGGTCATATCCCTCAATATTTACGAAATGCCTCGTGTCATTTTGAAATTCGTTATCATGGAAAAGTTGACACAATGTAACAAGTGCGGTGAGTCTTGTCATAGTGTTCTAACCTTTCTAAATTACCTCGAGTACTTCAGATGCGTGAGTCTTGTCATCTTTGGACTAAATCCTTCAAAAATCCTTCCTGCAGACGATTTTAGCATGTAGACAGCAGATGTCCTTAAAATACAAAAATTCACCACCTCCAAACTCGAGCGACATAATCAGCAACAAAGCCTTATAATAAAATACTCAACATCAGATACCCATGGCTGGAGTCTACCTCGTTTCGGCACTGAAACATGGAAAGAAATGCAATGTTTCGAAAGATTGAAATCCAGAAAGATGATTTTCGTTTTCTTGGTTAATGTTAACTTTCTGAGAATAGAACTATTCAACAGAATTTAGGCAAATCATGAAAAACGAAACTGGAAAAGGCTTCTTACGAAAAAGCTCAATTGTTTAACGAATGTCATAAAACCAAGCTATAAATGAGGTTACAGTCAAGGGAGTTCCCAAATCTACCGACATCCTTTTAACAACGCTAGAATGAGTAGAAAGAAGACACAAAGCAAACGTCGTCATCAGCAATCAACTGCCCTTCACGTTTCCTCTAAGAAATATCACCATGACATATGTCAGCTTCCCTAAAGACAGTCTGGGTCAGCTTTCATAGAAGCTGAGCAAACGATCAACAGATGTGTCTTACTCTCATTCAATATCTAACGTTATTTGATGCGACGTATGCTGGAGGTACGCCTTGTACTTAGGAAGACGTAATGATGTAAGACGGTTATTCAATGTCTTACTTTATCAGTCTTGATTTACGCTAGACATATGCCTGGTACTTAAAAACACGTAATGGCTTCTGACGTTCGTTCAATGTCTTACCTCGTTATCAGTCTTTACGTACGCTGGGAAATTAAACCATTAACTCGAATTTATTCATCGTCAAATGTATTTCCTCTTCATATATATAGGTAAGTTTATGAATATTCGAAATTTTTGCGAGGACAATCCCATTGCTTTAATCAAGGTTGGCCTGATTGAAGATTTTGGGACATCCGTTGTTATCAGCAATAAGGTTTTTAAAGGCACCAGTCGCATCGAACATCAAAGCTTTCATCTTATAGAATTTCAGTGTGCCTTGTTCGTTGTTCGATATCGGACTTCAGCTAGTCAACCATTCCTAGTAGTTATGGATCCCGAGATCGATATGTAAGGTATACATAATTTCCATCTATTCAATCGGTTATTTCTGTTTCTAAACACTCGTTTCTTTGCAAAGCAAGTCGTGTTTTTTAACATTGGCTTCACGTCTACCTACTATAGGGCGTAACATTCACTCCCTTTAAGCATCCAAAGTTACCAAACGTCCTACCTTGTACTTAAATTTATGTAAAATGAAAGTTTACCTGAATATCAAATGTAACATGATTGCCACAGTTTTACAGCTTTTATGCAACTGGCCTTTATTTTTGTGCTGCCACACCGCAAAGCATCGACAATCAGGTCAAACTTTTCAGAGATTTCCGACAGTTTCCATATCTCAAGACTGACCTACTGACTTAAAGAATGAAGACTATCTGACGAAAAACAAGTCCACGAGAAGGGCTCTTTACCGAACGTGAATATTTACCTGTTCTTAAACTATTCTGCAATGGTGAATTCCCAGGAATCGACCGTCAGCTCAAGGACTTTAGTGGGATTTATCGAACAACAGTATTACCTGTGGAATCATGACCCTACCATTAAGAAAGGCTATTGTCACCTTTCCTTATCAAAAAATAATCCAGTGGAACTGACGAGTTGGGAAACCATCTTGCTTTTTTACTGTGATTATAAGATTTTGGCTACAGGTAATGTGAATCACCTGATACCGATGTTGTTCACAATCGAGCACCACTATCAATCATATTCAAGTAAAGGTAACAATTCTCTCGTTGCGCAATCTGTCTGATTTTTCGACAAATAAATCGTTTTGAGTGGGCAGGGTACTTTTCTTTACCATTATTGTTCTTTCTCGTTTCTGACGTCTTGGTACAGGAGATTCGTTGTGCCCAGATATCCGAGGTTGCATTGTTAAAAATGCAATAGCCATTGAGATATATTGTAGAAGTGTGTGAGCTTGGAGATACCTTCGGAATTGTTAAGGTCATGATAGTAGTCATGAAATATCGTAGAAGTTCCAGGGAGCGACATAAGGTTTGGGAAAAAAAAACGAAACACGAAGTCTGCTGTTTCTTGTTGACATGTCTTGGTCTCGCTTACTATTGCGAAGAGGCTGTTGGGGTCTTGAATCTGGTTCTCGAGCGATTGTTGACGAGTCGTTAAGTCCGTAACGAGATCGCCGAGCTTCGTGATTTTAAATAAAGGAGTTGTGAATGAATTCGTTGCGGTCACAATGGATGTGTCCTGTCAGGCCAAGAGAGCGGTTTTGACGTCACAGGTTAGAGCTGGATCAGCTTTGTAAAGTAGTCGTTCCATGTTCTATTTAAGAAGCATTGGGATCTTCGCGGGCATAAGACGTTGGTGAGTCGTTTTCTGTCATCAGCATAAGTAGACCTCTCGACGGCAGGAATAAAAGTGACTAGCCGCGCGTCCAAAAGAAATGTCGTGAGTTTCTATATTTTATTGTCGTCTTTCTTCCCGTTGTCAATCACACATGCATCAAATTCTCGTAGCCAAGTTGCCACATCGTCACCGTCAAACGTATAAGGAAGAATCGCAACAGTTGGCTTGCTTTCAGGATTTTACCACTGCCACGAATGTGAAACGTGCCAAACTTAAAGGAATGCACTTCTTTTATGGCGAACTTTATTAATTAAACTTGCTGATGACTTCTCGAGCAGAGGCAAGGAAAGAAGGATAAGGAACCGGCGATATTTCCAATCAAAATAGTTCAAAAGTGTTGAGGAGTTAACCTACAATTGGGAAAAGAATCTGGTATTTTGTTCAACTTGAACTACCCAAACTTACCGCAGAAAGGAATGTTTTGCAACTATCAGTATGATGTGCGATTTTGTAATTGGAAGATAATGTTCGTCAGCATATAGAAGAGTTACCCGAATATGGTTGAAACACAGGTGGTGGCCAAAGAGTTTGCTGAGAGGAATGAGAGAAGAATAGAATGCTTTTGGAGAATATATAGAATTTGCGTAATGTAAATAGACACTAATAAGGGGTAAAAAATCTTGACAAACTTTGTTTTTTCAATATATTGTTGTTTGTAGCTTGATCGATATATTTTCGAAAGGAAAATACCTTGTGACAGAATATTACAGGTTTTTTGAGATTTCATAAACGTTGTTCTTGTTGTGTTTTAAGTTTAGCATAAAAATCAGCTGGGTTTCCTAATTTTCTTGAAATAAAAACGGCAGATTAAATGCAGACAAGTTAAGATAACCTAACTAGTTGAAGAACGTATGTCAATCATGAAACCTCCCTTTGATGAGTCTGCACCTCTTGCCCATAAATCGTCCCATTGTAAAGGTAAATTACCCTTCTTGAGAACAAAGAAAACGGAAGTTTCCATGATATATGTACATGGTACATATATATCGGTAAATATATGTTTAAATACATAATACATATATGTATATTTATGTTCCTCTGGACTTCTGATCGTTCTTTTTCTTGAGCTTTCAACTAATTGCTTTGAATCATCATTAGAAATGAGGGTTTCATGAAGAGTTGAATGTTTTAGTTGGGTCCGTCACGTGTCTCTGTGTTTGCAATCTTTGTGACCGTCTGATTGGTCAATTTTATTGTAGTTTTGTGATGGATCCTGTGAATGGCTTTGATTAGGTGTCGTCTCTGGGGAAACCCTGGTTAAGGGTTTCTCCTTTTCCAAAGATAGTTGGGTGTTTGTCGTGTGGGTTGTTGTTGAGGAAATTGGTGGTTGGATTTGATGATGAGTTTTAGAGATTAGTTGATGGTAGATCGCGGGTATCTCTAAATGGCAATTGAAGGTAGATCTGTCTATGCTATACTAGCTTTCTATAAATTTCCAGACATGTTTTGTAGTGGTTTCTCCATGTATTTTGGCCTGAGACCAACGGAAAGTATGTCCATGGTTGTCTGCGTGGTTTGCTGGAAGGGATCTTGAGCGATTTCTTTTGATAACGTTGCGATGTTCAGTTAGTCGTGTTTCTAATTTCTTCGATATTTCTGCGATGTATTGTTGTTGGCAGTCACGGCAGAACATGTAAACGACGTTCGGTCAGTCGGTTGTAGCGATCCTGTCTTTGTGCTTCGTGAAGAATGTCACGAGTTTGTGGGTTGGTCTATGGAATAGCGTCATGTTACACCGTTCTAAGTAGTCTGGCGGTCATTTCCGAGATTGTACCTAAGAGCTGCTATTTTCTTTTCTGGCATTGTTTTGGTCTGGATGATGAGTGGTGTTTTCTAGCGCGCGTTTCTTTTCTTGTGCCATTCTTTTGATGAAGTTTTTCGGGTAGTCATTCTTCCAAAAATTTCAGAGAAGCACTTTTGTTCGCCTTCTTTTGCTTCTTGAGAGTTACAATGTATGTCAATTCGATTGTACAATGGCTTTAAGCTGCTGATCTTGTTTTGGGTAGAGTTGTTCCAGTGGTAGTTTGGTATTTGGTCTGAATGGGTGCTTTTCCTGAATACGAGTGCATGGTGGGTACCATTAGCAGTCCATGAAGGAAAGCGAGTTTGTTGTCCTGTTCTTCGTTTTTGAAAGACATATTTTCAGTGGTGGTGTTGACGACCTGTAGTACGTCATTTATTTTGTTCGTCTTTTCAGTGGCGTATACATCGTCGAAGTATCTTTCCCATACGCTGATCCCGTTGCTTTTGGTTACGGCTCAGGTATTGAGTCTTTGCGTTGCTGTTTCAGGGAGGAAACTGGATACTGGTGAGCCCATAATTATGTGTGCCAACTATTCAATCATCCAGGAGTTCAAGAATGTCGTCCTTTGTCCAGATTAGCATTCGTGTTCCAAGATGTTTTATCACATAGTAATTTTTCCATGATCGTTCTCGCAGTTGGTAGTGGTACATATTTAAATAGTTCGAGGGTGGTGCTGAGGTTTAAATGAGGTGATGTCTTTACCAGAGGTACGAATTATTATAAACGGTATTTTGATAGCTGCTAGGTCAGTGTTCTAGGAAGTGAAAATATAAGACAAAGTGGTATGTTTTGTTTGTGGATCTTATGTAAGCCGTAACATCGGGTGATAGGGGCGTTGTTGGGTCTGACTCAGTTGTAGTTGCTTTGTCTAGCTTACTGTGGTCCTTTAGGAACTTTATTTTTTTGTTTTATATAATTTAAATATTATTGTGGTTTTTATGGGATCGCTGTCTAAAAGACGTAAGGTGTTCATGTTTTGGACATTTAAATGGTTTTATTAAACGTATTCGGTCTTGTTTATAACTACGGTAACCCGTCCTTTGTCAGCAGAGAGTGTGACAATTTCTTCAGCCTTTTTAAGTTTTTTAGGGCTTATTTCTCTGCTTTGTTCAGATCAAGTTGTTGTCGACGGTGTAAGAGGTTGTCGGTTACTTGGTGTCTTATGTTGTTTTCGGTGTCTCCATCAGCATTTTTCTCTTAAGTGTAGCTCATAGTTCAGCAATGAAATCGAGTTAGTCAACGTTTTTGTGCTGTAGTTTATCTCTTTGGTAAGTACCTGCTTTTTGTGTACTGAAAGTTGTCCGTCCGAATCGTTTTTGATCCATTTATCGGTGTCATTGGTCTGTAATTGGTAGTGCTTTGTGTTTTTCAATTTCACTTCTATTTCACTGTGTTGTCTGGTCCAGCATTCCTTGACAAACGTGTACATAACCACAATCTTGTCATACTAAACATTCTACGACCAATCAAAGCCACTAGCCGCATTCAACAGCCAATCACATAGTCACAAGCAATCAACCAATCAGACGCTTAATGAGATTGCAGTCACATAGATAGGTGATTTGCTAACCCTAAAACATGAAACGAACAATCATACCATCGCCTCTTATGAAGACTATAGACACATCGAGTTGAAAGCTGTAAAAAGAGAACAATTGAACATCCTGAGAACCTGTTTGCCATAAGCGGATGTTTATACACATATTGTCTCCTGACTCGGATGGTCATATCTGGAAAAGGGATTCGCCCCTGAAACGTTGCATTAAGTCTATTTTGATAAGATGTTCATTAAACGTACATGTCAAACATGTCATTTCAAATATTTTTCTTTCGATTTTTTAGGAAATCCAGTGTTTTTTCTCATTGCTGCTTTGTGAATAAAAAGAAACCAGACATACAATGCATTCATCCGAAAAATACCTTCTCGGACTGTGAGAAAATGATAAAAAGCGATGTGCTACGATACATGGTGTGGATCGTTCTTGTGGGAATTGTTGCAGGGAACGTGCTTGCCTTTTCCCTGAGAGTCGCGTATAAGGGCACCAACTACTTTCAAAATTTTCTCATTCACAACCTCCACATTGGCGATTCTTTGATGGCAATTTATGTCGCGGCTATAGTAAACAGAGACCTAGAATGGCGAGGTGACTACTACCTTCATGATAGTGAGTGGCGTTCGAGTGCAGCTTGCAAGAGTTTTGGCGTCTTGTCTCTGGTGTCTAGTGAAGTGTGTGTCCTGACGCTTGCGGTAATGACATACGACCGACGTAAGCGTATTGTTAATAACGTGATCCCTCCAAGTATGCAGCCTCGACGTCGTGGCAGGGTGAAAGTGTTTGTAGCTCTAATTTGGTTAATATCCCTTGGGATAGCTCTCATTCCTGCAGTCGTCAACAAATATTTTTACGATGATGAAAAAGGTGAGGGGTATTATGGTACAAACGGATTGTGTTTGCCACTTCAGTTACCTGGAGAAAAGGATCCCGCCTGGGAATACTGTCTTGCTATTTTCGGTGTGTTTAACTTTATTGTCGCCTGCTACATGATTGTAGCCTACTGCATGATGTTTTATGCATCTCATGTTGTAGCCAAAAAGAGCGTAAACACCCAGCATGCCAAGGGTGAACCAATTATGCCCACCAGATTCGTCGCCATTGTCCTTACCAATGTTTGCTGCTGGTTTCCAATTGCCTTCCTGATATTCACCTCTCTTGCCCTACTTGTTAACGATACAGAGAACCTTCTTTACGCGTGGTTTTCAATCTGCGTTGCCACCATCAATTCCGCCATAAATCCGTTGATCTATACCATTACTACGCCTTTCTTCTGGCCCAAATTCAAAGGATGGCTTTCACGTATTCCAAATCCGTTTAGCTGTTGTAAGTATGGAAAAACTTAATTTTCTTATTTTCTATGTAAGTAAAATAAATTAATAGTTTACATGCAATGGGATGTAGCTACTCAAAACCTGCTAATATTTTTAATCTGTGTCATAGCTTGCCTTCTGGTAATGCTATATGTCATCCTGTTTTTCTTTTTTTTCTGTGATACCATCGGGACATGGTTGACATTTTTGGTCTTTCCTTTTTTTTAACCTCTTTCAATTTTTTCTTTTCCTTTTTTGCTCAGTTTCTTTCACTCCATAACACCTACCTCTTCCCCATAGAATAGCGGCTTGAACGTCGAATCATTAAATTAAAATATTTTTAAAGATATTTCAAAGCTGTATAACCTTAAACTCTTTCCAACGGCCTTTACCCGTTGCACTACGCATGGCAATCTACATCCAATGGCATCGACCAGTTAGTAATGTGTGAAAGGCTTTTGGGAACAGTTTTGATGATTATATATAAATAAATAAATTGATTATACATGGATGAGCACATTATCAAGTGTGTACGGGAATTCAGGCTCGCTAATTGATTTCCTTACCTAATAACTAGCTGGCGAGAACATTTCTGACTGGAAATAGGACGCCAGAGGTAAAAGCAAGTAGGTACATCTCAACCTTCAACCAAACAGCGGTTGCACCAGGAATTTCTCGACACTGAAGTTAAAGTCCCGGACAAAAAGGATAAAGCAGAAGTATGGGACCAAGCCCCCTTGATAGTTTCCTGATTTTAAGACACAATAAAATATAAATACTGGAGCTTTAAACTTATGTTTTTGCTCTGCTATAAATTTTGATTCCAATTTCAGAAACTTTAGTCCCCACTGACAAGGAACAATTTAGCAGGAAGTAAAATAAAATACCTAGAATTAACTGCTTTGTACATGAAAAACCAAAGTCATATTTTTGCTACATTTAAATAAATTCTTACCCTTAGGTTGCTCTGGAGGGGAAAATGAAGCTCAGCCTGCACCAGGTGATGTTAATGGACAAGAAACGAGTGCAATTGAAGGGACAGGTAATGTATTTATGATGAACCCGCATTAGAAAATCAACTATGCTGCAGGTATATCACTGTTGTCAATATGTAGCTTTTCGGTCAAAGATGTTTAGAGCATTGAGTGTCATAGCATGTTTCCTTGATCTTCCTAGATCTTGTCTCATTTCCGTCTAGAAATTTCCTTTAATGTCACTATGTAGGCCAGTTTTTAAAACCGCTTAGTCATTCGGTTTTATACGTTGCAATTGTGATCATGGTGTATAAGATCTTTCCATGAGATGTAGTGAGGCTTTTAATATGTAAGGAATTAAGTCACAAAAACATGTAATAGAAAATGATAATAAGTTTGAAAATATTTAATGTGATATTAATGATTGTAAGCTATTTCCTATTTTAGATGTCAATCAGCAAAGAAACTGAAGTATGGTAGTGAATAAGAGCTAGAATTTACAGAAAAGTTCGAAGAAATAAAAGGCACCTGAAAATATTTTACTTGCCAATGCATGAAAAAAGAAGAAATTTGTCGGACAAAATCCACTAATCACTTAGGCACAAGTTACTTTAGGAGAATAATCATAAAACTAAAACCCAATTCTTAGTCTTAAGAACAGGATACATAAACAACTCGGCAATGCAACAGCTCAAACGTCGAAACATTGTGTACAATAGAGAACAGGTATAACGAATAATGATGATTTTTTAATTTTTAAGAAAAGTAGTTTGACCAGACTACGAACTAAGGGAGTTTGAGACAACATCGAAAGATGAACTGTTGAAGCTGGCTGAGATGGTGGTTAGAAGAGGAAAAAAAGAAAAATGCTCGTTTTTTGGACTTAAGTTTTGAGGCGATAAAATCTTTACTCGCAAACTTTTATCCCATGACCTTCAAGCTCTGGGAATTTATTCTGTAGTCGTTCACTTTTTTAAAATAGAAAGTTCTGTGCAGCTTTATTGGTTCCAAACATAAAAATATTAACTAAATAAATAATAAGATAAATAGATAAGTGAAAAAATAAATACATAAATAAATAAACAAACAAACGAACAGACTAACGAACGAATGAATGAATGAATAAATGAATATCGAAATAGACAATTAAGACGTTTACGTAAACTAAAAGAGAAAAACTCTGACACGTATTTTCCATATTTACTGCTTCCTCCGCACAATGTTTTTGATGTTAGGAATATTTTGCCTTCATTTGGTCGCATTTATTTTTCGTCCCTTTCCGGTTTAAGTGATTTGATGTTGCTGGCAGTTTTTTGTCAGCCAAAGCTTTACAATGATAAAAAGTTTTCAACCAAAGTTCCAACATCTCCGGTCTCCTATGTTCCTTTTTAGCTTATCCAAATTGTTGGCTTTAAACTTGACACTTATTGACACGATGTTTTATGGATATAAGGTATAGAAAGCAAGGTTGAAAACCAATAATTTCTCAGCATACAAAAATGGGGTCATCACCTGGACTTTCTCAAAATGCCTAAAAGGCTATAAGGCCTGTCGAATTTAATTGTCTTGACGATTGACCTCATTACTAATTAAGTCGTCTCCATTGTCAAACTATTCTCAGTTTGGTAGTTGCAAGACGTTTAAAAAAACAGTATACTACAGCTGATGTGCAGGTTTATTTGCTGGACTAACTTGCAGAGTTAAGAAACTTTTATTTTTAGATTAAAGAACGACTAACAGCAATAAGAATGAAAGTTAGCTGTTTACAACAAAAGCATTTTAACAATACATATATCTAAGAATTTCGTTCGGCGATTGTAGGTGCGGAAGACCCAACTCATCAACACGCAACTACCGTACAAATCGAAGCTGCTCCTTTGCCTATGTTGATGAACGAAGGTAAGGAAATAAGTTATCGCTCGATACAGAAAGTTCGTCCATTTACGATATGCCACTAAACCTTCAAAATTGATCACCCAATTCTATGTACAACAATGCAAATTTACCGTGAGTTTGCCCTAGAAATGTGCGGCAGAAAGTCATGTGGGTGTTAGGGGTTATTAAAGGGTCTTTCTGCTATTGCATGGAGATATTTGGATCGCTTTCATGCTTTTCAGAACAATGGAATACTTCACTATAGGCTCAATTGTAATATTAGCTTTTGTAAAAAGAGACTCACTATTGGAATCAAAGTTTAACTATATCATCTTCTATCTAAATTCCTATAGATTTTTCTGATACATTGCTAGGTTTTCCTTGGTTGACAGTTGACGAAAGTAAAGCTTTTGATAGATATCGTTTAGTCAAGAATATCTCCCCGATTTAAAATCTAGGATCACTAACCCATAAATGAATCGAGGATTAAGTTGTCCAAGAATATTTTGTTGGTTTTGTCTTTATGGTGAATATTACTTCACTTCAGTGCAATAATAACTTTTTATTTCATTTTATTAACAGATGAAACTAATGACGACACTCAAGGTTGTCCATCGAATACAGTCCATATTGTAAAACAACGTATGGCCTGCTTGAATGAAGGAAATATTTCTCAAGGTGATAATGAATGTATTCTGTAATGTATAGGCTTCAGTTATCTGTATGTACTTTAAATAAATGAACACAAAAGTTCCCAAAACGAAACACAACGGGGTTTATTAACATGGTGGATCACAACAACACATGGAAAGAGGTCGTACTTTATCCGAGCATGCGCGAATAATGTATACTGAGATATGACAAATGCCCCCTTTCAAAAAGTATTTATACTGTAGTATCAATAGTTTAACTTAATAAATGTCTCAAGAGTTTCTTGATTAAAAATGCCAAAAACTGTTCGATCAAAAGTATTTCATGGGTTGTTTTCGATTTCTGATGGGGTATCTCTTGTTTGTTCTTCGGGTAGAGGGGTTGTTGTACTTAGGTCTTTCTTATCAGCGTCTTGTGGTCTTGGTGGCGTAGTCGGTTCAGGATCTATTTCTGGAGTATCAATTCCTTGAGTACTTTTACTCGACTCAGTGATCTTGGTAGGTGTGAATGGTGAAGTTGAAACTGGTACTTCATTGGTTATTGGATAGGTCATTTCATTTTGCTCTGATACTTGAGGTTCACAAATTTGCTCTGAGTATTGTTTTTCCGGCATTAACCTTGGGCGTAGTTGTTCTTCATGTTGTTTCCACAAGGTGTCTCCTACTTGAACCTCAAACTTTCTAGGATTGATTATTTCAATAACTTTTCCCGGAATCCACTTTGCTCCTTTCCCAAAATTGCGCATAAAAACCGGTTGGTCTAGTGTAAAATTTGACTTGTTGCCAAAGTTATCTTAGAATACCTTAACTTCCAGTTTCGTCGTCTTTCGTCTCAGTGCACTCAGTCTAATTCTTGGTTGTCTGTTTATTAGTAATTCAGATGGCGACTTTCCTAATGCCGTAGGAGTGGTTCTAAAGGTCACTAAGAACCTGTCTAACTTTGTCTGTAAAGATTCGCCTGTATTCCCAATTTTGCTTAGCTTATCTTTGAATTTCCCAACGTAGCCTTCTGCTAGTCCGTTGGTTGCAGGGTGTCCCGGTGCAGTGAATGTATGTTGTATATCATTCCCTTCGAGGAACTTCTTGAATTCGGCACTTGTGAATTGTGTTCCATTGTCAGTAACAAGGTGTTCCGGTAATCCAAAATAACTAAAAACATGTCTTAAAACTTCAACCGTGTTGGCGGCGGTTGCTTGTGACATTGGTACCACCTCTAGGAATTTAGAGTAGGCATCTACTATCTCCAGGAATGTCTTTCCTTGGTATGGACCCGCAAAATCCAGGTGAGGACGCTTCCATGGTCCAGCTGGCCATGACCATGAGGTACGTTGAGATGAAGGAGGGGCTTTGGCGGTTTCTTGGCAAGTGGTACATAATTTGACTGTCTCTTCTATTTCTTTGTCTTGTCTTGGCCACCATAAATACTTTCGTGCTAGTTGTTTCATTTTCACAATGCCTAGGTGTTCAGCATGTAGATCTTTGAGGAGAATGGTATGTAGTGATTCTGGTAGAACCTCTTGAGAGTTCCATAATAGTACTCCATCCTCATGGGTGAGTTCCAGTTTTTTGTTGTAATAGGGTTGAAACCGTTCTTCTGGGTTTTTCCGGACAACCGCTATTAGTATAGTGCAGAACTTCTCTCAGTACAGGGTCGTTTTTTGTTTCCTGAGTCACCAAATTTAGAATTACTTTTTCTTGTGATGAAGGTCTATCGTTGATTCGTTTCCTGGACAAGAAGTCTGCATACACGATATCCTTTCCAGAAATGAATTCTATTGTATAATCGTAGGCAGCTAGAAGTAATGACCACCTCTTGATTCTGTCTGGGGCTCACTGTGGGACTGGCTTGTTTTCCCCTAATAATGTGATAAGCGGTTTGTGGTCTGTAAAGAGTTTGAAGTGTCTCCTTAGCAGGTACTCAGGAAACTTGGTAACTCCGAAGACAATCGCTAAAGACTCACGTTCGATTTGAGAATAGTCTTGTTCTGCGCTGTTTAGTATCCTGGATGCGTAAGCCACAGGTTGTAATGTACCGACAGCGCTAGGTTGCAATAAAGCAGCTTCTACCCCAATAGAGGTTGCGTTGCACTGTAGGACTAGATCTGCATTAGAATCATAGTGTCGTAAAACAGAATCTGAGCATAAAGCAGCTTTGATGTTTACAAAAGCATCTTCTTCAGGGTTTCCCCATTTGCAACGTCTTCCTTTCCGTAGTAGTCGGTACAAAGGTGATAGAATTTTCGCAAAGTCTGGTACGAATTTACGAAGGAAATTAGCGCTACCTAGAAATGATTGAAGTTCTGTAACATTTGTTAGTGGGTCAGCATCATGTATATTTTGCACTTTCTCTTTAGCTGGCGAAATTCCAGCAGCTGAAATTGATGTGCCTAGATAAACTATCTCATCAAGCATGAAAAAAAAAATTGTCAGGATTCAGTTTAAGTCCACATTCTTGCAATCTCCGTAGTACTCGATGAAAGTTGTCAGGTGTGCTTCATTAGTGTCCCCTGAAACTAGTATGTCGTCATTACGAACGCGGCAACCTGGAAGGTCTCTTAAAACGTTCTCTATTGTGCGTCGGAAGATGGATACTGCACTACTAACTCCCTACGTCAGGTGCTTGTATTGGTACAAGCCCAGATGTGTATTGATTGTAGTGTACTTTGTGCAGTCTGGGGTAAGCTATAGTTAATGATAGGCCTGGGTCAATCTTTGTGAACTTCTTCCCTCCTGGCAACTTGCTCAATAATTCTTCAAGGGTTGGTACAGGGTATTGTTCCAGAACAGAAAAATTGTTAATTGTTGCAGACTAGTCACCACAAATTCTCAGGTCTCCATTTGGTTTGATTACAGGAACTGTTGGTGAAGCCCATTCTGAATGTTGTACTTTCTCAATGATATTTTCTTCCACTAGTTTCTCTAGTGCTTCCTCGTACTTTGAACGAATTGCAAAAGGTACCACTCTTGGTTTGGTGAACACGGGGTTTTCATCTTTAACTCGTAAAGACACTTGAACTCCCTTACGTTTTCCCATAATGCACTTGTCAAAAAGGTCAGTGTATTGGTGTATAATGTCTTCAGCTGTGGTAGAAACCACATTAAATATTTTCTGCCAAGGTAAGGTAAATTTAGACATCATGTCACGACCGAGAAGTGATAGACCTTTTACCACACGAATCAAAAGTTTTCCCACTTGATTTCCAACCTTAACATTCATCTCTTTTTTCCTCCAAACATTTGATAGTGTTCTCAGTATAGCCTTCCAGGATCGCAGTTGGAGGTTTGAGTGGATCAATTTGATTTCCTATTTTAAAAAAATCTGAAGAATTTAGTAATGTCACTGAACTACCAGTGTCAATTTCCATAGGAACTTCCTTGTCTTCAATTGTAACAAAAAGTTTGTAAAGGGGTGGTGTATTAGCAGGGTTCGCAGATGATGCTACACTTTTCATGTTGACTGTGAATTGATTGTCTTCAGTTTCACTTGGAACTGTTTCCCCAGTAGATGTAGCAGTAACATGGTGTGCTTTGGTGCACTTTTCACTTTCCCTCTTTTCCTTGAAACAGACTTTAGCTCGGTGTCCTGCTTTTTTGCAGTAGTTGCAAGCAGTTTTTGTGTGGCTACACTTATCTGCTCTATGTTGGAAGGATCCACATCTCAAACATTTTTCCCCCTCAGTTTTTGGCATGGATTGGCTCCTGTTACCTGGTTTAGAGTCTTGCTTTTTGTTGACAGTATTTACTACCTGGAGTTTTGAGTTGGATTGGTCGGTATTTATCTTTAGTAACTTAGACTCTTTTTCTGCCAACTCGTCAGCTCGAGCAACGCCCAGGACTTGTTCAAAAGTCCTGTCTTCTGACAGTAATTTCTTCTTTGTAGTTTGGCTTCTTACTCCCCCAACAAATTGATCTCTTAAAGCTCTAGTAAGGTAGGAGCCAAAATTGCAATGCACTGCTAAACGTTTTAACTTGTTTGCGTACTCAGTTACGTTTTCATTTTCACTTTGGATAGTGTGATGGAAACGGTAGGCCTCCGAGTACCTTGGGTTTATAGTAGCCTTTCAAAATTTCTACAAGCTGGTCGTATGTTTTATCAGCAGGTAAATTTGGAAGACAAAGATCTTTTATTGTACTGTATGTTTTCTTACTGATCAAAGAGATGGTAACGGCAACTTTTTTCCTATCTGCAGCTCGCTTTGCCTCTTTGGGAGTATCGTCTGCCACTTGACCAATGTTATTAGCCACGAAGTCAGAATTTAGGCGTTGGCAGTAATCTGTAAAGTCAACACCGTCGAATGGTTCCAAAATGCCCAATTGCTGTCGTAATTGCAATGTCATCATTTTAAACGAAATCTTTAATCCTCGTCGCCAGTTTGTAGTGTATAGGATTCAGTTATCCGTATGTACGTTGAATAAATAAACACACAAGTTTCCAAAACGAAACTCAACGGGGATTATTAACATGGTGGATCACAACAACACATGGAAAGAGATCGTACTTCATCCGAGCATGCGCGAATAATGTATACTAAGATATGACATGTTCGATAATGATTAGTTAAACCGTTGAAGTATTTGGTCGATATTTTGTTATGTTTGTTGAAGTTCAACTCTTAAACTTCTGATAAGAGAAAGCCTATTAATTTCAAAGCTTAAACCCTCCTTTAAATGGCAATCTCACCTCTGTTCCACTTGCGTTATTTTAATATTCTTAACAAATTACATTTCCGACCTCTGAACATTCTATTATATATTTAATTCTTGTGAACTGTCATTATATCTATACTTCGATATGTATAAATATGCATATATGTATATACGTATATAATATATATAAGTATAACTTATACATGTATATATGTATTTGTGTTGTATGTATATCTGTATATGTGTATATCAGTTTATGTGCATATATGCATATGTGTATATGTAAATATCTACATATGTGTATATCTGTATATCTGTCTATCTTTTATTTGGTGGGTTACGTCATTGTTTCGGAATCGAGCGATGACGTGATTAGTTTGATATTGCCTGCTTCCGGTTACTTATTCGAAATTTACTCTGGTGACGGCATTTTGTGAGGATTTCCTATCTTTTGTTTAGTAGGCGTGTTTTGTCAGCCTTACTTAATCTTACTAGTGTTGTTACCGCGTCACTCAACCTTCTATATATGTGTACATATCTATATATATATGTAATATTTAAAAACCGAGCAGGAGTGCTTTATCGGGATTAAAAACAAGAGGCAATAGCCGAGTGTTTTAGACCCGATACAGCACGTACTGCGAGTTTTTTAAATGTCTTATGAAATTCACCACCTTATACGCTAATTCGCGAAAAAAGTTTGGAAATTTATCTTTCGTAAGCCAAAAAATTGAACTTCTTCTTCACATATAAAGGCACATGTATCTTCATCATATATATAGATCCGACACGGTTATGATTTTCTTTCTTATTTTCCTCATGAATTTTTAATGAATTTTATGAATGTATACATATGTATATGTATATGTATATATATATATATGTAAGTAAATTTCATCTTACTAAGTGTAGATGTTTGTAAGCTTGGATATATGTATGATGAAAAGTTTGTTCTCAAGCTTTTATCTCAGAAAACTTCTGAGCTCCCCAACGGGAATCGAAACCGATTGTCTCCCGATTGCCGGTACGGTTGTTTTGCCACTACACTATAGGGTCTCAGACGGCAAGGATGATGTTAATTAGAGACCTGGTTCGAAATATTGATATGCCTCTTTCAAGTAAGTCAAAAACTTTCGTACTCAGAAAACTTCTGAGCTTCCCGTTGGGGAGCTCAGACGTTTTCTGATATAAAAGCTTGAGAACAAACTTTTCATCATACATATATCCAAGCTTACAAACATCTACACTTAGTAAGATGAAATTTACTTACATACAATATCACATTACAGGTATGTTCAGCTTTCAAGTACGAAAGAGGCATATCAATATTTCGAACCAGGTCTCTAATTAACATCATGCTACAGGATGAGTTATGCCTCTAGCGAATTTGCGCACGCTCACTAGTCTCTAGTTAGAGCACTCTGGCATGGCTTAGATGTACCACAAGCGTGGGACATTTTAATTGCCTGTATAATATAGGCTTCTCCATCCTGCTCGTCAGCGCTACACTGATGAGGCCCAGTAGGCCGAAACAGTTCCGTCTGTAGATATATATATATATATATATTTATTTATAGTTATAGTTATAGTTATAGTTAGACAAGAAAAACTTGGTCACCTTATATGTTTTAATCACGACAATTTGTTTCGCATGTTCAGGAAACTGACATTATATACAAGGATGACGTCATTTCCCGAAATAACGACAATGACGACATTAGTTGAAATAACGAATAGCATGACGAAATAACCGATGAGGAGAATGCTGTCACCATCCAAGCAAATAAATCCTTGCCGTTCAGCGAAAACATACTGTGGTGCAAGAAAACATCTAACTCAAACTCGCTATTTGACGTTACCATGGGCAGCTTCGACGCCGCCAAGACATGCGAACTTCTAGGCTTCTACTTACTATCGAATTTAACTCCGGAACTTGGAAACAACCTCGGACTGTACAGAGACGACGGACTAGCCGCATTCAACAAAACGCCAAGAGAAGCAGAAAGCTATAAGGAGCATATTTGCAAGACCTTCAGTGACCATAATATGGAACTAACCATCAAAGCAAACAAGAAACACGTAGACTATCTAGACATCACGCTTGACTTAAGATCTGGAAGCTACAAGCCATTCACAAAACCGGGGAACGTCCCACAACATGTCAACCGCCACAGCAACCACCCACCATCAATACTCCGCAGCACCAGAAGCTATCAACGAAAGACTGTCCAACATTTCCTCCGACATGCAAGCATTTGACTCAGCTATCCCACCGTACCAGAACGCCCTCAAAAGAAGCGGCTACGACTACAAACTTAATTTCAAACCGCAGCCGCCAAGACCAAAGCGGTCGAGAAACAGACATATCATATGGTTCAACCCACCATACAGCGCTAACGCTTCGACCTACATAGGACATAAATTCTTGCAGATCATTGAAGAATGCTTCCCAAGAAACCACCCTCTGCACAAAATATTTAATACGAACACCCTGAAATTGAGCTACAGCTGCATACCGAACATGGCAAGCATCATCGCGTCGCACAACAAGCATTACTCGCCAAAAAAATCAAAGCAACCTAGCTACTACCAGAGAGTGTAATTGCCGCCAGAAAGAATCCTGTCCACTCGCTGGAGAATGCCAAACTGAAGGAGTCGTGTATCAAGCAACAGTCAAGTGAGAAAACAACGCAGAAGAAAGAACCTACACTGGCATCACTGAAGGCAAATTTAAGTCAGGTTAATTGTGAAGTTATCATTTCATAATACCACAACCATACCAACTCTTTTAGAAATCCGAAGCACAAAAACAGCACCCCACTAAGTAAATACATTTGGAACTTAAAGGACTATAAGATTAATTACTCGATTGAATGGAATATAATTAAACAATGTGGAGCCAATTCAACTAAAACCAAAAGATGTAACTTATGATTGCATGAAAAATTCATCATAATACGCCATCTTAATCTAGGTTTATTGAGCTCCAGAAACGAACTCGTTTCAACTTGTAGACAAAGAAAAAACCACTTGCTATGCAGTCATTAACTAATCATAATCCTATTCGACACATGACGTCATCTGTGCATCTAATATCAAGTTTCCTGAACATTAACACCAGACGCGAAATCACCTGATGAGTGTGGTAAGCTCCGCTTACCATACGAAACAAATTTGTAGTGATTAAAACTTATATGAAGTGACCATGCTTGTATTAAGTTGTTATTTAAATGTAATCATGAACGGCTCTATTCCTCATAAAATGCAAGGATTAATATTTTTTACAAGTATATGACCACCACTCTAATTTACGATCACTTTCATAACACATGTATCTTTTGTGCATACTATGAGTACTTGTTATTGATTTAGCTAAGAAAGATCATAAGTTGTTCTCTTTATGTTGTAAATCTAAAAATAACTATTACTATGGTTCTCATATCCTTCTTTCAAACCAAAATAATATTATTTTGTTGCAGTCTCTTTAGAAAGTGAATTGATGTTATATAGTTAACTCATTACAAGGACAAGTACCCTGCAATAAGAAAAGACGGCCAAACAGAAAATGCCTGCAGAATCAAATTAAGCAATATTTAAGTAGTGACAATGTGAACAGAGATGTAGTTGTGTATGCTGATGTTGATTTTCATTAATTTCAATGTCGATTTTGATGGGAAAATGTTGATGTAAATGCACTGTCTGGAATACATCAGGTTGTTGCCACGGTCAAGCGACTACGGTGACCACGAATGATTGCGTCAAAGCCACTAACTTAGAGATCAAGCAAATAAAGTGGCTTTGGCGGAGAGACAAGGCACCTGCCTAGGGTGTTTCACGTTTAGTTCATAATGTAGACTTACGTGTGACGTTACGCGTAGGATAAATAACAAGTATACATTGATTTTAATAAGCAGAAGTGTGAGTAGACCCAAACGTATTTGGGATAGATAGTGCAGTGTGTGAACATGTTGGTAAAAACATAGATTCAAATATTTGTCCAGGTGTATTTGCTCATGTGCCAGTGTATGTAGTAAATGTGTATATATTCACAAGCAGTGACATCTCCCGTCAATTTGATCGATGCATAATCTATTAGGAAAATCAAACTCTAATCATTTAACCTAGTTCTATATGTAAGCGTTTGAAAGTAATTCCGCAAACGTTTATCCTAGGTTTGAAAGCAACAGGAGAGAATAAGGTACGCAAGATCAAGTAGCACAAAAATTTGAGCAGATTAGGATATCGTTGATTTCACTCGATCATCAAGAAAAGCTTTGGTTAGTTAGTAATCCATTAACACTTTGTGATGAGCAATTATTACATTGCATGTAATTTAACCTTTCAAAGAAATCACGGATACTTGCGACAGAATCTGCGATTGCACGTATCTCACAAAAATGGTTTAATGGTCGTGCAATGGCCGGATGGGAACCCTTGCCTTCCTTTTTGACTTTCGTAAAGCCTTCGATCTGGTAGACCGTGGAATCATTCTGAGAAAACTCGCCAAACGTAATGTTAACAAAAGTTTTTGGTTGTGTGTTCGAAGTTTTTTAGAGGACAGGACTCTGCAGGTCAGGCTGGGAGGTACATTGTCATTAGTCATGTCATGCCCTTCAGGGGCCCCTCGGAGTTCCATCGTATCACTAGCTCTATTCAATGTGCATATCAATGATTTCGAAGATTCTATGCCAACGTCACTAGCCTTCCACATGTGCAAATATGCTGACGACTGCACACTGGATGAAGCTGTTCAACTGAGATTCATGAGCCACATGCAAGAGGTGCTGGACGCCATGAATAAGTGGACCGACAGGAATAAGATGTTTCTGAATTACAAGAAGACGAAGGACATGAGGATCTGTTTTCGAGACTGCATACCCTGAACCACCTCCTCTTAAAATTAGTAGATATACAATTGAAAAAGTCAGCTCGTTTAAGCTGCTGGATGTTGGGCACCAGAACAACTTGAAGTGGAACACAAATGTCGAGGGAGTTTACAGAAAAGGCTAACAAACGGCTGTTTAGTTTTAGAGAATGCCTTAGGATTAACCTTCCTACCGAAGTCGGTATCACATGATTCAAAAAGAACATTAGACCATTATTGGAGTATGGCACCACAGTGTGGGGTGGCATCCCGCAGTATCTGCTTGATCAATCGGAAAATATTCAAGCCAGGGGTATGCCAATACTTGGCTTACACGAAGACTCACTCTCACCTCTTAAGGAAAGGAGGAACATCTTCACTATTTAGGAATATGAACGTATCACAAACGATGCCGTAAATCCCTGAAAAAATTCATACCATTGCCATTTCAGCAGCTATACGGTTAAAGGGGCCGATCCCCTATTGTCTCGCGCATTGACAGACATAAACAGCCTTTTGTACCAAGAGCAGTATCGTGGATGTTTCCATCATAGTTCTTATCATTGTACATACTTATTATCTTTGCTTTTAATATCTTTACACTGGCTCGTTGAATTTTTGAATCCTGCACTTTATGCCCTTGTACATATAATTATCCTTGCTTTTTCTCAGTCTTTGCAAATCCATTGTACTTTTCGATCTTAAGATTGATTTTAATGTATTAATATGAATATGAATAAACCTTCATTTCCCTAAATTGCAAATAAGCTAAAGAAAACCTTAATCCACTTCATTTTCCCTGACATTGTAGCAGGTTCTCCATCATTGTGTAAGTCGTTCCATAGACATCTGCTACATATAGCCATGAATACACTAATTTATCCGTTAATAATTTTTGTTTTTCATTACTTTTGTTGTCGCAATTAGGTGAGATGATGTTTAACTAAAAGGTTATATTTGCTCTTTAACTATTTGACTACAACAGGCACCACCTTGTTTAATAGAATCATCTTGCCTTAGCCTAACGAAGCTATTTTGGACTCTTCTATGATCGAATGGATTACTAAAATTCCACCACTAACGATAAACTATATTTCTACTAACATTACTAAAATTACACTAATAAAAGAACTAAATTTGTTTTAAAATTACTAATAATTAATTGTTTGCAGTACTAAAAAAGTATTCTTTCCAAACTTTATCCTCCTTTCTATCTTTTTCCCTCCACTTACTGCTCCTCCCCATCTTCATCTAAGGCCTCAGCCTGAACCATGTCTTCATCATCCTGATACTTAACCAAAGGCTGAGCAAGCCTTATTTTCATCTTCTTTCTAACTCTCATCCTCTTTCTCACTCTGACTCTTATCATAATCGTAATATTCAATCTACTAGCAATACTTATGCACAGTCTGGTTCCCTTCCGTGGATATAACTAGCTATGTATACAAATAAATATGCGTATACGTTATGGAAAACCCATATTTAGTGAACAGAGTAAATTCTGAATCATCATTACAAATCTGTTTTAAAAATTTCGTTTCCAGATCTTTGGAATGCTGAAACAGCAATGGAGCGACCACCCTTGATTGAAAGAATTATGCAGCTACCTGTAACACTTTTGTCTCTTGAATCATCTCAACTCTCGGCTGGTAAGTTCTTTAATGTGGCTGCGTCGCCAAAGCCAGTAAGATTTGAAAGTTGATTTCGAAATACCTTCAAAATTAGAAAGAATGGGGTCTTTGAGTTGCCGATGAGTCATTTCGCTGGAGTTTTTAGGTTCTTTAAACGGAGAGTCGTAACCAGGAATTCTGAAAGACACGGGTCTGGTCATTTCGGGCGCAGTAGACCAACATGGCTTTAAGAAACGGGGGCACGAAACTATTGCTAACTGGGAGATACAAGACTTCCTATAAAAAGGGCAGGGGTCACCACCGCTTCCCAACACCCCTCTAGTTGCGCCCCTGAAAGATTGATATGTCCTTCCCTTGTTTATTAGCTGTTTAACGTATTCCGAGAAATTCATCACTTAGTTCGAAATACTGAAAACTGAGCGATGCATAGGTAGGTTTGAGTGAAGTATTAAAATTTTTAAGGTAACCAGTGTTCCCGCGACCCAGTATCCCGATAACAAATAACTTTTCACTGTTTTTAAACACTTTCCTGTGTCAAAGTGACGACGTTTCAAACCGTCCAGCTAACTTGTATTCAATTCGTCACGGACTTTCTAATCTTTCGTAGATCAAAGGAGTTTACCACTCCCCTCACAGACTAATCTAATTGATTGCTGAGCAATTGTTCGTGTTGTGGCATCAATATCCTAGTAATAGTTATGAGCCATAAAAAATTCGAACTCACGAATACATGGATTGGTAATTACAGCAAGCCATGCTTTTTGCCCTGTACTGAAGTTTTCCGCAAGAAAATTAAGCCTTGCTTGAGCCATGATATTTAAACTTTGTCTCTTGAAAGTTTGTAAACAACATTCCTGTGGAGATGATTTTAAGCACTGTTTTCCTTCTTGACAACATTATTTCAGTACGGTGATTGTTATATTGTATAGCACCAATCACAAACACGCATGGAATATCCTCTATTTCTGCCTTCGCCACCAAAGAGCATCCGATTAACTATCATTATTCTGGTCCGAAGTTCTTGTTACCTTGACTACAACTTTGGCAAGATTCACAGCTTTCTTTCACATTTTGAATTATTAGTGTCGGACTCTGCTTTAGGAATATCGTGTCTTCGTCTTCTTCGGAACCTCATTAAGGGTTTATGACGAGTCACTCATTCGTGTACTTCTGCGGTTTTCCACTTCTAAAACATGACTAGCTGAAGGCTTCCCAGGTTTGCGGGAGCCAATAGCCGCCACGACAGTGGTCAAATTCGCAATGATTTTTTATATGTCCAATGACTTCGAGGATTGACACTAATCTTTCAATAGAATTGTATTTAGACTACTGTATATTATCCTTGTTTTAACGTTATGTACTTTACACGAAATACTTGTTTAGATAAGACTCTAACAGCCAATCAGGGGCTTTATTTTACATGTGCTCGGAAGGAACGGCTCCGAGTCGTAGTTTGCCATGTTGTAAGAGGACATAGTTGACAGAGGGCTTGAACAAACAATAAATAAAGATACTGATATTTTTTGTTGATCGTAAGAGTCTTCCTGAGATAAACCCGGAACAGGATACATAGTGTCAAGAGTCATACTCCACATGTGAGCTGGATTTACTGTTCAAAGGAGAAATGCCTAAGACCGACGGAGAGACACGAGCACAATCTACAATTCAATTTCCAGCGTTTACAACGAACTTTCCACTGCCTGAGCAGCTACAAATAAAAGGAAACCTTGCGGAAAATTGGGAGAAGTGGAAACAACTATGGAACGCTTATGAAACCGTCACTAAGTTAAATAACAAACTAAGCTAAGTACCGTGTCGCTACCTTTATTACCTGCATTGAACAAAATGCCCTAGAAATACACAACTGCTTGCCATTTCAATGAGAAGATGAGAAACAAGACGTTAATAAAGTCATAAAACTGTGGAATAGCTGCTGCATTGGCAAGACAAATGTCATATTCAAATTTTACAAACTTAACAATCGATTCCAAGGGAAGGCAGCGCCAATTGATTGATATGCAACTGCAATTCGTACACTTGCGACCACAGTTAACTTTGGAAATTTAAAGGAAGAACTAATCCGGGATCGTATAGTCTGTGGAATAAAAGAGAATTCGAGTCGAAGTAAGCTATTCCTAGAATCGGATCTCTCTTTGAAGAAATGCTTAGATCTTCTCAGTGTTTCAAAAGCAACAAATTCCAAACTCAAAGTCATCAGTAGCCACACTAGCTACAGATAGTCCATCCGAAAGGCAGAACAGAATCACCACACCAGACCGTCTTGTCAGACGTCCTGCCTATTTAAAGGAGTATACTGCATGACATAACACTTAACATTGTTTATATTCTGTTTGTAAAATAAAGATTGTAGAAAGAAAAGATATAACGTTATGTACTTTAAAAGAAGTACTTCTTCAGATTAGGCTCTAACAGATAATCAGGGTCTTAATTTTACATCTGCTTGGAGGACACTGCTCCAAGACGTAGCTCGCCATGTTTTAAAGGGATATAGTTGATAGAAGGCTTCAAAGAAGAATAAATAAAGATATTGAGTTTTTTTTGTTGATCGTAATAGTCCTCCATGGGATAAACCCGAAACACGACACATTTGTTTGACCTAGTTTCCCCGAGTTTCGTGCTAATGACTTCCTTGTTTTCTGTTTGTAAGTTTAACGGACCTTTATACTACAACCAGTTCCAGAGTGCACTGCTTTGTCTTTGGTCGTTCTGTTTTGATTCTCAGTTAGATGTTTTCGCCTGCATGGTAGCCTGTCGACGAAATGATCTCAACTCAACATGTTTTGAAAGCTGACTTAAGCGTCTCTATAAAGTGTTGTTTACAGTTGCGATTTTGTGAAGTGCAATTGACTATTTAGTGTATATGTTAAACTGACGAGAGAATTTTGGACAAACTGCAGCGAATAATAAGCTAATAAACTGTCATGAATTTATTGCATACATCCGCACGACTATCGCAAAGTACGAAATCGCACGTGTAAACAGTCCTTTTTGCTGGTTGACTTAATCCAAAAAGCTCTTCTGCTAAGGAACCAGGCGTTCCTTTTTCTGTTTTATTTTGCCGTTAAGACTGCTAGGGCTGCGACATTTTCCCTTAATGTTACATTCTATTTTAAATTAGCCCTTCATAACTCCGACATTCAAACGCTCATAAGGTTCTTTAGGCTACCACCTAAGCTAGCTAATCTTGACGACGATCGGACGATGAGTTTCCAAGGGCAGTTGACGGTGGTCACTGAAAATTTGTATCAAGTAAGCTGGCTTCTATTTATCGCAACGAACGTTCATTTCGGCAGTAATCTTTGTGAAACAGAATTTCCATAGAGAGTCCTATTTATACGCTATTAGTCTCTGTTGCCTTAAACCTTTATTGAGGTAGTTTTTTACTGCCTTGAGATCATATCATTTTTGTAACGCGGGTTCTGTTTTTGGTCGTTGCTGGTGAAAGTGATATTTTTGGTTTAATTATCTAGCCTTAACCTGCAAGTATCGAATGAGCTTCTGAAACGTTCACATCGTTTAAATACGTTTAACTCGTCCACACGGTTTTGTTGTGCCACTAATTGTCCATTAATTCTTTCAAATTCCGCATTAATTACATACTATGCATTTCCATGTAAATTTCACGAAAAGACTGTGATCTTTTTTCCATCGAGTCTAATAACCTTCAACGTTCCTCAATGGCGTTTCACTCGCCATGCCTTATGGGCAGTCTCATTCTCCAGTCTAACCACTGCTGATTTCACGACTTCGTCAGATACGCTACTTAATTGGCCTTTCATCAAAATACTTGCGTCAAGGATGTTACGTCTTCACATGCATTCGGCTCCGTTGTTCACTGGCAAAGCCTGGATGGTTGCAATTCAATTCTTTAGATTCTTTTGTAAATTGTCTGCTGTCAATTACTTAGCACATTAATTTTATATTTAAGTACGTATTAGAATATGCTTGCTCTAAGATTAAGTCAACACATTTATAAGCCTATCTTTAGTGGTGAAATTCCTTATTCATTTCAATGTAAGCGTCTTTTCTTCATCTACAGACATTTATTCACTATTGTATAAGGGGGACAAAGTGTTCCTTTACATTTATTTTGATTCGGGTCATTTTTTTAATTAATATAAACACAATGAACGAATGTATATACTGTTTTTTGTATATTCAAATTCTTTGTATTCTCGCATATATTTAAATTCTTGCTGGCTAAATTGTTTTTAGAACTTGTCTTCCAGTTACTACCCATTATCGATCGCTCCTAGTGTGCTTCTACATCAGGAAAAATCCAAGACTTTCCTTTCTCGTTATTATAATTACGTTATGAGCAGAATTTCTATATCTCTCAATACACACCGTCGACTAAAGCAGATACACAGGCGATGTTTGCAAATCATCTACATGTCAGTTTAGAAATACCAAATGGATTTCTGTATTTGGATTCTATGATTCAAATATGCCGCGTGTTTCGAGACTTCGAAAAATCTAGCGGGAAAAATAGCACTTACAAAGGAATAAACTTTGTTAACAGATTGATGAAGTGACCAATTTTCACGAAAACCATCCACTGGCAATCAGGGACAAGTTTAACTTAAACGTGGTGAAAAGGAAAAATAAACAAGCGACCTTTTTCTTACTTATTTTATAGTCAAACAAAGACCGAAGTATTTGAATCACAGTATTCAAACGCACAAAACCATTAAATATTTGTTTATGAAATAATAAGACTGAACGTGCACCACAAAATCCAATGCACTTTTCGGAGGAAACTTGTCGTGTTTTAATACTCTAATCCAGAAAAGGGTAATAACTAATCAGGGCTTGTCAATGATTTTTATTAGTTCATAAAACCTGCTCGTATGCAAGACCTTCGAAAAAACCCACAAGAATAATAAGGGCTTAATACATGCACCATAATTTTTCATCTTTGTTACTCAACTAAACAATCAATTCAAGGTAGTTTCGTCATTAATTCAGAGGGAAAAAACTGCACAGAAAACATAATAACGACCCTTAGTTCTAATCAACAATTTAGCAGGATAAAGTAAATCATAGTTCGATTTAATATCCTTGCACGGTTGCCCAATTTAGTTGTAATCTTAAATTTTTTCCTTATTACATAATTTGTAACCTAGGATTTATTCGTCAAAAGTTAATAAAACGAGCTTAATTGACAGGCCAAACCATCGGCAATTGACACAAACCTATTTAATTTGAGCAACAGGCTACAGAACGGGAACCATCGACTTACGAAATAGGGTAGTCGGTAGAGTAGAGTGCATTAATTGCACATGGAAATGAGTTTAGAGTTAACTAACACGTGCGACCACCAACTTCTTGGATACTAGATGTAAACCTCATTAGTTTGACCCACAACCAATCAGTTATCAAACGAGAACAAGCATCTAACGAAATACGGCAGCCTGAAGGGCAAAGTACATTAACTTTTCATGGAAATGAATTAAGAATTAATTTATATGTAAGACCGTTGGATAGCCAGCTACTAGATGAAAGCTTTATTAATTTGACTGGCTACTAGTGTGAAAGAACTAGTCGCTACTATTGTATGGCAGCCGGTTGGGAAGATTAGATTGATCCGATGCAAATGAGTTAAAACTTCATTGATTCTCAGGACCAACGGTCCTTTGTTTTGAATCTTATAAAATTCATTGACAATTCAGGAATAGGATTTGCTAACGATCTACGGTAGCTGGTAATTTAGACGTATAATTTAATCAAATTTTAGTAGGTTTTAATGAGATGGACATTGCACTCATTTTATCCATTATAAAGAATATGTGTGAGGTGGAAATAGTGTTTCGGGAAAAAGTGAACTTCTTGTTATATCTGTAACCATCGAAGCAAATGTTAATGCTTGGATTTAAAACAATGGTTAAGTAGAAATTGATCCAGATTCGCAGATTCACTTTGTTGTTCATACACAAGGAATGGGTAAGACGTTTCGTACAATAAAATTGCAACCGAGAGTCAAAGCTGAAAAAATAAGAATGGTACCGCCGTATGTTGACTAAGTGATGCTTTCTTCCTAACATGAACAACCCGAATCCTACCTATTCTTCTCTACGACCATAATTGTTAAGTATGACATACATCATATTCCTCGACCCTAACCAGATTGGTACGAAGAAAGTTTCCGCCAAGCATTTAAATGTTTAAATCTCAACAACAAGTCGAGGTTGTTTTGAGGCAACAACGGAATATGTGATTTATTCACTGGGGGTATAGTCGAGATGAATAAATGACATACAGTATGTCCGAGGGGCCCCAAAATTACTTTTTTATATTCCATAAGGACGAAGTTGATTTGATAGACAATTGCAAAGTGATGCTTTTGTTTCAAAGATCTTTCGTAATGCGTGTCCCAAACGCTGAAATATTTCAATAGATGTACGATGGGATTTTGATGAGGCATATTTAAATTGCAAAGTGATTAGTTTGGTTGGATTATTATGCTAGAACTGGGTAAACATGAATGGTGAGTCCAACGACATAATTAGTGTCGAATCGAATGAGACTGAACAGGTCCTAAGTATATAAGTTGTATTCTTACCTACCAAAGGGTATGTTGAAAAGATATATAGTCTGTTTCAGACGTTTTACAAAGGACCAAGGACTGCTTTATGAATGGCCAGCAACAATGGAATTTAAGGTAGACGATAGCGTTTCCCAACCTAAGTCATGTGCTATCAATTTAAGTAACTGCTCAGTTGTATTTAAAATGTGAGATGTGTTACACGGGTTTATAAGACAAGTTAAAGTGTGTATTGGTGAAGTATACTTGATGTTCCCTATTTTTTTAAATTGGAAAGAAGATAAGGAGTGGCTTGGGGAATATTACAGTGGAACATCTGGGGGAATATCAAAGAGGAATATTGGAGGGAATATTAGAGGAGAATATGAATTGATTATTATACCATTTTTTTCCCTTTTTTCCTTCATGACTTCGCATTCTCCGTTTACTGATAGTAAGTGCCACCAGCTTCTTAGACAGTTAATTGGCAGAGCACTTTGAATATTTTTGACCCAAAAGAACAAAGGAAACCGAGCCATGTGAAATATCAACAAAATTATTGAGCTGACGTTTTACAAACTTTCTTCAAAATTACATGGGTTTATGGGCGAAGTAAACCGTGAAAAACAATTCAGCCCGAAAAATGTTATGGAGTAATCTTACAGGACTGCAACAAAAGGTTTCTTTTTTAACCAAAATTACCAATTAGTATTGTAGGTAATCCAAGATGGTGGCTTCTTTGGAATGTTGAATATTTTTATTTATGGAAATGTGCTTATTGTTACAGTAACATTAAACGTCCTTGGAAAGAATAGGAGTCAATTTGGGTCAATTTCATGATCTTCTGAAATTTTTGTTTCATGAAAATACATTGTTAAAACTGGTAATTCAACTGCAGTTTTTCATTTAACTACAATACCAAATTTAAACAAAACAAGTACGCCCCGGTACATGATAATTTCACTTTGTTAAAAGAAAAGTAAGAAATAATTCTGAGTAAGGAAATTTTTGAAGTACTTAAATTTCAAATTTTTTACAACTGATTACGTCACAATGACGTCGGAATTTGTATTTATGACAACAGAATTGTCATATGCTGTGGGATTTACCACACCATCATCCTGTAAGAATCTCATTATCATACGGCCGACAATTTTAGAGGTATTGGTGGCGGGGAACTTTCGCCCCCCTCTACCCCAACTCTAACATATCTAAAATAAAGCCGAGTCTGGATAGAGTTAATCGTTTGATACTCGCTCTCTCATAGCTCTCCCGATAATAAATAAAGAGCAAAGGAATTGAAGTTTTCGACTTTCGTTCTCTTTTATTGATATTGTCATTGTCATTTGTTATTTTTGTTATAGTTATTGCTATTGCTGTTGCTGTTGTTGTTGGCTCTCAAACATTTCACATGGAATTGCACATATGAAAATATCATTTCCTATGTGAATCGTTTCAATTCCATTTGTGAAATTAACCTTTACATGTCAATGTTTCATTTTAAATGTGAAATACACAATTCAAACACACGATTTCATAGTTGAAAGTTTGGAGAAGTTAATTTCATTTATTAATTATATCATATGTGACAGTGTTCAATTCCGTACATCTTTCATATATGAAATAACGGGAAATTTTTGTAAGTGTTATTGTCACTGTTGCTGTCATTGTTGCTGGTTCTGTTGAAGTTGCTGTTGTTGTTTTTATTGCTACCATTACTGTAAGTTAGGAGTGAAAAAGATCCTACTCATAGGTAGTATGTGAAGGTACAAGCATGAACACAAAATACTAGGAATTCTTGACGAGGTTTTTACATTCTACAAATGCATTGGTGGAAATTTTTAAATAAAAACAATTCTGCATATTTTGTTGTAGATAGGTCAAAACGACTCTTTTTCAACAGTTCTTACAATTTCTTAATGTTAATAAATTAAAGGGGATAAAAATAAGCGCTTGCGTTACAGATAAACTCTTTTAGGTCCGATACGATTTTTATATTATACCCTGACTAATGGAAGAAAATTCTATTCGTCAAGGAGAAACGTTTCATTCCAGAAGGAGTTACACCCAAAACATTATAAATGTCTATAATAAATATCTTTCATCCCTCAGCTTATTCACTTAGAAGTGAAATAAATTTATATATGGTAAAAAAGCATTAATCTGTATGCATTTTCTATGAAGATAAGAAATATACTCCTTCAACGTACATTATTCGATACAAAAAGATTTCATTTGAGTCGTATTTTTATGATTATCATTGATTGCATTTTTTGCTTGTTTTTTTTATTTATTTTTTTGAAGATCCCGTTAACATCCAAGAAACAAAAAACGAGAAAGAGGAAGAAGAACAAGCGGAAATGATCGGCAGAAAATCGTCTCTGACCAGGATAGATTTGGGAGAAGGTTAGGAAGCTTTAAATCACTTAGTTTAACTAATGTCGTCATTGACTTTATCCTCTACAATTGTATACCATGATAACAATTTTTATGACCCTAATGACTACAACAGCAATGAAATCAAAAACGTCAACAGCAACAACAAAAACACAACAAAAACTACGAGCTCATTATATATTGCTTATTTCATGTCTATCCAATCATTGGCTCAATTTTCAATTGAGTTCTCATATACCATCCTTATTTTGCTGTACTATTACTGTATTATTTACTACTAGTATGGTGAATGCACAGTTCTCTATTATTTTAAAGATTGAACTTAACCGTTCTCTCTAATTATTTTGTCATCGCAATAGTACAGAACTTAGGTTGAGTTTGAATATATGAACATGTGCGAGAACTCGCCTATTTCTGTATAATGACATATTTATTTTAAATTTGAACCTAATTCCCGTTTGTAAAGAATTGCATTATCAAAGAAAAACGAATATAAGGGGAAATGAAGGAAGAACGAAATTGGCAGGAACGCAGCAACGGAGAGGACTAGACTACCGGCTAAGGCACGCAAGCGGGTTTTGGATCGAGTGCGGGCTAAGGAACCTATACAAGAATACGCAAATCCATAGCTAGAGAATGAGATTCAGACACAGTCACAAGGATAAAGGCGCTCTAATTGTTAGCTCTTTGTTGGCGGCATAAGGCTTCTATTATTTTACTCTGGCTAACGCAGGGCTAATTTACTCTGGCTCACGCCACACGATCTTACTCGTCAATAGGAGAGCTCCCGCCTCGAGCTCCCTCTGCCCGTTAGCGTGCATATAGGCTTGGGTGCTATAATAGATACTAATAAACAGTGTAAATCGTTATCTGTTCTCTGCCCCAAAATAACGAGCATGGATTAGCTGCTTTGCCATGCAAAAAGTTTTGCGTGCAGAAGGGCACGTTTTGGCGTGGATGTTAATGGAAAGAGGAACAAACCAGATTCTTGTACGTTTTAAAGAAAAATTTTTCGCGCTGTTACTCAGCAGCGTGTCTTGCAATTTGTGTTGCAAAGGCTGATCTGTCACGTTGCACGATAAAAGTGTGTTACACTAGGCAATATTCTATGCAACTTGTTCTAGAAAGGCAACCGAAAGGGTCTAAGAATGAACCAGTCATTCATTCCATTAGCTGAACCCAATTACCGTCACGAAAGAAGTTGCATACAGGATGTTACGTGGTACGACAGCTAAAACATCCGTTGCATCATAGCCGTAATCTTTGCCAAATATTTCGTGGAAAGAAAAAAATTTCAATATCGTAGAACTCAAGCAGGAAAAAAAGTGAAAAAATGTTAGGAGACTAGGTGGTTGCGGACTTTGTTATATGCATGATGGATGGAATTTCTATTGCAACTTTTCTCGGAGCGAAATTGCGATACAATTTGCAAGACAAGTAGCGTAATGGAAAGCTCCATGTCATTTCCATGAAGATTTTAAGCGGAAAAGTACACAAAACGTTGATAAAAACAGGTAAGTTTAACAAAACCGCCATACAAATTTCATAAAAAAAGGACTGTTAAAAGTAAAAAAGTAAGAAACCAAAAGAAGTTTTCATGATGAAAACTTTCTGTTCATCTATATCCCTGAGAATGATTCTGAAAAAGAAACCAAAAGCCAAAAATTCGTTGCGAACCACCTTTGCTTGTTCAGTCTTAACAGCAAAGTATTTGCCGTTTTATTTTTTGAATTTTCTATCTGGAACAGGCCTCGTGTCTTAGTTTCTTCATTTCTATGAAAATCTCTGACAAATAATTTCCCAGAAAAACCTCACACCATGTTGATAAGTTATCAATAATTTATCTGTGGTACTTAAACGGATATGGGTAATATTTATCTTTCTTCGAAGAATTATGTCCCAAATTTCAACATGTTTATTATTTTAATTCTGCAGGAATTATTTATCATACAAAGAATGGAAAAGTGCAATAAAGCTGAACTATTATTTTATTATCTAGGTTCCGCACGCCCTGGAACAAACGAGGAACGACCTTTCTTGATAGCAAGGATCCTGCAGATACCTATAAAATTTCTGCCAACAGAAACTCTTCAATTCTCCGAACGTAAGGCATTAAACAGCTAAATCATTCCTATTTAAAAATGATAGATGGGGTGAATAATGTTTAAATATCCTTCAGTTTAGTTCACATGATTTACTTCTAGTCAAAGATGGAAATCAACAAAATAGAATTATAAATTAATGAAGGATTTCCTTTAAACTAATTAATACCTTAATGAAAGATTTATCACACCTTATATAAGAATAATATTAGAATCTTGTATATTATTGTATAATACATGAAACACAGCAAAACGGTAACTCAAGACGGAGGCGAAGACATTAATTACTTTGCCCATGTGTCAAACTGCATGAATGGAATATCGCAAGAGATAGTAAATTAGGTATGATGTCAATGGGGATATAATCCCTTCCTTTAATATTTCGCGTATGAAATTATGCTAAAAACTGACTCGCACTTGACGTCATGGCGGCCATGTGAATGTAACTTTCATAATAGAATCTCATTAAGATCTATCGTATGTGGCACCAATATGGTTGCTATATCAATGTTTTTGAATCCCAAGGGATTGGTTACAACCCATCAATATTAAAAGATAATCTATGATAAGACTGGCTGTTAAATACGCATTTAACATGACCAAATTAAGATACAAAAAGACAACAGTGTAGCATGGTCCAGAATTTCACTATATTTCGTTTTAGACTTTTAATTAAAAAAAGGGTTTACTCGTCATGTGTTCCATTAGAGTGGTAATAATTCATTTGCTAAAAAGAGGTACCAGAATGAAGCTGAGCAAACTCTGATCACCCAAATTGAAAAATTCCCTGAAGGACCATTTTCAAAACAACTTGTTAGCGCTGCTTTATATTCACTTTTGATAAAGCTCTCATTCTCAAATTTAAACATCTTGCAGTACGTCTGAATTATTACAAAAAAATACCATTGTGTGTGGTTTATACACCAAAACAATTTAATGTGCTTCTGTAACTGACGTTCAAAATAAACTGCAAGTGGATTGACTAAAGAAAATGAGAAAATAAAATTTGATTTAGTGTATACTTATGATTTTCAAATAACAGAACAATAATCCTATCAAAAGATCTAACATATATATATAAGTAGATCGAATCATTATCATGCAATCTTTAAATTTACCAAGTCACATACTAGAAATACGTGCACGCAACAACCCCTCGCCCACCCTCCAAAAAATTATTACAAAATAATACCATTGCGTGTGGTTTATACACCAAAACAAGTTAATGTGCTTCTGTAACCGATGTTCAAAATAAACTGCAAGTAGATTGACTAAAGAAAATGAGAAAATAAAATTTGATTTAGTGTATACTTATGATTTTCAAATAACAGAACAATAATCCTATCAAAAGATCTAACATATATATATATAAGTAGATCGAATCATTATCATGCAATCTTTAAATTTACCAAGTCACATACTACAAATACGTTCACGCAACAACCCCTAGCCCACCATCCAAAAAATTATTACAAAATAATACCATTGCTTGTGGTTTATACACCAAAACAATTTAATGTACTTCTGTAACCGATGTTCAAAATAAACTGCAGGTAGATTGACTAAAGAAAATGAGAAAATAAAATTTGATTTAGTGTATACTTATGATTTTCAAATAACAGAACAATAATCCTATCAAAAGATCTAACATATATATATAAGTAGATCGAATCATTATCATGCAATCTTTAAATTTACCAAGTCACATACTACAAATACGTTCACGCAACAACCCCTCGCCCACCCTCCAAAAAATCTATGGAGAATCCAAGTAACAATGATAAGTTTTCAAAAATTCTCAAAAAGACAAATCCTCCTGACTATAACTAGAAGAGGACAAGCAATAAAAAAAAATCCACACAGAATTTGGCCGCAAATACACAACAATCCAAACAGACTTTCCGTCTAAAAAGTGGAGAATTCTCATAGATTATTAAACGGATACCGGCATTACGGACAGATCATCATTGAATATTTTTCTGACGTTTTTTTGACTTTTGACAAACTATACATTACCTCAAAGTTGGTTACAAATGTCTTTAAGATCTGCTATGATAAGGGTTTATGCTAAGTATTCATCCGGAACTACAAGACTTTGGTGACGAAGATGAAACGAATTACGAAATCGACGAAGTAAACAAAGAAAACATGAACAAGTTCTGCAGTTTTATCGCTGACCACATATCAGAAAATACAAAACATAAAACAAAATACGATAAGCAAACCCTGTGCAAGTTTTGTCGAATGAAGAACGAGAAGAGAGAAGTAAAAGACGTACTTTTTCCAAGGCAAAACAGCAATAAAAATGAAAAATGGCGTACAAACCTGCAACTCTTGCGTATTTTCAACTAAGCATTCAGTGGCACCTCGACACAAAGGGTTCAACGGTAAATTTACACACAGACGGCTTTAACCTTTTTTGAGAAGTTTTAAAATCCTGATGAAAGCATTACCCATAGAATACGGTAAAGGTCATCATGAACAAATCACTCTTGAAGTGAGAAAGACTGAAGCGGACAACTGTTTTGGCGAAGGATAATTTGGTGACCAAAAACAAGTAGCTTTGCAGTGAGTTATCTGGTGGCTGTTCACCTTGCATTTTTGTTTCGAGCCAAAAATACATCTTAATGTCTTCAATGGGGTGACATTTCATAGCAAAAAAAATCCTGATTGAGGCAATGAAATTTTTGTGTGGAAAGCGGAGAAAGCATCCGAAGACTATCATGGCCTTGACAATTCTTCTGGATGACGAGTGTTCTATCCCACTTCTCAAACAATTGACCATGAACGCTGTCCGCTTAAATGCTGCAAAATGTTCAAAAATAATCGTCGTACAGAGATGAATGAACCAGAATCTTCATTCTACTTTACCAATAAACACCAGCAAAATCCAGGCGGTAATATTTCGTACAAGAAGTCTCCCTTGGGGAAGAATGAAGTCGGGAAGCTACTTTTCAAAGCTGCTCAAAACAATTCCGTTCGCAAAACTTGTACTTCAAAGCTACTCGATTCAGACTTACCTGCGATTGTGCAGCTCAGATAAGTGGTTACCAGAACGTGAAAAGTCCCAAGATTTGCACTAATCGACATCTATTCAACTTCAGCGAACAATGTCATTTTAATACAGTTAGTTGCTTAGCAAATATCCTGACAGCAAGCGAGTTCCCTTACGTCTGTTGTTCATATAAATCAGAAAGAACCAAGACAAAGCGTTGCTGCAAAAAGTGAACAGTTGGCAAATGCATGTTCCAAGGAGCTAACTTTGAGAACTGCTCTGTCAAGTCATAAATTGTCCAGTTACTGAGGTGGCGAAACCAGCTGCAGGCACCAAGAAAGCCATTTCCTTTGCCGGTCTTAAATCATTTACTGGCTTCAGTGTTCAAATAATGCAAACAACTTGCGAGAGACCAATACAAGGGAAAAAATAACGAGACCAAATCGATTTGCTTCAATACGGTACCTAAGTACGGTTTGTTCAACAACATACCAGTCCCCGACCTTGAACACGGCATTTTTGAAAGAAAGATACATACACAAAGCAAACATTTTTCTCCCTAGTAATCACCACGCGTGTAAAAGGACTCCACACACGTCAAGATTAGTACCCTCGCTCACCGCGCTTCGCGAGGTGAGCGAGGGGATTAACATATTGCTTCACAAAGTAACCCATGATGCTTGCATATAATCGTCCTCTTAAATGATTAAGACGATTATTCTAGCAAATTTCAGTACAATTTCCCACTTCAAGTTTTCGAAAGATTTTTCAATGAGGATCAAATTTAGATCAATTTAAATTTGTATGTAGCAGTTAAATACAAATATGTTAAGAATGCTGATAAAAGATTGTGATAAATTATAATGAGACCCGTACAAAGTTTCGGACAACAATAAATGGTCATTTAAAAGAAATTGAACTATCAGTTGGTAGACAATGGTCAATAAACAGATTTGTCGCTGTATTTCGATAACTTTGGGCTCACGTATATTTTATTTCAGGCAATGTCGCTAGTATTGAGAAAAGAAAAGGAAAAGAACTAAAAGAAAAAGGGATAGAAATGATAGAAATGAAAACGATTCCGCCAAAACAACAATTAGAAGAAGGTTAGTATTTTACCACAAGCTTAATATTGTCTTTTAAGACGTTTGCTCCGTACGACTATTTCAATAATTGTTGATAAAAGTTCAGATGTTAATTTGTCCGCACATGTAAGGGTTTTTCATATCACGACATACACGAGCAATATTTTGTATTTTAGAAAATACTTAAGTCTAAAGAAAATGGTGTATAACAAATAAATGCATTACAATAACAGTTTTCTCTTTAGTGAAGTATTTCAGTATTCTTAACAAATACCTAGATGGCTTACAAACACTTGGTGTACCTCTTTCATGTGATTGTAGAAAGACATATTTTCATGAAAAACAAAATTGCAAAAGTAACAATTTTTGATTTACCTAGTAAAACGTCACCACTAGGTCAAGCTATACATTAATAGTATATGGTCGCACTCATGAAGGGATAATACAATATTTTTATGCACCTTAAATTGTGCAGTCAGGTCTGTGAAAAGCCTTGTACGTGGACTGTATTAAGTTCACGAAAATCTCTTTGGATGGAATGATCACGAAGTAGTACACAAACTGCCTTCAGTATCAGATTAGATGAAATAATGTGATTGAGGTTTAATATTGGGAAAAGACAATAACACCCCAAATATCATCATTCTCTACCAGATCAAAGTCTTCAATTTGACATTTGCCCCTGGCTGTTGCCAGGGGCAAATGTCAAATTGAAGACTTTTCTGAACACAAACACCAGAGCCTTATAACATTTCCGCATGATGGTCGTTATAAGTAGGGCTCGAAGGTTTGCTTTAATAATAGATTGATGGGTTAAGAAAATACAGCTTCATCCATATACATTTAAAAATAACTTAAACGCGAAATAGAAGTGTCCTAAGTACCAACATGTCAACTCTTGTTTCCAGTTTTATCTTTTCTTCCTATATGCATAAAGTGGATTCGTTCAATATCGCTGCAGCTAGATCCACATCTTTAAGGTGGCCCTGTATTTAAAATATACATTTTTTCGGAGATATTATTTTGGTTATATTTTCTTTAAATTTTGTTTAGAATGCAATAGTAATGACCTTGACGTGACCTTGAATGACCCCAAAGTTCTTTTTAAGGCGCACTTAAAGGGAAGAACCTTTAGGTTCTTCCCCTTAATGACCTTGAATGACCTTGAGAATTTTTACGTTGACATTGATATTGACTTTGACCTTGACCTTGATCTTGACCTTGGAACAAGAGCATCAGGAAAACATTGAGCATATGAAAAGCATCTTTAGGTCCTTCTTAAAGATGTTGGAAGACTACAAACTCTACAGAGCATATTCAATGTTAAACTTTGATTCTACTTTTCTCCAGATGTTAAAGTTGTTGAGAAACATCTTTGTAAAAGGAAAAATTAAATTTGCTTTTTTACCGATTCCTACCAAATTTTCAACACAGATACCTAACATAACAATCCAGGAACTGAACCTATAAAATTAAGCTAATGTTTTAACACTTTCTAAAATTGTACATTGTCTAGTTACTTTGTCCATTGTCTAGAATCTAAAAAAGAATCTGAAAAAGCTCGGAAAATGTGGAGTTTTTAGGTTTAGTACCTGGAGTAGCTTTGTGCTAATGCACGAAAACCTATATAAAACTTACCTGACCATTGGATAGTTCTACATCATGTTTGAAAGTCGGGAAAATATTTAATTGTTTATGCTCAATTATCTAGGTTACCATGGCAACTGACAAATTAAAAAGATGATTTTGAAAGTTAAGATTCGATGTACTACTATGATAACAAACGTATTTGCCTTAATATTTAAACGTCGAAAAATTATTATTTTTTTAAAAAGATCACTTTAACGTCAATTGATTAAATTCTTGCAGAGTAGCTTATTAATAATCCGAAAAAGGTATCTTTGAATCATTGGCATCGTCTGAATTGATTGAGCATTACATCTCATGTTCACATTGACGTTCACATATTTAGGTTTTCTAATTTTTTGTACTTCCGCTAATTCAAGTGTTTTGTATGCTGCAAAGGCTAAAATATCTTAGCTGCAGCCTCAGATTTTTGGGTTTGATTCGGAGTTTAAAATATAGTACGAGGACTTGAACGATATTCGAGTGAAGCACTTCAAGTTATACGCATGAACTGTAGCAAGGATTTTCGTCGCCACGTTTTCAGATAGCCCACCCCAACAGAGATAAAAGATATGCTATGTCCAAAACTACCTGAGAAATTAATGAGTACCAATCATATTAACACCTCATCTAAAAAAAGTGCCTGTGAAGAAAATAATGCAGTACCTGTTACAACTGAAGAAGACCGAGCACAAGACGAAGGTACGTCTGATCCACACCACAGAATGTTGACCGAAAACGGAAAGGCATGTCGAACACAGGTGCGCCACCACAATCGAGCTGTTTCGTATGCTTCATTGTCAAGGGAATGAAAACCATTCATTCTCGTTTGGAGTACAACATTGGTATGAAAGAATTAGAAACGAACAGGGAAGCACATGAAGCACCGAAATATAATTTTAATCAGACGCACGAAAGCTATCATGAGTTACTGGAAGCCAATGATGAGAAAGAAATGTCTTACCTCTGGTTTTGACATGCGTGATTGCAAATTTTAATAATTTCTAAGAATTTGTAAGCGAATTCAGACATTGTAAAGAATCGTGCAAATTCAGAAGTACAAAAACATCTCACCTTTCAAGCTCCTCTGCACGTTCACTAACGGTTAAAGCTGTGGCCAAGGCTGATAAGCTGAAGCCACAGATGGAATTGCTAGGCAAGGAGGATGAGCTTAAAAGAGTGAAATTTATGAAAGAATTAGCAATGGCAAATGCCGATGGAGGCGCTATTGAACATGAAGAGGACGTTAATATCTCAAACCAAGATTCAAACAAAGACATGCGCTAATGAAGCGAGTTAAATCGAGATGCTCCTCTCTTTCATACATGTCATGTCCTCCCATTAAGAGTGAACTGGCACAAAAATCAATAAGTATTGAATCTCAAAGAAATACTTTTCTAAATCCGTCCAGCTTTTCCCCATCAACGCCACGCCAAAACTAACCGAGCTCAAATTCTGCAGGAGATAGCTGAACTTCAGGCCAAGAAAACAGAACTTATTATCCTGATACCAAATCAGAAAAGGATCACTTCCTTGTCAGTACAGGAATCACCAGCGTCCAACGATAGCTACTTTGACTACCCAATATTCACGATGGCTATTGCGACAATTATTTGAAATAGAGTGTCGGTCGATAAAGGAAAATTTTATTTCTTACATACCATACATCAGGGAAGGCTAACAATGTTATGAATTGCTTTGTGACTCCTAATTCTGAAGATGGTTACAAGCAAACTAAAGAAATCCATGTTCAACGATTTGAAGATCCTAACCGTGAGTCAGATACATATAAAGCCCGAGCAAGTAAGTGGCTCCAAATACGTGAGGGGGACTGTAACGGATTACAAGCATTCTCAGATTTCCTTGGTCAATACGAGGGGGCCATCAAAACATATTATATTTATGAACGATAATCACTCAGCTGCAATTACGAAACAAGTTAGTTCCAAACTGTACTCTTACTCAGGTGTGAAATGGTGTTGACTTGTGTTTAATATAAAAAAGAAACACAAAAGAGCGGTTCTATTTCATGATCTCTTACAATCAGTGGCGCCAGCAAGGAGGGGGTGCCAGGGGGAGCGCCTTCCCTCAAAATGTTTTTCAGAGTGGGATTTTAGATCCGACCGAATGTTAAAAATCTAATTTAAGACCTTTATATTTTGGTCCAAAGTGCCCTCAAAAGTAGGAAATGCCGTTCCAGAGGCCCAAAATTCGAAACATTTTCCGGAGGACATGCATCCAGACCCCTACAAATGTGTCGTCACAAATAAGGTAACCTATACGTATTCTGCCACCTTAAAAAAAAAGTCCTAGCGGCGCTACTGCGAAGAATTTGCCAACGGTAAACCCTATCGTGCCACAGATCCTGTCTTCTCGACGCACCTTCTTAAGGCCGAAAGCAGAAAAGATTGAAATATGATGAGGTGCTTGGTGTAAACTGTATCGTAACTGATACCGGGCATAATGAGCATGGTAGCAGCCTTTATTCTTACCAAGAAACTCCTCGACGAGGAAGATCATGTCCCATGTTTTTAAACTTTAGTGAGCTTCCCAACTGCGACAAATAAAGCATGAAGAATTTAAAACGTCGCAAAACGTGTTTAAGCTCGATCATACCGTTTAGATGAATTCAAATTTCCAATGACAGGAATTGCGAACGAATGGCATCTCCTGAATAAAGTAGCAGACAAGATATACCCATATCAGAGTGACGTAATCTTAGGACTCCTTACTGGTTACAATAGTCCAAAGGCGATAAAGACAAGAGAAGTTATGTTTGGTTAAGGGGATAGTCCCTACGCAGTCAGGACTCTACTTGGATGGGAATAAGTGGACCAATCATTCCACAACGCGAACTACTGGAAGATAGTAAAGAACACAGTATAGCCTCGTGCAACATAAGTATGACACAAGAGATTGACAATGATGTTCTCCTTCAATATCAGCCTCATCTGCGAAAGCCAAACTAAAAATTTAACTCATTCGCAGTAAAGAGGATATTGGAAATGGATTTTTGTAAAAAAAATAACGTTGGTCAAACGCTCTCTCAAGAAGTTAAGAAGTTCTTAATAATTGTTAAACATGTTAAACATGTAAGTGGTAAAAACAGAGGAACTATTTACTCGTACTGGACTAGTTACGTGCCTCAAGGTACTATAAAAAATCCATCCTTGGTCATCCTGTAGGTGCAGTACTGCACCATTTTTCAGACGCGAGCAATGAAGACGGTGGTCAATGTTCCTAGCGCAGGTTTAAAGATGATTAAAACCAAATCCATTTCTTGTTTGTTGTTGGAAAGGCAAGTGTTGCACTCTTCAAATCAATGGTAATCCCTTGCCTGGAGATCACAGCTGCTGTTGTGTCGGTCAGAACATGCTATCATTTACAGCAAGAACTGGAAATCGAAGAGGTCAAAGAGGTCTTCTGGACCTAAAGCAAAGTTGACATCGCCTAAATTGCAAATGAAATCTGAAAATTCCTCATCTTTGTTGCAAATAGATTGCAACAAATTAAAGATTGTACCTCTTCCGATCAGGGGCACTGTGAATACCAAGCGCAACACAATAGATAATGCATCTTAAGACCACATTTGCTATGGAAGGATGAATCCTGGTGGTATATAGCTCCATCACATAAGGCACAAGACAAGCTTCAACTATCAAAAGCTGACCCCGAAGTCAATAAGGCGGTCAGCCTTGTGACCAAAAGTGAAACTCTCTTTGCTGATCTGCTCACTTCGATAGAATATTTCTCCGATTTTCATAAGCGAATTAGAGAGCCATTGCTTTATGTCTTCAATACATGCAGAAGTTCAAAAAAAGGTTTAATTGTAATATTCTTTTTGATTTAGCGAGGCTATCACAGCAAGCCATTCCAGTGAACATTTTTCAACAGTTAATCTACAGTTTCTTATAGTAGCAGCCATTAAGGAGGTGGAGTATCAAATCATTAGAGCGGCAAAAGCTGGGAATTTTGGACAGGATATCAAATCCTTGATGTCAAACCAACATGTAGATCGTAACCCAAGATCCACTCAAAGAAAGTCTGCAATGAAGAGTTAAAGTTCTCCCTTCAAGCTTGACCCATTCCTGGACTCCGATTGTACCTTGCGAGTCGGTGGACGCCTTGAACATGTGAATATGGAAGAGAGTATCAAGTTCCCGATGATTTTTCCGAGAAAGATCAATATTACTAAACTGTGATCAAGCATTTCATGAACAATTAGAACATCAAGGGCGAGCTATGACCCCAGAAAATATTCATTCATGTGGAGCATGAATCATTGGCGGATCCGCTGATATGGCTGCATTTATTTGCACTTGTGTCAAATGAAGTAAACTCAAAGGAATGGTACAGGAACAGAAGATGGCGCATCTTCTCAATAGTCCGTTGAATCCAAAAGCACCTTTCATATACTGTGCAGTAGAAGATTTTTAGTCAATAGAAAAGGAGAGAATACTTTCATTAATGAAACGAAGAGATAGGGAGTCCTCTTCACCTTTATGGTGTAAAGGGCCAAACAGTTTGAGTCCTCGAGCACCTTGGACGTCGTTTCATATGCCGTACGAAACGAATTTGACAACTGAGAAGCAATCAAGGAACGAACTTTGTTGGCGCTAGAAAGGAAGTTCAGAAAGCCAAGGCTGAATCCAAGCACCACAAGGTCAGGTCAGATTTACGTAAGAACATTAGCAACTGGTTCCGTTTTAGAATGAATGCTTGTGCCGTCAGCCAGTCACAAGGAATGGGTATCGAAAAGAGAGATAAGAACTGTCAGGAGCGTGATGTCTGCGATCAACGAAAAAAATGGTACCATATTAGATGATGAAGCTCTCAGGACCTTTTTCTGTGAAATGGAGTCAATTGTTAACAGCCGTCCACTGACAACTAGTAATCTAAGTGACCCTGGTACTTTGTGTCCGCTAACTTCCAATTATCTCCTGACAATGAAATCGAAGGTATTCCTCCCTTTCACTGGGCATGTTCTAGTCACCAGATCTTTCCTCCAGAAAGCACTGGAGAAGGATACAGAATCTCGTTAATGAGTTTTTGTGTCGCTTGAGGAAACGGTTTATTTTAATCCTTCAAGAGCAACATATCTGCAACCACACAAGAAGACACTTGGTTATTAGCGACATCGCTATTATTAAAGATGACAGTCTTCCAAGGAATTGTTGCAAACTAGCCCGTGTCTCAAGAACCAGTATCACTGATTGTGGTCATGTGTGAACAGTACAAGTTGTCCTTGGAGATCCTGCCTTAAGTGCTGACGGTCGGAGAGTCGGGACAGTCAGATACTAGGATTGCCCGAAAAAGAAACCAACTCTGTTGCTACGCAGCGAAGCTGCAAAAGAATGAAGACCTGGGGTAGATCCGCTGAAAGGAGCCTTGACCAAAGTGTGACCTTCACCATTAAATGCTTGGTTTGAACGTTATTATACGAGAAATATGCTATTTCAGGGATGCCACGTTGACATCGACGTCAGTATATTTACCTCTCATAATTCATGTACTTTCGCTAATATAATTGTTTTGTGTCTAGATACCACTCACGGTATGGGTAACTCGTCTAGCAGCAAAATTTTTGTATCTCTTACGAAGACGTATACTGTAAGTACTAAATTGTGAGACATTTCGAATGAAATATCCTGGAATCATTCTTATAATCCTTGGCAAGAGGTAAAACTGCAAGGGTCAGATATGTGACTATTCGTTTACTTGCATTTTTAAACTAGGTATCCGCTTGGTTTAGTATATCCGATCAAGGGTCAATCCATGTGCAGTACTTTTGTTGTTTGCCATACTTCTATGATAAGTAATCGAAGTATGTCCACCTTTACTTTAAAGCCGTTAATTGTGAATGTCCAATCCCATTGGGTAGTTTATTTGTTTTAATAATCCTTAAGTTAGTTTACGAGAACTATGGCAAGTTAGTATGAATTAAACAACAGTGACGTTTAGCTGGTACATTTGTAGCGTTCGCTCGATCGCTTGTTTTCAGGTAAAGTACGATCCTTTACTTGGAACGGCACATCGTGAAATTGTTTTGATAGCCGCTTAGACCTTGACACTTCAGATATGAGTATTATTTGACTGAAACACGTCGTGTCCCCTATCACACTCTAAGAAACTAGTGCACCAATTATACCTTAGAAGTTATACCTTTTTCCTTTTTTTCGCGCTACATGGAGAGACGTACTTTTAGTCTTTATCGGTGCTTGCTATCCGGAGGTGTACTCGAAACTATGTCACTCTTATGAATAACCGTCCGTTAATAAACATCGTTGTCTATTAAAGCTTGTGAAACAACAACCTTTTAAAAGGACTCATAATAAAAATTTGTGAAACTGTATACTTTGAAGGATACAATAATTTGCTTCAGACTTATATTCCAACAATCCTCTTTGAATTGAAGACGTTTCTACGGTGACGTTTGCTCTTCGAGACGTAATAGATGCCAGATATTTACCTTTCGACCGGCCTTATTTGGACTGTCACAGACTGCGGGGTGTTGATCCTTTGACATAAATTCATTATTATTATACCGAAACCGAAGTAAGTATAACCTTGTTTCTTGACCCGAGGCTCGAAGCACCGAAGTTAGTAAACAGCGTAGTCGTCGAGGTAGAGGTAACTGACCTAGTTAGTTCATTCTCACAGAGGATTCATACAAAGTGTTCTGTTGTGCTATTCGATTTGCGTGATTAATAATAAATTTAAATATTAAAACATTAACTAGGGGATACTACGTGATTTTAAGAACTGCGGTGCATCAATGAAAATCGAGGTGATCATAAACTAATCCAATTTGGCACCTTTTATAGACATTATATTGGGAAGGTTATATCTCACGTGTGTTGCTCGATTGGCTCGTTATTTATAAAACTAAAGAGTTATTGATGACACTCGAAAAATTGCATTGTTTTTGGCAATTTTTATCGAATGTAAAAGACGAGTTACGGTCCATGTTAATAAAAAACGTGCTATTGTTTTTGGAAAAAATTTTCCAAAAGTCGTTCTATTTCTTCACTTTCTTATTGTTCCTTGTTCTTCAGAAGTTTCCACATCAATGATGTAACAGAGGAAACGAGAATTATTATATTCACCAAAAATAAAACTATTTTTGTCGAATGCTTTCCTGATCAAAACCCAAGACTCGATCGACTGTTGTTGCAATTCACTGACCTCTGCTTAACTTGTCTGACAGATTTTTGTTTTCCACCTTCGTATTCGTGTCAAGTTTATAACACAATACTAAATATATCTCAGAACATCATGGGACATAAATTTGTTTTGTTTAAAGTTATCTCACTTTTACAATGAACAATATAGCCTAACCTGCGTAATCAGGGTGAGATATTGAGAGCGAAAAGGCACGCCTATGGACAATTTTTGCCTGCAGGACATGTGAACGAGAAAAATCTAATTTTAATCTTTCAAAAACTAATGCAGAGACATTCTACGACGTGTTGTAGGATAGGCCGTTTCATGAACCTGTTCGGTCCAGTAAAATTTCTTGCTTGAAAACAAGTTCCCTTTAGATACCCCAACCGCATTTGCGCTGTTACTAATGTTCCCTTACATCAGGAGAAAAAACTTTGAAATTTTGCCAGACCGTGTTTATCTTGAATGTCGTAAGCGTTAGTGTAGTACAACAATCTTTATTAAGGCGCTTTTAGATTCATGCGTAAAACTGTTTTTTCCTAAGTCCACCAACTTTATTACGTGTATAGACTGTGTGCAATTTTTCCTCACGTAACAACTTTATTTTCAATTTTAATATTACTGAGTTTGTGATAGTATAAGTTTTTTTGACCTTACATGTTGCAAATGGCTGTATTCAACTGGAAAAAATATGGACTTCACATATTAACTGAATTGTATAATAATTTTAGCGTTTTAGCCAAATCCAAGTCTTTTTTATAAAAATCGCAATTGACACTGGCACGAATGATGACGTTTCCGCCATTAAAATTTTAAATGATGTATTGACATGCACGCTAACATGAACGTACGCCGAAAGGATATTTCTACCGGGCAGAGCACGCACTAGTGTAGTTTCAACCTGTCTCCAGTGGAGCTGTCTTCAAAGTTAGAGCTCATCCTTTTTTCGTAATCGTTAGTGATCTTTTACCAAAATTTTGATACGTTTAAAAGAGTCTTGGTGACACTATTTACACTTGGTGACACTTGGTATACATTTTTGGTGACACTATTTACCACCCATAGACTTGGTAAACAAAATTCTCAGAAAAAACGGGAAGCTGCTGCCGAATGCGCACAGTTCCTTTGCACTTTTTCAGATTGTTCTCCCTTTAATCTGCCCTTATCAGTAATTTCATGCTGCCATCTACCTTCAAACAACATCTGTTTGATATTTTGAAGGTCGCAGTGGCGATACAAGTGAGAGGTCTTCTGGCAAGAAAGACACAGAAAATCTTATGGAGGTATTTATTAGGCATCTCTTATTTATATTAGGTATAGTCATAACGTAAAATTTCTGATGCGTTAACAATTTTAAGCATTTCACGACTGAAAATTAGGCATTAACAGCTTAGAGTATAAGGCCCACGGTGCTACAGATCTAATCTTTTAATTCTTTAGTATTTTGTTCGTCATAGCAAGGATTCTTTTTAATTATTTGTCATTGCCTTAAATGTGCGTGCGTGGGAAGTGTTTCTCCAACTTCTGCACTTTTTTTTTTCGTTTTTCTCTACATGCTCTTTAACTGCAAAATAACTTCGCAGAAATAATATAGAAGGATGTTATGAATGACAGAAGCATCGATAATTGAAAAGCAATAAGGTATCCTTACGAAAATTTTACATTTCATTTCACATGTGAAAGCCATATGGAATCGAAGCACTTAAACATATAAAACTTTCACGTCACTTATAAAATAGAAAATTTTTCAGATATTAAATACAGAACTCACATCTACAATTGCTTGGTTCAAAATTGCATACGTGAAAAGTTGGCATACAAAATATGTATGTAATTCTATTTCAGTATCATCCTCAGGGTATTATGTAACGAAAACTTCACAATTAACCTACACTGCCGAAGTCAACTGAAAAAAGTTGAATCGAACGGGATTTGAACTCGCACCTTCGGCGTCCCGAAGTGTAGGTTAATTGTGAAGATTTCGTTTCGAAATATATATTTCACATGTAAAATGTTCGATGAATATATGAAAATTAATATTCAATGTCATATATGAAGCACCAATTTGAGATGTGAAATGACATGGGAAATTTGTGAAAGGATAGGCCAGCCACATGGCCGAACATCAGTATTTTACAGTCATGCGAGATTAGTGGCCCATGCTCTCCGTTAAGCTTATAATGATCTGGCTTTTCTATCCATCTGTAAAGAGGCCATCATGCCCCTCCTATAATTCACTTATTTCTTGAGCATTTTAATGAACCTCTTGTAAGAGGAATTTCTATCACAACTTTTTCCAGTCGAGTGATATAAAATATCATTGATATTTACGGTTGCCCCGAAAACTTTGGAATGTCTTTGCACAATTATTCATGTGTCTGTTTAAATTTCGCGTGCATTTTGCATTTAATGGTACTGTTTCAGTAGTTTACTGTTAAAATCAAATTGTACTTAAACTCAGCTACGACCAAAATTCAGTTTTAGGCGTCACAATCTTCCAAAAACATGGAAATTATCCTGACTTCTGAGACAATGGAATATTTGTATCAGTAAAATTCCAGAAACTTTAGCATCAATGACGCGTAACTGATGGAAAGTCCCTGCGTTCTTTAATCAGGGATTCGTTTCTTGATGACAGTTTTTTGCTTGGTAACACGCATTTCAGACTTAAAGCAATCTATGTGATGTGTCAGCGGCTTTCCTCATCTTAGTCTTAACTGACGACATCATGTTCCGGACAAAAAACAAACTATTAAATAAAATATTTACTAATAGTCTTCTCATGATGAATTAGAATATAATTTTAATAAACAGAACAACGCTTTCGGTCTGTTCAACCTTCCTAAAGTATTTTATTTAAAACTATTGTACTACATTTAATTAGTTAATGACGAAGTCTATTGGATCAATTTTTGGAATGAATTAGCATTATGGAGAAGAGGAGACATTGTTAATACTAACTAATTTATTAATTAATATCTAAGAAACCACACAAACTGTTACAACAAAACTTACACAAAATGTATAGATAACAGTACACAGAAAATTTTAAATAATGTCTCTTTTAACTTTCCCGCAACATTAAAAGAATTCGATTTTGGAATTAATGTATGAAACATGTGATTGTGGATTGTCCATTTGCATATCGAGTTCTGGTCTAAAAACTTTGATATGGAATTAGTTTTTAAGCTTACATGGAATTTTGAACATGCGGTGTCTAGGACTTTAAACCAGCTTAGGTTACAGGCAACATTTTAGGTTTCTGAAGCTTGGAAATGTTTGTATATTTAGGAGTTCCTATGTAAAAACAAACTATTTCGCGATCAAAGCTTGCAGTACTGAAACTTTAGATTGCAAAACATTTTGTTTTCGATTTTGTGAAAGTTGATGTGTGTTAGTAAAGTGCTGTGAACTAGATTTGTTAACTGTAAGAAGTACGCATGTCAGGATTCCATACATCCCTAAATCGACCATGCAACAGATTGGAAAAATGTATTGCATTATTGAAATTTTATTCTCCCTACTCTATAAACGAATAGTGCTAATGGTCGTCTGTTGGTGCTATTGAAAACAATTTAATAGAAATGGTTTCATATCTATGCTCATGAATATTACTTTCTATGCAAAAATTTTAAATGAACGTGATAAAAGCGTAAATGAGAGACGACTGGATAAAATGAATGCCTTTTCACGTTAATATGTTTGAGTTGGGCGTTATTGATTGTATATATTCTGGTAATAAACAGTAAAAGTGTTATATGTGTGATTACCAAAGTTCTCCTACGTTTCTTAGGAATCATATTTCATCAATGAACCAGAAGAGGATGAATGTGGTGAGTAGCACATGTCGGACTAAAATGTTAAAAAAAGGTTTGAACGTTGGCAGATTTAAAAGGAATCAACTTCCTAATATTTTAGCTTTCAGTACAAACTTCTATCAGAAAACATACCAGTAGATTTCGTGAAATAGGTGAGTTTTAGTTTTGCATCGCATGCTTGACAACTGAAAGCACATACTAGTGAGGTATGCTAGTTAAAGACAACAAAGTTTTCAATATGATGTTATTGCAATTTGTTTTCCCTAAACAGATTTCTTAACCGGAATTTAAGGTACAATACCTTTCAGAGACATTGGCAGCTTCACAGTGGTTGCACCAAATTATTCTTGGAGTACATTCCTTGTTATGGTCAAATGTTAATCATTTTACACAAATTTCTCTCTCTTTCTCTCTCTCTCTCTCTCTCTCTCTCTCTCTCTCTCTGCTATTCTGCCTTATGACAAGTTCGAGTTTCGCCATCCAGGTCTATCACAAGCCGCTCTTTTCAGGCTGCCATATGATCTTCTTTCTTTGATATTGTCTAAGATGCCCTTTCTTGGTCTACCTCTTTTTCCCAGCAGTCTTCCTTCTATAATTGTCTTTAGAAGGCCATTGTGTCTAAAAACATGTCCTAACCATCTCGCTTGTCGCTGTTTAAGTCTTTATCAAAGATCTTTTTTCTGATATTTTCCTCAACACTTCCTCATTTGACACTTTTTCTATCCAGCTAATCTTTTCCATTTTTCTCCAAAACCAAATTTCACAAGCTTCCAGCCTCTTAATATCTGCCGCTTTTAGTGTCTACGTCTCTGAACCATATAATAGCATGCTCTACACTAATGATTTCACTAATCTCTTTCTCAGTTGACGATTTACTCCTTTGACATTCAGTATTTTATGTACATTAAATGTCTCCTTTGTCATTGCTATAAGGGTTCTGGTTTCACATTGGCTAGATCCATCTCTTGTCAACATACAGTACTACCTAACTACTTGAATTTATTTACCTGTTCGAGTTGATTTTCGTTCACCTTGATGTTTAACACCTTATCATTATCCCTTCCGATCTTCATTGCCTTTGTTCTTTTTCAAATTTATCTTCATATCATAATTGCCTGCTGTGATGGTCAGATTATTTATGATGTTTTGCAGCCCGTTGTTTGAGTCAGCTATCATACCTTGATCATCTGCATATCTGATAGCCTGCACTAGACAAGCACCTACTTTTACACCATCTTTTTTTCCATCAAGTGCTTCTTTCATCGTGACCTCCGCATATATCTTAAACTATAAAGGTGATAGCAGACATCCCTGTTTTACTCCCCTTCCAACAATTACTGGGTCCGATTTTTCATTATTTATCCTCATGGTAACTGTTTGATTCATGTACAAATTAGTAACCAACCTTCTGTCTCTCCAATCTACTCCTATATCTTTTAAAATATCCATCAATTTCGTCCAATTAACTCGGTCAAATGCTTCCTCGATGTCTATCATACACACATATAATTCCTATAAATGTTCCATACTTCTTTCTCCTAATATACATATTGCTGCAATTGCTTCTCTCGTTCCTTTGCCTTTTGTAAACCCAAACTGATCATCTTCTATGAACTCATTTGCTCTTCTCTCCATTCGTGCATATAGTATCTTCAACAGGATTTTTGATACATGGACAATGAGACTTATCTTCCTACGATCTTCACATCGCACTGCATTAACTCTCTTTTCCATGGGAATCAACATACTCTAAAAAATCTTCGGACCATACACAAATATTATATATATCCTTGCATAATTGCACAACTTCCTTTCTTGCTTTCTTTGTAATACCTTCATCATTTCTATTGGTATATTGTCAACTCCCACCACCTTAACTATTGGTAAGTTTTTTAATGCCCATTCCACTTTACTTTCTATAATACCCGGTACCCTGCTTTCATATTCGTACAATTCATCTTCTATATCCAAATCATCAGGTCTGCTATACTTATCATACAGTTTTTCTACATATTCTTCCCATCTAGTTTTATCGGTCTCAGGTTCTGTAAGTAACTGTCCATTCCTATCGGTGAATGGCGTTTTGCCCATAACCTGTTCTTTTCTTTATATCATTGAGTTCTCGTACTTTCCTATACATATTCTCTGATTGCCCTATCTTGTCTAACTCTTCTCTCTTTTTACATTGTACCGTCCACAATTCTTCTCTCGCTTTATCTGTTTCCATTTTAGTTCATTATTTAGCTTTCTGTCGCATTCTTTTCCTTCTGCTATCCTGATATTTTTCCATTTTCTTTGTTCTTCCATCTTCTGTAACATACCATCCGTAACCTATGATTTCTTTGCTTTTTTGATACTACTCCCAATATTCTTTCTTGCACTATCTAACGTAGCTTCTTTTATCAATGCCCACTTATCTTGCATACTGACTCTATATGTCGTGTTAGCTCTTATCATGTCGTTCACGTCTTCAATATAATCAATATTTTCTCGACCTTTCAAAACTTTTGTATTTCAGCTAATAACCTTCCTTCGATTTTTGATCTTCTTTAATCTTATTGCAATTTTCATCATCACTGGATTGTGATCTGAATCAATGTCTGCGCCAGGTAGTGAACAAGCATTCTTTATACTATTTCTATATCCATGTTTAACCATGATGTAATCAATTTGCTGCTTGCGTATGTCCCCTGGTGCTTTCCAGGTGTATCTTTTCCTTAGATGGTGTTCAAACCATGTGTTCATTATACACAAATTATTTCGAGTGCAGAAATCTTCTAACGTATCTCCTCTGGCGTTTCGTCTACCAAGACGGAAGGGCCCAACTGTACTGCCTTCTCTACCTTCCCCAACTACATCATTCCAGTCACCCGTTAAGATTGTGTATTCTTTTCCTTTGCAATTGTCTAGACATGATTCTGTTTGTTCATACATTTCCCCAACATCTTCATCCAAATAATCTGTTGTTGGCATGTAGACTACAACTATCCTGACATCCACTGAATTTCCCTTGAGGTGTACAACTAGGATCCTATCACTTATATACCCTATCCGCGTAACACTTTGCCCAGTTTTTTCATCTAGTAGGAGTGCTACTCCTCTGAGCCTGATCGCCACCTGAGTATATCACTGCGACATCACTACCAATCAAATCACCTGTTTCTTTCCATCTAACCTATGTCAATCCCATTAGATTCAATCCGTATCGTTTCATTTCCCTTTTTGCATTTTCTAGTTTCTCAGGTCTTGCCATTGTTCTCACATTTCAGACTGCCACTTCATATAAGTCTTTGTTAGGATTTTGTATGATGACGACCTGCAAGGCTTCACTTCCTCCGCTGCCGAACGCGGTGTTAACACTTTGGGCAACCCCGTTAACTTTTTTCTCTTTGTTCTGGCTTCTGTACATAATCATGGAACTATACTAGGGAATAATGCCGAGGTGGTTTCCCGTTGCCTTCCCCAAGGTGAACAAAGGAAATCACCATTTCCCTTCTCAAGGATCTTTCGCCCTAAGCCGTTGTCCTTAGAGGTCGTAGCTCATCCGCTATCACTGCCAAAATGCGCCAGATCCGCCGTTGGCCTTCACCGTATCTCTGGTTTGGGTGACTAAGGGGCTGTTAGCACTTGTCCAAGGTGCCATCCCAATACTGTGGTTAAACGGAGAAGGAATGTCTCACCGTTCCTTCGTGACCTACCAACTGGGTGGGTATCACTCCATACCCCCATATGTTGTAGACAAATTTTTTCCTTGTCCAACAGATTTTTCATTAAAGTTGTTCTGATTTTAAAAAAAGCCGATTTGTCTAAAAATAGAATTGGATTATTACTGTCTTAGCATTAACCACACTATTATTTTTATGTAGGAAAAACATTACATTTTACTAGTTTGAAATGAGTTGCTTATAACTTGTTATATGATGAATTTATAGTTGATGCTTAAAAGACTATTTTTTAATGTTGAAAATATTACGTGCAACTTGTTAGTTTTGCATTCATCGTACATGAATCAATGCAGTTTTTGTCTGAATTACGAGGGTGAATTAATTCATAAATTAGATTCGCTGAAGTATAATAAGTGAACTGAAAAGGACTGCATAACATTATTTTTTCTTATATCGCTTAGGAAATCGGGAAGACGAAGAAAAGAATCAAATGTGATATCACATTTCAACATTTACTATTATATTCTACTGTTGCTAACTATCATTCTAATGTACTGAAAAGAGTTTATGTTGTGTAGACAGTCCAGTTGATGTACTTTGATTTGTTCGGCAACGTCTAAATTGTTTTGCTTTGGAAAAAAATCTTCAACTTTCGACTAAAAAGATGCCTGATAATAAATTACAATTGGCCACATTACAGATTAAATTCCATGTAGCACAACGCCACTCAATTCAGTGCTACAGAAAATAACACCATTAACAATATGAAAAGTCTTGAGTTACAAAAGAAAATAAAAGCGACATGAACAAAAATGAAACGAAAATAAAGGAAGGGAAAGAAAACAAAGCATTACAACTAAATGATACAGTAGACAATACTAACCAACACCAAAAACGCAAGATCACTAAACACAAGACAAAAGCAAGCACAGCACAACCCAGGGAGACGTAACACCACACAGCAAAAGGACAACACTGAGAGAAGAAAAGGAAAGGAAAATGTCATATCTGCACTGAATACGCAATATTAAAATAATTAATGAACAACAATTTTTAAATAAAAAATTGTGAATTCCATTTCCTTTGAATTATGGAAAAAGGTTAACTACACGTCATAGAGCAGTCTTAAAGTAAAACGTTATCGCTACATATCCGTTCCTTTTCTGTTAAGTTTTTCTATTTTCTTTGCAATTAAGGATGTCTTGTTTTAAAGGTTTTTGAAGGATATCACTGTAAAATGAAATGTTATCATGCAAAACAGTCTAGATATCTCTATGATATTCAAGTTATAATCATTAATCGTTCCGTTTTCCGCTAAAAATGTACATTTAATTGTCTGTGCAACATAAGCTCTTAATGGTATTCGTAATTAAGCTGCTTTTTAGATTGAGCATTCCATGTCAGCGTTACAGATGTTTGGTATGTAGTGCAATAACGGATCCTCGGGTAATTATTGGGCACATAATACTTACTACTCTGATACTGATTAGCTTTGGTAACATTTCTTAAGATGAGATACAGTTATACCGAACAGTTTGCACGAGTTTGTCTGTAGCATGCGAATCGGAACCAACGTCAAATTTCTCAAAGCCTTTTGTTATTTCAGTAATGCTACAGTTCTGTATGAAATGAGTTCATGCAAATAATTTTGTTTCTTTCTTAATTTTTCCTCACTTTCTAATTAAGATAATTTTACCTATTACTACATTCTTTAAAAACCGGTTAAAGAAGTTTTAAAGGCAATCTTCATACTAGACCCTGTAATGTTGACATTTGTTAGACATCATTTCGCCATTTGAACTCGTTTTCAAGGAGTCACCTCCTGATGCTTTTAGATATAATGAAAAGCTACTTCAACTTTGATTGGGAACCATAAGGAACAAAGATTTCCATAATAAAACAAGATAAAACTGAAAAAAATGTGCTGCCGAGAAAGTATCATACGAAGTGGCACAATATCGCCAAACATTTCCATCTTTCGGTTATGCTAAATTAAAAGCTCTTCAGGCTTTTTTAGTTCTTGTAAACAATCGGGGTAAAGCAGAGAAGAGTCTCCAGGTGATATTAAGTGATGGACAACTGGTGTTACGTATTATTTGTGGCATCAAATATTCAAGGTGCTTTAGCTTTTCTCTTGTCATTGGCAACAAAAGTTTTCTTTATTCGATAGTTATGAAAAAGAAAATAAAACGTTTTCTTAAAAACAATGATTATGAGCAAATTAGGTAGCTTTGGCAACAGAAATATCAGAACAAAACAAATTACTTTGGTTGAAATGTGTTGATATCGGATTTTAAAACATAACTACCCATAAGCAGTAAGCCAATTAAAGCGAAGGGGTTCCTTTGAAACGAGTTTAATTAGCTTTTTAAGCGTGTTCTTTATTCTTGTTTTACTGTAGAATAACTGAAACTATTGTGACAGCTTTCATGTTTAGTAAATGGAGTAAAATGAGAATGTTAAACTTCAAGCAAGTAAGGATGGGATTTGGTGTTCTACTTTATCTAAGAAATAATACAGACTAAGTCAGTGCATCAAAACCTTAGTAAACACCTCTTACATGCCATTGTGTATGAATGTCTTTAAGGTTATACCGAAATAGTAGCAGTTAATGAATACGAAAGAAAAACGAATATCTTCGTATTTTTTAAGTAATACTAGCAACTCAAAAATGAAAATGCCATTCCCATTCCTTTGCCTGCTTCTTGTCATAAAGGGAGAAGCTGTCACTCTTGTTTCCTAGCTGAAAAATGGCTTTGCATGCTAGTAAGGTAGCATAGCATTGATTTATTTGTAGAAGAAAGCATGGCTAGTCATTTAATAAAATGTCTTTGAAAAAACTCAAAAAATGCTTACTGATATTTTTTTTTTGTTTTGCTAAATTATAACTGTACTGTATCTACAATGACCACAAGTTCCAAATAATGATGGTTAAACTTTCAGTAAACCGTATTTTATTTAAACTTCACAAACAAGGGGAATGAATGAACCAAATTATAATAACGACGGTTACAGTCAGAAAAACCTGATAATTTTTTTGGGTAATATTATCATCATAACAAATAAAATCATTCAGAAATACGCAGGCATCCGTAGCAGACAATGCCTCAGTATTATCAAATATCAAACATTATACAAGGATGATAACTGGGTAAAACTGCATTTTTATGTTTTCTGATAGTTTATTTATATTGTTTTTTGTTTGGTTTTAATTTATTTTATTTGGTTTCATATAATTTTTTTTGTTTTTGCTGGAAAGCCCTGTCAAGTCGTCCTTCTTAGTCTTAGTCATATGTTACAAATTTATAGTTGCCTATTAAATAAGTGAAGGGAAATAGATTGTTTACAATAAGATTATACTCCTCTACACCCTTTAGGAGTCACGTTTTCCCGTCACTTTAGCGATTATTCCGTTGCTCTCACTTTTAACTACTCCGCACATCTGACCCTTCCTTTCGCCACTTCTTCCGCATTTTCATCTCTTGTCCCCAGTGGTGACCTCTAATTCAAGAATTTCTTATAAACGCTTTAATACAAAACCTTTTAAAGAGCATAGACACCTTTTTTGCTTAGTGTGGCAAAATTGCCGCTTAAAAATGCTGTAAGATTACAAATGTGATTGATGTCTAGTCATATATGGATTCGAAACCATAAAAGTGAAATTTGAGACTAAAGGAAATACACTGCCGGTTTGAAAGAAAGCTCTTCAGAATGTGCTGTTCACTATGAAACACTTCACATCCTCTCATGGATAAGCGTTAAGTTGTCGCGAGAATATCACATGTTATAAAGTTGGATAAAAACTTACCTCCAGTCCCTACGGACTCAATAGCTCAACCCGTAGAGGGGCGGACCGGTATTCCAAAGGTGCGAGTAGAAATCCCGCTCGAGTCAACATTTTTTCTGTTGACTTCGGCAGTGTTAGATTATCATGAAAAATTTCTGTTCACGTACATCTCTGAGGACGATTCTGGAAAAAGTCCACGTAAAGCGAGCTAAGAAAGTTTTTTTCCAAATTTTTGCATTAAGAAAAGCACTTCCCACTTACCTGATAAAATACTTTTAGTGATAAGGCCCCAGCTCTGTATATAAAGTATAGAGCTGCTCTGATTATTCCCATTCCTGAAATATTTTACTCAGTCAACATATTTTCTTCCTATATGCCTTTCATTATTGTAACCTTCTTCTATTGTCGTTATGATGTAATGACCAACATTTCTCACGGATAGCGGAAAGAATTTTACAACTGATGATACAATCAATCATCGTTTCCGGTCATCGCAAACTATCGCCGCCAATTAACCGGCAATTTCCGGCGATATTTTCCGACTTATAAAAACCACCCTTAACTTACTGAAGATACTATGGCGTGAGTGTTTAAATGTAACAGCAAATCATGTTGACCTGACACCGAGGTGTAGTGGCTGGAAAGACGAGAGCGACCATGACCCTCTAATTTCCAACAGTGTATGAAAAATCACAATAATTGTTTTTTTCTTTCTTTACACGTTGGAATTTCCGGATGTTTAAATTGTTAACGCATGTATTAATAAAAAATTTGAAATTAAGGAAAATCTGATAACCATTAATTACCAAGAAGTTCGATAAAAAGTGAAAAGTATTGACTTCATTGGAGTAGGAAACGGGAGGGCCATGGAAGTATGTCCGCAATAATAATGGAGGTGGTAGACTTGCTCTCGACATAAACGACAATCGTTATTTTTTTACAATGCACTTCATCACATTGGACCAAAAACACTAGTTATGAAGTGAAAATTTGTAATTATAAGGGCTGAAGTTAGCCAGTGAAACTCACTAATCAGAATTGGGATATTCAGTCGTTGCTATTGAACTCTAAAAAGACTGGAACGATATCTTGTTGTACCAGGCCTCACGATTGATTGAAGCCAACATGGCAGCAGCCATCAAGATCAAAAACTCGTGTGCGAAAAAGTTGTATTGAACCTTTACTTTTCATTAACAGTTAATTTTGACAAATATACAGTCCTACCGACATTGTCCTCTACTTACTAAGAATAAAAAAGAAAACTATCAAAAAAACCAAAACTTAGGTTAAGATTTTTTACGATATATTGTGTGTTTTATTGTGTAAGGGACTGGGATGGCCGGCAAATTGATCTACATGTCAGCCTCCATCTTGCCTTCAAAATAAAGTTTGCACGTAATGTTCAAGACTTTTTACAGTTCAATAATTGTTGCTTCATGTGGATACCCCGTGAGCCGTTCAGCGCACATTGTTGAGATTGTTGTTTGTGATCTTTGATCTTTATATTTTTTCTCTCAAAATGTAGGAAATAGCGTTCAGAGACTACCCGGAGTACATGCCCCTGGACCCCTCTGGCGGTAAGTTGTGCCCCCCCCCTTACTCAGTTAGTTCCCAGCTCTTAAACTTACTATTTCGACAGCATTTAACATTACCAATCGACTGACATGCCTATCAACCTCCACACTATCATACCAGACAACAAATCTTTAAAGTCTAATGTTGAAATATGGAATCATTTTCCCAGATGGAAACTTGCCAGTCCTTTTTTCCGTAAGCCAGATCTAGTGTTGCCAGGAGGGTACTGAGGAATACCTCTCTCATCTTGGCGCAGAAGGTTAATGACATCAGGGAAGACGTCATGTGGACTACCTTAAAATTGAAATAAATATTCAATTTAGTTATCTCAACGATGTTCACCAAGCAGAATAACGGCAGAGGTTTTGCAGCGGTGCATGCAGACCTAAGAAACGAGTTTCCAGATACTAGACAAATTATGAGAAATTTTGTGCGCATTAGATTCCTCTCTGCCGCGGTAGTAACACAATGTGGGTAAAGCTGGGCTATTGTGAGCAAATCAGTCAAAACCCGATGTGATAGTTTGTTGGTTTAAAACAAATAATTTGTGGATGATGATGGTCTTCCAACATCATAGCTCAACTTTATAATTGTTCTATGTTAGTCACCTTGAAGTTATAATCAAGCTTCTATACCACGCCTGACTGACTGTGCTTTACTTCAGTGACACAGTACAGAAATAACTATGGTAGGTAGTTTACCATAATTAGTTGTTGCTCTAAAATATTTCTACTTACTCAAGTTTTACAGCTTATGGTAAAAAAAATATTTAGCACCAATGTTTGAGAAAACTACGCTTTTCATTGTTAAAGAAAGAAGGACCTCAAGGCAAGCAAAAGTGCTTTTGTCGAACATAAAAGATAAAATTGAACGAAAATTCAAGGAAATAGTACCGAAATCTTTTGTAGCAGAAGTTGGATGAAAAATAACAAATGTCTGCAAAACATTATATATGTACAGAAACCATGACCCGCCAAAAATTTAAAGAAATATAAAATAAAACATTATCCGAAGGCAAACATCTCATAAAATCCAAGATTTTAATCAAAAAAACAAGATGACCACATTTACTGATAATGTTTCGTCTTTATTTCAAAGACATTGTCACACCAATGGACTTAAACACTAGTAACAACAAACTTATATGGGATTGACGACATCATACAAGATCTATTCACATAACTGATGTCGTATGTAGTTTAAGTTATATATAATAATATTATATAAGTAATAGATACAATATGAGTGGCCGATCTTTATGCCATTTACAAGGCGAGCCGTAGTAAATCGCATCCAGACCGGACACGAATATTGTATCTTTCTTAAATTACAAATACATTTAAATGACCATGTTAACCGATTATTTTGAAGTTTAGGCAAATTTCAACGTAGGAGACCGAAGGGAAAAGTTCATAATTCTAATTATTATTCTCTATGCAATTTACAGAATACTATGTAGAAGCCAAAATGTTTTGTGTTTTAGTCGTGAATTATTGTTTTTTAATATATTATACAGTGTTATATGGATGATATACTATGTTATACAGTATTATATATACATATATAACACACCATGTGTACTATTATGAGTTTCGAACGCTAGATATGCCTGAGCAAACAAGATCGGGCGTCAATGAAAACAAACACTAAGCCATTGTTCGCACAAGTCCGCCTAATAGAAATCTTTAAAAAATTCTCGTCTTTTTCAATCCAAAATCTTTTTTCTTTTCATTTTTTGCGTCATAATTGTTGCTGCAAAAATTGACTGTTTTGAACTCTTTGATCATAAGTGTCAAGTGTCATCCAGTCGACGTTTATTTCTGACTTTGAAGTTTCTTGGTCAAGAGATCTTACGCACCTGCCATTTTGTTTGTATCTGCTGTTGTGAATATGCTTCATAGTCCCCATTGACTCCGTAAGTAAAAGCAACCAGCGACATTTAGTCCTTATTGAAATGAAAGGACAATCTCAGTTGAATTGAGAATTGACTTAGCCTATTCCATCCTGTCCTTGAAATATTCAACTTGAGGGTGCCCACATATAATTAGATATATTTAAATACAACAATATAGTAATTTCTCGGCAGGATCAATTTCCTTTGATATTTGTGAATCCAATGCCCTAGTTCGTTCCGGAACCCTCTCACCGTAGACCCTATATCCACCCCTGAGCTATAGCCTTTGATCTTGTTCGGATACAGGTTCACAAAAACTACACTTCGAAAAACTATGCCGATGTTTTCAGACATATGCTAAGACAGTCCATCTCCATCAAACCATTGAACGACTAAAAATTTCCTCGACCATTGGCAGTTTGTATAAATGTACACCAGTCAAAGTGTAAATGTTTCAAAATTTGAACGCTATAGACCGATTAAACATAACAACAACTGTTTGCTAAATTATGTCTTTTTTTAGAAAAAGATGAAGAGATAATAAAGTTAAAAATAAAAATAAATAAAATATAATGTCAAAATACAAATAATAAAAATAAATATTGTAACCTCTGCAGCAGTGAAGTACATTTTGCCCTCCAAAAACCGAATACGAGCTATATGAAAAGAAGCATCATCTATTCAGGTGTTACGTCAAGGAATGATCAATCAAAATGTGCAAAAAGAATGGTAAAGTTTAGTTGGGCAGTTTCGGGCTATTCTCAATAGCAAAATTTTGAAAATAACACTATTATAGTTGTGTAAATGGTATTTGCAAATAATATAGGTAAATGTAATTTGCTAAGTATTTTTAACAAACAGCCACATGAAAATCAGTTGCCTAAGTGCACTGAAGGGTTAACTGTTTCTAAATAAGTTTAAATAAATAAAATAAAATAATTAAAGGCTGGTTTCCACAAGAGCGTTCACGATGGCTCGCACTGCCGGATGACCCAACTGAAACTAGCAAACATGGAGCACTGCAAAATATTTAAATCTTGCGTAAATATTTTTTCTAGTTTTAAGATTAATTTCCTGGTTTGAGGAAATAAATTCTTGATAAGAAAAGCCATGTGGGTTATCTTTTTCTACTTTCAAAGATTTTAAGGAAATATATATTGATTCACGAACCTTTTTCCTGTCTAGCCTAGATATATTTTCTTTATTCAAGAAAATGTCTACTTTTAAGAAATTTTTTTTTTATCAAGATAGCTTATTAAGAAAAATCAACCTTGTCTAGGAGACAAGGTGACATTTCTTAATTTTAAAAATATGATCTTAAAACAAAATTTTTTTTCTTAAAAGAAGAATTTTACTTTTTGCCATGAGGACCGACTTTTCATGATTTAATCTTCTTTCTCATTAAAAATGTTAGCCTACTGTTATTTTGACTGATTTGAATTCCTCAGTCAAAGAATCTGCTAAGTTCTCTAATGGTAACGGAACCGCAAATGAAAGTTCAATTTTTTGCACACAATGGGCAGATTCAGGGTACAAGTGCAGTTTAACGGACACACGTGGCTGCTGACTGTACAGCAGGCTCAACAACTAATATTATGAATTTTCCGCGTAAAATTTAAATGCAGCCCTGACCTCAGTCAAACGTGAAATGACTTTAGTGTACGAAGATATCATTCAATTCACAAAGAATAAAGAAAGTTAACAACAATAACAGCACAACCAATACTAACCCTAATCCTAACTCTAATTCTAACCCTAACCTATATTTATTTAACCCACTTTTTCTTGCGTTGAATCTCTTAAGATTTTCCTACCAGATCTCACTTTAGTCATCAATTGAGCCAGGAACCTAGTGCGTCCGCTAAACTGCACTCTAGCCGGATTTAGGAATCCTGGAAAAGAGGAGCCGGAGTGTCCTGTGGAATATATATAGTTTGGAGAGACACCCATTTTATGTAGTGGCCCCATTTGATTATATATATATATATACTTCTAGTGTTCAGCAAGGTTAGTTCTGGATGGCAAATTATAATAAACTTTTCATATAGGTTTGTTTTGTTGGAATAGGGCTCACCCTGTTTAATTATTTTCCATTTGATCGAGTGTTGGACGTTTGACTCTTTTAAGTTCCAATTATATTTACTAAGTTCAGTAGCATGTTTACGTTTGGGATTTCTGAACGAGCTGGTGTGGTTGTGGTATCTTGTTTTGAATGTGCCCTCAGTGATTCCGATGTAGGATTTTTCTTTCCGGTTGTCTTCTTTTGTGACTGTAGCTTGGTAGACAATTCCTTCTGATTGGCATTTTCCACAGAGTGGACATGTTTCCTTACGGCGGTAATTGCACTCCTGAGTTGTAGCTAGGTTGTTTGGAACTTAAGAGTCAAACGTCCAACACTCGATCAAATGGAAAATAATTGAACAGCGTAAGCCCTATTCCAACAAAACCAAGAGATGTAATTTGCCATCCAGAACTAAGTTCGCTGAGCACTAGAAAAGAACTTATATCGACATGTAGGCGTAGGAAAAAATACTTGCTATGCAGCCAATAACCCGTCAACCTTTAACGCATCTAATTTATTCACAACCGTAATCACATTCCATCCTCACGACGTCATACGCATGATAGATCAAATTCCATACATATATAGTTTCAAGTTAACCGAGCAACAACATCAAACGCAACAATCACAATGACGAGTGTGGTAAGCTTCGCTTACCAAAAGAAACAAATTTGTAGTGATTAAAATTTTAAATGAAATATATCAAATTTGTCCATTCGTCGTACTATTACATTCCACTCCGGTATCGAGCACTCTTACTCATGAATCTAAACTCACTACTTGTCTGTACATATATATATATATATATATATATATATAGATAGATAGATAGATAGATAGATAGATAGATAGATAGATAGATAGATAGATAGATAGATTGATATAGATATAGATATAATCAAATGGGGCCACCACATAAAATGGCCCTCTCTCTAAAATTATGACTGTTTAAAACAGCGTGGGGTCACTGCATAGCCTTGTACTATTCCATAGTTTTATAACATTTTAACTCATCCATAGCATTTTTAGATATTGTTATTACATGCACACCCCATGGTCAGCTATCTACTGAGATTTGTCGGAAACAAATGCATACATATAAGTATCTCAACTTCGACTCTCATTTGCCTATCTTGCACAAGAAAACTGTTGGAAAAACTCTCCTTATGCGGGCGCATTTTATTCCAAATATAAACAAACCAAAACAAAAAGAAACTAAATATCTCATTAATGCTCTCATGGAAAACAATTGCAGTAAAGAGTTTCTAGCTAACCCATATAAATAGCATAGACAAAACGGACACGAATCCAGAACCAAATGGACTTGCCATAATACCTTACGTAAAATGAACTTCAGAACAAATAAAGATAATTTTAGCAAAACACAACGTAAAATCGGCTGTAAAACCCTTCCAAACTCTTTTTCGGTGCCGAAACACAAACTTCACCCTCAGCAACTGAATGGAGTGATATAGTCGAACTGACGGAGAGACTGCAAAAAGATCCATATCAGGCAACTCAAACGGCATTTCGGAACACGTTTAAACAAATATAAGAAGGCTAGCTCTAACAGGAAAAAAGACTTACAAATCAGAGCAATAAATTGAATAAGACATTTCTTTCACAGAATTATTTCCTGTAACCCACGCAATTTCCAAAGGATCTGTTTGGAGGAATGGCATATTAACAATACCGTTGATCTGTTGAATAAGGACGAAGCTTACAGACACCAACTGATAAATAACAGTAACACCACCATTATCATCAATACGAGCTTTACTGACAATCATCTTTATCCCCCGATGAAGCACTCAAAAGTTGTGTCGAAACGTTGGGCCATACCATGGAATGGTATCCTATTCGAAATTCTCCAGTCTTGAATCAATTTTATTTTATTTAATTTTACTTCACTCCATTTCATCTCCTTTTTTATTTCATTGTTTCATTTTTGTTTGATTTTGGTCTGCTTTTGGTTCAATTTTGATTCCATTTCGGTTCGATTTCGATTCAATTTTGATTTCGATTTTGATTTTGATTTTGATTTAGATTTTGAGTTTGATTTCATTTTGATATGATTTTGAGTTTGATTTTGATTTTTGAGGTTGATTTCATTTTGGTTTGATTTTCGGTTTGATTTTGATTCGACTTGATGTGAATTGATTTGAATTGATTATGCTTGATTTCATTTTATTTCACTTCATTTCATTTCATTTTTTTCGAATTACTTAACAAGAACTTGACGACTTTGATTGTCTTTAGACGTCAGTTTCTTATCTAGAAAGGTATGGCAATTCCTTGACCCTTAAGGCTTTTTACACACCGTCCAGCATTGCCGACAAAGTACTCCACATTTTATGCAATATTTATAACTAGACTCCGATTCCAAGCTGGTATTTATGTTGCGACGACTTTGGAGAGAATTCCCTATACACTTTCACCAAATATTAATGGAAGCTTCAAAGCATTCTACGTTCTTCCTACTAAGTAGACAGCCTGAATTTTTTTTTGTTTTGTGTTTTTAATACCGTCTCCAACAAATAAGCAACAAGAACGTGAATCCTTTACGTTGTAGATTGCTAAGAGGTCTCCTCTTGAGAAGTAAAACGCCTGCCATTAGGCAGAGTAAAATCGTCTGACGTTAGCTGGAATAAAATTAATAAGTTGCCAACTGGCAGCAGTGCCAGGTAAAGGTCTAACTAAATCTTTGGTGAAACTGGGAAACCTTTCATTCAGATCCGAAGCATAACAACTGAGATGAAAGACAAAGGGAAAGAGAACGAGAACAAGAAAGAGACAGGGACAGGGACAAGGACAGAGAAAGGGACATGGACAGGGACAAAGAGAGCGACAGGGACAGGGACAGAGACATTGACTTAAGGTAATAATGACCTATAATCTCAGGTGGAAACCGAGGTAAAAATGGGTTAGCTATTGGTATCTCAGGATAGGATTGAGGAACAACGAGGAATCCACCACTTTCTCCATATCTTGGTAGCTGTCGCTGGTTATAAAGGACTTTACATTGCTAGAACAAGTAAAAGTGTACATGCCAAAATTAACATCAGAGAACTATAGCTTTACTTTGTGTAACTGCATATAGTTTAGAAAAAACCCCAGAAATATTCATTATTACTATCAATTACTATCAATTTCTCTTCTCCACCTATCCGCACTTTCTACAGAACGTCATTATTATCACTGTGCCTGAAAATCGTATGTCAGTCACAGCAATAATAGGAAGTCATCCTCTATTGTATTCTGACACAGCAAGTAGAGCGACTAAAGTTGCGGAGCAAACCCTCCAGTACAATCTCAGACAAGTAGTGTAAATTCACAGGCGAATTAAACAAGGTTTATGACAAGTCTAACTTGTTATTTTTCCTCTTATTTTCTTGTCAAAGATTCGGGAAAACAAGTCTGGCTGGATGAAACATCAAGGGCGCCAAGTTTTCATGCACGCTCTTATTGTGCTTAAACGAAGAATTGTCATCATAGTAACGAGGACTGCAATATCACATATCGAGATCATGAAAAATTGGACAAAGCGAATTGACAATTTTATTTATATACATTAACAAAGGATCTAATTCAACCAACTAGTTTATTTATCGTGACAAAGCAGATCTTCCCATCTTGTTTTGGGTTTTAAACACTGATTCTAAACAACATTCCTGTCAAAATTCCTTTCACTAAGATGATCTTGAAGTTCTAAAAATCTTTTCTTTCCTCTGTGACATGTGTCAAAGATTAGGGTTAGGATTAGGATTAGAGTAAGGGTTAGGAGCAGGTAACCTTAATCCAAATCCGAACTCTAACTCCAAAAATGGCATGACTAAGTTTATTTCTTTAGTTAAGGGTTGAGTAAGGATTAGGGTTAGGGTTAAGATTATGGTTAGGATTAGGAATACGGTTACTGTAAGGGGCACGTAACCTTAATCCAAATCCAAACCCTAACTCCAAAAATGGTATGACTAAGTTTATTTATTTTGTTTAGGGTTGGGCAAGATTTGGGTTAGGGTTAGAATTAGGGTTAGGTTAGGATTAGGGTTAGGGTTAGGGTTAGGGTTAAGGTTAGGGTTAGGGTTGGGTAAGATTTGGGTTAGGGTTAGAATTAGGGTTAGGGTTAGAGTTAGGGTCAGGGTTAAGGTTAGGGTTTGGGTTAGTGTTAGGGTTAGGGTTAGGGTTAGAGTTAGTTAGGATTTGTGATAGAGTACGGGTTAATTTACCAAATATAACGAAAAAACTTATTATTTGTTAGATACCTAGTTTTCTCGCTTAAGAAACAGTGTTTTCTAATCAAATTTCAACAAAATAACATAAAACCAGGTTTTATAATCCAAAAAACACATTTGGAGTCACTTACACTAACCCCAACCCCAACCCCAACCCCAACCCCAACCCCAACCCCAACCCCCAACCCCCAACCCCCAACCCCCAACCCCCAACCCCCAACCCCCAACCCCCAACCCCCAACCCCCAACCCCTAACCCTTAACCCCTAACCCTTAACCCCTAACCCTAACCCTAACCCTAACCCTAACCCTAACCGAAACCTTAACCCTAACCCTAACCCTAACCCTAACCAATCCTCACCCTCACCCTCACACTAACCTTCACCCTCACCTTCACCCTCATTCTCACCCTCACCCTCACTCCCACCCTACCCCCATTCCAACCCCCTGCACTCCCTTGCCCACCCCAACCCCCACCCCTACCTCCACCCACACTTTCTTACCCATCCCAACCCTTACCCCACCCCTACCCCCACCCTCGCCCTCATACCCTCACCCTAACCCTAACCCTTACCCTAACCCTATCGTTTATCCTCACCCCCACCGTAATCCGCCAACACCCAATTTCAAACCCACTTCCACCCCCGACCCCCGCCACCAACTCCCGAACCCCCAATCCCCAACCCCCTCTTCTCCAACCTACCAACTTCACCCCCAACCCATTATCCCACCCCAACCCGTACCCCAACCCATACCGCGACCACAACCCCACACCCCACTCCCATTCTGACCCCAACACCAACCCAACCCCCACCCCAACCCCAAACCCTACCCTGACCACAACCCCAACCCCAGTCCCAACGCTAACCCCCACCCCCACCCCGGCCCCAACTGTAACCCAACCTGAACCCCCATCCCAAACCCACCTTAGCCCCAAACCATACCCCAACCCCTACTTCCACCTCGACCTCGACTTCAACCCCGACCCTTACGCGTACCCCCACCCCGACTCTCACCCTTACCTCCACCCCGACCCTACTTCCACCCCGACCCTTACGCGTACCCCCACCCCGACTCTCACCCTTACCTCCACCCCGACCCTACTTCCACCCCGACCCTTACGCGTACCCCCACCCCGACTCTCACCCCCTAGCCCAAACCCAACCGTTTCTCTGTCCGTAACGCTAAACGCTAACCCTAATGTAACCCTAACCCTAATTCTAACCCGTAGAACTGCTCTACCCATTTGCGTGAAGTGGCCCAAACTCATTCGCAGGTCAACACACAATTTATGGGGCTGAGTACCATTCATGATTTGGGCTTGGACTTGCTCTGAGTACCATTTTTGCGCCTGGTTTCGTAGGGAAGCTTTGCATGAGCGATTGACCATTAAATCTAGAGGTTGCAGGTATGATGTCATGTTGTTGGGCACAGGTACCATCATGCCGTTATCGTCGGAAATGATCTTTTTTACTGCATCCGTCCAATGTGGTTTAAAAACATCCGCGACCAAACTCCATTCTTTTGTGGTGCGAAAACTAAGCTCTTCTCTTATTTGCTTCACATAGTGGATAAGAACATGATTGATCAATTCCATTGCTTTCTTCTCATTTGACCAATGATTTTCCGTGTGGGTAATGAGGAATTCTTTTGGAAAGTTGAATTTAGGGTGGCACCGATCAGTTTTCCCCTGGTAGATTAGTTGAATTGGCAGAAATTTGCCCGACGCGGTACTGAGAATGTTCCAGTAATTTGGCGATAATCAGCGCTATCACTTATCGGTACAAACTTCTCGTTAGTTTTGTCCATTGTGTACTTGCTAATGAAGACAAACGGCAAAGGAGTCTGGTCGATGTTTATGATCAGATCGTCGACCACGTCATTAGCACTCACCACTTCTTTAGTAGACCGACAAGACGTGAAGCGAATTTCTTTCAAAAAGCCAGGTGATACCTGTCGTTTTGTAGTTGTTCCTCTGCGTTTACTGAAACCCAATCTTCTGAAAATTGACTTGCACCATGTATAGTGGAAAACAAGCTTTCCTCCGTTTTCCTTTAACATTGACCGGTCATTAGCCAGTACGATTCCTTTCGCTACGGAAATAGCCATGTAATTGACAACACATCCCAGCGCTCTCATGCTTTTGATCATTGAGATAACTTTCTTATCGATGTTCTCGGGTAACAAAGTTTTTGCTCCACAATGCTTCCTTGGCAATTGGTCGACTTCTCTGTTATCTGTTCTTTCCTTATTATAAGATTTGATCAATCCACGAACAGTGGACTCCGGTACAGAATATTTTCTTGCCACCGGTCGTATTCCATGCGTAAGTCCCCATTTTGCAATTTCTGCTCGTTGAAAAACATCATATTCTCCATATTTGCCCATCTTCTTTTTTGGTTCTGGAGTGTCCAAAAACAATTGTTGTCTTACTGCATTTCTTCAGCTGCATAAGATAAGATAAGATAAGAAGCTTTATTTTAGCAGGGTAGCCCATTCAGCAACTTGGCTGTTATTCAGAGGGGTTCTGCCTATAAAATGACACATACACAATTATCAATAATACAAAATTAGACAATATAGCTGGTAATCATTAAAATGTTAAAAAATGTTTATAGATCTGTGTTTTAAAAGTACTTAAAAATTACTTAAAAATTTAGATTGTTTAATAGAAGCTGGGGGACTATTAATATTTTTCACTCCAGAGTAAACAAAGGATTTGTTAAATAATTCCAGTATGGATTTAACAAGGTAAATATCGTTGGCTTGCCTGGTATTTAATCGATGAACAGATTTGTTAAGAGTAAAATAATGATTAAAACGATCAGGCACTAATCCATTTAAACATTTAAAAACTAATGTACACTCATGGATGATTCTAATGTTTTCAAGGTTAATCCATTTCAGTTCTAATGTGGCTTCTGTAATGCGTTGTGTTCCAAGTTTAATACCACCTAAAAATGACTGCCCTAAACTTCAGAGCAGTTCGCTTTTATACATTATTTACAGAATTTACATAATCTGTTACTACCTAATTTAAATAACATGTCACATCTCCCTTTTTTTTTTTCTTTAAACGTTTTCCTAACTAAACAAAATTAATCATAACATATAACAAGTTCTAATTGAAAATCCAACACAAAACGCTAAAGTTAACAGACTGTTTCTTCAAATCTAACTGGTTTCGTAACCACACGGCCATAACGAGTAGTTACTCTTGTACTCGAATTTGCCTCTAAATTGTTTTTTAGCTGATTTTCTACACCTGTATACTTAGCTGGTTCATCCGTTTTCGCTGAAACTGCAACAGTCTTAAACAAGTGGTTTCTATTTCGGCGGTAAGTTGTATCATTGGACTGGACCAAGTACGAACGAGGCTGTAGCAAGGATTTCTTCACAACTGCTTCCTTCTGGAATCCTTTGTCTGTTTTCATGCGAACGACATCACTTTCTTTCAAGACTTCCAGTGGTCGCGCATTTCGATTGTAAAATTTCTTCTGCTGCTTCCGATGTTGCTCTAGCCGCTCTTGAACCTGGATTGGATTCAATGACTTGAATTCCAACAAATTTTCAGACACTGGCAAATGCGTTCTAGTTCTTCTACCTAATAGCCGTTGAGCTGGACTACCAACAATTGCATCTCTAGGCGTATTTCTGTAATTAAGGAGTCCTAGATAGGGATCAGTGTTGTCCTCTTTAGCTTTCTTAATAATTGACTTTGCGGTCTGTACTGCCCGTTCTGACATTCCATTGCTCTTAGGACACCCAGGTGAACTCGTGGTATGGCGGAATCCATACGTTGAGGAAAAGTCCTTAAACTCTTGGCTTCTGAATTGCGGACCATTATCGGAAATAAGTTCTTCAAAAATTCCATATCTTGCAATCTGAGATTTCATCTTGGCTATAACGGACTTCGAAGTGGTACTAGACAAATAGTCAAGTTCAAAAAATCCGCTATAATAATCCACCATGAGGAAGTAGTTCCTTCCATCTATCTCAAAGAGATCCGCTCCTACTTTACTCCAAGCTCGCTGTGGGATCGCATGTGGTAGTAAAGGCTCCTTTTGTTGATGATTCCGATGGGCGTTGCAAACTTCACATTTCTTCACTTCAACTTCAATATCTCGGCTCATCTTTGGCCAGAACAAAACTTCTCGTGCCCTACGCTTACATGCTTCAGATCCAAAATGTCCTTGATGGATAGCTTGTAGCATTTCAGCTCGCATCGAATCTGGAACAATAAGTCGGTCCCCTTTCATCAATAGGTTATCGTACACGGCAATAGATTCCTTAAAGTCCCAGTATACTGCAACGGACGGGTCGACTTCTTTACGTTGACTGGGCCACCCATCTTCTACGTAGTCTCTCAGCTTCTTTAATACTACGTCTTTCTGGGTCTCTTCTTTTAATTGCTGCAACTTCTCATCACTGGCAGGCACGACAACATCTATCTCCAGCTCTTCTTCTAAAGAATCATCTGGCTCTCCCGGAATATATGCCCGATTTAGTTGATCTGCCAGGTAGAGCTCTGCTCCTTTCTTATACACGACTTTCAAGCTATACTTTTGAAGCTTTAATAACATCCTCTGCAGTCGCAAAGTAGATTGATGAAGAGGCTTTTTAAAGATCTGCTCCAATGGCTTATGATCCGATTCAACTACGACAGTTCTACCATAGATATAATCATGAAATTTATCACATCCAAACACAATTGCCAACAGCTCTTTTTCAATCTGCGCATACTTCTTCTGACAATCGGTCAAGGCTCTCGAAGCATACGCAATAGGTTGACCTTCTTGAAGGCAAACGGCTCCCAATCCTGACATACTTGCATCTACTGACAATGTCATATCTTTTGTAACATCATAGTAACACAACGTAAGCTGCTCTTCACAGGCTTTCTTGATTTTGTCGAAAGATTCCTGATGCTGTTCAAGCCAATGCCAATTACTCTCTTTCTTTAATAGATTTCTGAGTGGGCTGGCTACCTCAGAAAGATGAGGAATGAATTTCGCTAAATATTGAACCATTCCAAGGAACCGCTGAAGATCCTTCTTCTCTTTGGGGGATGGCATCTGCAGTATCGCTTTAACTTTTTCTGGATCGGACTTAAGACCATCTGAGGTGATCCTGTGTCCCATATAATCCACCACTGTGACTTTGATTTTGGTTTTCTCTTTCTTCAACTTAAGATTAACTTCACGAGCTCTGTTCAACACATTAATAACTCTCTCGTCATGCTCTTGCTCTGTCGCTCCCTACACCAATATGTCATCCATAATAATTTCACAACCGTCAATTCTATCGAACATCTGGTGCATAACTCGTTGAAACACCTCAGGCGCTGAGCAAATGCCAAACGGAAGCCGATTAAACTTATAGCGTCCAAATGGCGTATTAAATGTTGTCAAATAACTCGAGGTTTCCTCCAACGAAATTTGCCAGAAACCATGGGCTGCATCAAATACTGAGAAGTATTTTGCCCCAGGGAGTCTTGAGACGACTTCTTCAATTGTTAGGAGAGGGTAATGTTCTCGCAAAATAGCTTCATTGAGACGCCGGGGATCAATACATATTCTCAGCTTATTCGGCTTCTCCACGATAACCATGGATGAGACCCACACAGTTGGTTTCTCAATAGGCTCTATAACCCCCATTTGCTGCATCCTATCTAACTCTTCTTTAACCTTTGGTCTCATTGCTACAGGAACGCGACGAGGAGGATCGACAGTAGGCTTCACTGTTGGATCAACTCTAATTTGGTATTGGACTGGTAAACATCCAAGTTGGCCATCAAACAAATCAGAAAACTCCTGGAATATATCGACACTACTGGCAACAGGATTGATATCAGTAACTCGCTTCACCATACCCAACCGCTCACAATCGGGTAGACCAAGAATAGGCTTTACGTCTTGTATGGCGATGTGAAACAAAAGACTGTAGTTTCGATCTTTATAAAGGCACTCAATAACTGCTTGCCCCATTGTTTGAACTGAATCTCCACTATACGAGACCAATTTCGTCTTCGCTTTAATAACTTCTTGGCGGCCTTGAGTGACTTTGTTGAACAATTTATGTGGTAACACGTTACATTTAGCGCCGGTATCTAATTTCAATTTGACCAAGTGTCCTCCGATCACAAATGTTGAGTACCACTCGTCATTGCGATTTTCTACGGCGTCCACATTCACTGACTCTCCCTCTACGCTCGTACCATGAAGCTTGCACTCGCTTTCCGAACTAACCAATTGTGTAGGCCTTGATGCATCAACCACTCCAATAAATAACTCATCATCCTCAACTTCATGTACTGGTCGCTTCGGGCTTTGTTTCGTCTTCCAACACACCAGAGCAAAGTGATTCTTCTTACTACAGTTATGACAGGTTTTCCCGAAAGCAGGACATTGTCTTGGCAAATGTTTTCCACCACAATTTCGACAATTTTTCTTCTCTGCACCTGACTGATCTGGTATTTCGGGTTTCTTTCTTTGGTTCATCCATGTCTTATTTCGTCTACGCCTTCTCTCTCTTCCGTACGAATTGACCACATCGATATCTTGATAGCTACCAAGATCTTTAACTTGCTGTTCGGATAGTTCATTCGCACAACATATGTTTCGGGCTTTCTCCAATGTTAGATGTGCTTCTCGAAGGAGAATTTTTCTTACCGCATCGCTATTTATCCCACATACAATGCAATCTTTAATTAGTTCACTCTCAAGGTCCCCGAATTCACATTTCCGAGCAATGTTTTTTAAGTCAGTAACAAAGGAACCAATCGACTCTGACGGCCGTTGACTCCTTGTATGAAACAAGTGTCTTTCAAACGTTAAGTTTTTAAGAGGCATACAAAGCTCTTCGAATTTCATCATAAGAACTTCTGGATCGTCCTTGTCTTCGTCTTCATTATAGGTAAAGGAATTATACCTTTCTACCGCTTCTTCGCCCGCTAAGTTTAGAAGAATACACGCTCTTTCTTTCTTTGATTTTCGGCCGTGCCCCGCTGCGACAATATATATTTCATAATTTTGTTTGAAACGGCGCCAGTTCTCGGCTACGTTATCTTTAAACGAGAGTTGTGTTGGCCTGGCAAACCCTTCAGCCATTCTCAGCCGTACGATTCTCACCCGCTGCCACCATGTAATGCGTTGTGTTCCAAGTTTAATACCACCTAAAAATGACTGCCCTAAACTTCAGAGCAGTTCGCTTTTATACATTATTTACAGAATTTACATAATCTGTTACTACCTAATTTAAATAACATGTCACAGCTTCCTTGGATGGCGAGCTTAGTTGTATTATTCTCGCTCCTTTGTTTTGAAGTCTCTGTCATTTCTCACTGCATCCAGCATTTAGAGATCCCCATGTTGTGTCGGCATAATCCAGCAACGGCTTGACCAAGGAGCCAAAGATACATTTAGATGCATCTATCGTAAGACATGATCTAATTCGAGATAGAAGCCCCAACCGTTTATTTGATTTAACACAAATACTTTCTGTGGTCTTTCGATATCAGACTTTCGTCAAATGTAACACCGAGGTATTTAAATATAGACACATGTTTCAGTGGTTGATCACACAATTTGATTTCAAAGTCACTTGCTTTATTCAGCTTTTGCCTTGTACAAAATAGCATACATTTCGTTTTTGAGCAGTTCACGATCAGCTTATTTTCTGTCATCCATTTTTTAACGTTATTAAGATCCTGTTGTAATAAATTAGCTAAATGCGTCGCTGAGGTTCCACCATATATAAATTACAGTATTGTCCGCATATATCATAATTGAACTGTGGGTCAAACAATTTGGCAAGTCGTTGATAAATAACACAAACAATAAAGGGCCCAGAATTGATCCCTGGGGAACATCATAATCTACAGGGTGTCCCAAAAAACCCGAAAACTATTGAAATCACCAATAACAATTTAATTGTTAGAATTTGAATGCCTTATCACTCTGTTGGTCCCCAAGAGTGCATAAATGATTGACGTAAGTAATTTTATACATTCTCACGGGCAAAAAATCGCGCACTTTACAAGGCGATTTTCTTGCCTAAATTTTAATACATGCACCTTGTCAATTTTTTATGCACCATTACGTTCAGCTTTTTCGTAGGGCATTCAAATTTTAACAATAAGTGATTTCAATAGTTTTCGGTTTTTTTTGAGACACCCTGTATAGAACGATATTCAGATAATTCATTATCGTACAAGGTCTGTGGTATTCTTGTGGTCAGATATTCACGAAACCACACCAAATTATCTCCACGAACTCCGTAATGATCAGGTTTGTGAAGCAAGCATTCATGGTCTACAAGATCGAAAGCCTTCTTTGGGTCAATAAAAATAGCTCCTGTCAGCATACCATTATTCATGTTCCCCCAGAATACAATCATTGATATATGCTAGAGCTGTTTCCGTAGAATGTTTCTTCCTAAATCCAGACTGATATATATATATACAGTATGTTGTTAACTGACAGATGTTCTAATAATTGAATTTGAACAGCACGTTCCATAATCTTGGAAATTAGGGGCAATACTGAAATCGGGCGGTTATCTTCATCGTTTTTATTCCCTGATTTAAAAACTGGGATTATTTTAGCTGTCTTCCAATCTGTGGGTATTTTTCCAGTCCTAATTGTTTGGTTAATTAAATAAGCAAGTGGCTTCGCAATTATCGATCGTGCTTCTTTAAGTAGTCTTGCTGATATACCGTCAAGACCTGTAGCTTTGTTCAGTTTTAATTTGGATATCTCACGACAGATAAACTCAGGGGTTATTTCTTTCAGGATAAGATTTCCTTCTGTTCTTGGAGTGACAACATCTGGTAGATCACGATTTCTTCCAAATATGTTACGCAGTTGTGAGGCAGCGTTTGAAAAGAAAAGATTAAATTTCCCAGCTGTTAACTCTGAATTTTTTAATTTAGGATTTAAGTCATGTTTTTTATTACTGAGCAATATTTCTTTAAGGATTTTCCACATATCCTTTGAGCTTTGCTTTCCTGTTAACTTGGTTACATAAAAGTTCTCATTTTCCTTCCGGAGCTTTAGCGTAACTGCATTGCGGAGCCTTTTATAGGTACTCCAGTAGATTTCCTTATTTTTTTTTAATAGCTTTGCAATGATAGACTTCTCGCTGTTTCATTAAATCCCTGATACTTGACGAAACCCACGGTAGAAATTTACCTCTAAAACGTCGCTTTACCATAGGAACATGAGCGTCAGCAATGGAATTAAATAAATCTTCAAAGAAGATCCAGGCTTCTTCGACGTCAGCTTCAAGCTCTAATAATTCACAATTCACGGTTATACAAAACAACGCGAGCTTGGAAATTTACAGCAAAATGCAGGCATTCCTGGTGGAATATTACGTGAAGCCTGAAAATATTCCGACAGAAATTGCTCAGGATGATGAAGAAGACATTTTTGATTTTTAATGTTATACTTTAAAACATATATAATATGTGTTTGCATAAATAAACCAAATGATTTTGTCTGATGTTACATCACTCTGCTTTTCGCGCGGATTATATTTCGTGCAGTATTAAAATTCGCGCAACTATGCGTACGCGAATTCTAGTACTGCGCGAATTCTAGTAATGCGAGTAAGGTATTTAGTTTGCGTATTATGGTTTATAGCGCTAGATTATTGTAGTTCGATGCAATCGGGGTACCTAAAGGAAATCAGCATTCAGTTGACAGGTCCAGCCTGTTTAAATAAAGTTTTACCACTACCACCTTTACCGCTACCACTACCAATCACTCACCATTGCCATTCCCACTATCACTACCACTTTCACTACTTTTATCCCTACATTTACCTCTTCCACTATCATTACCACTACCACTGCACTGTGACTGGTTTAGTACACAAGGGTTGGAATTTGGAATTAATATCGTAGAGTCGTTCTCGATTACATTTTACAAGAGCTTATACCATTATAGCTCTCAAAACATAGCCTGCATTGGAGGCTATTCCGCACTGCTGAAAAAAACACCTCCATTTTCCAGTCTCTTGTTTAACAACGACAGGATCTATCGCAAGTTCAATCACGTGAACAAAATTCATAACATATAATAATTTTTCTCCTTTATTAATTCGTAATTTGTTCAAATTTGACAATTACTTTTGCCGTAATACCTTATTTCTATTATTACATAATTCCTATAAACGTTTGAATTGGTACCGAAAATTCCCATAAACTTTTGAATTGATGCAAATAAAACGCCCAATGAAAAAAAAAACCAGCGAGTTGACCAGATTAGGTTCGAAAAACTAAGAAACAAAATAAAAATGTTGGGTTTTCCGCCTCCGAGTGAACAGCAACTAGGAAGTTGGCAATATTCCGCAGACGAGAACAGTCGGGCTCACAAGTCGGCCTTTGAGAAACTGTATTTTTGTATTCCAGATTTCTGTGTGACAGTGATTGCATTCCCGGCCAACGTGTCATCCTCAATGGTCTGCACCACTGCACTAGCCACCATATCGATTCTAGGAAGAAAATTCAATAAGTATCTTACTTTTCTCTTTCTATTTATGTCGGATAACCTTCTTAGCTCAATAAACGCACATTGTAAGTAAGGATTAGATTAAAGGGCCGTTCACACGTGCGACTTTGCACGTTATAATTGTCATCTTGGTATATGCAATTAACCCGTGACAGTCTATGGAGCAAGATATCTGCTTATGATTCGCTGCGGTTTGTCCTCGAAGCTCTCGTCAGTCAAACACATACTCCGAGATGTCAATCGCAAGGCACAAAATCGCACGTGTAAACAGCCCTTTAGGAATAATTCACTGTATTCATTAATCTGAATGACGCTACCTGGCTATCATTAATTATCACTAATTTTCTTGACGCTCTCGTCAGTCAAACACATACTCCAAGATGTCAATCGCGAGGCACAAAATCACACGTGTAACCAGTCCTTAAGGGTCACAAGTGTGACAAAGGATTTAAAATTGCAAGTGAGGGATAACGGTAAATATAATACACATACATAATACCGTGATTTACTCTGGTTCTTTTGTTTAAGAGGAGACATTTAAGGTCTAAATTTGAAACAAAAACTTCATCGTTCTTATACACACTACTAGTTTGCATTGTAGATTTAACATAGCAAAAATACACGGTGATATTACAATAACAGAGAGAAGATGTTAGTTAAATCAAAGGTGAAGATTTGATTTAAGCGAAAGTAATTCTTAATTTTAGAAGTGGATTTTTTTTTTTAACTTTAAGTGCTCCAGGCTTCCCCTGCTCTCCTCGCAAAAGGGAAGGGAACAGTTGCATCCCACGCTCCACACAGTCTGGTGTGAGACCTAGTGAGTGGTGTTACTATACTTACGGGACAGTTCCGGAATACTTGACTAGTGCGTCCATCTTTTCTTGAAATATTTCATATCCTCGTTTTACCATGCTTGTTTCAGCAACAAAACTTGGGCAAATACAGTTGACTCTCACGCCTTGAGAACGAGCCGCGGCCTGTTGAAGATAGTTAGAGGAAAAGCTAAGATACCATTCACAGCAAGGACGCAATCTTGTTCCCAGGGTATTTTCCACAGCGGAAGGTCGGTAAATACGGTTTTGGTATCAGCCAGTGGATTCTACAATCTCATTGGCCCGTCTCAAAAATCAGCTGTGTTTTCGCTGTTGCTGTCGTCGGTTCTGTTATCGTCACTGTTGTTGCAATTATTGCTGTCATTGCTGCTGTCATTGCAATCGGGTTTCGAACAAAGCACAGCACAGAAACCGCTCTAATCAACATTATTGACGATCTCTTGTTTAACCTTGACAACAATTGCTTGAGCAGAATGGTTATGGTTGATTATCGTAAAGCGTTTGATATGGTGGATCATACCCTGTTATTAAAGAAACTTCAAATATATGGACTCACCAAGGAATCTCTTCTTTGGTTTACCTCTTATTTGAAGGAAAGGCGGTAATTTGTTAAAGTGGGCGATAAACAGTCAGATACTGTATTCATTCAGCATGGTATCCCCCAGGGTTCCATATTTGGTCCCTTGTTATTTATCATCTTTATTAATGATCTGCCACTACATGTCACTTCATCAAAAATTGACCTGTATGCTGATGATACCACATTGACCTCATCAATGAATTATTGCTCACTTGGAAAGCTGCAGGCTAATCTAAACTCCTCGATTGCTGAAGTTAAGGAATGGGCAGCTACAAATAAACTCCCAATTAATGATGGAAAAACTAAGGCCATACTTATAACTGGTAAACGTCCGGCCTTAAGGATTGATGGCGAGATGAGTTTAACTATGAACGGATCTGACCTTGAACTTGTATCCAGCGTAAAGTTATTGGGTGCAGAAATTGACCATGACCTTTCCTTCACTTCTCACGTAGAGAAAGTTTGTAAAAAACTATCTCAGCGAATTGGTATATTGAAGAAAATAAGATCCTGTCTAACCATGCAACAAAGGTTATTATATTATAACGCTATGATAAAACCTGTCTTAAACTATATCAGTACAGTCTGGACAAGCTGTAATAAAGAGAATCTCGGTCATGTTTTAAAGATGCAAAAAAGACCGGCAAGAGTAATCTGTAATCCGTTTCCAGCCGATAATTTCAGAAAATAAAGTAGAAAACATACTCCGAAAAATAGTTCCATCTTGAACTCAAAATTTGAGAAAAACAAGCGGACACAGTGTTCAATAGTAATATTTCGAATTTATTACAAATTCATCATCAGACTAATTTACAAAAGCTAAACCTAGGTCAATATATAGGCACAAGCGTGGTGACATCATACAGGAAGAATGTGTAGGCGGAAGAAATTAGAGTGTTAATGAGTGATGTGTTATGTCAGGTCAAATAATGAGAGTTCTTTGCTGGCTTTGAGTCCTACGTTTAGTTCTGGTTTTAGAGATTTGATGAAAAGTGCTTCCATTAGTAAAAGTCGGTTTTTGTTAAGTGAATTATTAGCATGTAGTATTTTGTAGTTGTTGACGATGAGATTTATTAACTTGGAAACGCGTATCTGAGGAAGTGTTTTGTCAGTCAAGTCGGTTATGTTTTGTGTGACAGTGTCTTTTGCGTTCTTGCATTGTAAAGTGTTGTCCTACTGCACTGGTGTCATGTTTAGTGGCATGTTCATGATGTCCTTGTTTTGAGGCACCTTTCCGTTTTTCCAATGTAAGAATAGCCGCATCCAGGACAGGTTATTTGGTAAATGGCATTAGAACGGACTAAAGGAGGAATTTTGTCTTTGTTGGATGTGAAAATGCGATCTTTTTAGTGTCATAAATTACTACAAATTTAACCGTTGTTCTAAAACATCGATGTAATTTCTTTAGACATGACTTAACAATATTTTCTCCTTGGGTTCCAAGATAAGACAGGCGAATCCAAATTTTAGGCAAATTATCATCATTGGTTTGCGATTGAGATGAAGAACAGGTTTTAGCAGAAGTACTAACTTTACGTTTAAATTTGTTAATCAGGAAATGTTTCAAAGAATTACGATATCCATTCCACGACATGAAAGACTTAATGTTTTTAACTTGGCTGTCAAATACGTTTTTAGTGCTGCAAATTTTGTGAGCGCGATCAAGGAGTGATCTTATCCATGCAGTTTTTCTTTGAAATGGTTCGAAACTTGTAAAATGGGTGTATTGTCCAGTGTGTGCAGCTTTTCGGTAAATATCGGTTCCATCAGCAGATATTTTTATGTCTAAGAAGTGGACAATGTCATCTGGAAAGGAGTCAGCTGTAAAGTTTAAATTCTTGTCAAAATTGTTGAACGTTTTGAGTAAAGCCGGAATATTAGAAGGTTTGATTAGTAAAAGTGTGTCTTCTACGTATCTTTTATAAAATTTAATGGTACCAGAGTTGATTAAGTTGGAAATGACAGTTTCTTCAAATTCGGTTAAGATTATATTAGCGAGTACAGGCGCGAGAGAGGATCCCATTGAAACCCCATCGATTTGTTTGTAAATTTCATTGTCAAAAGAAAACGGAGTTTTGCTGCAGCAATCTTTGATGAGTTTTTTAAGTGTGTGCTTTTTCAGAGTGGTATCAATTAGCTTCGATTCATAAATACGCTTTAAAATGATGTTGATGGTTCTAGTTAAAGGAACGTTAGTAAACAATGATTCTATATCAAAAGAATCATGTCACCACGCTTGTGCCTATATATTGACCTAGGTTTAGCTTTTGTAAATTAGTCTGATAATGAATTTGTAATAAATTCGAAATATTACTATTGAACACTGTGTCCGCTTGTTTTTCTCAAATTTTGAGTTCAAGATGGAACTATTTTTCGGAGTATGTTTTCTACTTTATTTTCAGTAATCTGTAATGCCCATGGTAAGGCGTCCAGTGTTAAGCTTTTTATCCTTCTTCAATGGGTCCCCTTCTACGAAGAAGCAAAAATAGCAAAATGTTGTCTAGCTTACAAACGCATCAAGAACAAAGTCCCAGCATATATCCAAGATTCCTTAAAGCTTAATAGTGATCAACATACGTGTACCACCAGATACAGTAACAGCAATTTCATTTGTCCCAGGTACAATCGTGAGACTGAAGGCGGGAAGACCTTTGCAGTTACTACCTGCAAACTATGGAACAGTTTAATATTAGATCTTACAAACTCTGTATCATTAAGAGCTTTTAAAAACAATTACTGGAACAATATTTTTAATGAACAGAAAGAACTCCATAATTTTATTGTATAACTTGTTCTAATCAATCTTAGCCTAACTTTTTTATATTATATACGTTTATTTGTATGTTATTTGACTCATATTTTTAGATTGAGGGCCACTAGTTTATTAGTATGTGCTATTCCGTGCTACCCTCATTAAATAGTTTACTTACTTACTTACTGTTGTCATCGTTGCTATTGTCGTTGCTGTTGTTGTCGTCGTTGCTGTTGTTGTTGTTGTCGTTGCTGTTGTTGTTGTTGTCGTTGCTGTTGTTGTTGTTGTCGTTGCTGTTGTTGTCGTTGCCGTTGTTGTCGTTGCCGTTGTTGTCGTTGCCGTTGTTATCATAGCTGTGGTTGTTATAGCAACTACAGTTAAACTGACTTTACGTTTCTTGAAGTATTCTGTAAACGTGCATAACCTTGAAGCATCTTGTAAACATAACCACACCGGCTTTGGTAGTTGAATATATAGGGTCAAGTTCCATTGGAAATATTCCTGGAAAAGATAAACGAGCAACAAAGATAAACAAAGATAAACAAAGATAAACAAAGATAAACAATATTCGTTCGTGTTAATATAGGTAATCATACGCTTTCGAGCTCAATTTGAAATTAATTTGCACAAGTGTGTTTATTTCAGACAGCCCAAAATAAGTAAATTTCTATCTAAAAAGTAAGCGTTCTATAACAAATATTTCAAATTTAATGCGGACACTTCGCATTCAAAACTAATGCCTTTTGATAAATATCCACATGGTTAACATCTCTAGCGTGATTATCTCTTCCAAGAACATTCCTGTTGCGAATATTTAAGGTTAAATTCACTCCTGAAATCTCGAACTCCATTTCTCTAAATATTCAAAAACGGTTCATGTATAAACTTTATATCCTCTCCAGGCGCGGATCCAGGTATTTCTAAACGTGGGGAGCCGATAAAAGTTCTGCGCTTTTCCGTCGTGGTGTACCAAGGTGACGGTACAGTGGCGTCGTTAAAAATTGACGTTGGTCCAACATTTTTGACGGCCAAGCCGTCAAAAATCATCTAGGGGGGTCTGGGGGCATGCTTCCACCGAAAATTTTTAGTTTTAGTGGCTCAGAAATGCATTTCCCGCGATCTCGGTGACGTATTTCACTAACTTACCGCCTTTATGTTCGAATATTTGGAAACTACAGCGATGCACTATATTTTGCTACAAATTCTTTCCTGGTTGACTAACTTTAATAAGTCCGGGCATAAGACGTCGAGGCAACGCTAGTACCTGGCAAAATACGCTAACCATACACGGTTCATTAGTTCGTTCAATCTACGTGCTAGAATTTACATCTGTTATGTTTACCCAAGTAAAAACTACATGCCACCACGTTGAGAGAACAACAGTTTATTAATAGTCGCGATGCACCAGAGCTGGTGACGAAATCGGAAAACACAAACCGAAAACATCGTCGTTATTTTATGATTGGATTCACCCCCTCTTTACACTCCCTCGAAGAAAACAAGGAAGATTACAAATATTAGTCCGACATAATGTCGGATCTGTCAGACCACTGACGACGCCCCTGCTCAGTACTGAATGCCAAGTTACTTGAGAGAGGCTGTGGATGTGTAACTTTCTGGTTACATTACTTGTGGTTATACAGTCTTTATATTGTTTAATTTAATAAAAAAATCCGTACGATAACGAAAAAAGAATATTCAGGTTTATAAAGGAGGAGGAGTGCCGCGCTGGAGACACCTATATGTAGATCCCCCCTTGCTCTCACTTCTAATTTAAGGTAATATCAGGATCTCCTCCAATTAAAGCATCTCCTCCATTGCTAATGCGAAAGGAATCTTTCGCCTTCGTCTTCTGCTAGATTTCCAAAGATTATGAAGAGAGAAAAAGGATCCTTTCTCTCAGACACACAAACGATGTAGTAGAATTAAAGGCATCAACTTTTACCCCCTCTTTGCAACTCAGACTTCTAAAAACAATTCCACAGCGATTATACCATTACAAAGTGATACCATAACTTTAGGGAAATTAGCGATAAACTTCCCCTTTGCCTAGGAAAAATTTGAAAACGTTACAAGAGCTAACGTCCTTGAGACTTTTTCAAATCTTCCCTCATTTGCTTTAATCGCTAATTTTCCTTAAGTCTCGCAATTTCTTTTAATAAAACCCTTCCTTTTATCCCAAGCCCCACTTCGTGAAACTCACTCCAAATATTTTTTTCGTCAATATACACCTACCAGCCAATGAAGCCATGTTGATGATTACGCCACCATTATTCCCAGAATTCTTGTCCATCATCTCAATACCAAACTTGGTAGCATTGATGACCGCCCTCTAGGAAATCAATGGTTCTTGGTTTACCTTTGGGTATCAGTTAGAATAAGGAGCAATTCAAAGTGCACCTAACAAAAAAATGACTTCAATTTTGTTTGAAAAAAGTCCCTTAACTCTTTCCGGTCCATATCCGATTACTGTATTTCATTTTTACTCTGGCTAACCCCGGACGATTTTACTCGTCAATGCGTGACATCTTTGACCGGAAAGGGTTAAAATAATAGGCAGTTCACAAAGCCAAGGAAAGTACCACGCCGCTAGAGAACGTGGTCATGAAATTCTCGGTAAACCATGGCATTTCCTGTAGCTGTGAACCCAAAAAGTCCGTGAACAATTTTTCGTTACGGCCGTGTTCGCAAGCACGTTTGATTAGCAGACAGTGGTGGCATCAGACGGGGTAACAGCCCCTCCATTGAGGGAAACTTAGCCCTCCTGTCGGGGAAAAATTAACAGTTTATCGGTGATTGTCATTGATGATAAGAGATTTATATTTAGTACAAACTACGAATACTTGTTATTAATTTAGTCACGAAAGATAATAGACTCCTCTCTTCATATCAAAAATCTAAAAACAAACACTGTTTCTAGTCAGTTGTTACAATTATTGCTTGCGAAAAATAACATGTTTTCGACCTGCAAATCAGGGAATCATAAAGAGGGCATGGTGCTGATCACTCTGGTTTAGCCCCCTGTGGGGAACGTTAGCTCCTACGTCAGGGAATTTCTGGTGCCACCCCTGTTTGGAGGTAACATCTACAAACGCCATTTAAAAAGCAACAGTGCATAGCAGGCTATGACATAGTGAATGTTATGAATCATGAATAATTAACATATTCAATTCGAATGCTTATTGGATCAAAATAGTTTCTTTGTTCCCCTCTGATTCAAGAAATCTGCATATTGGGTGAAGTGTTTAAGAATACGTTTATTTAACAAAGTTTGATTGACAGAACTTATATAATAGGAAGGAAAAATTGTGGCAATACTGTAGATATACTAGGCAGGAAACATAATTAAAAGATGAATATTAGCACCCAGTAGATTACTTTAAGACATAACGTAATGATTAATCAAAGATTATAAAAAATTTAAGAAGTAAAATTAGTGCAATTGGACAAAATAATATGCTGGATAGGGAGGTCCCCAGTAAAGTAAAGTAAAGTAAAGTATAGTAAATTAAAGTATAGTAAAGTAAAGTAAAGTAAAGTGGAAGCAAAGTAAAGTAAAGTTAAAGTAAAGTGAAAGTAAAGTAAAGTAAAGTAAAGTGAAAGTAAAGTGAAAGTAAAGTGAAAGTAAAGTGAAAGTAAAGTGAAAGTAAAGTGAAAGTAAAGTGAAAGTAAAGTGAAAGTAAAGTGAAAGTAAAGTGAAAGTAAAGTGAAAGTAAAGTGAAAGTACAGTGAAGTAAGGCGAGGTACGGTAAAGCTAGGCTGTTTGCCACAGAGGTCCAGTAAGGACCACCCCTCACGGGTCCAGTGTTACTACAGGAGAAACCAGAGTACCTGGAGAAAATTTGCAATGTTTGAGTCACAATGGACAACACTCTTCTCACATGTAAGCAGCGTAACTTTAATCAGTATATTGAATAGAGATGGAATCAAACCTTAGTCATAGTGGTCAGAGACAAGTGCAGTACCACTGTGCTAAAGCATTCCTTTCCACTGTGCCACTAGCACCCCTTTAACAGTTTCCATATGCCTGTTACTGGATAAATTTTACTGTAATCTACTGTACTTCATGCTGTAAACCTACCAGATTTATATCCAACATTTTATCCCAGTCATCTACTGCAATAATTGCTGCATTGTTTACAATTATGTCTATGCCATTAAATCTGCTCTTAACACTTTCAACCACATCTGAAGAATGAAGACATCAAGACTAAGAATTAGCTGCTACACAGCAATTTTTGAACAAAGAGCCAATAAAGGCAATTTATCATTAGTTTGATGACTGTGCTCCCATACTGTATAAGCCTCCTATGTGACAAATGCTTCCAAATGATTTTTACTTTAGTTAACAAAATAACTCTAAATCCTCACTAATGATAAATGCCCATGGTTATAATCAGTAAAGGGGCAACTTCACCAATCAAATGAATTCAGCAAGTCTGGGGTAAATTTCTTCACTTCATCATTACCCAGTTTTCCACTCAAATTGTGAGGAGCATATATGTGATGATATAGTAGAACAGGATTCTACTATATAGTGAGTTGTAAGGAGAACAAACTAGATGGATCAGAGTACATCTGTACCCTCAGTGACTATACCAGAATATGTGAATTATTGCTTGGTGAGTTGATATATCTTGCATAAAGCTAATTAGTGATGAGAGACATCCTGAAGTATTCAAAATAAAACACAGGAAATGCTAGTTTATGTATGACAAGAAGTGGGGACAGAAATGCTCTGAGCATCTTCCAAAAACAAACCATATGTAGTGACTGTAAAATCTCAAGATAGTCTATATACTGGACTAAACAGGTCATGTCAACACCTAACACTATCCATCACCATTTGTTGTGACAAATCATCGCTAGTCTTGCATTATTTAGTAGATGCTAAAATAGTTTTCCATGTCTGCAGAATGCACTACACAGATGTTGAAATAAGTTGCAATATTTTCTTTTTCAAGCAAATATTTAATTCTGAAAAAGAATGAAATGACTGGAGTCACTCAGAATAACCCAATGAAGGGCAGGTACCCACCTGGTGAATCTAGTTGTCTAATTCTTGCCAGCATAAAAGTCAAATATTCACCCTTCTCCCTAAATTGATTATCTAGGTTGGTAGTTAACCCATTAAGAGGAGACAAGTCTCTGTCCCCTGAATCAATTTTTTTGGCATTAGCCATACAATACTCTAAAATGCAGGCTTGTCCCTTAATGGGTTAAGATCATGAATGTAACTTCAAAAAGCTTTTTCTCAGGTAGACTTTGCATTGGGTTGGCCTATTAACCTATTTCTCGGTATGGAAGGCCAGCTGGGAGATGAAATAAAACCATCTCAGGTTGGAAAGCATTGATGCAATGAGATTGCCAACTGGAACATTCCCTCTGATGAATAAAATTGTCTGGTATCAGTGAGTATAAAATTACAAAAAGACCTTCTTAACAAGGAAAGGCTTAGGACAACCAGCTACTGAAACCCTGTTCATCTAATTCAGCTCATCATACTCCTTAAAAGAACTTGATGTGCTTTCTTCTACTACCATTTCCAGAACACATGACATTTGCACTGGCTGCTTAACATTAACCAGGCATAAAACTGACTACCTTTAAGCTGGTTCTTGTCAGCAACGTCACAGTGTCTGTACACAGTTCTTCCTTCCCCAAACTCATGGTCTAATATCTCTTTTAAGGCTTCACCTTTAGCATCATTTATGTCGAGATTTGCCACCTTTAAAAGACAAAAATACACCAAGAATGAAGATTTAAATGTTTCCTGACAAAAATCAACTCACAGTTAGCTAAAAATTTTGGCTAGTATTTCATTATCATACAAATGAGATATCCCCACAATGTCATTCCTGGGGAATTTTAAGGGTTGGTAGTGAGATGAAGAAAAACTTTGTTAAAGGACAGGGATCATATAACAACATTTTCCAAGATTAGATTCCTCAAGTTATTCAAATTAAAAATCTTAGAGTAAAGTGGATACCAATTCTAAAGACATTGCTTGGTGTTGTCCTGAAACAGATGGTAATGTTTTCCAGGTTGTGAACAATTTTCTCATAAGCTCCAGCTCTTTTCTTTGCCAAGCTACGGACTACTCAAATGTCCTTTGGCTAAGGTTGTTATCACTATTTCATAAAGGGATTGGTAAATTTTTATTTTTGGCAGCTGGCTTTCAGGTCACGATTTCCCATCTGGTATAAAGATCTTTAGAATGAACTAATGACAAAACCGTCTAAAGGTGCGGGCCTAACAAAAGAAGGGGAAGTCGGATTCAACCCTCCACTGCTATCACAGTGTTATCAATGTAAAAAATAAGCGAGCGCGATTGATCGCGCACGCCAGAGTAGGTTTTCATATGTGGGGAGCTCGATTTGTTTAATTTTTCTTTGATTTTTCTATAATAAACCAGCGCGCGTTCGCGTCTCCATTAACAAAGGAATTATTACCTATATTAGTTTTTGGAATACTTACGCAAATTCGAACCATCGTCATAAAAAATGACATGAAACTTACTTCAAGTATTTACTTGTTTCTTAAACAATAAATAGGATGATTCTAAATTTTTAAAGATGGTTTTTATCGGTTAAATCATTACAAGAATATATTTTGTAAACGGAATGTAACAAAATAGTTCGTAATTTTCCTACGGATGTTGAATGTTTGACGTAATAGACTGACAGTCTCGTTATCGAGTGACATTTCTCGCGCTTTTCTATGGCCATGGTCCAGTTGTTCAAAAGGTGATTAGCTTAATCCAGGATTAGCGAAAAATCTGTGGACAATTTTCCGATCATGCTGCCGAGAAAAGTTGGAACTTTCCTTCACGGGTTTCGGGTGCATACAAGAAGGTTTTAAGTTGTGAAATCTGAACTAGATTGTTCAATCAAAATAAACGAAACCAAAACAGATTAACTGGTAATCCTAGATGAGTGCTAATCGTGGTTTCAACATCCAGCCCCTGGTGTTTTTATAAAAAATAGATGACAAAGTTTGTCTGATTTGTTTAGCATCGTAATAAGGTTCATTTGCAGAAGAACCACGTACGGTGCGACAGGACAAAAGTAGTGCAAGCAAGAGCTATAAACTGGAAAAATGGTTTTATATATTTCTCTTCACATGTGGCGAGCGTGATTTATAGTAATTCGCTTCTTGGCGAGAGGGAGGCGAAGTTGGGAGCGTGCGGGCGAGCGCATCGATACCAGTGCACAAACATCAGAAAGTTGCACGAGAAAGCCATTACAACTGTCGATACAATGGTGATATTTAAGAGTAATTAAGTAACTCCCTAGTAGGGGGCACACCCCAGGAACACATTTTGTTATGCATGTATTCTTTTAACGTCATTAAAACACCACACTCTCACATGTCCGTCATAATTATGATCTCCGGAATGCTGTAACTTAACTTGTAATTTGTCACTAAAACTTCGCATGACTGAGATAGTTTAACCAATGAGATGGTGAGTGAAAGTTACCAAATTTGCACTAGTATGAGACATAACACAGTGTATTAGATCAAATTATATACTACATGACATCAAGTTGACCCTCTCGACGGGTCACGCGTCTTGTTAATTTCTCGACTCTCCAGCTTTTGATAACAATATCATTCGAAATATCTTTCTTTTTACAATTCTTGATACTTCGGCAGTATTTGGTGTCTGTTCAGAAAATTAAGCTTTAGTGGTTCTACGACATCGTGTTTCTGACGGCGTTACGTTTGAACCATAAAACGTGTAGCAACAACTCACCAGGTTTGCAATTATGCACTTTGAACCATTTATGTTCAAAGGATATCATTTATTCGACTCAACAATGTTACCGTGCTATGAACGTTAAACGATAACTTTGCAATTAACCTACACTGCCGAAGTCAACTGAAAAATGTTGACTCGAGCGGGATTTGAACTCGCACCTTCGGTATACCGGTCCGCCGCTCTACCTGTTTAGCTATCGAGTCCACAGGGATTGGAGGCGAGTTTTTATCCATATTTATATTTTTGTGAAGTTATCATTTCATAATACCCTGAGGATGATTCTCAAATAGAATACAAACGTTAAAGTTGTTAGGATGTTAGAATCTAACAGCGCGTGTTAACTCTTTTCTTCTCCAAACAGGACATTTTTTGCCCTAGCTATGACCAGACGGCTTTGCTCGTATAAGCCAGAGGGTGCCATCTGGAGAGGAAAGTACATGTCACACAACATCACAAATCACTAAGCGCGTTCTTACCTTCGCTCCTCTTCGAAGTAAAGCATAGATAATTCCTTTCCCAATTCCTTGGCAACCTCCAGTCACGATGGCAACCTTCTCGGCGATTTTCATCACAGTTTGAAGAGAAGAGGAAAAAGTTAAATCTTTTTAAAAGCAAAGAACGTGACTTGTGCACTGGACTACCGAATGCGACCGGGACCCTGGATCGAGAGGTACTCAAAAGCGGAAGTTCCCTGACTACTTCGGCGGTATCTTCTATTTTGTTCCTTTTCTTTATTATATTAGCAGTTTAAATAAAGTTTTACTGCTACCACCTCTAACGCTCCCACTTCCACGCCCAGTATCACTTCCACTACCAATTCACTACCATTGCCATTTCCACTGTCACTACATTTTAAATACTTTTACCTCAACACTTAGCCTTCGCACTACCATTACCACTCGCACTATGCAGTCGCTGGTTCAGCAAATACCGATCCAAAGGTCGGTATTTGAAATTGATAAAATATGTTTATTTGTTCTCGACTATCTTTTGCAAAAGCTTATACCTTTATGTAATGTTTAAAAAACGAGCAGGAGTGCTTTATCGGATATAAAACACGAGGCGGAAGCCGAGTGTTTTGGGTCCGATAAACCACGTACTGCGAGTTTTTTGAACGGCTTATAAATCAAAACATTTTATTCGCTAATTCCTTACGTAAGTTTGGCAATTTCTGTTTTCTAAGGCGAAAAATATTGAGGAAAATTTGAAGAGAAATTCGAGATAAAGTCACACGTCTCTTCATCACATATAAAGGCACGAAACGGTTATGATTTCCTTTTGTAATTTCCTTTTGAATTATTAATGAGTTTTTTAAATAGCTTTAAAAACCTTGCTGTGTTGAAGGTTATTCAAAACTATTTAAAACACCTCCACTTTTCAGTCTCTCGCTAAACTCATTTAGCGGCTAGGCTCATCCCTTAGACGTGTAAAATCGTCTGGCGTTAGCCAAAGTAAAATACTAAAGTGCGCCCTTGACTCTTAACCCTTTTTTATTCTCTTTTGGTTTTCGCTTTGTTCTTTCATTTGATCTATTCTTATAATTTGTTGTTGTGGAACAACCACATGCAGGAAAGGGTTAATGGGTTAATTATGACAATTACTGTTGCTGTTATGCTACATTTCTATTACTAAAAATTCCCACACACTTTTGAATTCGTGGCACACGGCGCAGGCCTACAACAACAATTGCGCCCAATGAGAACAATTAACGAGTTGACTAGATTGTGTTTGAAAAAAAACTAAAAAACTCATGAAAATAGAGTTTTCCTCTCTGAGCTGACAATGACATGGAAGTCGCGAGAATATTCCGCAGACGAAGCTAGTCAGGCTCACAATTTGGCCTTTGAGAAACTGTGTTTTCGTATGCCAGATTTCTGTGTGACAGTGATTACATTCCCGACCAACGTGTCATCCTCAATGGTCTGCACCACAGCACTAGCCACCATATCGATTCTAAGAAGAAAATTCAATAAGTATCCTACTGTTTTTCTTTTTTTTTATTTATACTGGATAACCTTACTACCCCAACAAAAGCGCATCGTAGGTAAGTATAAATCGACGGTCACAAATGTGATAAAGGATTCAAGTTGGTGAGTGAAGGTTATTGTCATCTTTTGTTTAAAGGGGGTCATTTAAGCTCCAGTTTTGAAACAAAGACTACACAGGTCTTCTCCATACTACCAGTTGACACTGTCGATTTATCAGACTAAAAACACACGGTGTCTCCCTTGAAAGGCTTCTCCGCTTCACCCGCTCCCCCAGTCTGTTGCTCAAAATAACCTCAAAGTTGTTTTTACTGCTATTTCCGCAGCCTGGCTAACGATAGAAAGCGATCAACCAACAAATATCGGCGATGATTTTGGATCATACTGCCACTTTTTTAATTGAAACAACTGAGACCAAGTAAACGCTGAACAGTCTGTGACTATATTTACGCGACAGTTCCGACGTTCTTGACCATTTTCTCCATCGTTTCCTGGCGTCTTTCATATCCTCGTTTGACCATGTCCGTTTCAGCAACATAAGCTGGGCAAATACAGTTGACTCTTACACCATGAGAACGAGCCGCAGCCTGTATAAGGAAATTGGAGAACAAGCTAAGATACCATTCACAGGGACATAGCAAAGTTGTCCCCTTGGCATTTTGTATTCACGGCAGAAAGTCGGCAAATACGGCTCCACCATATGCTTGTCGATCGTTACTACATCTGCTGTGCAATTTATTCAATCAAACCCATGTGTCAAGAAATTTCCTTTCCTTTAAATTTTGCCTAAAATTCTGAAAACATGGTTTTTGTAGAAGTCAAGAACTACGTTTCAAACATGTTTATGACATTCATAAGAGACATGGTGATTGGTTAGTTCTATGACGAATGTGTAAATGAATAAGTTTGCAAAGTTTGTAATACGTTTTACTCATTATTCAAGTCTACATACAAATCAATGGTAAGTGAGTTTATACTACATAAGTAATCATATTGAAACATACAGAAATTGTGGGTGTCAAGTGACAGGCTGATTGCCCTGAGACATTTGAGTTTGAGCAAGGTAGCTAAAATTAAGAACTAGAAAACGTGTTGGAAGCATGCAGCTGAGTTGAAATAACACGAGGTAGTGTGGGGTGTCAACTTTGACACTTAGTTGGGCCAGATGTGCTAGCCCCGATAAGACATGTGACCCCGGACGTCCTTCGCGCTATGATACTCGGAAAGACTTTCTGAGTTCCAGATATGAAGAGCATGGGAAAAATTCATGCAAATATAGGGAAAAACCCCCCTGAACTATATCCTATGGCCATGCTCCATGGCTATGATCGTTCAAACTTACGTCTAGTTTAAGCTTTAGAATAAGCCAATTTGAAGGAAAATAAATAAAAACTAAAAACAGTCTTTTCCTGCAAAATGTGCGGTCGAAATTTGTTTCGACAGCTACTCACCAGCCGTACTGACTTGCACACGAATATCCTGCACTGAAATAGTTTACTAATCTATCTACTTGTCTAATACCGAAGCATTAGTACGATAGCTTTTCAGGAAACCCACTTCTCATGAAAATATGTTTAAATTTCTGAAGAACTGAACGAAAAATATCATAGGTTGAGCAAATATTAAAGCAACGGCTAAATAGTACTGTAGCTCAATTTTTTGACCGTTGGATCAGGTTCAGGATTAGAGTCCTATTTGGGTCTCAGAAAATTCTCCTCAGTATCACAGCTCGATAAACGTATTTAAAAGTGGTTGAAGTTAATGCTGAAGTTAAGTTGAAGGTTGAAAGTAAGAAGAAGGTTGAAGTTAAGTTGAAGTTAATACTGGTTTTTTACTTATTTCATTGCGTCATTTTTATATAAGAGTTTCAAATGTTACCATCAATTTATCATTGGTGTTGTTCTTGTAGCTGTTAATGTGGTTGTTTCTATTGCTGTTGTTATCATCATTGCGTTTGCCGTTGTCGCCATAGTTAAATTGATTTTACGTTTCATAAAGCGTCGTGTAAACGTGCATAACCTTGAAGTATCTTGTAAATATAACCACACCGGCTTTGGTAGTTGAATACATCGGAACAATTGGATGGGGAAATATTCCTAAAACAGCAAAACAAGGGGAGACTGGTTAATGATGTTCGGAAGGAACAGAGAAAGAAAATTTTCTATCGAAAAAAATAAGCGTTCTATCAGGGTGGTGGAATATTTTTTACAAATTGAAAGAACATTCCTACTGTGAATTTTTAAAGCCAAATTCACTTCTGTAATGTCGAGCTCCCGTCTTCTAAGTGTTCAAAACGGCTCATGGGGAAAAACTTATATCTTCAAATTTCTGATCAAAGGTAATACAAAGATCTCCTCCAATTCAAAGATCTCCCCTATTGCTCATACAAGAGGGAACTTTCGCCTTCGTCTTGTACAAAACTTCTCCAACATTTACATGAGAGAAAATCAGAAGAAAAACGACCTCCTCTCTCGTACACACAAGCTGTGTTGTAGAAATAAAGGCGTCAACTCTTGCCCTCCCTTTCTCGCGATTATAGTATTACAAAAGGATACCATAACTGGGGAAATTAGCCAATAAGTTTCCCCTTTGCTGAGGGAGGATTTGTAAACGTTGCATGGGGTAACGTTGTGCAAGCTTTCACAAATCTTCCCTCTGCTGTTTTAATTGCTGATTTCCCTTAATTCACGCTATCACTTTGAATAAAATCCTTCCTCTTATCGCAAACCATATTTCGTGAACCCACTCGACATAATTTTCTGAACAATATACAGCTACCAGCCAATGACGCCATGTTCACGATTACACCACCATTATTCCCAGAATTCTTGTCCATCATCTCAATACCAAACTTGGTTGCATTAATGACCGCTCTCTAAGAAAACAATGGTTCTTGGTTTATTTCTGGGTATTACATAGTAGAACAATATACAGAGTCAGGAAAAATGATCGTAATTTTGTTTGAAAGAATCTCACACTCTCTTCAATCCGTAACCAACTTTTTAATTTTAGTCTGGCTGAAGCCAGACGATTTTACTCGTGAAGGGGAGAAGTCCGGGACCGGAAAGGGTTAAAATAACGAACTCAAAAAGCGAAGAATAGTACAACGTTCCTAGAGAAGATGCTTACGAAATTTTCGGCAAACTGCTGCATTTCACCTCAGTCTCACACCTTGAAAAGTTGAATAGTACATGTACCAGTTGAAAAAAACGTGGCAAAAAGATGAATGTCATCTGTTAAAGGAAAATTAAGGGTTCCACGTGCAATTAGGACAAGAGTCAGGACAAGTAATTATGACAATCTTATTACTATAATTGTATTCACAATCATCATCATCCCCGAAGTCATCATCATCCCCGAAGTCATCATCATCGTCATGACCACCGTTGTTGTTATCATCATGATCATCATCGTCATCACCATTAACATCATCATTAACACCGTCATCATTGTTATCATCGTGATCATCATTGTCATCACCATTAACATCATCATCATCACCATCATCATTGTTATCATCGTGATCATCATCGTCATCACCATTAACATCATCATCACCATCATCATTGTTGTTATCGTCGTGATCATCATCGTCATCACCATCAACGTCATCATCGTCATCGTCATCCCCATCACCACCATCGTCAGGATTTTGAAAAGCTAAAAACAGTCGCCTAGTGGCTCGTGCTTTTTACGCTTCTAAAGTCTCGCAACATCCCGCGTGTTCGGATCACAGTATCCAAACCCGGGAATCCATTTGGTATTTATTAAGTACGTCACAAAATAAGCCTACCAGATTTATTTCCAAAATTTTATCCCAGTCATGAAATCCATCAATTGCTGCATTGTTTACAATTACATCTATTCCGCCAAATCTGCTCTTCACACTTTCAAACATATCTAAAGAATGAAGAAATCAAGAGCATGAAAGGGCTGTTTCGCTGCAATTTTCTGAACAAGGAACAAGTAAAGACAATTTATCATTAGTTTGATAACTGCACTCCCCATACTGTTGCAGGTATAAGCACCTGATGTGGCAAATGCTTCCTGGTGATTTTTACTTAAGTTAGATAAAATAACTCTAAGTCCTCACCGATGAAAAATCTGCAGTTACTAGTAAATTGGTAAATGTGCCAATCAAATGCATTCAGCAACAGTATGGGGTAAAATGCCTCCCCAACATTAGTACCCAGTTTTCCACTGAAATTGGGGAGAGGGGACACTACCTAAGGTGATATGGTAGAATCACATTCTACAAAAGAGAGGGTGTGAGTTGTGAGCAGGAAAGATTAGATGGATCAGAGTACTTAACCTATCAACTCAGTGACTATACCACAATATGACATGTTGTTTGGTGAGTTGATGTAATTCTTATATAAAGCTAAAAAGTGACGAGAAGCATCCTGAAATATTCAAGAAGATACAAGAAATGCTAGTTTATGCACGTAATACAACAGCTGGGGACAGAAGTGTTCTAAGCACCTCCAAAAACAAACTTTACGTACACTAAACTGGTAATGCAATGCAACCTCAAGGTAACATTGATCAGACCATAGACCTTTTATCAACACCTAACACTATCCATCACTGTTTATTCAGCTTTGCTTTGATAAAACATTACTGGTTTCACATTATTTAGCATGGTAAATGCTACAGCAGTTTTTCAACACATCTCCAAAATGCAGTACACAGCTGCTGAAATAATTTTCAGTATTATGCTTTCCACACAAATACTAAGAATGAAATTACTGGAGTCACTTTGAGGGGTATGCACCCAGCCCATTGAAGGGTACTGGTATGCACCCACCTGCCCAAAGAGCTTGTCTACTTTTTACAAAGAATTAAGTAAAAAGCTCACCTTTCTGCATTAATGGGCTAACTAGGTGGGCAGCTAACCCATTCAGGGCATACAAACCTCTATTTTTTGAATTAATACACTCTTAATGGGTTAAGGAGATGTTTAATTCTCTAACACCCTGGGCTCATCCCTTTGACAAATAAAATTATTTGGCATTATCCAAAGTAAAATGCTCTGACATTAACCAAAGTAGAATACTAAAGTGAGCCCTTGGCCCTTCATGAGTTAACCCTGTCATTGCTTAGTGGACCAACTGACATATTAAGTAAAACCTTGTACCATAAGCCATAATAAAATTTAATACCAAATAGTTATCTCAGATTAAAATTGGGTTAATGCAATGAGATAGCCATCTGGCACCTTCCTTCTGATGAATAAAATCATCTGGTATTAGCATTGAAGTATAAAATTAGAAAAAAGGCCAACAAGGCAAACCAGCTATTGAAACCCAATTCAGTTCAGTTAATCTTATTCCTTAAAACACTTCCATTACACCTCCTCCTACCACCATTCCCACAACACAGCATTTGAATAAGCTGTTCTACATTATCCACACATAAAAGTGACTAAGGTACCTTTAAGCTGGTTTTCGTCTGCAACATCACAGTGTCTGTACACAGTTCTTCCTTCCCCAAACTCATGGTCTAATCTCTCTTTTAAGGCTTCACCTTTAGCATCATTTATGTCAAGAATTGCTACCTTCAAACAAAAATACATTTTCAACGAAGATTTAAATGTTTCTTAATCAAAATTAGGTAATAATTAGCTTAAGTTTAATTAGCATTTGATTATAATGAAAACAAGGGGATTGTCAGCCAGATGGATAAAAAGAAAAAAAAGAAAAAAAAAGAAGAAAAAAAAAAAAAAAAAAGAAAAAAGAAAAAGCTTTGGCCAAAGATTTAGGTCATGTAACAAAATTTTAAATGTGTTTTAGATTCCTCATGTTATTCAAATACATAATCTTTGTGTAAAGTAGATATCATTTCTAAAGACAGTTTTTGCCATGTCATTTCTTTGCTTGTCCACCAATTCCTTGAATGTCCTAGGAAGAGTTAGTATCACTACTTCATAAGGAGTTGGATATATATAATTTTTTTTCCTTTTTGGCAGCTGACTTTTAATCAACAAATGCCAAAACTGTCTAAAGACAGAAGGCTAGCAAAGCGGGGAAGGTTGGACATTCCACTCCCCATTGCTATAACAAACATCAAAAAGCTGCACCAGAAGCAACAAGAATCATAAGTGATATTTGACAGTGAACATACAGGAGACACCAAAATCCCCCATACAGGTGACACTCAATATTATTCTGCCTTAAAGGAAAATTTCTTCCTACATGCATGTCTAAAGAACTAAATATAGTTAAAAGATCTATTTTTAAGATGGTGATCATGGATTTTTATTTAAAATAATCTTAAAAAGGAAAAAAAAATTTATGCAACTATTCATTCTTTACTTAATAAATATGATATTAAAAGAAGCCTATATGACTGCTTTACTGCAACTGTGACTACCATTTTTAACTTAATTAAAATATCACATTCTTTAATGTCCATCATATTTATGTTCCCCAGGCTGCTATAAAAGTAACCTGCAGCTTGTTAGTAAAAGTCTTCATGACTGAGATGGTGTGACCAATGGAATAAAGGAGTGAGATGGTGAATGAGAGTTACCAAACTAGTGCTAGAATGAGGCATAACATAATTTATTACATCAAACTATATACTATGCAACTTCATGTCATGTTAGTTACTTGACTTCTCAGTTTGAGTAGGTTATAGCACAATTTTAAGTGCAATTTGAAATCAAGCTATTACCTAGAACATATGTTACTCCAGTTAATGCCAGACAATTTTACTTATCAAAAGGATGAGTCCTGCCCCTTAATGAGTTAATGGCTACCTCCTTAACTTATTAAAGGGCAGGGTTCATCCTCTTGGTGAATAAAATCATCTGGCATTAGCCAGAGTGTGCCTAAAACTCTTAATGGGTTAAGAAGGGTCTTAACTCATTAAAGGGCAGGGCTCATTCCTTCGATGAGTAAAATCTTCTGGTGTTAGGGAGAGTAAAATGATAGTGTGTCCTTGCCCCATAATGGGTAAACCCATCAAGAAGCAAAGGTGCACTTTAGTATTTTACTCTGGCTCACATCAGATGATTCTATTTGTTGAAGGGATGAGCCCAGCAATACAGTACTTAAAACATTAATTCAATGCAAATTACTGTACTACATTTTTTTAGGCACTGTGTTACCTTGAAACTACACTGCTCTAAGCCTATCAGATTTGAGAAACATTTTCATGTCTAGTATTATCAAGGTAACTCTACTGTTCAGAATGTTTTATTTTAGTTTTTGAAGATCTCAGTGGTTGGTGGTTTCTTGTCAAAGGATAAAGCTTTAGTGGTTTTACATGTTTCTGACGATGCCATAGCATGGGATGATACCACGTAGTACCAACCAGCTGGATTTGCTATAATGTATTTTGAACCATGTACGTTGCCAACGGGTACCATTATTCGACTTAACAATGACACTGTACGATAAATGTTGAAGTTATAATAGTGTTAGAAGTTAACAGCGCGTGTTAACTTCTTTCCTTTTCAGACAGGATTTTTATTGCTCTAGCTAAGATCAGATGGTTTCGTTTGTCTCAACCACAGGGCGCCATCTGGAGAGTAAAGTGTCACACAACGTCATGAATCACTTTACGTGTTGGTACCTTGGCTCCTCTTTCAAGTAAAGCATAGACAATCCCTCTCCCAATGCCTTGACAACCTCCTGTCACGATAGCAACCTTCTCGGCGATTTTCATGACAATTAGAAAAGAAAAAGAGAGAAAAAAAAATTACACTTTTTTTAAATCACTGCTACAGTTAGACTGACTTGTGAAATACCGTAGCTTACCGAATGCGACCCGGAACCTGGATCGAGAAATATTCAAAAGCGGAAGTTCGCTGACTTCTGTGACGATATCTTCTATCTTGTTTCATTTCTTTATTATATCCAATCATGTCTTTCCATTCTGTTCCATTCCAATCATTTCGACTTTACTATATTATATTCCCCGACTCTATTCAAATTCATGCCATTCTGCAGCTATTTATAACATTTTAAAGTTAGCGCGATATTTGGTTCAACGGTACACAACACTTCGTCACCCAACTTGAGCTTGTCAAGGGAAAATGGCGCTTAGAGTCCTACCGTAGTACACCAGAGGCCTTCTAATTACCCTATATCCCCTTCTAGGCTCATTGCTACGTCGGACTGGCCAGCCCAGCTAACCGGGTAGTCCAGTTTCATGAAAAGTAAGACGGATGGGATTGGGCCCATAATCAGGCCCCTATGTCAAAATCGTCCGGGCCGTTTTGAGGTAGCCAGTCCGTCTATCCCTCTAAAACCGTTTTTGCACTGGCGAATAAACTCATTCGTCATATCCTTCTGTCTTACTCTTTGTCATGTTTTCCTCTAACGAGGAGAAACCCGACTCAACCCTTTCGTGCAGCATTTTTGTAAAACATTTTTTGCTTCTTTCACTGTTGTACTCTTGTTCTTTTTGAACCATGTCGTTTTTGTGGAGTAACGGCATGTGCGAGTGAGTTAAAACTGTCGCGTACTGACTTTTTTTGGACCAACTGAAATGCAACCAAATGATAATCCAGATTAATTATTGCAACGTTTTATTCAATCTAACAGTTACGAAAACAAATGATAAAACATAAAACCTAACGTAATATTTTATCCCAACACCAATTCCAAGTTATTTACAAACTATAGATCTACTGATATTCCTGAATTGTACAACCCCAAGAAAACCCTCACTGAACTCGTAAGCAAACTTTTCCGACGATTTTAGCAATCACGAATATCGTCCCATTTTCTCCTGCAATTGAAGTAAGTTATATATACACGCATTAAGTTAACTTCATTATTGCTATTGGCACTAAGCTAACTAAAACCAATCACTTGCGTTTCTGGGCGCTGAACTTCATTTTGCTGTCGTTGTTGCAGACGGGTTTACCACACAGTTACCCGTCGCTTGTAAGTGCTTCGGGAAAATAATATCACCAGTGTCGCATTTTGAAAGGACACTAAATAATGAGCAAAAGGACTATAAATGAGCCGAACATCTATGGATCAAAACACGCTGTTACACCATAATTCATTTTTTCATGTTTTTATTTCTCTTTTCACGCTCAGCTCTATCCTCTCCACCGCTAGTCGGTCGGCGTATCGAGAGATGTACGACGGGGGTAGAACCCAGAGGGACGCAACAAATCTGGGGGATCACAACAGCTTTTGGGGGCTACAACTAGTTTTCTCTAGGAGAATTGGAGGGAAAGGCACTGATCCTACTTCTTCTGACAGTTCCAGATAGTTCTGGTAATTATATAACAGCAACACTCGTGTCGGAAGCAGTTGGATATTTTTTCAGAAAAGCAAGTAATGTGAGGAAAAATAGATCGACACGCGCGATAAAACTTTTTTCCCCGCATGAAACGGCCATGCAAATGATAGACTTAACGTTGACTCTTGACCAAACAAGACACCGCAAATTTTGACTTGAATTCGCTTCTATTGACTTGCAGCAAGTTTTCACAGGTTTTAAACTTTATGACAATGTTACGTGTCATATACGAGGTCGCTTGTTAACGAACAGAAAATTGCTTGAGTGTCTCTGTGCTGTGATAGAAACATGAAGGACAACATTTAAACCGGAGAAATGCCTAGTGGAAACACGAGGCGTAGCCGAGTATTATCTGGTATTTTTCCGGTTGAAATGGCGTCATAAATGTTTGTATCACTGTACAGAGACACGAAAGCTAATTTCTATTTGTTTTATAAAATAATCAAGGTTTTTTCGAATGTTCGTGACGTCATCCATGTCTCTGTTCTTTAATACAAAATGAAAATAACGTCATTCATGTCCCTGTACTCTAATAATAAAATTAAAACGTCACGGTACCTCTGTACTGTGAGTCTCGTTCAATCAGAGCGTGTGAAGGACGCACGTTATTTTATAATAAGTTATTCGAATGATGAAAATCAATGCCCAGCAAAAAATTCTTAACACAGGCATATTTGTGTCAAAAGGTTTATTGAGATCTAACGTTTCGTTGCTTAAGACGCAACATCATCAGAGAATGAGAAAAAGACGATGAGACAATCATTAAAATATTATTACAAAGCTAATTAGCATAAATTTGGCGTTTGAGAGGAAATAGGAAGTGATGAGATGTCAGAGGTGGCGAAGAGGGTACAGGCAATCAGAATAAGGAAAGAGGAATTGAGCTTGATTGTGAGTTGAGGGTAGGATTAAGTTTGTGGATGAGTAAGCTTTCCCTGATGAGGAGTTCATGAGTGATTGATGAAGAGGAGTGAGAGAGGATGGTGAAATCGTCTGATGTAGTGGGATGGCCAGTGTCGTGGTGATGTGATAGAATGTTTGTTGTGGAGGGGTTAGCACGCTCTTTGCCAGTAATGGCTGAGATACCCAAGTGATTGGAAATCCGTGTGTGGAGAAGTCGGCTTGTTTGGCCTACATACGACGCATTACAGCATCGACACTTAAAAAGATACACAACACGGGATTTTAAACCATTGGGCATCCTGTCCTTAAAAGAAAAGAAGTGTGCTAGGCGGAGCGACGGACGGAAAACAAAACGAATAGAGATATAAGGGAAGGCCTGTGAGCAAAGCTTACGGATTTGTGTTCGAATCTGGAGGCTGTGTTGTCCAGTGAAGGGAAGGCAGAAGTATATAATCTTTTTAGGTGCAAGGGGAACTTTGGGTACGGGCGAAAATTTGTTGTCTAAAAAACGGCGAATACAATTGTCTAGAAAATTTCGGGGGTAGCCGTTGAGAGAAAATAGTTTCTTAAAATTATCAAGTTCGGAGTGAAAAGTAATGTAGGTCGAACAAACGTTAAAATAGCGATTTAAAAGAGACATAACTAGACCTTTTTTGTAGGTAAACGGAATAAAGCTATCAAAATTTGTATATAGGCCGGTAAAGGTGGATTTGCGAAAGACGGAGGTGGTGAAAGAGCCATTGTCTCGTTTGATTTAAACATCAAGAAATGATAATGATTTGTTAATTTCATTTTCAACAGTAAAAACAATATTAGGGTGCTGACGGTTTAAAAGTTAAGAAAAGCGTTTATGTGGTTATTGGAACGAAACAATAAGAAGCAGTCGTCAACATATCTACGATACAAAACAGGTTTAAAGTCAGACGGACAGAGTTCAAGCCAATTTTGTTCATGCCATGAGAGAAAAAAATCCGCAAAAAGCGGTCCCAACGGAGACCCCATGGCTACACCATCTATTTGTTCGTAGATAACACCGTTAAATAAAAAACGACAATTTTTAACAGATAATTGTAAAAGTTTTGTAAAATCAACTCTATTGAAACCATGAAAATGTGTGCAGTTGGAGAATAATTTGGTAACAATGATGTCAATCGTTTCATCCAAAGGGATGTTGGTAAAGAGGGACTTAATATCAAAGCTTGCCATGATTAAATTATCAGAATTAAAGTTGGAAGAAAGTAGATCATTGACGAAAGAAAAGGAGTCACTAACCAAATAATTACCTGAAGAGAACTACAACTAGATGGAGATCCAGCGTCCCTCTCAATTAAACGGGAAAATAAAGTTAAGACTTTTCTTCGCATGCTCAAGAAAAATGGAACGATATCCGAACTCATTTACAACAAACTTTTTCCTTCCGGCTCTCGACCGGGCATTCTCTATGGATTACCTAAAGTTCACAAAGCTGGCGTTCCCCTTAGACCCATCCTCTCATCTATCGGCACTCATGCTTATGCTCTGGCCAAGTTTCTCGTCCCTCTCCTTCGTCCGTTCTCTTCAGGTAATTATTTGGTTAGTGACTCCTTTTCTTTCGTCAATGATCTACTTTCTTCCAACTTTAATTCTGATAATTTAATCATGGCAAGCTTTGATATTAAGTCCCTCTTTACCAACATCCCTTTGGATGAAACGATTGACATCATTGTTACCAAATTATTCTCCAACTGCACACATTTTCATGGTTTCAATAGAGTTGATTTTACAAAACTTTTACAATTATCTGTTAAAAATTGTCGTTTTTTATTTAACGGTGTTATCTACGAACAAATAGATGGTGTAGCCATGGGGTCTCCGTTGGGACCGCTTTTTGCGGATTTTTTTCTCTCATGGCATGAACAAAATTGGCTTGAACTCTGTCCGTCTGACTTTAAACCTGTTTTGTATCGTAGATATGTTGACGACTGCTTCTTATTGTTTCGTTCCAATAACCACATAAACGCTTTTCTTAACTTTTAAACCGTCAGCACCCTAATATTGTTTTTACTGTTGAAAATGAAATTAACAAATCATTATCATTTCTTGATGTTTAAATCAAACGAGACAATGGCTCTTTCACCACCTCCGTCTTTCGCAAATCCACCTTTACCGGCCTATATACAAATTTTGATAGCTTTATTCCGTTTACCTACAAAAAAGGTCTAGTTATGTCTCTTTTAAATCGCTATTTTAACGTTTGTTCGACCTACATTACTTTTCACTCCGAACTTGATAATTTTAAGAAACTATTTTCTCTCAACGGCTACCCCCGAAATTTTCTAGACAATTGTATTCGCCGTTTTTTAGACAACAAATTTTCGCCCGTACCCAAAGTTCCCCTTGCACCTAAAAAGATTATATACTTCTGCCTTCCCTTCACTGGACAACACAGCCTCCAGATTCGAACACAAATCCGTAAGCTTTGCTCACAGGCCTTCCCTCATATCTCTATTCGTTTTGTTTTCCGTCCGTCGCTCCGCCTAGCACACTTCTTTTCTTTTAAGGACAGGATGCCCAATGGTTTAAAATCCCGTGTTGTGTATCTTTTTAAGTGTCGATGCTGTAATGCGTCGTATGTAGGCCAAACAAGCCGACTTCTCCACACACGGATTGCCGATCACTTGGGTATCTCAGCCATTACTGGCAAAGAGCGTGCTAACCCCTTTACAACAAACATTCTATCACATCACCACGACACTGGCCATCCCACTACATCAGACGATTTCACCATCCTCTCTCACTCCTCTTCATCAATCACTCATGAACTCCTCATCAGGGAAAGCTTACTCATCCACAAACTTAATCCTACCCTCAACTCACAATCAAGCTCAATTCCTCTTTCCTTATTCTGATTGCCTGTACCCTCTTCGCCACCTCTGACATCTCATCACTTCCTATTTCCTCTCAAACGCCAAATTTATGCTAATTAGCTTTGTAATAATATTTTAATGATTGTCTCATCGTCTTTTTCTCATTCTCTGATGATGTTGCGTCTTAAGCAACGAAACGTTAGATCTCAATAAACCTTTTGACACAAATATGCCTGTGTTAAGAATTTTTTGCTGGGCATTGATTTTCATCATTCGAATACGTTTTCCGCCTGGTTCTTCAATTGCATCGATAATAAGTTATAGAATTGGAGTGGTGCGTAGGCAGTGTTGAATGACGTGCAAATAGCCAAAAGGATCAGGAAACTGCCGAAGCTTGTGAAGGAGATACTGATGTTTGGAGGAAATGCCCTTCGACTGAGCAAATTGTGAATTGATATAAAAATCAGATAATTTATTTCATAGATAAGAGTCATGAGACACAAAAATGACCAGTAAGATTAGAAAATATATATAAGGAACTTAGTAATGGGTTGTAAATGATGAAAAGTCATTTGTTGTTTTTAACGTCGATCAAGAAACAGAAAAATGGGGGAACTGGCTCTGGACCCCAAGCAATGGTAAGGGTAAAGGCTAATGAAGAAAACTACGAGGAGAAAAAATATAAACTGTTTTCATCCACTCATGTTAGACAAAATCATGTCCATAATCTTAACTGCATATCGTTATTTTACGTTTGAAAAACAGATTTTGAAACTAAGCTAATTCAGCAGTATAAACATTGTTCTAAACAATCAAACAAAAAGATACCAATGACAACATTAGTGGTTAAAAATTTTGGTACAGAAACCTTCTATTCAATATTTGTCTACTATTACGTGGTATTCCGGCCTTCCACGTGTTCTTTCTTTGGTTGTGCCTCAGCAATTGATTTTTCCTATCAACTTGCATATCGCGTTAAGGTGAAAAGAAAACGACAGTAAGGCACTTACTTTATTAAACCCTTCTTTCTTTTCAAGATTCCATTCATAAGTTTGTGGTACAACTGGCTAAACTCCGCCATTCTTTCGAATTGTTTACACAGATTCTTGAGAAGACAAACAAGTCGGAAGCACAGATTTTAAGATGATACTACGTTATCTTTTGCTGGGTAGTGCAATGGAGTGCGTTGCAGAACAGGACAGAACTGGAAAAGACAGCATGATACAGTACCGTACACTACAGTATAATATAATGCAGTACGGTACCGTATAATAGGGTAAGGTGGTTTGCGGTGCAGTGAACTTCCGTGTAGCATGCAATGTAGTGCAGTCTAATGTGGTGTGGTGTGACGTGCTTTGGCGAGGTGTGTTATAGTGTATGCGGTGTGGTGTGGTTTGGAGTAGTGTGATGCAGTATGGTGAAGTTAGATGCGGTGATATGTGTGGTGTGCCGTGGTGTAATGTGGTGTAGTGCGATGTAACGTAATGTAGTGTAGTGTGGTATGGTGTGGTGTGGTGTAATGTAGTGTGATGAAATGTGGCGGGGTATAATGTGGCGGGGTATAATGTGGCGCGGTGTAATGTGGCGCGGTGTAATGTGGCGCGGTGTAATGTGGCGCGGTGTAGTGTGGTGTGGTGTAGTGTGGCGTGGTGTAGTGTGGCGTGGCGTGTAGTGTGGCGTGATGTAGTGTGGCGTGATGTAGTGTGGTGCGGTGTAGTGTGGCGTGGTGTAGTGTGGCGTGGTGTAGTGTGGCTTGGTGTTGTGTGGCATGGTGCTGTGTGGCGTGGTGTTGTGTGGCGTGGTGTTGTGTGGTGTTGTGTTGTGTGGCGTGGTGTTGTGTGGTGTTGTGTGGCGTGGTGTTGTGTGGTGTTGTGTGGCATAGTGTTGTGTGGTGTGGCGTCGTGTAGTGTGGTGTAATGTAGTGTAGTGTAGTGGGGTGCAATGTAGTGAGGTGTAATGTAGTGAGGTGTAATGTAGTGTAGTGTGATGCGGCGTGGTGTTGTGCGGCGTGGTGTTCCGTAGCGTGGTGTTGCGTGGCGTGGTGTTGTGTTGTGTGGCGTGGTGTGGCGTCGTGGCGTGGTTTGATGTAGTGTAATGGAGTGTAATGTAGTGTGGTGTAATGTAGTGTGATGTGATGTGGCGTGGTGTTGTGTGGCGTGGTGGGGTGTGTGGCGTGGTGGGGTGTGTGGCGTGGTGGAGTGTGTGGCGTGGTGTGCCGTGGCGTGGTGTGCCGTGGCGTGGTGTGCCGTGGCGTGGTATGCCGTGGCGTGGTATGCCGTGGCGTGGTATGCCGTGGCGTGGTATGCCGTGGCGTGGTGTGGCGTGGTGTGGTGTAGTGTGGTGTAATGTAGTGTAGTGGGGCGTAGTGTAGTGGGGCGTAATGTAGTGGGGTGTAATGTAGTGTGGTGTAAGGTAGTGTGATGTGGCGTGGTGTTGTGTGGCGTAGGGTGGTGTGTGGCGTAGGGTGGTGTGTGGTGTATGGTGGTGTGTGGCGTGGTTTAGTGTGGCGTAGGGTGGTGTGGTGTAGTATAGTGTAGTGTGGCGGGATGTGGAATTGTAGTGTGGCGTGGTGTAGTGTGGCGTGGCGTGGTGTGGCGTGGCGTGGCGTGGTGTAGTGTACTGTAGTACAGTGTAGTGTACTGTGGCGGGGTATGATGTAGTGCAGTGCAGTGTTATATGGCGACATGTGCTGTAGTGGTGTGTCGTGTTGTGCAGTGCCGTGTGGTGTAGATAGTGTAGTGTAATGTAAATTGAGAAACACAGAACAGGCTGTTCTGAACACGGTGTCTACGAACCTTCACGTCAACAAGCCATTCTAAAGCAGAATTTCGAGCCATAATACGACACTTCGATTTGTTTAAGTGCTGATAAAGGAAAAGGGAAGAGGAAAAGGGTAACTGGTTTGCAAGAAATAAATTGAACTCATGTAGTATATAAAGAATGAAACATAAACCCGAAAAACCTCAGTTCTTTTTCATGACTCTACGACGGTCGCCAGCACAAAGCCAGTCAAGTATAAAAGGTCAATCAATCAATCAACCAATCAAGTCAATCAATCAACCATTCAGTCAATCAGTCAATGATTCAATCAATCAATCCATTAATCAATCATCTTAAACACTCTAGCCCCAATCTTAGCTGGTTTCTATTGGAGAAGTTGGTAGGGTATCACAAAGTTAATTGAACAATCGCCTCACTGTAAATTTTCAAGTGTTCAGCCAGCACTCTAAACGTGTATAGTTACACTACTTTTGCGTAAAAGGGTAATTTATACTCTACCGGTGCGAATTAACACGGGTCTTGAGAAATCCACCCATGATACATATTACCAAAACAGTTGTTTAGTGTAAGACGTGAACTTTGTTCAACATCTCTGTGAGGTAAATTCACACTACGATATGATTATTCAACACAATTTAAAAGTTATTTAACACTACAGTAGGTGCTTCAAAATAAATTTTTGGTGTAGCGCCGATTCTTAATGCGGATAACTCTATAAAGCTGACACCTCTCTAGGATGAACACTACTAGTTGGTCCCGGCCGTACATAACATATTTTCCGGAGCATTAACTTTCTATGGGTGGACACCTCTTTAAAGCGGAGGGCGGACACTTTTTGGAAGAATTTTGGTCTAAAATATCCATTAAGCCGGACACTTAAAATGCAAATTCACGCACATCACGCTAGACATGATTGACAAGAATATATAATCTTTTATGACCTTGTTTACTAACAAGTTCATAAAAGATTATGTATTCTTGTCAATTACATATTAATAGATAAGAATTGTATGTTCTGGTCAATTAGAAATTTAGGAATTAAACCTCCCCTTGAAAACAAGAGAAACAGGTCATCCTGGTATCACAGAACTGATCTAATAGGGATTTAATTTATGTAATATACACACACACACACATATATATATATATATATATATATATACATACATACATACATACATACATACATACATACATACATACATACATACATACATATATAAAACCATCAGGATAAATTTTTAAGAAGACTTTATTGGACGTTTCGGGGCAGCGTTATCTGGGATCGGGAAAGTGGTTAATTCGATTTGACCGAAGTAGGGTGATAAGCAGGGTTAGCGTTTAGGTTAGGGTTAGGGCTAGGGTTTGTTAGAGTTAGTGTTAAGGTTAGGGTTAAGGAGGTAGTTAAGCAAACTTTAAGGACAGTTGCTCAATCGCGCAATTAGCCTCGGCTGGAAAGGGCAACAACAGGAATTTTCAAATACATATAACTGAAACAGAAAAAAGAAAAGCGAAAACAGAAATGTCTTACAGATTTCACTAAGTTGCATTCCAAGTTTTGTCTTAAAACTGGGTTGGTTTTTTTTTTTGAAGTTCCCAAACCGGGTAACTGGCTGAAAATTAAAATGTTTCACCATACCTTCTCAAATAAATCTATGGCTCTTGCTAGAACACCACACAAAACAGTGGGGTCAAAAGCTATCACTTTCTTCAACAGATCTTTTGCTTTCTCTGAGACCTAAAGCAATTTGAATACAGGTAAACAAATATGCTGGTTGTGACGAAATAAGCGGTCTGATTTGGAACTGCGTTTCAGTGTGGCTCAATTATGCTTCCATAATAATCAGAGACTGTGGTCGTGATATAATGAAGTATTTATTGGTGTTAGGGCGTACTTAGTTTCGCGGATATTCACGTGTTGCTGAGAAGGTTAAAATCAACCAACATGTTTATATCACAGGGATTTAGGCCTTGTCCACACGCACTCGTTTTCCTACAAAAACGTATACTTTACTCGGCGTTTTGGCCTCCCCTCCTGAATTAAACAGCCTTTTTCAATCGTCAAAAACGGAGACTTTCGAAAATGCTTTCCAAGTGGAGCGATTCGAAAACACCAGCTTATTGTTTTCGTGTGGATGGCGAAAACGAAGACTTTCGAAAACGATGCCATCACAGCTTCGGTGGCACTAGCCTCCTCCGCATGCTTAAGTGACAGGAACAGAAACTTTTCATGTTAATCTACTTTTCAAGATTATCACAAAAAGTTTCTGTTCATGTATATCTCTGAGGATGATTCTGAAATAGACTTAAGAGAAAGGCAGTAGCGTTTTTAAATAGTTGCTGCGTTGACTTGTGGACGGGATGAAAACTGAAAATTTCAAAAATTGTACTGTTGACGGGAAACGTTTGATGGGTTTTCATACGAAAACGTATACGCGTGGACAAGGCCTTAAGAACAAACTACAGCAACTTGTAAGTGGTTTAAATGTGAAAAGTTCTACCGCTTGCCGATGTGCTATTGTCATGACATCGTCGAGATTTTCATTCTTCAAAGTAATATAAAAACCAAAACCAGCCGACAACTTACGAAAACATAGTACGAAAACATAGTACAAAAACAAAACCAAAAATATCCATCTCGGAACTTGATATTCAAGTAAACACAAGAGAAGACACAGTATTCGTGGTGATATTTTGACTCTATTGCAGGGCCATTTTGGTTTGATAATGATTACCAATTTAACGAGGTGGTCCTGATTACGAGGGTTGAACCAGTTTTCGCTTACGGGAGGAGGTCTCACACAATCCTGCTGAGACTTACCTTGGCACCTTTGCCGTCGATGAAATCTTTCACCATCAGTTGACCAAGCCAGGGATGAAAACCAGCGATAAACTTCACGCCTTGGTCACGGGACTTTTTGCAGGAATCGTTAAACATCTCCGAAACCTTATAGTAGAGCGGAGAAAGTTTGAGAAGACAGCGAATGACCGGTTGTTAAAGTCCTGGTCCAACACATTCGATACAGTTCAACATTAGTGAATTTCAATATGTTGAACGCATTTGACCACTCGTGTTGAACGACGTTGAGGAAGGTTTGGACACGTTCAAATTGTCGTACAACGTGCTTTCAACATATCTGTTGTTCGTCTGCATTTTGTGAATGTTGAACAACTCTAGCAAAACAGTTTAACATTTCATTCAACATTGTAGATGGAGTAAAAAATTCGACCATTAACCTTTTCACATTATTAAGAACAGGAAGTTCGGAAAAGTGGGAAAGTATTGAAGAAAGAAAGGGTTAAAAAGAAAAAACCACAAAGGTGAAAAAAGTTAGTAAAAATTAAGCAAGGCTAAGAAAAGTGAAGGCAACAAAAACGAGAAAAGGAAGAAAAACAAAAGAGAAATATGCAAAGTATGCGGCTCACAGGGACTGGAGGCGAGTTTTTATCCAATTTAAGTGCACGAGATATTCTCGCGACAACTTAACGCTACCCATGAGGATGGATATGCAGTGTTTCACTTGTTTATAGAATTGAAACACTGCACATCCATCCTCATGGATAGCGTTAAGTTGTCCAGAGAATATCTCGTGCAATTAAATTGGATAAAAACTCCCTACCAATCCCTGTGGACTGGATAGCTCAACAGGTCGAGCGGCGGACCGGTATCCCGAAGGTGAGAGTTCAAATCCCGCTCGAGTCAACATTTTTCAGTTGACTTCAGCAGTGTAGGTTAATTGTGAAGTTTTCGTTTCATAATACCCTGAGGATGATTCTGAAATACAAGAAGTATGTTACTGGAAAAGTGATTTCGCTGGCCTCAGACTGACATCGGGTGATGAATTCACAATTTTAGTGTTACTAATCTTTTCCCAAACTTTAACCCTAACCCGCCATTCCATCCCTAACTCTACCCCTAGATAAGTTTTTAAACTAAAGTTGAAACCGGTATCAAGTCAAGTGCTGTAACTGGCAAAAATGTTAAGTTTTGTTTTTTTGCAATAATCCCTTTTCATATTCTCATCTTCATAAAATCATGTATAAATACCCACTCTCAATCCCGGCTTTTGACTAAATGTCTGAGGCCAGCAAAATAATTTTTCCCATACATTACTGTATAACAGGAGTACAAAAGGAAATTTTCGGGGGAACATGGAAGGGTAAACAAAAACGGGAAAGTAGAGCTAGAATAGGAAAGACAAAATGACTAAATTTACTCCAGGTTGGTTTTGAGGTGGTCGATTACACATATGACACTCCTGATCACCTTGTCATATGATCTGTCATCCAATTTAAGATCCGTAATGAATTCTTTCATTTCTTTAAATAACTCTAATTGGTAGAACACGTTCAGGCATTTTTCAACACCAATACTGCAAAACATAAGACAATATGCAACACTTTAAATGCTAAATTGTTGACAGAATACTCTTCACAAATAAGCTGCGATATTTCTACACTTCAGGAGAGACTATTTGGTTGCTTGTATGGTATATTAGAGAGCTTAAGCAACAGGCGTTTTTGAATCACGAACTGCTTTTTCTTTCAATAGAATTTTTCATTCAAAACAAAGAAAGTGAATAATTTCAAATCCCACTGGCGTCGTCGAACTTCTAAAACACCGTTTTCATTCTGCACAGACGTCACTAACAACGTTACCACGTTCTAAAGATGACGCGTCCTCCTACAACGTCAAAATCTGTCAGTTAAGTTCACGGCGGATTCACCGATTAAACATGCCATAATCCTTCATGGGATTTTTAAGTTATTCATCATCTTTGCTCGCATTAAAATTTCTATTCAAAGAATACATCGTCCAAATATAAATAAAATCAGATTATCAAATCATCCGGTGGACGTCCGTGACTCAAGAGCCGTTGATTGTTTAAGGTCTCTATTAACGTTACGCCAACATATCAAGGTCCTCCCTACCAGGGACAACTCTGTCATTTAGTGTAGTGTTCTTAATTTCACGTGGTGGGTTTGGTCTGACCTGATTGGTTAAAAGTTGACTTGGGCCAGACGGAACCTAAATATCACCCTGTCATTGTGGAAGACGATATCAGATAAACTTGCTGAAATCTCCCAGCGGGGACAACTTTTCTCCATATGACCAGACCCTAATCACAATTCCAGGTATTTTGTCAAGTGCTGTAACAGGCGAAAATGTTAAGTTTTATTTTTTTTGCAATAATCCTTTTTCATATTCTCATCTTCATAAAATCATGTATAAATACCCTCTCAATTGAGTATGCCCAAAATTTCAAGTGTTCAGCCATTCACCCCTAAATAAGCTAGTCGAAGAGCTTCATGAATTCATGTATCTTTACCGTACATGGGTTACACAAAACCAAACAAACGAAATTCCGTATGAGTTTCGGTAGCTCAGTGGTTAGAGCATCATCAATCACAGTCTGGGGCTCAGAAATCGTTTTCCTGAGGTATGAGCATAGCGAAATTCTCGCAGGGCCGCATTAATTTATGACAACCTCATTCATCTGCTTCCGATTCTTTAATATATGACTAACGTTGATCAAGAATTACCAGTCATTCTCCTGTTTAGTTCCGTACCTATTTGACCAATTCGGCAGTGTAGGTTAATTGTGAAATTTTCGTTTCATAATACCCCGAGGATGATTCTGAAATACGCAAACTGTGTTATGGGAAAAGTGATTTCGCTGGCCTCAGACTGACATCGGGTTATAAAATCTTTTCGAAAAAAATTTGAACTATTTAAAATAAATATCCTCAGAATTTACCTATAAAACCTTTTCTAATCCAGGATTAAACTGATCACATTCTCAACAATCGGGCACTTCATATCTTACCACAGCTCATAATCATTTTTATCTCAAAGGTACCTTTTACAATTCTGCTTCACATATTCGCAACACCTTGTCTGACATCGGTCCCATTCATTAGCACTAAAAAGATCAAGAAAAAGAATATTCAATAATTGTACCTTATTAGATAGATTGCTGAACAAGACAACCAACATGCAATTTTCTTGTAAAACATTTAAGGAGAAAACTCAACGATAAAAAGTTGAAAGAAAGTTTTGACGTTATCTTGACATCATTATCCAGCAACAGAACACTGAGACTCTGGTAGCCTTGAGTGTAGTAGTTGATCTAAATACCAAAAGTAAATGAATAGTACTTTTCATAAGGCTACCAGGACCTTAGCTTGTTCACTTACTTCATTATATCAAGATGACCTTGAAACGTCGTTTCAATTTTTCATTAATTGTTTGCTTTCTGGGAAACATTAAGCTTTTTAAGCCAAACTTTAGCATGCATTCTGAGACGCTTTTATGGATATTTGATTTATGTCAAGTAGCTCTTTGGAATTGAAAGAGTCTTCAGGCTGATGGGTGTGCAAATGCAACAGCCCACGAGCTTGGTTGAATGGTATAAATATAATACAACGATAATTTAAAGGCTTATTGAAAAACAGGGGTAAATAATGACGAGTCTAAGTGAACGTAAATATTTGTGAGAAAATCTTAAATTATCTCACAATCGCACATACGATTCAGATGCTTGAAAATTTACTTCACTAGATAGAACCATTAGTTTTGCATGGAAGGCTGAGCGTACAGAATGAAAACCTATGAATACACTCACACCAGAAGGAATTATTTGTAAATTGAATATCCAACTGACCAGACAGTATTTGGCTTTCGTAGTCTAGAGTCTAGACGAATATCTCGAATAATGTGCTCAAGAATCGAGTATATTACAAACCTCATTCCGGCCTTGAGTGCTCTATATGTATCACATGTTGGGTTTACTTTGAATTCTATCTCCAGATGCGCCTTATGGAAATCTTTGAAGTGATGTTGCTTCGCATCAGTGGATGTTTTACACTAAAATAACGCAACAAAATACTAGCTTCGACTTAACAAGAATATAGTGGCGTCACCATAAAGTTTTTAAACTGCTTTAGAAGCAGCTAAGAACAAATTCAGGGATTTAAAAAATGATGATACAGATGCCCCAGCGACGGGACTCGGTGCGCATGACATGAATGTTGCATCAATTACTAAACAACATGGATGACAACGAGATGTTTGGGGCAGCGGACAACATCAAGATTGGATACGCTGAGAGTTAGGCTTTTGGATTCCCCCTCAAATTTCGCCATCTTTCAATATTCTCCTTGCGTATAAAATTCGGAAGCTTACGCCCTATTGAATACAATGTTACACTGCGTCTGAGCCGTAAAGAACGTTTTCCACTTCGACTGTATAGCGTCAGGAAACGTAGTGGAATGTACCGACAAGCACGCGCACTTCTTGAAGGATGCACGAATCTTGACAACTGGGCATGCTCATCGATCAACTTAGTCACGCTCTTAAATTACAAATAATCAGTAATTGTGAAACAGTCTTAAATTAAGAATTACATGTATTCTTATTCCATTTCCCCTGGTTGTAGGTTGTTAGTAGGATAAGTGTCGTAGGAGGGTGACGGGTAAGCGGTGTGACGATTAGGGTTAGTGATAGGATTAGTAGGATGGTTAATCCTAACCCTTATTCTAATCATAACCGGAACCTTATATTGAGAATAATCCTTAATCTAAGACTGTTTCACAGTTACTGATTATTCTTAATTTAAGAGCAAGAGTATGTTGCATCCATACGCTCCACATTATCTCTGCAAGTGCGCATGTTCAGAGGTAAACTGTGCTACCTTTCGGTACGGTACACCTGAAGTGGAAAACGGGCATAACAATGCTGTGATTTTCGGGGTTTGTTGGGTAAGGGCGCAGGCGACTAATCCATTCTAGATTTGTACCGTTGGAGTTTTACTCTTCCTGTTCATTGTGCAACGTCTGTTAAGGAAATAATTTGGTTGACAATAGGTTCAAATCATACTTACCAAAATCTCCAAATCTCGTAAAGCAGATTTTTCATTGTTCAAAGGATCTCTGACGATATTATCGATCAACTTGTTCACAAACCTCCAAATTTCTCCTCGGATGCACCTCTGCATCGCTAGTTCATGTTTACTAACGGATGCTAAAAGAATGAAACACGACTGCGCTGAAAGTTTTTGGCTCACTTTTCGATAAACTAGAAGTGGCCTTAAACGACCATCAGTTTTGCCAATTTTTTACAACTTTCGCTCGCAGTGATGAGATCTAACATCTTCTCTCCAAAAATACGCGTACCTAGGCAAAATCGTGCTCCTCCCTACCAACAGAACGTGAAAATTAGAACATTAAAGTATCTTTTTCCGAACGCTTTTCCTGGTCTTTTGACTCAGGGGAAGACGGTTAATTTCTTGTTTCGGCAAATTACGAACTTAAAACATTGAATTCCCATCGAGCTCAAAGCTGACTAGATAATGCCATACCATGAACGGAAAATTAAGATCCAACAGCTGGTGGTTCGAGGTCCGCACGGCGTGTCCACCGGTAAAGTCGTAAGTGAACGATCTGAGTTACTCATGTTTCGGATATTAATATTTTAATTTGAGCAGCCGAATCATGAGCAATCCACCATCTTGACAAAATTTACGCCTTGGATGTTATATAAAAATTTTGTTAAGGCAGAGCCCGGCGCTATCACAGATATGTGGACGTTCTTCAACGTCGTTCAATAAGAAAAGTCAATAAACGAGTAATGAGGAAACGAGTAATGAGGAAACGAGCCTGACGAACGTTCACATATCAGAAAAAAGTAGAAATTTCACTTGAGAAAAATTCACTTACGTCAAACTTGGTATTGAGGAGTAATCTCCACAACTTTAGAAGAACTGAGTTGGAGATTTCTTTGGAAAGAAACCACCTGTAACAACAAAGATGGGCAAAACTGGTTTACCTAACTACATACAGTTATTCTTTAAGGGCAGTCGAACTTCTTCCGACTCCAGTTGAAGAGTTCCTAAACGCTGCTCAAAATACAGTCCCTCTTTGGTTCCACGAAGTAGTTTTCTTTTCAAATATCTGGATCCGGTTTACTGAACGTACCATTACAGCACTAGACTGTTTCTATCTCACCTTTTGTATATTTCAGGAGATAAAATAGTGACTCCAAAAATGGGCAAACTCATGTCTACCATTAAATCGACAAACTGTGACGTTGGGACGACGTTAACCCTATTCTGGGCGGGGTCTGAATACCCCCTATTCTGGGCGGGGGTAGATAAAACTACCTACCCCATCTATCTCCTGAACCGCGTGTTGGTTTTCATTAGTATTTTGCATGCTGATTGTCAAAGGCAAGAGCTTTTATTCTGTAAAAAAAAAAAAAAATTGGCATTTATTGCATACGTCAGCAGATTTCATTCATTGAAGCTCCGTAAGTGTCAAAAATCTGCAAAAATCGCCTAATTTTTGTTGTCTCTCGTTTGACTTCATTACTCCTACTTATTCTCATCACAATGATGCTAAGGTGCTTAGGATGTACGAAAGACTGTCTTTTATACAAATTTGTTGACGTAAGCTTATTTTGTTGCCATGGAAACAGTAACAACAAATAGCAGAACCTTAGACATTGTTACCGAAATGAAAAATATGGTTCGTTTTTCCACACACTATACTTTATGTAAAAAATCTTGTCAAATACCATTCATTTGCTTATCATGGCAACTTAGGCTATCGTGGATGATAAGTTCAACATCATATTGTTATGAAACATAAATTCCATCAGCTAACTTGGTGGTCTGCAATTTATTATGAATTAAATGGAATGTATAAAACGTAAACCCAATCTATTATGAAAATAGCTGCTATGAATAGGTAGACGATCGTATCACAAAAGTTGCAACGTTTGTTTGAGTTTCGTCTAGTTTTAGACATGTGAAATTGTTATCTTATTTTTGTAACCAGCACCATAATTAGTCGAGGGTATATTAAGGTGGACATAGTTGGTTAAGTGGGAGAATAAAAATATGGAAGGTCCAAGTATTATTAGGCATGTTCGCAAGAATAGCTTGTCGCTTTCCAATGTTTTGGTCCAACGTTTGAGTAGTTTCTAGAAATCCAGTGAAACACTCTAAGTCCAACCCTGTGTGGAACTTGCACCTTAGCTTACCATCTGATCAATGGTTAGAGCTTCTCACCGGTCATCAGAAAGTTATGGGTTCGATCCCCGTCTGGGCCTCAAGAATCGTTTTTAACGTCCTTTGAACGAAAGAATTTTTCATGAAAAACAAAGAGAATGAATATTTTTTGTTCTCCAGAGCACTGTCAACACCGTCGTCGTTACGAATACAACGGCGCCGGACAATTTTCACGTGTTAAGCAAGACATGCATCAGCTCGCGGAGTGAAAAAAGCTGTTAGCTTAGATTGAACTCACCCCGTGCCTGCATTCATTTTATGAGGGTCGAAGCGTTTCAGGAGTCATAAAATGAGCCACAAGTATGACGAATGGTGGTCAAGAAGCCGTGGTTTCTTTAAAAGCAGAAATTTTAAAGGACGTCATCGTTAAAGTTGACGTCGTATATCGTGAGGTCCCTAGCAAGCTAGATGGTAAACCCAGTTAGTTTCTAGAGTTATGCGTTTTGCTTGGGTTACGTCCCTTAAGTAACCCGGAAGGCCGTCAGTCCGTTGCAAGGTAAATCGATAGAATAGTGGTTTAGAGTATAATTCAAGTGATAAACACAGTCATTTTCCACGTTTAGAGCTTTTACTAGAGTTAAGCGACCCGGATAATCACCGTTCGCAGATAACTCAGAAAATTAGTTTTATACCACGTATATATTTATCAGGTTACACAGTCTGTAAGCTAGGCGATGAACGTTGTTTACCACGAGGCCTGGGGCCTAGCTCGGACGGGGAAATATCGTTTGGTTGGATCTATGAAATGTCGAAATTAAGCCCCACTAACTGGGTTAGGAAGTGTATGGGTGATCATGAGGTAGGTAAAATACCAGAGCACTGAAAAGTAGGTGTACATGGAAAGATAAGTCAAGTCTAACATAGCAATACTTACATAAGTAAAGTGTTTTTGACCATTTTCTTTCGTGGTGATCGTGGTATTAGTTGTACACAGCGCTTTAACCAGAAAGTCTAGTAGGGCCTAAGCAAGGTAAATGCAATAAGGAAACGTTCACTTCAGGTAAACAAGTTTCTGACAAACACATACAGTAATAGCCGGCTCCCTTTATACATCTGCTGAATACAACTACCAGAATGCCTTTCGAAATCTTGTTTGTAATGTTAATCGGGACAAGTGTCTTTCCATTCGCTTTGGGAATGGAATGTCTGCATGGAAATAAAAAACTGCAAAGTGTTCTGGTAATTGTATTCAGCTGACCCAATAGGGGGGGATCGGCTATTTGGGTACCAGTATCTAGGTCGAAAATTAACTTTTCAAGCAGGTTACCCATCGGGCAACCATCTTTTTGAAATGCCTTTCCGTATCATTAAGAGCTGTGTTATTCATTTGGGCAGTGAAGTGTCGATATGCATGATTCAACGAGTATGTTCTGTAAATTGCAGGTCACTGATCAAAAATGAAGTTCCAACGAACGAACGAGAAAATAAGCAAAAGAACAAACGGTGATGATTTCAGAGATGCCTCACTGAAAATAACGCGAGACACACTTACTGGGTTACTTAGTCCACGGTTTAAGAGAAGTCCTCGGATGGCGATTATCAGCATTAATTTACGTCTGAACTGAAGGTGTGTTCGAGAACGGACAGTGCTTCGGAGCAGTTTGGCTGTCCTCAAAGATCTCCACTTTTTCGCCAAGCAGTAGGCTAAGGAGATTCTTAAACTGGAGTTCAGAAAACTCAGACAGTGAACAGGAGCCATGAAAATTACCAGCACAGCTGGTGATAAGCTTGAGATCTAGATCATGATTAAAAGCGCATAAAGTTGAGTGATTGTCTAAAGAGTGCAACCACGAATTTCGAAGGGCAAGGGTCGGAGGGAAGTATCAAGGCATCGTTGGGGCGATTTTGATCAATTTCAAGTGCAGTAGATCTAGGTGGCTTTGGGGAACAGAAGCCGAAAAAGCGATTCAGCATTTATCAATTTGACTTCATCGGCTTTGCATTCAACGCGAATTCGGATTCAACAAGAGTAGCGTTCTGTCGGACCATTTGGAAGTGAGATTAATGTTTCGGATAATTTATTATGATTTCAGCAGTATTATCGCTTCATAAAGTAAACACATGTTTCTTAACTTTCTTTTGATCCACAGTAAATTAGTTAATGCGAAAGATCGGTTATGTCGGTTTTACGGTGAGTTAGAATGTTGGGAACGTTAGAATGTTGATATTATAGTGTCACAGACGACTCGTCTATTGGCACATTAAACTTACAACTGCAATTCTTTTTTCTCTTAAACTGTTGGCTATCCTTTTGCCTGTAAAGTTTCCCTTTACAGATTTCATAGCTTTAAACCGAAATTTTTATCAAAACTTTTTGATATGGCAAAAAAATTTCGAACAAATTTACTCTCATGATCAAAATAACGTATGCCATGATCTAACCTTGTGTGAGTATTTTCTCGGCCTTATTGTTTCCCATTTACGTTACTAGCACGTAGGCTTTCACGTAAAAGTTTGTTTGTAAGTACTGTATATATAAAAAGGTAATGCTTCTATTTAAAATGCATTTTGGGGCGTTTATTCCCCACCATAAAGTATAGTTTTTGTCTTTTCTGTGAATTTTAAAATTTAGGTGTTTAGACATTTGTTTCATCGATCGTCGGGACTGGCTGGTAGTTCTTAGATATTTGTGAATGTTCAAAACAAAAATGTTAGTGTATGATGGTCTCAGTAGAAGTTAACTATCGATAAAAGTACAATTGGAAAAACAAACTTCACATCTTGTTGTCTGATGGAAAGTTTTGCTTTTCTAACTAAACCAATTTCTGTTCATTAAGACACAATCTTATTTTCTTCGAACTGCTTAAGTTACCTTATGTATCTTCCTTATCAATTGATCATAACTTTATTCCATTAACGGCAATTCATCGTCATTCGCACTGGATTTGGTAACCCATCAGCAGAAAATCAGCCCTGAATGGGTGCATGGTTCTATAAGTATATAGACAGCAGAAAAGAAGCTTAAAAATGTTACTTCGGGGAGCTTCGTACAACACGGTTTCTACAAGCTGCGTGCGTTGAGGTCATCTTCCGTATTTTGAAAATACGCCAACGAATACGCAAGTGTTCAACATGTTTGATGACAATGAAGAAGATGGCGATTTTCAAGCACTTGTGACGGAAAATGAATATCAACGAACTAAGGAGATCTGGTAGACGACAATTAAACGTTCCCTTTTCATTAAGAAGACGAAAAAGAGGATTTCCTTAGATTATTTTGACGAATGATCAGGTTCAGACATTCGAGATAGATATTGACAAGTGTGAAAGTGATGATTCCGACAGTCTTCTATGAAAGCTGAAGCCATGATTACCGACAAACCTCTTGTTCATAGGTTAGGGATGAGTGCCTGGTTAACAGATTTCCTCGATTTATTTTTGAGTGATTTTTTCGATGTCATCGTTTGTGCCACGAAGATGTACGCTGACATGAAATTTGGAGATCTACAGTTTTGTAAAGGTTGAGCATTACTTTTAGCTTTACTTGGTTTAAAAATTTTAAAGAAAATAAACGAAGTGTGAAAGAGAAGGTAGTCCTGCGTCACTAATCTCTTTAATTGAAATTCTGGGTTCAAAAACAATTTCTTTAAATAGTTTCGAGCTTTTTGGCAAAAACATTCCGATTCACGAAAGACTTCCTACATTCAATATTCGTTTATGTTTTGAGAAGTACACAATGCAAAACCTTCGTAAATCTAGCGCAATACTTTAGATGCTTTCCGAATCTCAAACTCACTTCGTAGGGCGCTTTGAGGCTTAACTCCGCCAAGAAGCTCGCAGCAATGACGACGTTTACCGTGATTTCAAATTGTGCAGACTCATTGGGAAGACCATGCTGTAATTCTTATCATCATTTTTATGTCGATAATTATCTTCCATTCTTTCACTTATATTATTCATAACATTTCACAATCCAACCAAGGAGAACAAAACCTGTACCTGAACAGATTCATGTCAAACCACCTCTCATTACTAAATACCATAAAATAACGATGTTGATGGAATCAAACGATATCGTAGCAATGAAACGGTTGAAACTTCAGCAAGAAAGTGACAGAAATACTTAGTTTGGATCTTCGTAAATATTTCGACAGTGAGCGGGTTTTTCTTCTAAAATCATACACAAGGTGTGGTAAAGCCATGTAAGTTACTTGCATTTTTCACTTCTGCTTACTCAACGACTAATTTTAGACAATAACGGCTAGAAAAGGCTCTATTCTTCGCTGTTTAGTCGTTGTATTGGAATTGACTTTGGTAAATGTGTGAAGAGGCACAAACCGTGGCCTTATGTGCCCAAATGATGTGTATAAATGTTCGAAGAACGTTTGAAAGTATTACCCAGCAAGGACAATGTCGTGAATATCTTTGTAGACAAAATGACTGTTATATGTCTTTTATTTTGTATTATATGTACTTTTTAATGAAACTACGTTGATCATTTTGGCCCATAACCTAGCTTTCGTGATTTTCGACGATATGTGAACGTTTGTTAAGTTTGTATCACTGAAAAACGATTTCTTTTTGGGTTAAAATATCGCAAGTCTAGACAAGACGCGACAACGCCTTAGAACCACCTGGACGTTCAAGAAATAGTAAAAAAACCGAGCAAACGAACCCGTTCTCCGTTGGCAATGGGTCCATCGTCGTAAAGCAGTACCATCTCGGCGCAACAACGTCCTTCTGACAGTGAGTAATGGCTGCGCACTTCCTTCACCTTAAATTCGTTGGTTAAGCTAAAATTCAAATGACATTCCGTTAAATTTCCGGCTTAGTCAGAAACAGAAGTTCACAACAACAGTAACTCCAAAGGAAAAACGTTTCAACACAGCTTTAGAATCTCGCGACTACAAGGATGAAATAAGGAATCAAGCCAGAAGTAAAATGCCTTCACAACATCATTGTTGCTACTACTTAAATGTTCTTTTTTTTCACAGCGAGGCTTAAACATATTCATGTAAATGTAAAGAAATCTCTGCAACTATTGATAGGCTATAAGAAAGTTAAGTCTCATAAGAATATTAATGCTCTCTGCCAGACAAATTTCGAGAAAGAAAAAGTGATTGTTTTCCGCACATGCACTTCAAAACATTCCCCATCGTGTTTCTGTTTGTTTGTTATCTTTAAAATGAAGTCCTTCATGTAATCTCTGTCCTTATCATTCTAATTTCTGGATAATAGCATACAGTAAGGGTTTTGATTTGCAAACTGTCTGTTAATTTCATTGCACTCAAGAGAAAATTTCAAACATTTTGCTCGTGTTCTTGATCAATCTACATTCATTGAAATAATGAAGGTGATGACAAAATCAATTTGTGCAATTTCCCGTTAAAAATTTCTACAGCACATCACATGACACACAAGCATTGGGGACGTACCACTTAATCATGATCTTGAAACTCTTTTCCGGCATGCAATAACCATAATCATACCTAAATGCTCGGCTCTGGAACAATGTCTATATCATTATTCCAAGGTCTTTAAGCCACTTCAAAGGCAACAATTAAAAGTAAGAAAGATATGACATACCCATGTAGACTGTATGTCCTCTAAAATACTCAAACTTTAAAACACCAGGGGAAAGTAATTGAAAATTTGCCAAACACCAAGTAAGTTTACATCCCGGAAAAGAAGGTTCCCGTAACCAGCAGTTGTGCACCTTGAATAAATAACTTGAGTTTATGAACATTATCAGCACTATTCGTTTTCTATTTGGAAAACTTACTATGGCAAAATCAAAATTAAATCCCGGAAATACATAATAAACCAACAATACACAATAAGCCAAAACACAGTTAAAATCAAATCAATAAAATATAATACAGCCGATAAGCAATCTTCCACTAAAACTTTTAATAAGAAAACTCAGCGATAGAAAACACCGTTTCGATTTCATCCTGACATCATTGTCAAGCAAAGAAAGAAACTAAAATTATTCTAGTCTTACATATGATACTCATAGAAATTACAAAAGTTAATCAATGCTAAAAATTCAGCTATAGCTGGCTAAGAAAGAACTGTGAAAGTAAACTATGCAAATAGAGCTGGAAAGATTTTTGAATAAATTAAACAAACATTTTGCATTTAATGGAGTCCGTCTGTGAGTTTAACATACATTGTGAATCGTTAACATGAAAAATTTAACCATACCAAACAATCGAATGTCCATTCACATTTTCGAAAGACGGAAAACTTATTTACCAGAGTACCTGTGTCGTCATTATGTACTGTTGCATGTTTTTCGATTGCCAATGTCTTGTGCTGTCGATGTGCTGATTTAAGTGCCGACAATGTAGCCGATGGAATCAACACCACACTGATCACATTTAACTTCGTAAACAACGCATCACTGGGACAGCAAGGACTGTTTAACTTTAAGCTTTGACTTTCCCGACTAATTTTCCACTTCTAAATATGGGTCTCGATTTACTTCCCAATTTCACTACAAGTACTTAAATAAAATAACCGCCTTCTACACATGTCTACGGATTCCTGTTCCTTGAAGGGAAAACGATGGCAACGTTTTGATGGTCTAGGTTTTCTCTTTATGAGTGAAGGTTGTCTTGGCATTAAGGAAAACTACTAATGGACGGTTTCTCGATACTAAAGATTGATGAAGATCGTATAAATATTTTACAGCCTTCTTGGAAAGACACTAACTTTGAGAAAAGTCGTTTCGAATTGTAAAACATGGTCTTAAGTAACGTTGCCTAGTACCGTTGATGGACATCGTTTCGGTAATGTAAAGCGAGGCTAGTATTCGTTGACTTTCTATGGATTTGTGTTGAGAATCGCTGTCCATATTTGGTGTAGAAGATGCTCAAAAACCACACCTTTGCTTCATGTTGCATATCCATTTCAAAGGTGAATGACGTTTGAGGAGTATTTAGGGTTTGATAGGGTTTGAAGTACCAATTGCTTGTGTTTTATATATCCTCGGCAAAGTCCAAAATGTCATCGATAAAATATTCATTAATCTTTAACGGCTTCAGCTTTTTATCTAACCACTTTGTCAGCTTATAATTTTACGTGTTTGTAGAGGGAAATGTTCGATTTATTTCTAAGTTTTTCTCGTGCATCTTCGGAAGGCCATATAAATGAGCAAATATTGAGCCTTGGGGGCATAGTTGATAGGCAATTTCCCATGCCAAAATCTTTTTAATTCAAGACGTTACCTGTTTTTCTTTGTCAAAAAGCGGATGATAACAATTCGGAGGACGGACTTATGATTTAGTTTTCTCAAAGATAACAGTCATCTGCTATTATCTACAGTAAAACTGAATAGTGAATGGCTACTTTGAGGCTAAATTAAACTATTAATACCCACTGTAAACTTTTCATCAGAAGAAGATTGCTGTATTTATAAATAGACTTGTAACCAGGTGAATTTGTTGTCATAAAAAATAAAATTGGAACACTGGTTAAATATAGATATGAATGCTTTTAATATGAATTGGCATGATATTTTGAGAATAAACTACACAGTTTTGATTGAAAACTTTATTTGCGACATGTTTCGGAGTATGGTTATTCCTTACAAAATAAAACAAATTCCGAAAATAGACATCTTGTGTTCTTGATATTCAAGTTAAAAAACAAGAGTGTACAGACAGAGTCGGTGATATTTCGTCTTTATTCCAAAGACATTGTCAAACCAATGAGACTACAAGCAAGCGGTGATCTATATGTATAGCTATTTACAGACGCAGCGGAAGTATACCATCAGATTGGCTTACACCATCCTGTAATTGTATCCTTCCGCTGCGTCTGTAAATAGCTATACATATAGATCACCGCTTGCTTGTAGTCTCATTGGTTTGACAATGTCTTTGGAATAAAGACGAAATATCACCGACTCTGTCTGTACACTCTTGTTTTTTAATTTGAATATCAAGAACACAAGATGTCTATTTTCGGAATTTGTTTTATTTTGTATTTTCTTAAGTTGTCTGCTTGCCGTGGTTATTGGTTATTCCTTCATTAAGCAATTTACATTAAGGTCGGTGTAATGACAGTTTATTGATCTTTGATGGCGCTAAATTGGTTTGCGTCAGCTACAGCGTAATGTATGTCCAATTAATAAGGATTAAAGTTACATGTAAATCATAATTTGTATGAGATAATGGAAATATATTTACAGAGATTATAAAGAGGTTTAAGATGACATGATCTTGTTAGTTGAGCTCCGGTTTGTTATGTAGAATGTAGTATTCTTCTTTCATTCTTAGTTGGTATTTGAGGCAGTGTCCAGAATATTGAAACAAGTACAGTTAAAGAGATTTCTACAATTATCCGAGGTTTTAAGATGTTTTAATATTTGAGAGTTCGTGTCTACCTGAAGGTGTTCATTAATTCTTGTTTGAAGGTTCCTGTTGGTTTCTCCTATGTAACGTGCTTTACAACCCCTGCATTCAAATAATTATATAACATGAATATTCCAGGAATGTGGGGCTTTGTCGTTGCTGCTGAACAATTTACTTCTTTTGAAAGCCGAAAAGACAAGTTTTATATAGGTATTGTTGCAGTAGCTGTGAATTATGTTTCGTAATTTCTTTTGAGTGATTGATGAGTATGTTCCAATGTATGGTAACTTAAAATACGTTCTGTTAGTGGTCGATTCATTCCTATTAGAGGATGCAACAGATGGCTCATTAGTTTTTCTTAAATAGAATTTTTTGATTCTGTTCATTAGATTTTGCGGAAATCGGTTTTCCGTTGGAGTTGAAGTGAGTTTTGCAAAATCATTTTGAAAGCCTCGCCAGTTGTTGTTGATCTTAAATGTTAAAAAAGTAAAGGTAAAGTGCTTTTAATTATACTGGATAACCCTATCAGCTATCTGAGCTGGTCTCCCTAGAGGTCCAGTAAGGGCCTACCCTCATAGGTCCAGTGTTATGACAGGAGGAAACCGGAGGACCCGGAGGACCCGGAGGACCCGGAGAAAACCTCCCATGCTTGGTAAAATCAAACTGGGCAACACTCTTCTCACATGTGACCGAGGAAACTTTTTTAATCAGATTACTGCACGCGGCCGGAATCGAACCCTAGTCACAGTGGTGAGAGACAATGTGCCACCAGCACCCCATTTACGGTCAATAGGAGTTTTTATTAGTCCAATTTGGTAAGAGAATGCATTGAAATTGTAAAAATTTGTTATAAGTCCCGTACATGTCGACTTCTGCTAAATAGAGGTTTAAAAAGAGCTACCAGTTTGTTTAGCTATTAAAACATCTAAATAAGGCAATTTTCCTTCAGCTTAAGTTTCCATGGTGAACGTAATACAAGGATGTTGAGTGCTAAGATATTCAAAAAAGTTATTCGCGTCTTGTTCATTTTGAATAAGCAAAAGGTGTCAGACGTATCGTCGATAATATTCCGGCTTGTTATGTCCATATTGTGGAAGCCAGTCTTGCTCATGATGACTCATAAATAGACTTACAAATACGGGTGCAAGAGGTGACCCTATTCTCACACAATCTACTTGGTCGTATAAATTACCATTGAATAAAAAATGGGTACGTGTTGTTGTAAAGGAGAAAAGTTTCTTCAGATCAGCGCGATTAATATTCAAGATGTTGTCGATAATAAAGTCAACTGCTAACTCGATGGCTTCGTCCAGTGGAATGTTTGCAAACAAACAGCAAACATCAAATGATACTACGAATTTCATTGAGATAGATGAACGATCATCAAGATCCATACTAAGAAAAACGATTTCTGAGCCCCAGACGTGAATCGAACCCGCAACCTTCTGATGACCGGTGAGACGTTCTAACCATTGAGCTACCGAGAGTCAGATGGTGAGCTAAGGTGCAAGTTCAACATATATGTGCAACCGAAGCGGAAGCCACTATATATTGCTAATGATTGATGCAATTTTAGATTTAGAAATGTGAGCTTGGATATCTGTTGAGATAGATGAACGATCAGGAAGCTCTTTATTCAGAAAAACGATTTCTCAGCCCCAGGCAAGGGATCGAACCAGAAAAATCGTTTTTCTGAGTATGGAGCTTGATGATCGTTCATCTCTCTCAACATATATCCAAGCTCACATTTCTAAAGAGAAATTTTATGTTGGAATTGAGGTTCTTGATCTCGTGCACGAATGAAAACGAGTCGCTGGTGCAGTATTTTTGTGGTACAAATGAAGTAAGAGATTTTGCGAAATTATTATTCATGGGTCCCCAATCGAGGAAAAAATAGGAATAATGAGGTTTATGCAACTTAGGTAGTCTGTAAATTCTGGCAGGCTGAGATACCTTTGGGTTCATGGCGTTGTAGACTTTATACGTGAGAGTTTCCTGTTTATTCAGTTTTCGGAGAAATCGTTCGAGTTGTCCTTTTCTAAACAGCGTAGGGTTTCTGTCCAGTTTTTTGAATATAGAATAATCATCAATAATTTTGTGAATTTCCTCAACATATCGCTTTCTGTCCAGTATCACAACATCGTTTCCTTTCTCACGTTTCACTATTACTATGTTTTAGTTTTTCTTTAAATTTTGAGGATTTTGTATCTCTTAAGATCCAATTTAGCGTCATAAAATATCATTCATCTGTCATTACAACAACCTTAATATAAATTGCTTGATGAAGGAATTAGTACACTCCTAAACATGTCGCACATAAAGTTTTCAATCAAAGCTATAGTGTTAGTTATCGAGATATAAATCTGCGATAAAAATTGTCCCGACGTTTAGGCCAAAACAAAGTAGTCTCCTTAAAGTGAACTGACAAAATACTTAAAAATCACAGATATATAAACACACGCTAATCACATTTTTTCTTTCAGAATTAAATTTAATTATTCACAACGTAAATGAATGTCATTGTCCCGGTTGAGTGCATTGACTCCATCAAAATTAACTCCCCAGATATCGAAAACACAATTATTGCTCTAATTTCCATTCGCGAGTAAGAATTTAGTCGACTCCCAGGAGATGGAGTGACCCGAACGTAAACAGTGTTCGGCCAGTGCTGGCTTTTCGGCTGCTTTTTTCAACTGATTTTTGATGTTTCTCACCTTCGAACCGAGTTTTCGCTTGGTCTCCCCAATATATCGCTTCTCAAAGGCTTCACATGATATTGGCGAAACTTGAAGCTCATTGTATAGGGAAAGTCAACGAGACAGTCGAGCGATATGTGTTTAACAAGCGTGAAAAATTACAAGACGAAACAGTCGATAGCTACGTGGCTGAATTAAAGAAGTTGGCGAAAATATGTAAATTCTGCCACTATTCACGGGGTAGTATACGGGATCGTATAGTGTTAGGGATAATAATTGAGCAAACAACGAAGAAGCTGCTAAAGATGCAAGATTTGACACTAAACATATGCATTGACACGTGTCGTAGCGAAGAGATTATCGAAATGCAAATGAAGTCAATGAGTGCAACGTCTAATTAATATGCTAACAAGATTAAGACACAAAGAAAGCAACAGAATGAAGAATCAGAGTCGGAAGAGTCAGGGGACGAAGAAAGGAAAATAAAGTCGGTCGAAAAAAAAAAAGCGTGCAAATTTTGCGGGTTTGACCACATGCCAGATAAGCGTAAGTGTCCAGCCTGGGGGAAAACCTGCAATAAGTGTAAAAGAAAGAATCATTTCGCGAAGAAATGTCGGAGATCAGCGATCTATGCTATTGAAAGTGAAGAGGAAATTAGTGTTGTAAGGATTCAAGCAATGAGAGAGAAAGCTGTACTTGCGAAGATGTTGGTCAATGACGTTCAGGTAGATTTTCAAGTGGACGGCGGTGCCAGTGCAAACATACTTTCATGTAAGTATGTGAAAAAGGCGAAAATCTCTGCGTGTGACAGGACGTTGGTGATGTGGAACGGTAGCAAAGTCAAGCCGATGGGGACGCGTTGTTCCGGTGTAGGGGTGCACCGGATATTGTATCCGGCCGGATAGTAGGGTAATGGGACTATCCGGTATCCGGCTGGTTATTTTCTTATATCCGGCCGGATACCGGATAATTTGCTTTTCTGAAGACAATTGTCAATTTGTGTTACTTGTGCCATACTAACAATAGACATTAATGGAAGAAACAATGTAAACTCGTGTTCTGTTTTAACGTTATTTTTTAACAAATAAACAGAAGATAATCGTCTGTTACTTGATAACAATCTCAATAAGTGACACATTTTGATGCGCATAACAACCATTTTACACAAAGTTGTTTGTAGTCCCACTCTAGTTTGTTATATAGCGGCATTCTCAGAATTTTCTTGCATTGTGATGAATGAAAAGGAGTTTCATCTTCATGTTCATCTTCAGTTCTGTGTATTTTTCCGCCATTTGCAAGTTGCAACTCGTAACTTGTCTAATTAATGCTTGTAATAATTATAAACGCCAGTGAACAGGTAAAGTTTTAAAGTAATTACTTGCAAAAGAAGACAAATCATATTTGAACTTCAGTGTAAAGTTTTAATTTTTCTCCTCTCAATCCAAACCTAATTTGGGTAAAAATTGATTGATTTGTGGCAAGTGCGAGCTTTTCATCCAAAATACCGGTATCCGGCCGGATGATCCGGCCGGATTTTTTTCAATTATTCGGTAAATCCGGTATCCGGCCTGCTATAAAAAAACACTATCCGGTGCACCCCTATTCCGGTGGTCAACTTAAGAAATCAGAAAAAATGATGTTAAGTTTTTGATCCTCAATAATAATGACCTGACACCTTTGTTAGGTTTGAAGGCTACGGAAAAAATGAAGCTATTAACAATTCACAGAGAACTTTATCAGCGCGGTGTCTTGCAAGGCAACAGATGTGGTTGACAAGTATGCTGAGGTCTTTAGCAATGATTTAGGAAAACTTCCAGGAACAGTTCATCTAGAAGTGGATCCGAATTACAGCCCAGTTATACTACCAGCACGAAAGATCCCTGTGTCAGTGAGAGAACGATTCAGAGTGGAGCTACGACGATTAGAAAAGCTAAATGTTATCGCACCTGTTGATGAACCGACCGAGTGGGGGAGTCAAATTGTCGTTGCCATGAAGAAATCCGGGAGGTTGCGTGTATGTATAGATCCAAAACCTTTAAATGAAGCCTTGAAGAGAGAAAGAGATCAAATCCCTGTCGGTGGATGATTTGCTTCCTGATTTGTCAGAGGCTCGTGTATTTTCAAAAGTCGACCAGGCATCTGCGTTCTGGCACTTAGAATTGGACGAGGAATCAAGTAAGTTGACAAGATTTGCTACTCCATAGGGAAGATTTTGGTGGCTGCGTTTGCCCTTTGGTTTAAACGTTTCCAGTGAGATATTTCAGAAACGCCTCAACCAAGAGCTGCTTGGACTCAAGGGAGTAAAGTGCATCGCAGATGATGTACTCGTTTAGGGCGCTAGTGACGAAGAGCATAATCAAAACTTCGAGAAGCTCCTGGAACGGTGCAAGCAGAATAATATTAAGTTGACTAAGGACAAGTAGGAATTCAAATGTAAAGAAGTCTTGTTTCATGGTCATCTTCTTACCAGTGAAGGTTTGAAAGTCGACCCAGGGAGGGTGAAGGCGATTATGGTGATGCCACAACCTACAAGTGCTGAAGAAGTCTCAAGATTGAACGGAATGGTAAATTACCTAAGCCGATTTCTGCCGAATTTGTCGGAGGTAATGAAGCCCCTACGCGACCTGACGCACAAAGAGACGGTGTGGTGTTGATTAGAAGCGCACGAGACTGCCTGGAATGAAGTGAAGCGTCTTATTGCCACGACCCCAGTCCTCGCGTGCTACAAACCGTCGGAAAGTCTTGAGATCCAGTGCGACAGCAGCCAAACTGGTTTGGGTGTGGCTCTGATGCAGAGCGGTCATCCCATTGCGTACGCCAGCAGAACACTATCTGAAACGGAAACACGGTATGCGCAGATAGAAAAGGAGATGTTGGCAATTGTTTATAGGGTAGAAAAGTTTAACGATTATGCGTTTGGCAGAAAAGTTACTGTCTATAGCTATTACAAACCTCTCGAAAGCATTTTGAAGAAACCTCTTCATCGAGCACCTAAGAGGCTGCAAGGAATGATAATCCCCCTCCATAAGTATGATATCGAGGTGAAATACGAGAAAGGAAGGAATATGTTTCTTACCGACACATTATCAAGAGCAAGCATCCCTGATGGTGGTCAAGGTGTTTCGGAGTTTGAAACAATTAACATGACGAAGCACCTTCCCATTTCAGACGAGCGGGTGCAGGAAATCCAACGAAAAACTAGAAGTGACGAGTCTTTACAAGTTCTTACAGCAGTGGTCCATCAAGGATGGCTAGAGCAGAAAGACGCCCTTCCAAACATCATCACAGCCTACTTTAATATCAGAGATGAGATGTCGATCCAGGATGGTGTGGTGTCTAGAGGAGAAAGGGTGGTTGTCCCACAAGCAATGAGAGGCAAGATGCTAATGAAAATCCACAACTCGCACCTGGAAGTAAACAGTGGTTTAAATCGAGCTCGAGAATGTTTGTACTGACCCGGGATGTCAAGTGATGTCGAGAACGACGCGTCAACATGCGAAGCCTCTCGCGAGTACGAGAGAAGTCAGCCAAAGGAGACGAGGCGAAGTCATGAAGTACCAAATCGAGCATGGCAACGTGTGGGCCTTGACCTATTCGAGCTCGAGGGAAAACACTATTAGTTACCGTTGACCATTATAGTGATTTCTTTGAGCTGGATCATTTGAAGAATATCTCCTCGGTGCATGTCATTAGAAAGATCAAGAGTCATTTTGCAAGACACGGCATACCCGAGCAGGTTATAACTGACAATGGCCCACAGTTTTTGTCACGAGATTTCCAGATATTCGCAAGGGAATGAGATTTTGAACACGTAACAAGTATTCCATACTACAACCAAGCAAATGGTAAAGCTGAAAGTGCAGTAAAAGAAGCGAAGAAAACCGTAAGAAAATCGAAGAAGTCAAATTCGGATGCGTTTCTGGCTCTTCTTGACCATCGAAATACACCCTCCACGAATATGAAGGGTAGTCCAGCCAAGCGTCTAATGAACAGACGAGAGAGAACTTTGTTGCCGACAACAGCAAGCCTGTTACAACCCCAAACGATGAATAGCGATACTAAGAATGAGAAATTAGTAGAGCGGAAAAGACAACAATCTAAGTATTACAATAGAGGAGCTGTCGACTTAGATCCACTTGAAGATGAGGATGTTGTAAGAATCAAGCCGTTTCATTTGGGAAGAAAAGAATGGGAAAAGGGTGTGGTTAGAAGACGTCTAGATGAAAGGTCATATGAAGTAGAAACGTCACATGCCACATTAAGACGAAATAGAGTCCAGTTAAGGAAGACTGATGAGGTAGCACAAGACATCGAACAAAATTTAACAATGGTTGACCCCGGTCATCTAGAAGACCAAGCAAGTTCATCTAAAGAGATGATTGGCAAGGAAGCAAGAGCAGAAGTTGTATGTTCTCCTGCTGCAGAAGATAACACAGGTGTTCGGTCTTTGCGTAGATCGGGAAGAACACGAAAACAGCCAAGTTATTTACAGGATTATATGCTAAAGTAATAACGTTCAGATACATTCTAATTTTTAGCTTATATTTATATAACGTAGTTAAATTATTTTTAATGGACACGTACTGTTCAGTTATTATATTATATTTATTAGTTCTTATATTTAATAGGCACGAACGGTTTCAAAACACTTGATATCTATATATTTAAATTTTTGAGAACGTTATTTAGTTCCAGAAAGGGAAGGATGTAATAATATAGTCTGATACCCTTTGGGGTTTGTGAAATGTTTTTTAGTTTAGTTAGGCTATATAAATGCAATGTATAATTTGTTTACGAGTTAGAAAAATACAATTACTTATCAAGATTTGAGGATGCTGTTATAAAACACGGCTAGTTGGAAAACAAATTCCTTTTCCGGGCACAGATCAGGATCATTAAGTTCTATGTAAATGGCTTCCATCTCTTTCAATTGAAAAGCGGAACGGCATTTGCAAAGAATTCTAAAACTATCATCTAAGTAGGTTTCAGAGCAAGACTTGTTAGACAGAAGGTATTTGCCAACAGCTGAATTACAACTGATGAATTGACTGGAATGGCATTGTCGTTCTGGTTGTGGACGTGATGGCCAAGTTTTATTTCTAATGACGCTACAGGCCAAGAAATTTAGATTTTAAGGCACATAATTTGCCAGCGACAAAACCTCCACTAGCAAAAACTCCCAGAAAGGAAAACATCACTAGCAAAACCAATATCCCAGAAAAAACGTTTTATTCACTATGTATTGTTTTCAACTTTCTATTGTCTTGAACACAGCTATTCATCCTCTTCTGTAAGTGTTGCTTCACCTCGTGGGCCATATGGCTGTGTATAAGGACGCTTTGACTTCTTGCCACTTAACCACCACCTGTTCATGGCTTTAACAATAACAAAATATTTTAAGCTTTGAGGGTCCTTCAATTGATACTCGCATTAGATCATCAGTTGCTTGGGTTGAAAGAGAACAACGCCAGTCAGACATGACCCTCTTTAGGGTGCTAAACCCTCTCTCACATATTGCTGTTGAGAGAGGGAACACCAGCACTAACTTGACTAACATAAGGATATTACTGAATTCTTGTCTGTTGGCATCATCCAAGAGAACACGTTTCCACAGCTTGAGAGGATGGAGGGCTCTGATGTGATCATTGCTCTTCAAATAGATCTTAAAGTTTAACCAGTCCTCTCTTGCCGTGTCCAAGTTAGAAGCTTTCTTCTGCAAAAGGGTTGAAAAGCGTGTCAGTAATCTGTCAAGCTCTTCTTGACCATAACCTGGGATTTCTGAGTCATCAGCTGGCCAGTTTTTGGGATCAAAGATCTTGCTTGAAGTGAACATTGGATCTGTGTTCATGTTTTGAAACCTGGCATCAATGTAGTCAATCAGAGACTGTATGATGGCCCTCTTCTCCTCATCAAATGACTCCTTTGCCACTGGGTGCAACAGTGTTTGACCTTTGTACTTGTTTCCCTCAACTTGATGGTAGAACTGAATGACTTTGATACTTTCGTTATTGGCAATGTTCTATGATGCTTTAGCTCTGTCTAAGGACGACAGGACACTTGGAAGCCACCCATCATCTTTCTGGAACAGGAGAGACAGTTTGCTCATTTCGTTTAGCACATCTTGCATAAAATGCAGGTACAGAACTAACTTGTAGGAGAGCAATTGCTTTCTTATTCCTTTAGCCTTGTTTCTGTCTCCATCTTTGTTGGTCTTATTTGCAGAGTAATTATCCAGTTGAAGGATCACTACTTGGTAGTTTTTCTCCAGCTTAGCCAAGGCTTTGAGTTTGCGGGCAATCCACCTAGTGCCATGAGAACAACCAGGCTTTTGTACACTCTCATCAACAGCATCTGGAATTTCTTCTAATTCTCTGATTCTCTTTGGGGAATTGTAATACGAGTAGTACACAGATGTAAGAGCTGTCTCGAAAGTGGTTTTGAAGAATGTGTTCTTAAAACAGTCTTTGACAGCTAGTTCCAGCTCGTGCAATGCAGTGAACATCAACTACCCATGCTGCTCTTTGTTTCACAAGTCCTGCCACGCCATTTATACGACTTGCCATCATGGGTGCTCCATCTGAACCAAAACCTACTACATTACTAGCCCACTCACCATTTGGGTACACACCGTCAGAACTGTGATCAAACGCTTTTAAAATTCCTTCAGCCTTAGCACTCTTCAAGTCCATAATCTTTAGGTATTTCATTGAAGGATAATCACGATCCAGCACTTTGACGTACACTATTTCTTTCTCAGTGACATTTCGATCAGTGGCCTCATCACTCAAGACAGAAAAAAAAGTCCCATTCTGCAGATAACAGTTTTTGCAAATCGTCTTCAAAAACACCAGCAATGTGTTGCACAAAAATTTTACACGATTTGTCATTGAAATAAGTAAAAGCCAAGGTTCTGTCACCATAATTAACTTGCTGCAGTTCCAGTGCTTTGACATACTGAGTAAAAGGAAGTTCATTAATCCCGGTATAAGCAGCAGTGGAGAACAGCTTTTTGATTCTTTCAAAAAGGTCACTGTCCATGTTCTTAAATCCTTGTTTAATGGGTGTAAGCTCGTTGTGTTTTCGTTTATCAGAAATTGCTTGAGTTTCTATTGCATAGCGATGCAAAGAACCCTGTGCATGAGAATCGACTGAATCCTTCTTCACATTTGTTGTTCCTTTCACATATGGAGACTCAGAGTCTCTTTCTTTGCTGTGTTTACGACAAACGGAACACCAAATAGACTGAACACAATCTTAGCTGTCATCCGCAAGCTGATAGTCGATCCAATGCATCCCACCAGTTTTCTATTTCTCAACCGTGGTTCTTCTTGCTGGTTCTGGCTGGGCACGTACACGAATTGGTTTGACTGTCATTTCCTGAAGGTCCCTCTTTTTCTATGGGTTTGAAATACCTATTAATTATATTCCTTGACATGTCCTCGTGGTTTGTGAAGCACACACAATCAAAACCACAAAATGGCAGGAAATGTTACACCACGGGGGGAAAGAGATCGTGATCCTGGAAACTAGAATCTAAGGCAATACTTCACGAATGGGATCACAAATAGTACCATACCTCTGAACGTCGAAGCTTTTCGAGTTTTAGATCGTATTACAACTTTTTGGTGATACTTTTTTGTTTGTTACGGCAAGTATTCATACAGTTATACATTTTGACTGTCAGAGTCTACTGCACGGAATTTTGAAATAATTTTTGTTCGCAAGAAAGCACTAGCAAAGTTTTGCCAGTGGGAAAGTCAACATATCGGGTAAAACAACAGGCATTTTTGCCAGTAGATAGCGGTCATTTTGAGGCCTGTTACCATGAACATGTTGTTTAATCCTATCACTTAGTCTCTGATTAGTTCTACCCACTTAACCAGATCCATATACGTATTCAAAATCGTAAATAACACAGCTTGATGAAGAAGCACGTAGAGACTCTTTATGAGTGGGTGGGAGGATAGTTTTCGTCGAGAAAATTCCAACGAATCTAGCGACAAAAAATAACTGAGCAAACTTTTTTTGTCACCAGAATTAGAATTCTTTAGATTAAAATTCGCTAGATTAGAATTCTTTACAAATGCCGTTCCGCTTTTCAATTGAAAGTGATGGGAGCCATTTACATAAAACTTAATGATCCGGATCTGTGCCGGGAAAAGAAATTTGTTTTTCAACTAGCCGTGTTCAAGACAATTGAAAGTTGAAAACAATACATAATGAATAAAACGTTTTTTCTGGGATATTGGTTTTGCTAGTGATGTTTTCCTTTCTGGGACTTTTTGCTAGTGGAGATTTTGTCGCTGGCAGTTTATGTGCCTTAAAATCTAAATTTCTAGGCCTGTAGCGTCGTTAGAAGTAAAACTCGGCCATCACGTCAACAACCAGAACGACAATGCCGTTCCAGTCAATTCATCAGTTGTGATTCAGCTGTTGGCAAACACCCTCTGTCTAACAAGTCTTGTGCTGAAACCTACTCAGATGATAGTTTTAGAATTCTTTACAAATGCCGTTCCGCTTTTCAATTAAAAGTGATGGAAGCCATTTACATAAAATATAATGATCCGGATCTGTGCCGGGAAAAGGAATTTGTTTTCCAACTAGCCCTCTTTTGACTCTCCCGCATACAGTTGGGTCGACGTCACCAGTTTTATTGAGAATATAAAAGCAGTCAAGTAGTCTGCTGAAATGCATCGTGCTCCTTTCTAATTCTTTAGGCCTACTCTTTACGTAGTATTTTACCTCTTTAAGTTTCATACAGTTCTTTTAAGAACTAAACGGTGCAACAGTCTTTGGTAACTGTGTATACATCTTTAGTGCGTATATTTCATTTTCATTTTCTCTTACAATATCTTGAACTACCAATCACCATGGTATCAACGTGTTTGAAAACCGTGTTTAAATTTGTCACCACGACAAAATCGCTGTATTGCATATCTACGTTTTCTTAGTATTTCATAACTTCCTCTGAACAAGGCTAGTAAGGAGTTGAAGCAAACACTACGGCGACTTGCTTTTACAATAGAAATGGTCATTTAAATCAAAAGGATTGCATAACTTGTAGTCCCTGGAGTATTTTTCACAACAGTTCTACTTCTACACAGTATGTCGTCAAGAACATTTCCATCGTTCCACAACTACGCTTACACACGGTAAGACGTTTCAGGACTTTTAAACGTTAACATACAGACCAGAGATGCTGAGAAGAGTTTCTGAGGCGTAAGCAACATTTACAATTCTTTACAACATTAGTAGAATGTTACTCAATTCAAATGTGTAGAGTAAAGCTACTTTGTTAAATGCCGTCACCGTACTAGCTTGATTGTACTCCTTAGTGTTTTAGCCGTAACGTCGGATTAATTTTTATCGCAGATTTATATCCGTGCGTAATCACTGAAACAATTCTATTTATTATGCCCTAGATTACTATATCTCATTCTATCGTGCTTGAAAAGGCAGTCGAAGGCAATAAGACTATCTACGTAGGGATTATTGTACCTTTTCCAAATAACGGTGAACACGTAATATTTGCATTGCTGATTAACACTCACTTGGAAGTTAATCGTTCAGTTGAAGCCTGGAGTAAGAAGTTCTCTAAGGTCTCCAGAAATTACTCAGGGCTGACAGGTCATGTACTTCCTGTAAAAAGACAGTTTCAAAGAAAGTGAAACAAATTACTTCTGAAGGGCGTTTTTTGTACGGTAATATATGGAATATAGGTGTTGTAACACTAATAAGGAACATGCTATATATTCACTATGAAATGATACATTACTGCACAATTGCAAGTACTGTCCCTTCCTCAAGTGCAAAAGAAAACTGGGTACTAATGTTAGGAAAAGCATTTAGCAAATACTAATGTGTTAATTCATTGCTTCCTTGTATAATTATTGGAGTTTTTGTTAGTGATGATAAACCCAATCATTTATTTTATACTTAATGTGAAACTTAATATTATAAGTGGGCATTTGCTGAACTAAGGGCCTGTTTATTGACACCAGCATGATAACATACTGAGGCAAGAACCTGCATTGCTGAATAAAAACCTTTGGCATTAGCAGGAATAAAATTCTAGACTGTACACTTCACCCTTAAGTTCACACTTCACGCTTAACTGCTAAATGTGGTCAACCACATTTAGCAGTTAACCCATTAAGGAGCAGGCACCTTACTCTGTTGAATAAATTCATTTCATACTGTACGTGCTACAATATAATTCTAAAGGGTACTCTTTTCCCTTAAAAGATTAGTCGAAGCTATTAATGCATTAATTCCATCACTTGTCCCTTTCACTTTTACCCATAACAAATGTAGAAACTTTTCATAGTAAAAGGAAGACATGTTGGACAGCTAGGGAGTTAACAAATTATCACAAAATCTGGCTAAGATAGGTTCTCTTAATCAGAGAAATTATGTAGCAACAGTGAGAACAAAATTATTATTACTGCTCAGTTTTAAGATTGATTGATTGAGATACCACATGTTTTAAACCTTTAAACACAATCAAGATGTCTCCATAACTGTAAATACATTTTGAACTGTGGTTTAGAAAGGAATAAATCATAATGAAACTGATATTCAATTTAAGAAATAATTGACTTGCTAAAAGACTCAAAAATTTGGCTTACACAGCAGTTCCAGCTTTCTAGTAAATAACAGCTGAAGGCAGTTGCTATTCTCACTCAGTGTACTTAAGGGCTTGCTCCAAACCTAGTATGCAAAAAAACAAAGTTAGTCTATATCTTTAAAAATACGAGAGCAAATCCTTAAATGAGGATGAAAGGTAGTCTGTAACATAAGAAATATTTCAAGCAAGGATTTCCATGGCAATCAAGTCACACAACTGTTGTGACTGCCATGTTTGTACAATTTAATTTAAGTTGTTAAATTTTTGAAAAGTGAACATCAATTATACTTTTTTGTAAAGCCTAAATGTGGTAACCAACACATATCCATACATTGATGCAAAAAAGTGAAAATGATGGAAATTTTCTTTGACCTAATCCCTGAGGATTTTCATAAAATTTTTTTTGACTGAATTAAAAAAAAAATTCTGTTAAAGAATAATTAAAAACCCACTTACTAATTAAATACACTAATCCATTGATAAGATACATGTCACCAACCATTTACTATGGATGAATACTGTAGTTAAGTGACATTGTAGGTTATTCTCTATAGCATCACAATAAATCACATCACGTGCACTAAATTTAATTATACCAAGGACACTGTATTTTTAACAAGATATACAAAAAAAATAATACCTAAAAATTAATACAAGGGTGGAGATGTTTTACAAAAGTCAGGAGCAACCTATTAACACTGGAATGTAACCCAACTCAGGAGGCACATCATGTGCAGGAGGGTTTTGCATATCTTTCCAACAAATCTTTTAAAGCAATATGGCTGTTGTATGTTCTAGGAAGCATTTCTGATGTACGGAATATGCCACCACATGTCTCCATATCTTACAATCATTTTTATTAATTATTAAGCTTTGAGCTACAGCAAACTTTCAGACAAAACATGGTAGCAGATATCCTTAGCTAATTGCATTTTGAAATTTCCAAAATATGTTTCCTTATATCATGAATATTCTACATTGCATTTTTTTGGCAGAAATGGAGTGTCTGCCCCAAAACTTTAAAACTAGGGGATAAGCCTCTTTTTGCTTCTCCCTCTTCCCCCTCACATATCTCTGTCTCTATAATAACTTTTGTATGAACTTCACAGCTGAGCAAGTAACAAAAGCAAAGTCAGTGTGAGAGCCTTTACTTGCAGCATAGCGAAACAAACACTAAAATTAATTTCACTTATAACAGCTACAGTAGAACTGAATGTATACTTAACAGATAACACTTTTTGTTAATAAAAAAGAGAACTACTTTAAATTTAAAATAATTCAATGCATGGTGAGACAAAGACATGAAGACATGAGAATAACACAACCACTCCAGACTAATGCACATTCCTTGTATTCCATAATAACATGAATTGCAAAAGATTTCAAATTTAAAATATCTCCAGTTGACTCATGAATACTTTGAAAAATGTGACCACCAAGTGCAACATCAAGTTAACTTTGTTACAAGCATGTCATATAAACAGAACATAACTGCAGCATAAATGCTCTGCAGTGTATAAACTTTGGCTTCCTGGTATGCAATAGTTATGCAAACAATTTGTTTTCCACTCTCATCTTGTTTTAATAAGTCTGCTCATTCACTTCAAATAAATCTACCTTTTCTCCATGTAATAAATTACCACAACAAAACAAGAAACTGTATTTCTTTCCCTGAAGTAATCAAAAGAAGCAAAAATTATCATATCAACACGCATTGAAATTAAACTAAAAAAAAATTTCACAAAACTATAACAAACCTGAAGCTAGAAAGAATTTAAAATAATGTATAATTAGAAACAAGTTTGGCTTCATGGGAAATACTGCTCAACAGGAAACTTTACATCAACATTCATCATTCATTTAAATACGCAATGAAACTTTTTCATTAAATAAATTTAATACGATTATCTATGAGGACAATTTGTCTAATCTGTGTGTAAAAAAAGCAACAATTCTCCATGAACAAATCTGAAGAACCTACCTGTACTACAGTAGTCTTCTAGCGAGAAATCGCTATCAGTGATACCGATTCCATGTCTTTCTACCAAACGTTGTCTTCCGTTTCGCCACTTTTATAATATACATTAAATATGTGTGATATGCAGTCAATCCCGCGTTAGCTGTATCCGTGTCACTAGTCAACACTTTTACGTTCCTCCAATATGTCCGCTATGACGCACCATGACGTCACGTGAAAACCATCAACACAAGCGCCCCTTTCAGATTCTTCCACACGACGCAATTGTTGCATACCATTATACATCCCGGCATCGAAATTAGCGCATAATCTTAAAAATAGCCGCACAGTCGACATACATTTACATTCGAAAGCAAACCTCTATATGCTTTGCTTTTTTCACCTTGTTATTTCAAGTATCCAGCTGGACTTTTGATGGAGTCTCTCAACTTGTTAACATTTGGACATATTGACAGTAGAAACTAAATACTTTGCCTTGTCAACTTTATCAAGAATAGGCAAAATAAATCAAGATAGATAGATAGATAGATAGATTATTTAATAAGTTACCTTGCAGTTTACACTGAATTGCGCAACTTTTACAAAAATCAATAATATTAACTATTTACCAATAAAACGTTTGAAAGTTAAAAGTCAAAAATCTAAAACTTTAAACTAAAGGTCAAATTAGTCATTCATACAATGTGTTGGTAACGTTACTCATAATAAATGAGTCCGAGAACCTATTTGTTCTTACTAATGGAAGTGAATACTTCCTATTTTTCCTAAGATTGTATTTGGGATTTATATTAGCGCTTGGGATCAAATGGAAGATCTTGTGTTCTGGGTCTTCAGATATAGTTTGAAACAATTTTTGGGTTATAACACTGTGGTGATGTTTAATAGAAGGTATTCTTGCATGTGTCAGTGCATCAGCGTAAGGTATTCCAGGAAAAATACACGCTAAGGCTCTCTTTTGAACCCTTTCCAGGTCGTCATGTAAATAGGTTGGTAGAGAGTTGTGAAAAACTGGGCACGCATAGTCCAAGGATGATCTAATGCATGCACAATAATACGCAACCAGATCATTGGATGGTACTTGCGCACGTTTAAGCTGCACTAGAAAGTACTGCTTTCGAGAGCTCTTCTTCACTAGTTTTTCTACATGATCGTTCCAGGTTAGTTTATTGTTTATAATCAGCCCGAGTAACTTTGCGCTCGTTGTTCTCGCGATAGTTTTTCCGTCTATTAGAATAGGTGGAAACTGTGGGAAGTGAGGGCGACTAAAACTGATAATCATTTCCTTTGTCTTTTCACAGTTAAGTTGCAATAAGTTTTCCTTTGACCATTGATTGACTTGATCAACAACATGCTGTGTTTGACTTTGTTGGCCTTTTGGTATTGATTCAGATACCGTTGTGTCGTCGACATATTTCCACATATTGAAGATGTCAGAAACTGATAAGTCGTTGATCATAAGAAGGAACAGCCAGGGTCCAAGTTTAGTCCCCTGAGGAACACCTGATGGAACCTTACCCCAATCGGAATAACATTCCTTACTAAGCTTGACTCGCTGTGATCTATCTAGGAGGAAGTCGATTATCCAATTAATGATACTGTTGGGTAGATCAATTCCTTTTAATTTAGTGACCAAGATACTGTGATCTATAAGGTCGAATGCTTTACGGTAATCGAATAGAATGACTCGTACTGTAGTTCCGTTACCATCTGTCGCTTCGAGCCACTTATGCACCATACTAATGAGAGCCAACACGGTGGACGAACCAGAAATGGTACCAAATTGATTTCTGTCGACCTTCTTCTCAATCGCTGGCCTGATGTAACCAGAGACCACAAATTCTTCTGCAATTTTTGAAACTGCAGAAGTCAAGGAGATAGGTCGAAGCTCTTTCATTGGGTCAGTAACTTGCTTCACTTTAGGAAGGGGGGTAATATCTGCCAGTTTCCAAGTTGCTGGTAGCTTTTGCTCTTTGTATGACATGTTTATGATGTCGGCTATTGGGTGTGCAAGGAATTCAGCGTACTGTTTTAACATCCAATTTGACACACCGTCCGGACCAGCAGCTTTATGTTTATTGAGATGTACCAAAATGTTATAAACTCGATAGACTGGCACTTTAAGAAATTCTGGGTTTTCTTCTAACGGTAAAACAGGAACCGTGGATTCACGATCAAGAGGTTGAAAATCTTGCAGAGGTTCCAAGAGAGCCTGATTTATGGCATTGGCGATTTCTAAATGAGACATATCGTTGTACTGGGGGACGTTGAGAGAACATGCTAAACTCGAATTTTTCTTTTTGGCTCCACTTAGCTTGTTGATTTCGTCCCACCACTGTCGTTGGTTGACACCCTTTAGGTCTTGTACTTTACAGGCGTACTACGTTGCTTTACACCTTTTCCTTTCCCTATTAACAGCATTACGGTAGAACTTGTATGATAAACTGTTTCTGTTCGTGTGGAAAGCCACCTGGCGTTGGCGTATTAACTCCTTCAACTTTACAGACATCCACGGTGCGTCCTTGGGGTAAACCTTTATTGTCTTCACGGGTACAATATTTTCCAAACCGATCGCGACCAGGTCATTAAAAAGATTAAATTTTTCCTCACAGGTGTTTTGACTACTTAAACACGACCAATCGATTGTACTAAAGTAACGACCGAGGCGAAATTTGTTACTTTCTTTCGTATCTCGGAATGTTACCGATTTTCGAGTGTGCTGATTTTGAGATCTTGATTTTGGTTTCAGAATAACTATATTATGGTCCGACAGACCAAACGGAGGAAAACATTCGGGTACAGAGAAGTGGTCTTCCATGTTCGTTAGAACTAGGTCGAGCGTTGCTGTCCGTCTTGTATGAAATTTGACTAACTGCTTGAGTTTAAAATGGTTTTTCAACTGGTTAAGGTTGAGACGGTTAAAGTCCCCAGTAATGACTATGCCACAACTCGGAAACTTGGACTCTGCTGCCATCAGGCTGGTAAATAAATGATTAATTATTGTCGTGGCATCGGATTCTGCTGGACTCGCTCTACCAGGATAATAAACAACCGCAATTAAAATGCAAGAAAACCCTCGAGGAATTCGTGTGGGATTCAGTTTGATCCAAATTATTTCATGCTGCTCACAAAATTGTAGGTCTTCAATAGTTTTGTATTTTATGTCATCCTTTATGTAGACGCAGACTCCTCCGTGTTCGTGGGACGTACGATCTTTCCGTATAATATTGTAGCCTTCGATATTCACCACAGAATCGTCTATATGACTCTTTAGCCAGGTTTCTACTATACACGCGATTTGCACGTTTTGCCGCAAAAGCAACTCTTGGACTTCAGTTAACTTGGAGACTAACGACATGGTATTTGCAAGCATGATGCTAGGAACAAAGTTTACTTGATTCTCAGATGTTTTCTGGATTTTCGCTATCGGGATGACAGTCAAGTTATTTGAATTAACTCCCCGAGCTCTTTTGTAATTTGCATATGTTTGCCGAGGCACAGTGATAACAGGAATGCTAAATTTCTTTGTCGCCTCTTTCATTTTAGTTTTAATACCAGCTCTTCTACCTCTAGGACGCCAGTTTCGATGGATTTCAGTGTTATAGTTGTAATAGCGTTGACTGAAACTCCCGTAATGAACCATAGTTGTAGAATACAGACTCAAACTGTTGTTTGGGTTCTTCGATTTACACAATAAATATGGTGACACTTGACCGGTTTCAGCGATGTCTGAGATAAAAGTTCCAAAATATATCGTTGAACAGATCGCCAGAAGCTCTAAAATATGCATCAACGAACGTTTTATCAATTGACAGTTTAATATGAGAAGAGACGCTAACTTTAGAAGTTAAAATCGTGCTCAAAATAGCCGAAACTTTAATATGGACATTAATTTTTGTTGCGAGAACGAAGTTTTGGAAAGAAATTATCATTGTCATCGCCAAATCATATACTTTTGTACAAAAGAAAAGTTTGGCTTTAAACTTTTCAGAGAAAGTTTAGAGATGTATAACTGTATGATCAACCTAAATTCATATCATTCAAAACCTTTCCCATTATTTGACTTCGTGGAAGGAAAGGAAAGATAAATTTTGATTTAATTAAAACTATTTTCGGTTAGTTTCATTTTGTAAAGATGTGCGGCCGCTTCGCAAAATTAGTTTACTCTATGCTGGACGACACAAGTTAGACTAATGAAAATCAGTAACTTCAAATCAACTTACTGCGTAAGAGCAGGACTATTGCGCAACATCTGATTATGTAAGATCACGAAACTGAAATTGCCATGCCAGTAAATAAAACTTACTAAGGGGCTATTCATATGAGCCGAACCAGCCCGCCTAGCCGAGATGAATTTCAAGTCCATTTCATATGGAATTTCTTCCCGCCGATTATCCCACCTTTGCCTAGCAAGTGCGCGTGGTAGAAAAATGGGACGAGTCCGCGAAACCGCGGGAAAACATATTATTTCAAAATGGCGAAGAAAAACATGCTATTTCCCTTCGTTTGTTTAGAATTAATATCTTTTTTATCTGTACTTGCTCAATTATACGGATTGATTTTGCTGTACAAATTAAGCGAAAAGCGATTTCATGATGCTCTGTGCCAAGCAAATCTGCGAAAGCGTAGCTATTTTCTAAAGAGACTGAAGAAGATAAAAGAAAGACGATTAAGACAGGCGAAACGAAGTTGTTGGTTTAAACCTGGTCGAACGGATCAATGGTGGCAAAATTTGCTTAATGGCATAGCCCCACAGGAAACATGGAAAAAGAATTTTAGAATGTCTAAAGAAGCCTTTCGAAAGCTAGTCGAAAAGTTGGGTCTTTTAATTGCCCCAAATCCAAATAGTCCTAACCGAAGAGCAGTAAGTATTGAAAAGAAATTAGCGGTCACGTTATATTTCTTAAAAGATACAGGTTCGTTATGTATGACAGCTAATGCTTTTGGCATTGCAATTAACACTACGTCCAACATAATAACTGAAACGTGTACATCTATTGTAAAACTGTTAGGCCCTACATACATACATCTGCCAAAAGATGAAGATGAGATGAGACAGAAAGCAGCCGAGTTTGAATCAAAATTTGGAATGCAGCAAGCCTTTAACTGCATAGATGGCACACACGAACCAATAATTTGTCCATCAGATAATCCTCAAGATTATTATTTTTACAAGGGTTTTCACTCCTTGAATGTGCAAGCAGTATGTGACTATAAAGGAAAATTTATGGATGTTGAATGCCGTTGGCCAGGCAGCGTACATGACGCTAAAGTCTTTGCAAATTCGTCAGTGAATAATAAACTACGAAATGGAGAACTGCCTGCAGTCTTTCAATCAGTTTTGCCTGACTATGAAAAGTCCCAAATTACCTTATTGGTGATCCAGCTTACCCACTTACACCTTTTTGCTTGAAAGAATATGACACATGCCAAAACAATGAACAAGTTGTTTTTAACAAATATGTTAAGATCAGCTAGAAACCTAATTGAATGTGCCTTGGGAGACTGGAAGCATGATGGGCTGTTTTGACCAAAAACTTTCACTTGAAGCTAGAAAAACTACCAGTGGTCATCTATGCATGCTTTGTGTTACATAACTATCGAACCGCCGGCGACTAAACCGGCACACCTACTGGCCCTTCGGGGGGTGGGAGGGTGGGTGGACATCCTGGCAGTATAAACACAATACCTTTCTCTAAGGGCACTTGCACCATGGGTCTTGTGTCCATCTACCAAACTGGTTACCTGCTGCCTTGCGGGATAGATCTTTGTGAGGATTAAAGGCTAAGGGAGATGACCCCAACAGAAAACATCACTAAGGATGGGTAGACATCCCAAAGGGCGGATGAACTTCCCCAGTCAAAGGCCATCTACTGAAATGGAGCTGGGATCCCATTGAGGCAACTGTGATTAGCTTTGCTACCACTTTTGGCAGTCCCTGCACCTGGATGTATCTACAGACATATTGGCCGTGCCTCTCCTCTGGTGACAATGACATCCAGGCAAGAGAAGCCCTTGATAAGTGAAAGGACCACCCAAGGAAGCTTTGACTAGTCCTGGCGGTATCTTCACTGAACATCTGTCTGCCACCGCACTGACCCCGCTGAGGAAAGCTGCGTCTGCTTTTGCGCAGAAAACAAAAACCCGGAAGGAGGTAGTTACCGGTTTTAAGCCTAGAGTCATGGTGATAGCGCTCGGGCGCCAGGGACCTCCTTCTAGAGTGGGAAAGGTTTTTAACCCTATGGTAGCTACTGCCCGCTTAAGCCAGGCAGCCCCTGGCCAATAAGGTGCTCCAGTTCACCAACAGGTTATTGAAGGAGGTACTCTGATGGACCTGCCAATATACCACCTCAGAAAACAAAGATGAACTTCTCTACTTGGAATGTTAGAACCATGATGACCGGAATGAATACGACACATGATCTTGATCATTATAATACTGATATCAGGAAGACTGCTGTCATAGATACAGAGCTCTCTCGCAGAGGGATTGACTTTGCAGCTCTACAGGAAACACGTCTTGCTGGAGCAGGCACAGTGAAAGAATCGCACTACATCTTCTTTTGGTTTGGGAAAGCCCCCGAAGAGTCTCGCATCTATGGTACTGGTTTTACTGTGTCTAACCGGATGATAAATAGTACCCAAACGCCATATGCTCTCAGTGATCGCATATCAATGATGAATCTTCAGACAAGACAAGGAAACATTCGAGTTATTAATGCATATGCGCCAACATTGGCAGCATCCTCTGATGACAAGGATAGTTTCTACAACCAACTAGAAGGCGCTATCAGAGAAGCCTCGCGCTCTGAACGTACAATTCTTTTAGGAGATATGAATGCACGGATTGGAGCTGATTACCCTAGTTGGCCTGAATGTATCGGAAAATTTGGTGTAGGAAAAATTAATGAGAACGGGCAGCGTTTGTTGGAGCTGTGTTCCCGAAACAACTTATGTGTAACCAACACACTCTTTCCTGGGAAACCTCACAGGAAAATGTCCTGGAGTCACTCACTCTCAAAGACATGGCATCAGTTGGACTTTGTCATTGTGAGTCAAAAACACAGATCAGAAATTCTGAACACCAGAACATACCACAGCGCTGACTGTGACACTGATTACAGCCTTGTTGTTTCATCCATGAGGCTACATCCACGCCCATACCACCGTCAACTCAGGAAATCAAAGAAGATCGATGTAAGCAAAGCTAAGTTACCTGAACTTCAAGAGCAGTACTGTGTGAAGTTGGAAGAAAAGTTTGGTGATATGGAGAGAGCACATGATCCTGAGACATACTGGAACACCCTCAAAAACACCATTCATCAGACTGCGTTGGATACTTTTGGCCTGAGAAAGAGGCAAAATCCTGACTGGTATCGGGAATCACAAGACATTCTTAAGCCGGCTCTGGAACAGAAAAGGGAAGCTCTATTAAAGGTTAAAGTAAGACCAACAAGGAAAACCCTTGCAGAGTATCGCCTGAAAATGTCCACTGCCCAGCAAACTGTTCGCCAGTGTGTCCGAGAATACTGGGAAAGTCTGTGTGCTCGGATTGAGGCTGCAAGAGACTCGGGAAACATCAAAGACATGTTCGATGCAATAAAGACTGCGACCGGACCATCTGCTCAGACAGCTGGAGTGCTTAAGAGGAAAGACGGATCTGTTATTGAGGACAAGGGACAAAAAGTAGATCGGTGGATAGAACACTACAGTGAGCTCTATGGAGTAGAAGGCACTGCCAATCATGACTACATAAACAGCTTACCTGATTCAGTTATTCAGCACCATCTTGATGAACCTCCAGACTCTGCAGTGATAACCAGTATCATCATGAGCCTTCGTCAGGGAAAGGCAGCTGGAAATGATGAAATTCCTGCGGAACTACTGAAAGCTGGACTGGAACCTCTAGCCAATCATCTACATCATCTTATAAGTACTTGCTGGTCTTCAAAGATGATGCCTCAAGATTTCAAAGATGCCAAAATCACTACATTATACAAGAACAAAGGTGAAAGAGGGGACTGCAACAACTACCGTGGGATATCCTTGCAGAGTGTAACTGGTAAAGTTCTCGCAAGAATCCTTCTCAAGCGTCTCCAACAACTAGCAGAACAAATATACCCAGAATCACAATGTGGAAACACGGCAAAACGATCAACCACAGATATGATATTCGCTGTTCGCCAACTGCAGGAGAAGTTCCGTGAACAGCGACAACCTCTCTATCTTGCTTTTGTTGATCTGACCAAAGCTTTTGATCTGCTTGATAGAAAGGCTCTGTTCACTGTACTAACTAAGACTGGTTGTCCTCCAACTCTGCTTGCATTGATTCAGTCTTTTCATGATGGCACGCAAGCGAGAGTACAGTTTGATGGTGACCTATCTGATGAGTTCCCAATACATAGAGGCGTCAAACAAGGCTGTGTGCTTGCGCCAACCTTGTTTGGGCTATACTTCTCTTTTGTCTTCAAGACAGCCTACTGCAACCTCAATAGAAATGTGGGAGTGTCCTTACTATCACGAGACGATGGTAACTTCGTCAATCTTACAAGCTTTAAAGCTAAGACTCGGACTCAAAAAGTCGTAGTCAGAGAACTGCTGTATGCAGATGATGCTACCCTCTGTGCATCTTCTCCTGAACAGCTTCAAGATTTGCTAGACTGCTTTGCTGACTCCTGTGATAAGTTTGGACTCACCATAAGCCTGAAGAAGACAGTGACTATGTCGCAGTCAAATGACACACACCGCTTCACCATAAAAGACACAGAGCTTGAGGATGTCGACAAGTTTACACATCTTGGCTCCACTCTTTCGAAGAACACGATACTTGATAAAGAAATATCCACAAGATTAGGTAAAGCCTCCACCACATTTGGTCGCCTGACCAAGCGCGTCTGGAAAAACAGACATCTTAGCATTCGTACTAAAGTAAGGGTGTATGAGGCATGTGTCCTCAGCATCCTTCTATATGAAGCTGAGAGCTGGGCTACATACTGACCTCAGGAGTCCAAGCTGAGTGTTTTCCACACCTGTAATGTACGATTCATACTTGGCAAAACCTGGGAAGACAAAATGACGAATGAGGATGTCTTTGAGATCACTGGTTCCGGCCCACTATCATCCAGACTTAAGTTTTTCCGGCTTCGCTGGGCAGGCCATGTCAATCGAATGCCGAAACAGCCCATCCCACGTCTTCTCCTTCACGGAGTACTACAAGAAAGAACAAGCCAAACCGGACTCCCAAGGCTAAGATTCAAAGACGTTATCAAGAGAGATCTCAAAGACTTTGACATCGAGCGAGAATCCTGGACCTCTCTCTCCAAAGATCGAGACAACTGGGGAGCGAATCTTCATGCTGGACGCATAAAAGACACTGAGAGAAACCTCTCAAAACTCAGAGAAAGGCGCCTTAAACGCCTCAGTTGAAAGTGAAGAAACCACGCATTGTCATTCGTGACAGATGCATGCCAATACATATATATACACTATTGTGAGCAGTACTCATCATACATTAATGACAACATTCTAACCAGTCAAATCAAACATGCCAAAAGGAATGAAGAAGAAGCTCATAACTTACCTGATCCTGTGTATTCCTGCAATCATGGTGAAGGTAAAATTGTAAGAAACATACTGACTAGTTATATCCCTATGAGCCTACCTGATGATATGGTAGTGTAAATACTATTTCCAAAATAGTTTGTATCAGCACATACAGTATGCAGAATGTAATATGTTGCAAAATGCATGTTGACACATGTATCTTCTATTTTATTAAAGGAATTTCTATAAACAATTATAAACACCAGCTTAAAATTACTGACATACAGGGATGGATCCAGCCTGGGTAGAGACCATCAACCAAGAAGGACTTGTAAGTTTATCTGCATTTTTTAAATGAAGAGGAAAAGGGTTGTGTAGATGGTCAGAGTCTTGTATTACAAAATAAGATGCCCCAAATTTTCAAAATATTGAATTATTAATAGTTGGGACTAATTGCTATAATCCCCCAAAATTGGATCTGACAATAAGGCCAAGGCTAAGAGGGTGTACAGCCTCATACCTCTCCAGTGAATCCATTCCTGCAAGCATAATCTCAGCCTCAAAGCTAAGGTATTTCCAGGATTGCAATGTACATACACGCCTCACCTTTTAAGTGAAGGCCCTTCCAAAGAGAATGGAGAACTTTCATTTCAAAAGTTTACCTGGTTATTTTAGGACTAGTTTTTGGGAAAAAAAAACATGCGGGCAAGAATTGTTTAGATTCAATTATTTGTAACGTGAAATGGCCAATATGACTATAAACTAAATTTAAGTTGCTTTAGCCTATGCCTGCATGAAGAAAGTTATTTTTCCACTCATGTTAGTCAGATATAGAACATATTAGTTCTTACAATATTGCAGTGTGTGTCAACTATTATACTTTAACACAACTTAAGATTTCCTATTTACCAAACTCAAAAAGTAAATCTGAAATGTCAATATAATACTATTGGGTGAATAGACTAATGTCTAACTTTTTACAACATAATAAGAACAATGTTGGGCATGTTTATACCAAGTTTTTAAGCAGTAAATAACTTGAAAAACTGGCAAATATGTTGAGCATAGTTTATAAAACCTTTGTTGTTCGTTTGAACTTAGTCTTTGGTAGTGATTTTGCATCGGGGGAGTTAAACTTGTGAGGTTTTGTTGCATTCCATTTTGTGTCTCATCATTTGGTGGGAATGCAACCTGTGACATTCCCATTGGTGGGTACATGTTTACGTTTTGGTAGATGTTATGGTTAATACCACCAGGCAGTTGGTGTTGTTGTTATGCCTGTTGCTGCTGGGCTAACATTGCTCGTGACAACATTTCAACTGACTGACAGATACTCTAATCCAGTTGCACTAAGGTAAAGTTTATCCCATCCAATGCACTGGTAAAAGATTCAGTAGAACGATTCATACAATCTGACAGATCTTTTCGGAACTTACTATCTTCTTTAGCTTCATCTAGCAATATTTTCTCACGTTGGGATGCTGATAACGTTTTCTCAAGATGCTTCCGCTTATTGTCAATCAATTTGGGCACTTGGTTTTGGGCTTTTCTTCTTATAGTGCAAGTGGATTCTTTGTCTGGACCATTTCCCGTTTCTAATAAATTTTTCTTTTCATGATTCACATCAATTGGCTGGCTATCTGCATCATTCTGGGTTTCTTTTTCAGATGCAGGTTGCTCATGAATAAGACTTTCAGTATCAATACCAAACGTAAGGGGTTCTGTCGATGGACATCCCCCCAAATACGTACCAGTTCGTCATAAAACTTGTAGACGATTTTCCCGCTTCCACTTCTTGTGCCTGCTGTAACAGCTTTTGAGAGGTTTTGATCCTTTGATGACCATGGATCCTTTGAAAAATATATAAAAGTACTATATGATGCAGGATCTCAGCACTACGTCATCATCCCGGCTAACCGGGCTGGCTCGGCTCATATGAACAGGCCCGTAATATTCGAGTGTTATTTGAAGCCTGATTCCCTGCGTGCTGTTATTGTGATGCGCGCTGTGTCTCTTCAGCTAGTCCGATCAATGAACCGTGTTCTTTTATTTAGGCTCTTATTTATTGTTTTGCTTGAGTGAAAGTTTCTATCATTTTACTTCAGAGTCGTATTTCAAATGTTTACTTGCGCTTCTTTTAATAGGTCCGAACAATGTGGTAACTGACTGCACAGCCCTGGTTCTTTGGCCATAGCCTATTTTAAATGTGGATTATTACACACTTGTTTTATTCAGTCATATATAGGCATCAAAAAGAGTGGAAAGTGTCTAGCATTGAATCATTGCAGTGTCTTATTTGCCTTCACTTAATTTAAGTGAACCTATTACTGCATTTTATCTTGAACATATTAATCTTTTAAACAATAATTTATATTTCCAAGTTCCCAGTTTGGTAGATATTGATAAACGACAGTTGATAATACCAATAGCATGTTTGCCTGAATTTCCTTTGTTTGTCCAGGTTGCACTAATAACTAATTTAGTCATTAAAATTCAGTTTTTACTTATACTACCTCCAGTGACGTCAAACCAAGTCGTATTAGGACTAATACGAACCAATTTGACGTCATTGGAGGTAGTGTTAGTTGAATTTTGGCAAACATGCTATTAGAGAGGAATAGAATGAAATTTCTGTGCATTAACTATTAAACCTCCCGCTCGATGAGGGTCGTTTAGTAAAATTCCCGTATGCCGAAGGCCCGAGGAAATTTTATTGAATTTTACTAAATTTCACTTATAATAATAGAAAACTAGAAATTCCAATTTTTATTTGCTAAATTTTACTAAATTTTATTTATAGCAATAAAAACTAGAAATACCAATTTTTACCGTACAAGTTGGTCATTTTTAAGAACTATTCAGAATTTTCTCTTAAATCATTGCCAAAACAATCCATTTACAGAGTATTCATTCACAGAAAAAAGTCATTGGCGACTGTATGGACCTAAACATGTATATTGTTAAATATTTTATAAATTAGGCCATGTCTTTGGCCATGATAGGTGTTAATTTGCATATTGCATAACTCAGGTTTTTCTTACTACTAAATTTTACCGCAAGCATATATCCTGTCAAAATTTGACAGATACTGAAGGTCAAAGTTTTGTTAGCTTATATAATCTACCTTTTTGTGTAGCTTTAAAGCATTTTGGAAAGCTCTAAACCTTAGCTAAGCTGCTATGGCTAATTTCTATTCAAATGAAATATATTCTGCAAGTGCAAGAGGATACTTAGAGTCATCCAGCTCCGCTGTTTTTGCGCTGTTTTTTAACTTCCAAAAGGTTAGAAATATCTTTGATCCGCCCATGAAATTACGTCAGATATCTCCTTTTAAATTAGATAAACAAACGTGGAACAAGAAGGTTACATAATTAACTTCTATAATCTAAAGGCTACAAATTCATAATTTCACGTTGAAAACAATAAAATCAAGTAATATTCAAAAACTGTCTTGTTTTTAATTTAACTCACGTGGCATAAATGTATTACGTTATATTATATAAGCTAATGTCACAGGTGAGTTTTATATGCGGTTGTTAGACCCCTGAAAATCGAACAATGCATTCTGAAACCGCAAGGAGACTGGCAATCGGTTACTTATCCGTTGACAGCCTTAAGTTAAATCCCACTACATATCAGTTTTACCGCTATTTTTAACCTAATTTATGCTTTATTGGTATAAGCACTGTAGGATATCTAGACACTCGGAATCTCCCTTGTAACCTGGCAAAAGCTCAGTGAATGAGATTGAATTCAATCGTAAACACCTAATTTTTAACTGGCAAGCTAGATGGAATTAGCTTTTCAAAGTTGGAAATATGTCTAACTAGTTTTTATACTTTTAATTTAAAATTATCCCCGTCGGCGCAATGAAATAAAACCTAAACTATGAAAGGTGAATTTTGTTAGCTCAGCTTTCCAGATAGATAATTTATTGTTCATTCCCTACATTGTATTTCTTAAAAAAATACTTTTGGGGAGAATCATTATAAATATTCGACACGAATAATTAATGCGACTTGGCATTATACACAGGCAGTCAAAAAGAACTGCTCAAGCTCGACTTTCTGCACAGTTAAGGATTACCATCGCTTACAACCTGCACCAAAGACTTTAGTTAACCTCCATGCCAGAACACTTTATTCCCCGCATGTTTATCACAGGCATGTCCCACAATTTTCGTAAGGATTTGTTGCCATTTAAGCAGTTTTAATGGGAAGGTGTAGTCTTTTAAGAATTTACCAGAACATCAATTTGAATGGTTGGTAAAGCGAGAATCTAAGACCAGGTGCGAAGACTATGGATCCAAAACCAAGGATATGTCTTGAAAATGGCGGGAAAGTGCTTGTGTTGTCAAAGGAAGGCTACTCACAAAGAGAGATCGCTGTTCGAGCAGTGGGCTGCAGTCAAAGAAGTTTGAGTGACATCTTAAAGAAACAGCGATTGACAAATGTGAAAAATTATAGACAGCTGTCAATGCTGCTTGGGAAGGATTTCCATGCAAACGCTTTGTTAATTTGATAGTCAGCATGTTTAGCAGATTCGAAGCTTTAATCAAGGCCGGAAGAGGGCCCAAAAACTATTAAATTTTCCCTCAATTATATTTCAATGTCTTAGTTTTGGTGTTCTGTGATAATGTTACTTAATATCACTATCTGCCCTGCTGGCAAGCAGTTCTTTTTGACTGCCTGCGGGTATTTGTAATGCCATTCAACCACATATTTTCATAAATTATTCAATATGCAAAAAATTAAATAGCTCATGAATTTTTCTTTTAAATGCAGCTGTCTCTTAAGAAAGACTTCTTGTTGATGTGAGGATTTAGACTTGAACGTAATACTTGCTTTTTCCTAGAGAAAAGGAAATTCAAGTTCTGGAACTCATTCGGTAAGCTGAACTGTAGAGAATGAGATAGCATGTTAATGTTTTGTTGTTTAATTTTTCACTACGACTGCAAGCTGTTCAAACCTGATCATTTATTCTCTGTTCGCTAGTCCAACTTACAAAATGGTCGATGATCACATTTTGATTTTTTTATATTCTTGGAGGATAGCACGTTTCACGTTTATTGCTCTCTATAGATGTTTCAACAAACCATCGTAGTTCCATGTATTTAAAAAAATTACATGTTGAGGACCATTTGAGAAACTTTGTTTATATGGCACAGTTAGTCAATCAAGAACAGCTATGACATCGCATGTAAAGTGTCAGAGAGAAATTTTATACAAAGTAAGCACAAGCCATACCCTCCTGGACTAAGGTCCATTCACATAATACGATTGTCGCATACGATTCTTTCCCAAAGCAAGAGTGATTATCTTTTCAATAGCACAGTTTCTTCTTATAAATACTAAAGATGCTTTAGAAACATGATCTGTAACAATACAAAGAATAATATGCGACAATGATACTGTCAAGATCGGTTCTTAAAACTTATGCCACGGTTTGTTGTCTTTGAAAGTCGTTTGTTGAAGACCAAAGGCCTTCGTTTTGACATCTGACTTCGTCGCGATTACTAACTGAACTGGAGGCATGATACATGATTGATTTCATTTATGAATCTATGAATATAATTTCAATATGTTTACAACAGATATAGTAACTTTATACTTATTAATACTATCGATTACAAACTTTAGTTGTGACTTTTCGATCTACCTCAGGAAGTAAATATTTATCCCACATAACACGAGACGTCAGAATTTTCTCACATTTGTGAAAGAACGGGTTTCTTGATACACTGTCGTCATGATGAAAGACTACAGTCATTTACAAGAAAGCAAGAACATCTTAATGACTTGACTTTCTCGCCGTTTGGAAAGGGGCTTAAAATTGTCTTAGATTTATTTATTCAGACTGACCACCTAAGTTAAGAATTTTAGTGATAATAGAAAGGACTTCGCCTCTACACTGTTGTCGCCATCCTGTCGAAAAATGGCCGAATTCGTAATAGTTCGAGAAGAACCAAACCAGGGCTCTAAATGGGCGTAGCATATTGCGATGCTCAGGTTTTACTGATTGAGGTTCCGGCAATTTGCCTATTTTCAAAACACCTAAACATTTGAAAATACCATTTTTTTTAAACATTAGTAAATTCATACATTATTAATAACAATATCATAATTAGCTGCCACAATTTTTTCCGCTTCTACTTGCATCGATGCCTCACGACCACTAGTTAATTAGTTTTTTACTATGGAAAAATAATTTGTGAAGCGTAACATAGAAAAACTATTAATTCTTCCAATTTGCTTTCGAACTGTTTCTGTGTTTTTCGAACAATGAGTGCAATGTGTGTAAGTACGGTAAAAATGCACAGGTATGGATCAACAAATTTTATAGATTGTCTTTTATCGAATTTTACATTTTGACGTCAATATACGATTCTCACATAAGCCATTTCTTGCACATGCATTAAAAGAATTAATCTGTCTGTATAACGCTTCAAGTAAGTAAACTTTGGCTTAGGTTCTTTTAAACAAAGATGTTCTCAAACCTGGGCTCTCTTGCGACATCATGGCTGGTCACAGATGGTTGCTAGCCATCGTCATGGTTCGAATAGTCAAAACTAAAGAAGATTTTACCTTTCACTGGACTTTCGCGCAGACTAGTGGAATGGTGATACTTTTGTTTCGATAACACATTAAATCTTTCTGTTTATAAAATAAGTGGCCATTTCATGCATTTCGGAAAATAAAATTCAGTTCGACAAACAAAATATTTAGTACACGAACAAAATTTCAATACCATTATCTCGACTCATCAAAACAAAAATGAATAAACATCTAAGTCATAGATAGTACGTATCAAAATATTAAATATCCAGCTAGGTAGAATTATAGAGCATTGTTAAAATGTTAAGCTCGTTATTCGGTCTTTCTGTTTATTGAGTTTTGATTTTTATCACCAAATTCAAGTTTGTCTGCATGAGTGTAGATGCCACATTTCAAATATATATATAAGCACCACCGAAAATCTCAGAATAATCAAGAATATTTCAAACCGTACTTTTCTAGATTATTAGAAACTGCCGTTTTAGAATTTTATCTAAAATTTAAAGTTGCTGCATCAAGCTCAAAAAACTAGAACTCAGTAAACAGGAGGAGTAAATGATAATGAGCTGAACATTTTAGTAATATCCGATTATTCTATAGCCTATATTAATTTATTATATTTCCAAGTACCTTATGAACTAATACACAACAAAACTCCATCAATTGTGACTAACAAGTCAAAAATATCCTTCACAAACCTTAATGCATACAAAAGATAATTCTCTCACGCATTGGTTGATTTCCACCAAAAAGTTGTTAGACATAATCATATGGAGAGCGTGCTCCCATTCTTTCGCAAATAATCCGAAGGGACCAACTACTGGGGTCTTATTTACCGTCATAAATCCGCAATTTTTTTCCAAACGAACTCTCCTTAGGACTATTTACCAGGAAAAACAAATGACTCGTTTGGCAACGCTTATTATTTATTTATTTATTTCTTTGACGGCGATTTAATTGTGCCATGAAGAGACTAGATTAGTAGAACTGTTGGAGATTAACAATAGTAGAAGCAGAACGCAGAAAATCATTTCTCTTAAATCGCATGAGCGAATATTCAGTATTCCTGTAAGTTTGAATTGCTTTTTACTCCTGTCCGCTTCAACAATTATATGCAAAATGTGGAAGTGACATTCTTGGAATTTCTCAGGTAAACAATATCAACAGCTGAGCCTAATTTTTGAAGTATTTTGTCATACTTGGACACTAAAATAAATTCAGTATGAGTGATTTATAAATCCAGAAAGATTGCTTAATTCACCAACTGTCACTTGACGGTACACGACTTCTATGTCTGATAATTTTATGATTGCCAAATCACATCACTCATTTGCAGTAACACCTCATCTTACCTGGAGAATGAATAACTTTTTTCTTAACATGTCGTTGAAATCAAAGGAAGAACACAACAAAAAGTTTGGAATTATATGTCCCCTAATTCAGTGAAGATCTTTTCATAATTTCAATAGTCTTCGTTTTCAGATATAAAACTTTGTTGTATCTCACTAATTTCCGGGGATAATAGTAGCTGGTAGAGACTGGAGAGACACCTCATCATCAAACTGAGAACTTTTCGTCCCCATGAAATTAAAGGACATTTCTCTTTAATTTATTCCCTAACAGAGCGATTGTTTTTATCTTGCGTAATGAATAAGAATATTAAATAACACGGTTTTTGCCTTAAATTTTAAATTTTATTTCAACTTAAGTAATTCTTTCTCCAAGTTGATGATTTTGTCTTTTCGTCGGTTTACTGTTCGATTAAAGGGTTTAATAACATTAAGTAGAACATGTATAGCATGTTCTTTATAGTTAGCTGTATATCTTTTGGAGGAGGAAGAGGAAGAGTTGCACATAAAAAATATGAGACATTTATGTTCGTATTGTTAAAATTATGTAATCATTGGTTTTAAATATCTACCAAAATCCACAGATAATTAAAAAGATTTTGAAACAAATCATTGTATTACAGAAATATTTTAATTTGGCTATGGGAAATCAGAAAAAAGTTGCACAGATGTTTTATTAAATTTGTATACCTAACCAATACAAAAATAACATTAGTAACAACATTGCAAAACAATGTTATTTCAGTAAAATTGAATTGCTTTAATACATGCATCATTCTAGAATTTTGTGCATCTGTTATAGTATTCAATCAATTTTCTTACCGTGGATTATGTTTAACCACCAAGTCGTGATAATTCACTTGAGCTGTCTTGTTCATTGTACTCCATTTCGGCCCCTTGGCCACTGTTCTTCTAATGACGAAATGTCCATTCTGAAATATGCCAGAACTTCATCATGGAAATCAATATTCTCAGATGCAAATGAACTGCTTTCATCGAAACATCTGGACAAATTTTTCATCACTTATATTGGAACAGTTTGCATCAAATGACTTTTTCACCGGTAAAAATATGGCTTGGTATTCATATTCCACCAAAATCTACGCCGACCAGGAGCCTCTTGTCGAAACGTGTAATTTCTTATCCAATGTCTCGAAAGTTCGTCGACCCTTGTCTCTTTTTACTCGTCGTTCAAAACCTTAGACGTGGCAATCTTCTTTTACGTGAAAAAATCTGATCAGCGGTTAGCTCATATACGTAGTATTTTGGCAAAAGAAGACATGGGACAGGAACACAAATGAATCCCTTCTTTTGATACGATAGGCATAAGAAGGAATATCACTCTCTCTTCCTATCCTTCTGATCAACAATTAATCTCAAATTAAGTCATCAAAATAAGTGCATTTAGCTCCATAATTAATGGAACTACTGAGTATTCTGATAAATTAGGAAACAATGGTAGCTCCGAATATTGGTAACATATTTTTATTAAACGTTATTTTCGTTTCGACTAGCTTTTATTCATCATCAGGAACACTGCATTCATGATGATGACTAGTTCAAACGTAGATAATATTGAATGGAAATATGTTAACAATATTCAAAGCACAGTAAATGTTTGAATTATATAATTTGCTTCTTAGAGAAACATTGCCAGAAAATCTTTAATTTAAACGAAATCAACTAAGTGTATTTACGTTACGCAAATAAACTCATGTTCACTCAAGATTAAGAACAATATATGTAGTATTAGATTTTTGAACCCACCAGTAAGAATGGATTAGTTTAACCAAGTTCGAACAACCCTTAGACGAAGTTAAAAACGTGGCAATCAAGAGACCAGGCGAAAAACGTAATTTTGTTAAGAATGTAATGGCCTAGCAGATAGCTTTTGATAAAACCATGACAGAAACATAAAAAAACCCCAAACTTTAATGCTGACGTTTCTTGACAAAACAAGTAACATCTTCAGAGCGAAGTGAGTGCAATGTTTGGATAAGACTTAAATAACTGTCACAAAAAAAGGTGGTGGTGATGGCATAAGAAAGACAAGGAATGTTAAGGAAATGGAATGTTAGCATTTCTTGACTTTCTCATGCCATCACCACCACCTATTTTTGCCTCATCCATACATTGTAATTCATGTTACTTGTTTCTAAAAATGTCACTTGTTTAGTAACGAAACATCAGTATTAAAGTTTGTTTTTATATTATGTTTACATCATGGATTTATTAAAAGCTATCTGCTGGGCCATCAGTCGAAGTTAATATTTGAAATCTTCCTCAGGATACCGATAACTTGCGGGTTTCTAAAATAGCAACTAAACTGTATGATTAATATAATCATCATTTCAATGGGCATATGAACAGAAAATCAACTTTATTTTGTTTGAAAAACCCTAATGGTGAAAATTAGTTGGTCTATAGCTCTTGTGAGGTGCTCGATGTTCTTGAGATATACAAGTTTCTTTGAAATGTATTTACGACGTCAAATGACGTTTTTGAATGTTTTATACTTCTGAATATGTTCGAAATTATCTATTTCTGTTCGAAATTATCTATCTATTTAATGAATCTATTTAAAACCTTGCACGTTTTCAGTTTTTGTACTGAAGTTAACATGAAAGGTTGCCATGGTAATTAAGGGCCTTCACGCTTGAAAACAATATATGCTTATTTCCGATCTGTTTATGTGCATTTCATTTTTTTAACTAGTGAGAAATGTTTTTAGCCAAATTTTTACTTGTCAAAATAGAGGAAAAAGCACCAAACCATGCTTCGCTGTATAAACTAACGTATTACTGTGGTTCCAAAAGATAGAGATCTCGAAAATAGATGTTATCAAGGCAAAAGTGATTTTGCTCAATTTGATATTTAACCGATAACCCAACCAGGCACATATTCAGCTGGAAACATGTGTCTTGAATGTGTCTGTTGAATAATCTCAAAGATATTCACGATTTTCTAAAAAGTCGAAATACTGTGGCAATATAATGACGTCAAAGATAATTATGAAAGAAACCCGAATATCTCAAGAATAAAATGTACATAGGGAAGGGCTGTGAGGACCATTCACTTATCACTTTAGGTCATATTCAATTTATTATCATCCATCTATATAATTCTCCACAGTAACGTCGTAATTTTTCCATTCAATTTCCATTTCCATTTAAACAAATTTTAGATGATAATTTATATATGAGCATAATCATAGTGGGTCCGTTCATCTTAATTAAAGGACGCCGAAGCCAGGGTCTTTTGACACTTTTGAACTCTCGTTGCTAACTCCTCTTTTGTATTTTCTTTGATTTATATTGGTTAGGTCCTGCGATGGCATAACCACTTGCGGGTGCGAAACTCAAGGGGTGTGGGGGGATGGGTTGCAACACCCCCAAAGTTTTAGAAATCAAGATTGGCGGAGAAAAATATAAAATCTCGAAAAGCAATCCAGCTTATAATTATTTACTGATGTGACAAGATAACTTGAATGAAATTTTAAAAGTTGTCTGTAAAAATATTATTTGTGTTCAGAAAAATAAATCATGAGTGAACTTGCGTTTTCGAAGCTTCCTCTTAATTTCAAATTGAATTTTTACATTTCGAATAACGCATGGCATCGTTTAACTGCGTTACCCAGGCATGTTCTGCGAGAATACTTATTTTTGTTGGTCTTTTGGTCAAAGAATATATCCATAAAACGTGTTGTATAATTCACAGCATACTTGAAGCATTTTTATACGCTGCCAACTTCCATCTCATGTGCAGACTAAGCAGTGTTATTGCTGTCGGGCCTTGTATGCTAAGAGGCCTATTTGATTAAATTTTGCTACAAAGTCGCACGGCAACACAGATTCTGGCACGGCAATTTTATCTTCACACGCCCCCAAAGAAAATGGCCTTGTTTCGCCTTTGATCACCTGTTTAATATTCCTGAGAAAATTTTCCCCAAATTTCAACTGGAATGAACTGATTGTGATTGAGGCGCAAACTCCAATCATAGGTTCTTTCAGTCTAGACGGCAAAAAAATTACGAAAGTCACCTTCACAAACAGTATCAACGGTATATAACCAACGTAATAAAATGGCCAGTGATTAATTTTTTTTATATATATGGGTTCTTGAGATACTTGTCTTTCTGATGCGTTTTGCTGTCAATAGCCTTCACATTGTGTACTGGTTTTGGTTTTTATCCACCCTGGAATTTTGCCTCTTGTTTAACCTCAATGTTTATTCTTTTAATACGAAAACTAGATCTTTAATACTGAAATTGGTTGAATTACTCTGGCTGCAATCTAATTTTAATTGTAAATAATCTTGACAAAAATTAAGAGGCAATTTCTAAATAACTTAGTTCCTTTATTTAGATATCAGAGTTGGTGAAAAACTTTTCATATAAAACTGAGTTTATGTTAATATTGGACTAAAGTCTGGTTTTCATTTGACAGGATTTACTCGAGACCAAGCTTTAAAAGAAAAGGAAAAAGGTAACGGTGAATTTCCTAGCTCAAAATATCTTTTTAATTTAGAAGATCGTGGTATATAATTTTTAGATTTTGTTGTTTGCTAAAACAATCCTTCATTACTTCCCGCAGTTAAGAATTGTCTGAACGAAACCAATAAAAATTTAAAGAAAATGCGATGTCCCTGAGGTACGGTCTTTTAATCTCCCCCAGTCTAGCTAGAAGACTTGTAGAACAAGATTTTATTATAATTAGTCTCAAACATGGAGACAAACTTAATTGTCTAGAGAACCTGAAACCAACTCGTTGTATGATCCTAAAACATTCCGGAACAGTAAAAGGATGAAAAATTAATAAAATTAAATATAAATAAAAGTCAATATTTATAAATTTAAGAGATGTATCAAAAAGCATTTGCATTTCTGCGCCTTTTTCTCTTAATTTTAGTTTCATGTAACGTCGATATTTTTCGTTTGTAAAACCAAAGCAGTTAGTTAAACAGCTTAAGTTATATTCTTCTAAATTACTTAACAATTCTTTTAATTCTAAGAGTTGTTTGTCTTTAATTTATTTGTGACAGCAGTCCAGGATGGTATGGACAACAGTGCTCACTGTTTCATTGATTATGTATCAGACGCGATGGACAAAAGGGAAATTATATGGTAATTATGTCAGTTATTTATCGCTAAAATGAGCACGAAGGAAGACTATCATTATTGAGGACTGTTATAACGATTTGACCTGTTTCAGAAAATATTGAGATAGATTCGAAATAAAACATTATAAGCATCCTTTATGAAATTCAAATGACCTCGAACGGGTGATATGATCACATGTAATTACACGTGAAAGACGTAAATATGTTTCAACTTTGCATATAGAAAGTTTTTACATATTGATTTTCATATTTTAAGATTTTGCCCATGTTCAGGTTTCACATATAATATTATTTCGCATGTTTTACATATGTGGTTTGCATGTGATTCACAAGTGGTCACGTATGTTCACATCTAAACAATTCACCCGTCCTTATTTCACATATAAAATAAGTATTGTACGATTTTCATAAGGAAAAGAATAGACCATTTGTATAATTACAACCATCGGTTTCCAACAATCAAGTCACCAGCTTGAAAAAATACTGGCATCTGCTCTTGACCTGTCAAAGTTAAGCTGCCATCGAACTGACGAACTAAAGCTTTTCTTAAAACGTCGAGGAGACAGTCTTAATAAGCTGTTTGCATACCAAGGTGAGTTTGGTATTTGAAAATTTGAATATTTGGATCACCGTTGTTAAATGTGCTTTGTTAACCATGTTTCAGTTAAAGTGATAGAATTATTGCATTCCTTTTCCAATCTCTAGAATAAATGAATATTTAAATTTTGGAAAACAATCATCATGTTTAGTCCAAATCAAAGCTTATTTCCTGTAAATACACAGGCTTGTGAAATGCCGAAAGATGACGTAAAATTGCCGACACAACCGATGAGTCGTCAGCGTTACTAAACAGTTAATCCCATTTGCACGATACTGCCATAATGTACGAAGTTATTGGAAAACGTAGTCACGTTTCTTCACTTAAAACTTTAAGAGGGTGATTGGAAAACATCTCTGATCGAATTGAGACATAAATGACACTCCATTAATTACTCTTCAAGAAATTGAAGCCCATTTCTAAAAAACTCACTGAGACAAAACCACTGAGACTGGAGTAACAGTGAAAAGAACAGAGGAGTTGTCTGAGAACAATTTTCACGACCACAAAAGATGCCACAACGACTCAAAGTATTTTTATGCACGAGCGGTTTGCCGTGCAAGGTATAAAAAGCAAAATCTTCAGCTGAGTCTCAACAAATTCAACAAAATATTAAAATGCATTTTATACTCATTGTTTCTGTCATGCTGGAAAAGAAGACCATTCCAATGATATCTACAGCTTTATGAAGACAACTGCAACATATTCATTAGAAAAAATTGAAATTCCCACCAAGCTTCATTGGAAATTTAAATCATGTGATTGGACTCTTAATCTGTTCCAGTAAAGCGAGAACTTGGAGTGTCTAAACTATCAATCTCTGTAACCGTCATGAAGAAAAACAAAACTTGTAAAGGAATCATGTTAAAGCTTTATGTTGCAAGAGCTGAGCCATAAAATCAAGTATAATTCAGCTAAGTTATGAAGTGGAATTGTGAAATCAGCATTTGAGAATTATACCATTTGTTACCTGTCATAGGGTTGAAAGTCCCAAAAAATATTTTTAAACAATTCTCATACGTATTTTAGAAGTATGGGAGCTTGGAGATATCTTAAGATGATTGATGAACGTTCGTCACTTTGAAGGTTGCATGAAGGTTGCGGGTTCGATTCCCGTCTGGGACTCAGAAATCGTTTTTCTAAGGATAGAGCTTGACAAACGTTCGTCTATCATCGTACAATATCTTCAGGCTCCCATATTTGTAAAATATATCTTATCAAATTATTAGTAACATACAGTGGCTTCCGCTTAGGTCGCACGTAAGTCAAACTTGCACCTTAGCTCACCATCGGAGACTTGGTAGCTCAATGGCCAGAGCGGCTTACCATTCATCAGAAGGTGCGGGTTTGATCCCCGTCTGGGCTCAGAAATTGTTTTTCTGAGGTTAGAGCTTTGAAGAACGTTTATCTATCATCTAATAATTTTCATACAGTTTGGGCATGATTCAACTTTTAGCCCTTAGTCTAAGCAATGTCCAAAGACCTAGTGAAAATTATCCCTTAAATACAAACATTCAGGGTGATTCTATTGAAAAGGTAAACCTACAAAATGGCCACGTTCCCCCTTTCCTCATTGTGAAGCTCCCTGTTATTATACCAGTTATATTTCAAAGTTTTCAAATGCTACATTAATCGGCCTTCATTAACTGCAGTTGGATATGACAGAGTCTTGAAGCTGGAAGTGGACGGAAGAGGTTAATCTCTTTGTGTAGAAAAGATGGAAACTAGTAGGGACAGGACAACTGCATTTCAAAGTAATGTGTGGAGTTGGAAAATAAGATTTTATCATCATGCTGACAGCTGTAAATGTGAAAAAAGAATTATGTTTTACCTTGTTTTCAAACAATAACAGGTTTGGCGGTTATCTTATCGTTCTTATCGTTCTTATCGTTCTTATCTTTCTTGAGCTTCGATGGTTTGTCGCTATTCTAACTTGATCTTGCGTTATTAGTCTTTCAGGGCATTGAAACATTCTTTTTCACTTCAATCAATAGAACGTAGTTCGTCTTGGTTATTTTTCGATTGGCCACTGCCTTCCATACTATCAAGTATAGTCGTAAATTATTCTCTACGAGACCGCAGTTTGGACATCGCGTTGTTCAACGGTCCTCAATTACTTGTAACCCTTTGTCGCGATTAATTTGTCAGTCAGCCCCCCCAAAAATCGAAGTTCCCCAATCTTTTTTGGTATAATAATCATCTTCCTGTTGTCAGACATCGTCACTGTTTGCCACTTCGCTCAAAGATTACTTAGGGTTTACAGTAATTGCTTTGCCTTTAAATCATCATGATGACGTCATCGCACATTTGGAATCCGTAGGCAGTCGGTAGCTTGTTTGATGGTAGATAGTATTCTCATTTCGTCAATGGAATAATTTCCTCAGCTTTTACGGTCACTGCCCTTGAGTATTATCCGGGTTGAATTCCTTAGACCAGAGTGCGGTGTAGTTGCTGTCATAGTTCATTTAAGATTAAACAACTAAATCTAACACAAACTCTAACCAGAAGCAAATTCTAAAATTAAAAAACTAAATTAATCATATAAATAATCAGGAACCTAAACCTTACTCTTTAATGAAGCTTCAAAAATAATTACAGCGGAAAAACAAAGAAAGTTAAACTGTCCCAGCACACTGGTCGATCCGCACACTTTACGAGATTGAGCTATCCACTAGACCACAATTTCAACCTGCAAATCCGACTATTAACAACTAGTAGTAATCGCGCAAGAGTAATGATCTCCTTTTGAGCTATGGAATCTAGAGTAATTATGCAATTGATAATTCAAAATGCTGCCGACCGTCTACGAATTCCAAATCAGCGACATCACCACTATGTACCGAACTGTTTATCGATGCATACCAACTCCACTTCCTAATTCATTGGTTTTTACAAGAATAAATGAAATGAACAACTATATCCTACTTACAACCACTAATTGTTCACTTCACTGAACTGTCCACAGTATCTCGAATGTTTTTCCTCTATCGTATTCACTTGACAATAATTTTTCACTTAGGGTGCGAGCGACAGGTGGGTCCAATAGGGAAATGGTTCTGTCGGAATTGAATATAGTATTGAGCTTTTTAAACATTAAGATTTTTCTGATGAGGAGACTGGAAGTGGACCTGGAGGTAGACAAAGATAAGAAATTAAAATCATGTGGTTAAACAAGTTCTTCAGTATTACAGTGACAAGTGAAAATTCTAGTTGGTGGAGGATTGAAACTCTTTTTGCAGGAAAGGGAAAAAATTCCGAAGTAAACAAGGATTTGTGTTTGAAGTAGTAGGCTTGTTACCTTAACATACCACCCGCTTGTCATCCAGCACATCATGGCGATACCTGGTACCGTGTATCAACAGATGGTTTCAGCGTCCTACATTCCTCATCCTCGTCTTCGAATTCCAACATCCTCATAACAGAAAGCTTACTAGCTGATCAAGAATTTTAATCACACACAGGTTCAGCTTAACTTTTATCTTGCTTTCCTTTTCCCAGAAATCATGGGGCTCAGAAATCATTTTCTGAGTATCGAGCTTGAAGATCGATCATCTACTTCAATATATCCAAGCTCTCAAGTTTCTCAAACATCAAACGTCCTCAATCATTATTAATATTTAGTGGCTTCCGCTTAGGTTGTACATATATATCGAATTTGCACCTTAGCTCACCATCTGAGTCTCGGTAGCTCAGTGGTTAGAGCGTCTAACCAGTCATCAGAATGTTGCGGGTTCGATTCTCGTCTGGGGCTCAGAAATCACTTTCTGAGTATCGAGCTTGAAGATCGTTCATCTACTTCTATTTCGTCTGTCGCTTATTTTAAACGGTTAAAAAAAGTTTAGCCATGTACCTCTTGGGCCTCTTAAAATTTGGTTTTAACCTGTATATCCAATAAGCATTCATTATTCTATGGATAAGCTTGCTATCCGACCTGTACGCAAATTGGCGCACGTCGATTGGCTGCCTAGCCATGCAATATGTTTTTCGTGCAAACCGGCAAGTTTTGGTGGGAAAATTTTCGAGTTGATTTGGAGACAAACTAAGCAAAATGAGACAAGATTTACAAAAGACATGTTACAGCAAACTATCAGAAAAAGAATCAAATATTGTCAACACTAATTTTAAGCAGAAAATTGGATTAACATATACAAACACCAAAAGCCATATCATGCTCCTTATTTACTCCGTTTGTTCAGTTTGTACAGGAAAGTATTAGCGCGGCCTCCATGTTTTCCTCTCAAACCTTATACAAATACTCTCCCAAATAGACCTCGCACTTGGTTAATAGGTAATCAACATTGATAATACGGGAAAAAATTGAAAAGCAATATTACAAATTTTGAAATATGGGATCGTTCATTGTGAATGCGCGTTTCCCATTCTTTTACATGAATTAGTACATATAATGCATATTTGAATAACTAAAAATTTATAATTGAAGTTGCTTTGATGTTTTTGCCACATAAGTAACGAGATTGTTAAAGAAAACTTAATGGAGAACAACAAAAATATATCGGAATTATAACACGAGACATGATCAAGGAAATGGTGTCCTCTGATCTTATCTCCTCGCCCACCACGCAAAGCGCGGTGCGAAGCTACTTATCTCGACGTGCGTGGAGTCCATTTGCACGCGTGGTGACTGAGGAAAGAAAAATTTGCAGCGGGTTTCTATGCTTCTTTATTTTTACGTATAGAGAGTATAATAATTCACCGACACTGAGGTGAATAAATGTTTTATCATATACCCTGCAAAATTGTTGTCATATACAATTTTTTAAAAATTTTTGCAATGTTAAGGGATGTCAGCTTGTCGCCCACTGATCATTTCTACACAAAACATTTTGAAACACATCCCGAGTGCATTTATTGTTAAGAAAATTAAAGAAATACATATATTTGAATACTTAACTCGTTGCTTTGATGGTGTTGTCTGGCACAGCAACTTCGCTTATTAAAATAGAGCTCTTATTCCGTCATGTAAACAAAACTGGACGCCATCTTGTTTTTCTCGGAGGTGAATAATGCAGGATATTCCGAAATAGAGGAACCAATCAGATTGCGCAAGGTATATACACCTGAAAGGTATATGCTTAAGGTATATATCCAAGGATTCCAGCTCAGTCAAGTATGCCGTGTGCAAACTCGGGGACTGGTATGTTGCTGACCAAACATTAGGTCCAGTTGAAGTAAATCGATTTGGAGTCTTTTGGTCTTTTTTACATCTTGTATGGATCTCTCAGACGTTGTTTACGTTACATGAACACTGATGCCAGTAAATGATTTAAGACCAGCGTACGGCCGAAATGGCTTTCTTGGTGCTTGTGGCCGGTTTCACTTTCGCAGACTATCTTTTGGACACTCTCATGAGAAAGCAGTTCTCAAACGTAGCTCCATGGAATATGCCGAACTGCTTTCAACTGCTCATTTTTTGCAGCAACACCTTATCTTGGTTTTTTCTGATGAATATCCATACAAATGGCGTAAGGAAAGTCGAGCTACCGCTTGTTTGCCGGACATTAGACAGGCGACTCAGTGTAAACGACATTCTTCGTTGATGTTGAATGGATGCCGATTTGTAAGAACCGAGATTTCTAACGTTCTAGTGACCACTCAACCGAGCCACAAAATTCGCAGGTACGTCTGAATCGAGAAGCCATGAATACATGTTTAGCGAACGGAATGGTTAGTTAATATTTCTTACAAGATATTATTTTGAGCAGTTTCCAAAAGTAGCTTCACAACTTCATATTTCCCTAAAGGAGACTTCTTGTGCCAAATATCATCGTCTGGTTTTGCTGGTTTTTAATGGTAAAGGAGAATCAAGATTCTGGGTCATCCACTTCTTTTTTCTTGTCTGTAAAACCGGGAAGCGTTCTTCATCAGCTGTTTGAGAATGGATAAAACACTCAGTGTTCAGAAAACTTGTCCAGGCCGTGAAGAGGTTTCGGGTCCCGTTTCGGCTTTCCACACAAGGATTTATTGCCAGGATTGTTTTTCTCATGAAGCTGCACCCAACTGAAGCCGTAAGTATATATCTCTGGCCTTGAAACCAAAATGCTAGGCAAACAGCCACTAGGCAACTCGCGGCAATGCTACTTGTTTTTGGTCACCAAACTATTCTTCGGCAACAAAGCCGTTCGTTCCAGTCTTTCTCATTTCTCAGGGGGATTTGTGAATGATTACCTTTCCGATATTTAACAATCAACTGCTTTCATCGGGATTTTAAAGCCTCTCAGGAAAGTTTAAAGTCGTTTTCACTTAGTAAATGTGCCCTTAAACCTTTTAGTTAGAAAAAATATTTAGGAAAAATACACCACTGACCCTGGAAAACCAGTTTGTTAATCACAATGTTATTGATAACAACCTTTTTGTATAAAAAATTACTAGGAAAGAAAGAACTTTTATAATTGGAGTGAACGAATTGAAATATTTTGAATATGTAGATAATTACAACTGGGTTTTGAATCTCTTAATGAGTGTAAAATACTTTACATCCAAGTTTAATTTGTTTCATTTATTTGCACTAATATTAAACGAGCTAAATTGATTAATATATTTGAAAAGAGAGGTAAGGAATTTAATTTTTTGTGGAAAGAAAAAAAATGATTTGGAATTTATTTCTTTTTCACAAATTGGCAACGTAAGATACAATATTATGCCATTAGAGCTCATATAATTAACATAACGGTGCTTATTAATGGTACTAAGGTTAATAAACTTACAAATATAGAAAGCTTTTTGCTTGTCAACTGATAAACCTAATGTACCTGCTCAAACAGAGAAGGAATGTGAACAAGGGCCTATTTCCAGAATATGGCAACATCGAATATATTAATTTGATGAATTCTATTCAATTAACATAATGTTTTACATAATTCCAGGCAGCGATATTTGCGAACGTTGTGATTGTGGAAGGAAATACATCGACTGCAGTAATAGGTCACCAAGACTGACTGAAATGCCTCTCTTTCATAAGGAATACATAAATGATTCTATTGAAAGGTAAGAAGAAATTAAAGTTAACTGATCGTAATGTCTGCGAATTAAGTATTTCACGAATAAAATACTCATTGTACCATGATAATATAAGCGCTATGAGAAGAGTTTTTTCCTTGTGAAAATAAAAAATAAAAAATAATTTATAAAGGACTGATGAAGATGAAATAACCAGTATTTTGTTCATAAAGCTTTCCCACTAGATTCTCCATCCTGCATTATGCTCTGCTATCTGGAATTTTAGAAGAATTTGTTGAACTAAAATATTGTACTGCTCCTCACTCGTCCAAGATGAGGATTGCGACACTTTTTACATTTCCATTTGGTATCAATGCGCAATTTTACGTGCATGAAAAACGCAGGAGCTAGAGAATAAGGTTTGTGAATTTCCTCGATAATTGTGAAGAGTATAAAGTAATAAACACTTTTATAGTGGTTAGTTTTGCATCATTCCACCTCTGATTTGTTCTTGTCGACTATGTTGCAATCCAGAAGCTGGTTACTTTAAAATTCCTTTGCCCCGACTTTATTTTCAATTATCTACAGCGAGTGTACGCTCTAAATTTGCATTGTATGGTTGGCTTGAAGGATTATTACTTTGTTGTCGCAACTGTGAAATAACTTTAAAGCATTTTCCCTCAAAGTTTTAAATTATTAATAACAATGGGTTTTCCGCCCGCAACGCAGGCCATTTTATGGGTTTTTGAAAAAATTTGATTGCACTCGTAAAAAGTACCAGTCGTAAATAAAGTGGAATTTTGGATTTAAAGTAAAATTGTTTTATCCTTTCTAATTCGCAAAGCTGCGATACGCAGACTTTTTTATAATTCGTTGTAGTAAGCCGAAGGTGAAGTATTCTAGCAAGTTACTTGCCTTCTCAGGCACGAGGTAGTGATGTCCGTGGTTCTGTATGCGGTCCTTACGCGGTAACGGTGACGCTTGCTTCGTCAAATCTCAATTTCTTCATGTCTTATCCAAATTTTTTTAAGGTACTTCTCTAACCTAAGGTACTTTACACGGTCCTTTGAAAATCAGATCGTTGAAGGGCAACCGTGTTTAAATAAGTTTAAATAATAAAAATAAATAAGTTCTTGGTATTATTTTAAGAGGTCTAACACCTAAAACGTTGATTTTTCCACGAAAGCATTTTTGGCTTATATTTTATCTAAGTTTTGTCTAGAATGCAAGTGGTGACCTTGAATGACCTAGGGGTTTTTTAAGCAACACTTGAGGAAGAACCTGAAGGCTCTTTCCCATGGTGACCTTGAATGACCTTACTAATTTCTTGGTTGACCTTGATCTTGACCTTGACTCAAGAACCTTATGGAAGCATTGACCATTTTAAGAGTGTCTGCAGGTTCTTCTTGAAGGTGTTGGAAAAATACAAACTTTACATATTCAACATTAAACTTTGAATCTGCTTTTTTCAAGTTTTTAAAGTGGTTGAAAAGCATCTTTTTCAAAATTTTTCTTTCTACCGAATCTTACCAAGTTTTTAACGCAGACAGCAAATATTACAATCTAGGAACTGAACCTATAAATTTTAATTTCATGTTGTAACACTATCTAACATTGTACATTGCATTGTTACTTTGTCTAAAGTCCTGAATGTTTATATAGCTCAGAAAGTCTGCAGGTTTTTAAAGTTTAGTACCTACAGTGGCTTTTTGACAATGCATCAAAACCTTAAAACAAACTTTCCTGACCATTTGGTTTCTCCAAATAATGTTTGAAAGTAGCAACATTATTTCATTGTACACGCTTCATGTTTTGGTTACCATGGCAACTGATCAACTAAGATGATGATTTTCATTCTTAATATTTGACTTTCTATTATGCCTAGAAACTGCTTTCCCTAAATAATTAAAACTAGGAAAATTCAAATTTTGAGTGTAATACCCCCTAAAGTATGAAGACTTTTTTTACCATAGTTGTTCATGAACTGATATTTAGACGTATTTTGTGACGTTATAAAAGTTATCAGGGTTGCAAAAGTTATAAAGCATCGCATGTTCATGATAATATAAACGTACGAATTTACAGAAGGAAGTTAACTGCAGAGTGAATTGGGGCATGGATAGTTTGATACTCCAATCAAGGTCAAAGTCTGTAGCAGAACTGATTTGTTTACCTCGACATGACCATGAATGTAGCAAAACAAAGGGCACGCGGGTTTAAACAGTATAAGCGATTTTTTCACCTTTTAGAGCAGAAGATCAGATTCAGTGTAATCAAAAACCTTTATTTCGAGACAAATATGGTTTTGCTACGTTAACTAGAATAGAAAAAAGGTAATTTTGTATCGTGGATGTTGACCATACTGGATTTCAGGGTTAGCTGAGTAGTCCTTTGAGTTTTGAATTATTTGTTGTGACGCCACATAAAATATTTTTGAAGAGCTCCAAGACGAAATTGAATTTGCACACCCCAAGGATGGCTTATGCAAATTTTCATGCTTATATCCAGTGTGTAACGGTAATCAGGCAAAATTGCACTAAGCCACCTAACTACAACCGGTGGACCAAGGTATTCTGTTCCTTTGAATAAATGTGAACATTGTTCAGCGATGAAGTCCATTGTAAGTGTTCCAAGAGGTGGCTAAGTTCTGGTAGTATCGGGTGGGGATGGACGCAGTCCGATTGCAGAGTTGTTTGAGATTGGCGTGGCTCACATTTAAAGCTAGCGGAGCATTTTTTAATATATTAGATTGAAGCGATAGTGCGCCAAATGGCTTACTGACGACCATGCAAGGTGCAAAATCATAGATAGTCTACAACTTCAGTAATGGTTGACTATATTATCAGATTACGTCAACCGTAACCCTAACACTAACCCTAACCATAAACAAAAGCAAATTCTAACGTAAAGAAACAAAATTCGTCATATAAATAATAAACCTAAATATTACTCTTTAAAGAACTAAAAAAAAAGCACAACGGACAAACGTAATGATATCAGCTATAGGGGTATCAGGTAGGAATCTTAATCTTAGAATAGACAGTAAAGCCCAGCAAAAATAGGAATAATAAGCATTTTAAAAAGGTTTTAATATTTCTAATGTTTCGTCGCGTCTCACGATTTCATCAGAGAATCAATATTTACAAAGTTAATTAGCAAATAAATAGCAAGGTGTAATACGATATTACAGGAAATTGGCGTGTGAGAGAAATTGGGAAGAAAAGTCAAAAGAGGTAGTAAAAAACAGAGTATACAACAGTAATGAGGCCAAGGAGTCAAAAGAGAATGAGAGATAAAGAGTTGGTGTTAATTTTAAGAGATGGATTAAGTTTTCTGATCAAAAGACTTTCCATGATAATAAGCTCAGTAGTAGAATTAGACGAGGTAGATAATATGGTAAAATTTTTGGGAGCATCCTCTCACACCACTGCAGGACCGGACACCCGGTTTCCCGCAATGATTTTTCAATATTATCTATCTCGTCGTCTAATTCTACCACTGTGTTTCTTATCAAGGAAAGTCTTTTAATCAAAAAACTTAATCCAGCTCTTAACATTATCACCAGATCTATACCTCTCGCTCTTTTTTAATTCCTTAGCCTCATTATTGTTATATACTCTATATGACTTTTCTTTCCATTTTCTCTCACACGCCAACTTCCTGTAATATCGCATTACACATTGCCATTTATTTGCTAATTAACTTTGAAAATATTCATTCTCTGACGATGTCGTGAGACGCGACGCAACGTTAGAAACATTAAAACCTTTTTAAAATGCCTATTATTTGTGTTTTTTGCTCGGCTTTACTGTTTATTTTAGAAAAAAACGTAAGCAACGACAAACTGTTCTACTCACCGCTCAATCCAACCTCTCTAGCATCTTTCGACATTGAGTAATCCACTAGACAACGCTGTCGACTTGCAAATCAGGTTAAAAAAAAATTAAACAACTCCCAATAAAACCAAGAAAAGAACAAACTAGTAATAACACCGCGGGCACATTGACCTCCTTTTGATCTATGGAATCTAAACTAATGATGTAACCGACCGTTAAAAATGTAACCTACCGTCTACGATGTCAAAACTAGCGACGTTGACGCTGTAAAGTGGTGGTTGGTTTGTATCAATGACATGAAATGTTAGAGTGTCAGTATGAAGTCCTCTTCTGGCATTAAGGGTAACTTGGCCGATTGGGTGAATGGGTGGTCCTGCATAAGGTTGAACGACGGTGCTTGTCGGCACGAGGTTTGCACATGGCATGCTAATTAGGTATTTGGGTGGAAGGGTGTTGCAGGATGCTGTTGAATCTATTTGGAAAGGGATTTCTATGAAATCGTTTGATTGGCTAGCTTGCGCACTTTATAAGGCAAGCATTACGAAGTATCCTTTTCTCTTTGAGTCAGGGTGGTAAATGCTTGTTTCCTGGGTACGCAGTTGTTACCGAGGTGAATAGTGAAACAATATTCACGGTGGACCGCTTCTTCACAATAGGGTCATTTTCGTGGTTCATCACTGAGTGATCTGATTTGTTCGGGTTTTGGTGGAGCTAATCTTGGAGGACTGGCTCGGTGGGGTCTTTGTCTTTTGTGGCTGGCATACATACTTTCGCGAAATGGCCAGTTTTTTTGGTTGTATCTGCAGGTTTTTCCATATGTTGGACAAGATTCATTTGGGTGATTTTACTTTACTTTATTGCCGCAATACCAACAAACCTTTGTAGTCGAACTCGGGTTGGTTGGCTTAAGTGGAGGCTTTGGTGGGCTGTTGTTGGAGGTGCGACTTACTGTGTAATGGACTTGCTCTTCAGTTGTCATACTTTGTAGCATCTTGTTTGTGCGTTGGTTCTCATAAGATAGCGCCTGGCTGACCAAAAAGGCTAACTTAAACCGGGTGTCCCAGGCTTTTCTTTGCCTCCCTTTGTAGAAGGTGCCCTTGCGGAGACGGTTGAAAGAATCATTGAGACAGAAAAGAAATTTATCACAAATTAATTAATCGGCTTGAATGCCAAAAGGGCAGCAATCAGCCACAGTGCAAACCATAATTTCCCAAGTTATTGTTGCTATTGTTTGCTGCGTCATTTCAACCTAGATGTGGTAGCGGTCCAGCTGTAACGTGCACACTCAATCGGTTAACCTTCTTTTTATTTCAACGTAATCACAACTAACTATTATTATACAAACTTTGCCTATATATAGTGTTTGTCCTTGCACGTGAATAGCTTACGGTATTTTACATTACACAATACGACTATTGATACTACTTGGAAACTACATGAAAGTAATCTTACTGAGAACCCTGTTGTTATTAATGGTCTAGTAAAACTACACGTATTATCCCGCCACGACCAAAGTAACAGGACTATTAAGTAATTTTACATTTACTATCTGCTGTCAATGTTGGGAAAAATTCCACATCTGCGTAGTGTCATATTACTCATTGTACACAACTATACTCGTTACACAACATCAAGGTGCTTGTTCCAACATGATAATCCTTGATTTTTTTTAGGGCGGGTCCAGGTTTGTCTTGACCGTCTGCTGGAAATTTTTGGGCGATAACGTTCTTTGAGTATGTTCCATTACGAGCTAGGTCTCGCAGTTTGAAGCACAGCTATTTAGAAGTGTTGTTTAGCATTGATGTGACGTTTGTTTTGGCGTTACTGTTTTTGTCAGGTCTCTATATTCTTTGACCAAACATTAGACATGAAATCTGGTTGTCCACTGTCTAAGGTGACTTCCGTTGGCTCCGATCGTTTGAATGATTTGTATTGGCTTTAGGGTTTTTGGCATTGCTTGGATGTGGAGTTATAAGAATTAGAGAAAACAGAAAAAAAATAGAACACGGAATCTGGGCCAACAGGATGGCGACGGATTAATTAGTTCCGTAAATATGCTTATGAATGAGTCTGGGGTATTCTTAATTGTTTAGGTGTCTTAACCCTAATCCTGGAACCATGTTATGCGTGAGAATAACGCGAGTCTCTTGACATCAATCAAACTCTTTACTCTCTTCTCGCGTTCTTGAGGACTCATATTCATCACCCAGGAGGTGATCGGGCATACACCTTATTCAAAAATGGCGCCGCGCGGAAAGGCCTGGTAGGGTTTTCACCGAAACAAGGTAACAAGGGCCACTTCGATTGACTTCAAAGAAAACATAAACATAGCTGCATGTGAGTTTAAAAATGGTTCAAAATTATTGTGTTCCACTGTGTACCAAGAGAACGTATCGAGAGGATGGCATGAAGATATCTTTCCACAAGTTTCCGAGCTATAAAAGTTCAAAGGACGAGTGGATTCGTGCTATTCAAAGAGATGTTGGTAGATACTTCAGCATCACGAAGAACACCTGAGTATGCTCGTGACACTTCAAGGAAAATGAGTTTGAACGAAGCCTTACCGGAAAACGAATATTAAAAGCGACGGCTGTCCCTTCAATATTTCCCTGGAAAGAAAGTTTCCCTTAGAAACGAAAGCCGCCAACCGGAAGAGTTCGCAAGAATGTAGATGTCGTGGCACAAACGAAGTCTGTAAACGGCCTCAAGAAGATATGGCAGATATATCTGAAGACGCGCCTTCGACTTCTGCCCAATGTGATGCCGTGGATATTGCATTCGAAGAAAATGTGCTGCCTGAAGAGATCATTGCTGATCCATGGCATCACATTGGGCAGAGGTCGAAGGTGCGTCTTCAGATATATCTGCCATATCTTCTTGAGGCCGCTTACTGACTTCGTTTCTGCCACTAGCATCTACATTCTTGCGAACTCTTGCAGTTGGCGACTTTCGTTTCTTAGGGGAACTTTCTTTCCAGGGAAATATTGAAGGGACAGCCGCCTCTTTTAATATTCGTTTTCCCGTAAGGTTTAGTTCAAACTCACTTTCCTTGAAGTGTCGCGAGCATACTCAGCTGTTCTTCGTGATGATGAAGTATTCTATTCTAATTCGAATTCTAAAATCTTTATTTCTCCACGGATGTCTCTTCATACATGTATGCTCTTCCAGAGAGCTATGCTAGAATAAATTAATTTTAACTATTTACAGAACTAAGTACTAAATTATGAGTTTACATTACGTCAATACAATATTAAAAATTTAAAACTAAAGTATACACAGTATTATGGCAGTGAGTGGAGAAACGTTACATAATTTCTCGCAACCTGACATGCCATAGGGAGCGAATTCCAAAGCACTGCACCCCTGAAAGAGAAACTTCTTTTCCCAGACTCGCTATTTGCTCTAGGTAGGGGGGGGGGTGCTAAAAATTGAAAATGCTGATAAAGTTTAGGTCATAGGCTAAAAAGTTGCCAAATGGATTGAAATAAACAAAGAATTAAAAAAAAATCATGGTTGCTACCCATTTGTGGTCTGCAACCTGGCCCCGAATCCCCCGGGTTGCCCACCTAGAGGTACCTAGGTCACGAAAAAATAAAATTGGTCAAATATAGTCAAATTATATATCAATGGAAAGCAAATTTTATGCTGATTAATTTTTGAAAAAAACTTAAATCAGAAAATGCTTTGCTTTTGAGTTATTCAAGATTATATTTTCATAGTTTGCTGGAAAAAGATCGTTTGGTAAAACTTAAAATTCTTTGGTACTGCTTGAGATTTTACATCTTATTGCCAATAAATGCAGAGGTCATTTTAAGTGTGCATCAAAACATATTCATTAAGCTATAGCAAAGGATCAAGATGATAAGACATCCCTAATTCAGGTTTAATGTAAATTTCATCATAAAAAATAACATGCCTCTAACAGGAATGCTGTAATGATAGCTCAAAGTAACAACTTATGAAGGGTTTTTAACAAAAAAATTTGTTGAATTTGCAATTTTTGGTTGAAAGCCCTTCATTTTTTGTTATTGTTTTAAGCTATCATTACAGCAATCCTCTAGGAAGCATGGTGAGAGATCCACTTATTATAGATGCTCCTAATGTATGTATGGACTCATTGTAATGTGGTAAAATTCTTTTGATGAAACCATTGCAGTGTGGAAAAATTCTTTAGATGAAACCATTGCAGTGTGGGAATATTCTCTTGATGAAACCATTGCAGTGTGGGAATTTGATAACATATTTATTGCAACATTTAAAATTTTTTTTAATGTTACTCAGGGAATTTTTAGGGCAGGTGCACGATAAGAATACTTAGCAGAAACTGGTTCTTTTAAAGTGTGGAAATAAGCCAGTAGAGTGAGAAGACTAGGATAGGGGAATCTAAATTGTTTAAAAGTTAGCAAGCACCATCTGTACTGCAAACAACCAGTTTCTGCAAATACTTTTTTTATAGGGTAAATAATAACATTTTTAGGAAAATGTCTATAGGAGAAGAAGAATTTTAAATACAAGTGTCAAGAGCAAGTGAATATGTAAGGTGTACAGAAGGCTCAGCTTCATCATCAACTCCAGTGCGGCAGAAAAAATCAAGTTTGTTAAAAAGAAACTCAGTTTACTTGAAGTGTGAGCAACACTGTCTAAAAACACGCGATAAGACAAAACGTGATACTAGGACTGATGTCAATACTAACTGTAGGTCTAGTATAAAATTTGATTCAGCAAAAGAATTTTGAAATGGAATACTGCCCAGAGCAAAAGAAGTCTTGGAGTGCTTACTTACCACAAGAGTTAAACATTCTTGTGTTCACAGTTTTGATCACTCACGAGAAGTTGGATTTATTGCAATGTCTATCCATTGACCATCAATTCAATCAAAAGACACATTGATTCAATGTTCAAAGAATATCGATATTTATGCCAAATTCCAAACGAAAAGAAAAAAGAAATTTATTGGAAGCGGTACACAAATTTTGTGAAGGAGCAATCCTTAATGTTTGATATCATAGCTTCACCAGATAACATTAAAACTCAAGAAGGACTTTGGGGAGTAAAACTGGTTAATGATGATAGGACCTTTTATGAAAACCAGAAACTAACCACACCAAATGGGCGTTGTGAAGCATTTGTTCAGCGAAAATGGGAATTAAGTAGAAAAAGAGCTTTGAAAAGGAAAGAACGATCAAGAGTTGAGAGCTATGATGAAAATTTCAGTTATGTGAAAGATACTGATGTTACTAATGAGCAGTGGGATGACATGAGAGATGCTGAATTCAATGTTCATTAAGAACCACAAACAAAGAAAAAATATAATTATCAAGAAACTGTTCATGATCCAAGTGATGACCTTCCTTACAATTATCGGCAAGTGCGTAAAGGAGAGAGAAGTGCAAAAGGTGAGTTTTGGCTGGTAAAAACAGTCTTGCAACCAAAGTACCATGTGTCAGAATATTAGTCTAATGGAACCATCATTGAAGTGGCAAATCATTTATTTGGGTATGAGAAATATGAAAAGTGGAAGCCATAACAAGCAAACCAGCCATATGATAACAACACCTTGCCTGCTGCCAGTAACCGAAGACAAGTTGAAGTGAATATGGAAGCAATGTCACTTAGTAAAATTACAGAGGACATTGTCTCAGGTTCAGCTTGTGTTGTTTACTCATATGATGGATCAGCTCAAAGTGGAGTAGGTAACTATGTCGTCAAATCATTCAGCATCAATGGGGTTCAACGAAATCTACCAACTATGGGTATTTTTACAGAGAAAAGAGATATACTAGCTGATTTAGTTACGTGCACCACACAAATTCTGTCTGCTGCATCAGGTTATAAATACAGCCCTGCTGATATTCTTCAAAACATTGATTTTGTCATTAATGACAGCACTGCTCATAATGTTGAATTGAATTGAATTGAATTGAATAACTTTATTTACCGAGGGTGACACATTACAGTTGAAACTGTTAAACTTGTGGCCCTCCCCTAAAATATATAAACTAGGTTACAAATATTAAAAAAAATAAAACAATAAATATAATGTTAAAAAGGGGTAAAAAATTATGAAATAGGAAAGCTATCTAAACCAGCATAACCGTCCTTTATAAAATTACAATAATTTCGCTTGAATGCATTAATACTGGTGCTACATCTTATACTAATAGGTAGAGAGTTCCAGCGTTTTGCAGCTGTAACAAGAAAAGTTTTGTAAAAAGAAATGTTAATGTAATGCAAAAATTTTGTGACAATGAAGGTATTGAAAGTGCTCCAATATCAGTTTTATGTAATGTCCACCCAGTGATGCTTTTTCAGAGGAAAATTAAAGAGCTCTGCCAAGACATTAATGAAATGATAAGAAAAAAAAATCAAGAAATGTTTTCTTGTGGATGTTGAATTTCATTCAGAATCTTTTGTTGTTAAATCCTTAAAATGCCTGTCAAGTTTCATCAATGCTAAATATTCTGCAAAGCCATGGAACAAACATAGCTACTTTGGAGAGCACATAAAACCAAAGAAAAACATATCCCTATCCCTTAAAGATCATCGTTTTAATAGACTTCAAGATTGTTGCCTAGCACTATTATATCATCTTGATGACATTGCTGACTATTTAAATGAGAACGTGCATATAATAAATGACATTAATATACTAGACAGAAGTTTCATTGAAACGAAACTTTTGAAACCAATATATGCTGCTATATCGTTGCTGGGCCTTCATATTACACGACCCTTCCGTGAATTAATTATTGACACTGATACCACATACTCATTACTTTTGTCAGCTTTCCCAAAGCTCTATGATGACTTAAAAATTCCAACTAAGGAATATTTATCGACCGAGCAAGTTGTTTCATTTGTCTAAGAGGACAATTTTTCACGTTCTAAACCCAAAACATGTCTTATTGAAGTATTACAAGAAACCATAGATACTTATCCAAATGAAATTGAAATACTTTTACGCATAGCTTTACCTAAATTTGCTGCAGGATTTGATTTTCAAAAAGGTGCCATCTTTGAATTTGGACCGTCAGCTAACCTAGAAGTGTTTTGAAACTTTCAGAAGCAGATGAATAGAGAATAAGTAAACTAGATAATTTTGTGGATGTACATAATATGCAGCAAGAAAGAAACGTTGGTAGTATAGGATATGGCTCAGCAACCACTGGAAACGACAATCTTAAAACTTTCTCAAGACGACTTGTAATCAAATCAAGTTCTGACAACATTATCACTGGGAAAGAATGCTATAAAAATTCAGGAAAGAGGCACATGAAATCAAAAATATCATGTCATAATGGCACTCAAAAATGGCAAAGCTTCAGGAAGAGGGATATAATGAAAAGAAAATATTGAATGCAAAGAAAGAAAATGACAAAATGAAAGATTTGAATTTCCTCAACAATCAGATCCCTCCTGTTCCATTCACTGCAGTAGAGTTGCTAAAATCATACATGATGAACAAGAACCTTACCGAAAAAGAGAAAAATACAAGAATGTATGTTGAGGTCCGATATGCACGTACTACATCATTAACACTCAAGGAAAATGGCAGTGTCTTCAGACTCAAAATGAATGGTAAGAACTTAGAAACCAAAGAGTATGCAAAAAACTTAATTCGTTATTTTGATGATTCAGAAAGCATTAACTCGTTGACAATGGAGGATTTATATACAGTGTTAGGTGAACTAGAGAGTGCTACTTCAGAGATAAGTAACAGTTCAGAAGACTTAGGTCATAGTAAAGCAAATCAACATCAACCAGTAAATGAAATTAGGACAAATAAGATAGAAGGATTCATCAATGGTGAGCATGTGGAAGCAGCGTGGCTGTCAGATGATAGCAGTGTATATCAATGGTATATTGGTGTCATTGATGTTGTTGATCAGAATGATTTACGTATTGCGTATTTTCAACGAGCTTCTCAAGATAGTTTACAGTGGGACTTTCCAGAAAATGAAGACATTCAAAACACTAAACTGGAACAGATACTTTACAAACTAGACACTGTTTGCTATACTGGTGCAAGATCACGAATTGGGTTATCAATTACAGTAAAACAAGCCCATGAAATCGATGCTAAGTTAGAACAGATTGTTAATAGTCTTTAGCTGTGCTGAGCTGTAAATAAAATTGCGGTAAGAGTAATGGTAATGACATAGTCGGGAATTCGACAACCATAGCAGGGAATATTTTAGAACTTTTAGTGTCAGCTTACCAGACACTGCCCTTTCTTATTTCATTGAAAAAAGCCTTTTTTTGTTTCCTTACTTTTGACACAGCTTACTAAAATTCCAAAACAGTGATACATACCATTTACATTTTAATTATAAGCTCTTCTAAATGGTGCTTCTCGGGTGTTTTTAATTTGAAATTTTATTTTTATTTTGAAGAAATCCAGAATATCATGCTTAAATTTTCTGCTTTTTTTAATTCTAAATAAGCACAATTGATAATTAATGCAATAGCTTAGCGAAACAGAATGTGCAACTTGTCGAATTGGTTTGGGGAAGATCCCGTATGGGTCATTACCATTATTCTCCGAAGTGTCATTAAACTGTGCTTATTTCAGCTAGATATTGTTACAAAACTCAAAATCTATACATTTCTGAGCCCAATTCCTTTTCCAAAAGTTGATCAGCATAAAATTTCCTTTCCACTGATATATAATATTCCTGCATTTTGAAAACTTCAATTTTTCCTGACTAGGGCCCTGCCGTGTGACTTCAGCAAGTTTCGGGATTAGGTTGCACACTATATATGGCTAGCAACCAATTTTTTTTTTTAAATTTTTTTATTAATCTTTGAGGTATTTGGCAAATTTTTGGCCAATGACCTAGGAATTTTTTTTCTAACATCCCCCCCCTAATCTATGTACAAATAAGGCGTAATTTGAGTTTCCCAAATTGTGATTGTGCACTGAGCTAGTTGTAGAAAACATGTCACTTAGGTAAACGGGCATTTTATTATGCACACATTTGTACATCATGGAAGCAAGCTGTGACTGGCGTCTTTCGTTTAATTTCTTCCAATTTAATTTAGTTAATATATTGTATGACCTTATCTCGTAGCTTGAACTAGTAATGATTCTAGCAGCTCCATTCTGCAGCTTTTGAAGATCAGCTGCAAGTATTTTACCCAATTTACCCCATTCTTCACTGCAGTAATCAAAGTGGGGTAAAATCAATGATTTGTAAATTATTATTAGAATATCTTGAGTGATATATGATCTCAATCTGCGAAATGCTCCAAGTGCCTTAGCGATTTTCATAGATATGGATTTTACGTGTGACCCCCAACAGAGAATTTCAACAAGATTAACACCAAGGCACTTGATAAGTCTCTTTCGCTCAATTTGTTTGCCATCTAAGCTTATGTCCAAGTTTGATTGCATAGATAAGACTTTTTGACGCGTCACAATTAGCATATATTTGGTTTTGGTAACATTTAGACAGAGCTTATTTGCTTTCAGCTACTCATGACTGGTCTCAAGATCACGATTTAGCATATTAGATATTTCAGATTGGTCGGCTGAGGCATACATGCGTACTCAGGATGATAAATCACACTTTGACAAACCATTAATATAAAATAAGAAAAACAAAGGACAAATAATTGATCCTTGTGGTATCCCACATTTGACAGCATAGCAATCGGATAGCAATCCTTAAACTTGCGTGTTTTGAGTGCGATTAGAAAGTCAATTTGCCACCCACGCCTATGCTTTTGATTCAAATCCATAAAGATTTAGTTTTTTTAAAAGGATGTCATGGTCGATAGTATCAAAAGCTTTTTTGAGATCGAGGAACAAGACTGCATTAATTAAACCATTATTGATATTCAGTAACCATTCATTTGTGGCATCCAACAGTGCCGTTAAAGTTGAATGTAAAGGCCTAAATCCTGATTGGAACTTTGCTTAAATGTTATTACGGATTAGATAATTATGTAACTGATTAAATATAGCCCTTTCAAGTACCTTGATTGTAACTGGAAGTACTGAGTTTGGAAGATAATTAGTAGGATCTGTTTTGGAGTTATCTTTAAAAATAGGAGGTACTCTAGCATTTTTCCAGTCGAAATGTAAAATTCCTGTGACTATAGGCAGATTGAAAATACGTGTTAAAGATTTAGAGACATAAATAATAGTTGCCACTGCACTTTAACAGATTAGCTGGAATAGTATCAAGACCACTGGCCTTGTTAGTATGCAAATTTTATAAATAATCTCAATGATCTCAGATTGTGATAATTGTGTTAATTCGAAAGCTGAGTTTGTTTGTTTAACATAATTTCTGAAATTTGTATTTGGTGATGGAATGGAAGAAGCTAGCTGCGGCCTGATATTGACGAAATGCTGATTGAAAGCATTTGCAATATCGAATGGATTTTGCAGTGTAGCTCCATTTACCTCCAACTTAGTAGGTTCAACATGAGATCTATTTTTCTTCAACAGGATAGAATTTATTTCCTTCCAAGTTCTACGCATATCGCTGGAATTCATAGAAAAGAAATTACTGTAATAATGAGCCTTATTGTGTTTTATTGATTTATTTACACGATTCCTGGCAATCTTATAAGCGGTCCAGTTGGATTCTGTGTTTTGTATGATTGCAATTCACTAAAATCGGTCTCTCTCATACATCAGATTTTTTATTTCGGAGGTTAACCATGAGGTAGATGAGTCCTTAAGACGTTTCGACTTTGTAGGAGTGTGCTAGTCAGCTATTTCTAAAAACATGTTTTTCAAAGCTGCCATGCCTTTATAGAGTCATTATAAGACTATATTTGATCCCTTAGAGCTTGGCTAATGTCTGTTAGAAAACAGTTCAAATCGAAATGCTTGTAACTCCCAAATCTTATAATTTTTGGCTTAACCAAGGGCGTTACAAGCTTTCTGCATCCATATATTAAACTATGCTAGCTTAGACCAGTATTTGACACACCGGATGTGTTGAATTTACTAGGTTCATTTGTAAGAAAAAGGTCGATTAAAGTAGAAGTGTTTCTTGTCACTCGGGTGTGTTCATTAACAAGCTGAGAGGTATTTATATAACTCACAAAGCTCAAGTAATTTTGTACTATATCCATCGGGGGAGGCAGTTGCAACATTACAATTAAAATCTCCTAGAAGGTGTGATTCAATATTTAGTGCTTCAATTTTTTTTAAGAATAGCTTCGAAATCTACAAAGAGATTAATAGAGGAGATTGGTGGCCTATACCAGGTACTAACCAAAAATGACATCGTCTTTGGTTTTCGAATTTCCACACATAAGAATTCTAAATTTTCGTTTTGGAGATCTTTTCTATTTATGAAATTTATTGGAACACGTATGTATATTGCAATCCACCCTCCCCGTCTATTTCTATTCTTAGTAATAACACAGTAACCATCGATATGAAACTCAGATTCACAGCAAGTATGATCAAGGCGAGTTTGGTTAAATATTAATATACGGTATCTAGTGTTTTATTAAACATTTGAACACGAAGCTCGTCTATATGTCTGAGTAAACTAGTTATATTTAGAGCAGCGATTTTGAAACCCTTGATCTGGGCTACACAGATACACTTGTACATTTGTTCACTTGTACATTTGTACACTTGTTCTCTTGGCACACAGTGGAACACAACAATTTTGAACCATTTATAAACTCACGTGAAACTTTGTTTATGTTTTCTTCTTCGAAGTCGATCGAATTGGCCCTTATTACCTTGTTTCAGTGCACACCCTACCAGGCCTTTCCGCGCGGCGGCCATATTTTACCAGTAACGGCAGAGACTCCTAAGTGATCTGAGACTCATGTATGAAGATGGTAAACTGATTGTCCCTCATACAATGCGCTGCATTATTGACACTTAAAAGAAAAGACAAGAAAGACGTCTGGTAGAGTGGAAAATGAAACAGATCTTGAGGTGAGGAAAGGCTGAGGAGAAAACGCTGGAAATCTGTTTGCGGATTTGGAGCGAGTGGATACCAGTAAAAGGTAAGGAGAAAAGAGAAAAGTTGAGAAAGAACCGTTGTGGTGCTTCAATTGAATGCCTAGAAAGGGAAGAGAGGAATTAAATTCAGTTTCAAAAGTAAAGTTGACGCTAAGATGCTGTTGATTGAGGTAATCGAGAAATAACGGAATGAGTTTAGGCGAGCAGAAAAGCAGAAAATAGTCATCAACGTAACGTCGATCAAAGGACCCCTTAAAGTTGAAGGGCGATTCTCAATCCACGTTTTGTCATGAAAACACAAAAAGATGTCAGCAGTGAGGGGGCTAAGTGGAGATCCCATTTGGGCTTTCTGCAGAACTGTAGCACTCGTGGTGTCATCGTTCGATTCCTGTGGTTTAAAGTCCCTAATCGACGTTTATCAAACTCGAGTGCGTATCGCTAATGCCAGAATAAACTCCTCCGCGAAGAAATATCTTCTAAACACGGCAGAATCTAAATCCTGTTATCTAAAGCAAGCCTGGCCTTCTTTGAACTGGCAAGTCTTGTTTCTACCATCGATTTCATCCACCTTAAGACTCTTCGATGAAGAAAATTTGAAAAAATTCAACCATGATCAACATATACAAGATCGCAAACTGTTTAAGTTATGTTCTTACTTGAAATCGACCGACTCAATTAACCCTGACGAAGTAATATTTAATTTCTCAACTCGACTCGTAACCGATCAAGAAAAACAAGTTTTATCTAAAGGACTCAATTTCTCTCTTCCCCCAAAGAACTTAATTATTGCAATTTCCTGACTCCTTTTGAAGTTTTTTACCGACAAGTGAAAACAGAACCAATTTTTCTTCTTCTGGTTACCATTCTGAGTTCATCATAACTAAGCGGAAGGACATCGCGCTTTCCGGTCTAAAGAGTTACTATCGCCCAAGTTTTTATTCATGGAGAAAGAACTCAGAGTTTTTAAAGGTTTAATGATGATCACAATATTGTCAAAGTCAAACCTGATAAAGGGAATGGAGTGGTCATCCTCGACAGAGATGATTAAAATAAGAAGATGGAAGATATCTTCGCTGATTCTTCAAAGGCCAAACGCCTTGCCGAAGATCCTATCAAATTAACAATCCAACGGGATATGTATATATATAAATATATATATATATACATATATATATATATATATATACATATATATATATATATATATACATATATACATATATATATATATATATATACATATAACTACAGACGGAACTGTTTCGGCCTACTGGGCCTCATCAGTGTAGTGCTATATATATATATATATATAGAGAGAGAGAGAGAGAGAGAGAGAGAGAGAGAGAGAGAGAGAAATATATGTATATATATATATAGAGAGAGAAAAGGTTTTGATTGTCCAACACAAGTAGAATTACAGAAAAAAGTGTATATTGAGGTAACGACGGAGGCTACAAATAAGTTAACCACTCACAAACGTTTGAACAAACGTTTTCTCTTTTATTGAAGCACTGCAGGTACTAACTAAACATTTCGATGTTGTTGAGCACTCTACGGATATATAAGGATAGCCAATAGCAATTAATTAATAGCAATTAATTAATAATTAATAATTAATAGCAATTAATTAAGCAATCCCTACCGCTCGAGTAGCAGTTTGAGCACTCTGGTCCCTTACCAATCCAAGTTCGTTCCAAGCTGCACTGATGAGCTGTAGTACAGTGAAACGTACGTCTGAAGGCTGAATATATATATATATATATATATATATATATATAATATTATATTATATTAATACATATTATATTAATACATATTATATTAATATATATTATATTAATATATATTATATTAGTATATATATTATATTATATTAATAGACATAGATACAGCCCTTTCTTCGGATACTAACCACAGTCTAAGACAGAGTTCTTTTATAGTTTCTCGCGGGAAAAATTTACATAATTCAGTCCACATTACCATAAATCATAATAGTACATCACATTTCCAAAACATTTAGCCCCAGCAGTGTACAGCACTTTAATTTTTCAGTCCAAAAAGCCTCCCTATAAAGGGCCTCAAAAAACTTTATAAATGAAACTTTTCTCAACCCTGATATAATTGACTCGTTTTATGTTGTTCCTGGTTTTTACATATATCGACGAGATAGGCCTTTGAAGTCTGGAGGAGGAGTTATGGCTTTCGTTCACGAAGAACCTAACGTCATGCAAAGGATAGACCTCAAACAATCGGATTTAGAGATTATTTGGTTCGAGGTCTTTCCATTTAAATTTATAAGATTTTTCCTAGAGATGATGATAATAATTTGGAAAGGAACATTGAAAGAGCACATTTATTAAATAAAGCAACAGTGGTGATTGGGGATTTCATCATTGACTATCATAATATACAGAGTTCTTGCAAGCATCGTTTGTTTAAAGAATTGAAGACGTTGAATTTTAAACAGCTGGTCAGTGCGATTACACACGCTCTGTAAGTAGAACGTGGCTGCACCTCATACTTTCAAACCATCCTAAGCGAGTCAGAGATGTCAATCTAATGAACGTTGGTCTTTCTGATTATTTGCATTTGTTCTCCGTGAGAAAATATGCTTGCACCGAAACGCCTACAGCTACTCAACACAATAAACGTAATTATATCAGCTATCGTAAAATGAGAAATTTTAATGAAGAACTGTTCAAAGCCTCTTTGGAGTAGGTCCCTTGGAACACCGTCTTTACTTTTTATTGATTTAGATGACATGGTGGAATCTTGGGAATCACTTTTTAATCAAGTACTTGATTCTCAGTGTCTCTTGAGTGAGAAGCGTGTTTCACGTGATTATGACCACGCGACATTACATTTCAAAATTTTTATTTAACCTATTGGGAATTTAATTTGACCTATTACGAATTTGATGTGAGAATAGTGTAGTGCAAAATTATTAGGGCTAGAAATTGATATTGAGTCATCTTTTTCATGGTATGTAGATAATATATCCAAAAACCTGTCCCAACATATTGGAATTTTAAGGAAGATTAGGAGTATTTTGCCACTCATGCTAAGAATAATGTACTATAACAGTATGATGAAGCCTGTACTTGGTTATGTAAATGTCATTTGGACTACGTGTAACAAAGACAATCTTGGTAGGGTACTAAAGCTACAAAAGAGAGCTGGACGAGTGATTTTAAACACTGACACAATGACTCCTCGTGTTCCACTGTTTAACCGCCTCAAATGGCTTCCGTTCTATGAAGAAGCAAAAGTAACAAGATATGCATTTGCATATTAAAGGATTAGAAGAGACTTACCGTCATATCTTAAAAAACTACTAAAATCAAATAGTAATTCACATGGAAGAAACACTAGATACTTAAACTATAATTTTCTTTGTCCTTCGTATAAAAGGCAAACTGGAAGAGGTAGAATCTTTGCAGTACAAACCTGTCAAACTTGGATTGGATTGCCACTTGATCTGAGACGAAAAGAATCACTTAATAGTTTTCGACATAGTCTTTGTAACAAAATTTTAAGTGAACAGCCATCTATTGCTCAATTTTTAGTTTAAAAGACTTTCCATTATATATTATTTATTATTATTACTAGTTTTATTATCATCTTGTGACTTGATAAAAAAGTTGGAACAAGTAACAGACAATTTGAAAACGGTAATATTTCGGCTCTATTTCAGAGTCATCATCAGACCAAGATGTTTTACAAAGCTCACTACGTTATATATATATATATGTAATTACAAGAATGATGTCATCGATTATTAACAACGAAATTAACATAGCCGGATATTAACACTTGTGAGATTGACAGCTAGACAGGAGAAAAGCCAGACAATCGTCGAGTGGTTGAGAAATATGGAAAGGTCGGATCAGACGAAAAGTGAAAGTTCTTTGCTGGCCTTTAGGCCATTGTTAATTCCCGGCTTATTGAGTTTGATTAAGAGAGCTTCTAAAATAATTAATAGGTTCGAACTACTGAATTTACAAGAATGAGTTATCTTAAAGTTATTAAAGATAAAATTATTGAGATATGATTGGGTAGGCGGAGAGGAGTTGTTAAGATTATCAAAAAGAGAATTCAGGTTTGCGAGATAGTGGGCATGTGGACAGTTAAGAAGATATTGTGCTACAGCGCTGGTGTTGATGTGGTAAGAGTGTTCCGAAAGGCGAGTTTGTAGACAGCGCTCTGTTTTGCCAATATATTTGTTATTACAACCAGGACAAGTGATTTCATAAATAAGGTTTTTTCGAGAAAGGTCGGGTATTTTATCTTTATTAGAAACGAAAAAGGCAGTTTTTTTCGTTTGATAAATGACAACAAAATTAACTTTAACTTTTAGGTTACGCCGTAGCTTTTTAATTAAGTTTCGAACAAGAAATTCACCTTGTTTACCTAGGTAGGGAAGTCTTAGCCACATTTTGGGATCATTGTCATCAAAGGGCTTGTTGGAAGAGGTGGAGTTGTCGAAATGCTTGGCTTTGAGTTTTTAATGAGCAAGTTTCTAACTTTGGCTGGAAAACCATTCCAAGACATAAAGGATCTGAGCGAATGAATTTGACGGTTGAGTAATAAAGAAGTCACTTGGATTAACTCTTTGTTTTACCGCGCCTTCAAAATATGCAGCAGCTCTTTGTTACTCAACCGGCAAATTCATTCGCTCAGATCTTTTATGTCTTGGAATGGTTTTCCTGCCAAAGTTAGAAACTTGCTCATTAAAAACTCAAAGCCAAGCATTTCGACAACTCCACCTCTTCCAACAAGCCCTTTGATGACAATGATCCCAAAATGTGGTTAAGACTTCCCTACCTAGGTAAACAAGGTGAATTTCTTGTTCGAAACTTAATTAAAAAGCTACGGCGTAACCTAAAAGTTAAAGTTAATTTTGTTGTCATTTATCAAACGAAAAAAACTGCCTTTTTCGTTTCTAATAAAGATAAAATACCCGACCTTTCTCGAAAAAACCTTATTTATGAAATCACTTGTCCTGGTTGTAATAACAAATATATTGGCAAAACAGAGCGCTGTCTACAAACTCGCCTTTCGGAACACTCTTACCACATCAACACCAGCGCTGTAGCACAATATCTTCTTAACTGTCCACATGCCCACTATCTCGCAAACCTGAATTCTCTTTTTGATAATCTTAACAACTCCTCTCCGCCTACCCAATCATATCTCAATAATTTTATCTTTAATAACTTTAAGATAACTCATTCTTGTAAATTCAGTAGTTCGAACCTATTAATTATTTTAGAAGCTCTCTTAATCAAACTCAATAAGCCGGGAATTAACAATGGCCTAAAGGCCAGCAAAGAACTTTCACTTTTCGTCTGATCCGACCTTTCCATATTTCTCAACCACTCGACGATTGTCTGGCTTTTCTCCTGTCTAGCTGTCAATCTCACAAGTGTTAATATCCGGCTATGTTAATTTCGTTGTTAATAATCGATGACATCATTCTTGTAATTACATATATATATATATATAACGTAGTGAGCTTTGTAAAACATCTTGGTCTGATGATGACTCTGAAATAGAGCCGAAATATTACCGTTTTCAAATTGTCTGTTACTTGTTCCAACTTTTTTATCAAGTCACAAGATGACAATTTTCGGTCTGTGTTTTATTCTTTACTTTTTCAAATTGTCCTCTGGTTGTGGTTTTTAGTTTTATTATGTATTGTAATTTTGAGGGCCACAGGTTTGTTAGCTTTTGTTAGCTATTTAGTGCTACCTTCATTAAATAAAGACGTTACTTTGCCTTCCTTACCTTATCTTACCTATCAATTATTTGCGCCATCACATTATTCAAACCTCCGAAACCATCTTCCTAAAAGTGAGTGTACAAATGCTCCCCATGGTCGGCCAGTTATTTCAAATTGTGGTACGGTTACGGAGCGAATATTTGAATTTTTGGATTTCTACATCAAGTCTTTGGCAGATGTGGTTCCTACAATGACTAAGGACACGAATGAGTTACTTAGGTGATTGAAGGAGTTTGGCTTTGTTCCAGTGACTGCTTTAATGGTTACTATTGATGTAGTGGGTTTGTATCCACATTCCTCATAGTGAGAGTTTGGAAGCACTTAGAACAGCTGTGGATAAAGAGGATTCGAAGATTCCATCAAAGTATCCTGTGGGTTTGACTAAATTGGTACTTGAAAACAATTACTTTGAGTTCAACGAGAGGATTTATCGTCAAAAATTGGGGACTGCGATTGATACAAAATTTGTCCAGCATTTGTTAATCTTTTTATGGCAAACTGGGAAGAATGCCTTTTTAAAAAAATGTGTTCTTCGGCCATGAGTTTGGTGCCGATTTTTGGATGATGTGTTTGTGATATGGCTTAATGGTAGGGAGAAGCTTGATAGCTTATTAGAAGCCTTGAATAGGTATCATAAAATCATCAAATTTACCTAGGAGATCAGTGATAATAAATTGCCGTTTTTGAATGTTATGGTATCTTTGGTGCAAATGTGCATCATAAGCCTACAGGTACTCAACAATACCCTAATTTTGGATCTTGCCATCTTCCACATGTTAAGAGGTATACCGTATAGGCAAGCGCTTAGGTTAAGGAAGATTTGCGATTCGGATTATGTTTATCAGACCAGAGTTAATTAATTGAAACGTTTCCTTTTAAAAAGAGGTTATAACAGGGATTTTATTGATAATCAAATTGGCCGAGTTAAGAATGTTGATTGTTTTTCCCTGTTAGAGGGAAGAGGGATTCGTGACTCAGAAGGGAGCAGTAGAATGGCTTTGAATTTGGATTCCCACACGGCTCTTTTGGACGTTTATAGAATTCTTCGAGAATTACAGGTTTTTACAGATATATCATCCCTGCTTAAGAGGGTATTGCCTGAAGTACCAATGGTTAACTTTAGATGACCGAATAACTTAAAGGATAATTTAGTTAGGGCAAAGATACAACCATTGGAAGAAAAAGACAAAGAAATGCTTTGTTGTGGAAAGGCCAGGTGTAAAGTTTGTCATGTTGTTGAAACCGGTCCGACTTTTGTTGGTAGTGTTGAGAAACGGTCTTTCCATATCAATCATGCCTTCGATAGCGATTCATGCGTGGTGATTTATCTTATAACGTGTGAGAAGTGTGGGAAACAATATGTGGGAAGTACTATCACGTCATTTAGAATGCACGTTAATAACCATAGAAGTTCATTGAACAGCTATGGGAAGGGACAAAGGGGTATCTGTCGGGAGCATTTGAACGCTCACTTTTGGAAAGATGGTCATGGAGGTTTGAATGATGTGATAGTGCAAATAATTGATGTAACTGAAGTGAGGAATCCGACGTATAGGGAGGCTTTTTTGGACTGAAAAATTAAAGTGCTATACACCGCTGGGACCAAATGTTTTGGAAATGTGATGTACTATTATTATGATTTATGCTAATGTGGACTGAGTTATGCAAATCTTTGTTGGTGAGAAACTATAAAGGAATTGTGTTTGACTTCTATTACTATCTGAAGAAGGGGCTTTGCCCCCGAAACGATATTTTTAATGACGCTTTATGAGGATATATATAGTTGTATATATAATTTTATAAACCTCATTAAGAATTTATGAGGAAAACACAAAGGAAAATCATAACCATTTTATATCTTTATATGCAATAAAGACATATATGACTATCTTTACAGAAGTTAATTTCTTTCACCCTAGAAATATATATTTCAGAATTGGTACTTGTTCTTATTTGTCGGTGTTACGATATATACGATAGTCAGCTCGGATTCCGAGGACTTTTAAACTGTGAGATTTCCTGGTTACTCATGCAGGAAAATTTCGTTTTTGTCGCCTCAATTTCTATCAAGATGACCAATTTCTGGAGCAAGCGTCCATGGAATTTCCAGCAATCTTTCCATTTCAGCAGGAAAATTTAACAGTTAATTTCCTTCAAGTTATGGTACTGCTTATTATTATGATTAACTTTTAGAGTTCTTACCTTGACAAAGGGAAAATTTAATGACTCATTTCCCTCAAGTCATGCCATTGCTTATTATATAAGCCATTTCCGTTACGATTGTATGTAATGTTTCTACTAAACAAGTAATTGTACATCTGAAGTCCTGGGCCCGTGCACGGTGTACTTTTTAACTAAAACTGAAATTTGAATCATTTGCACCACATAATTTGTTCTTGGTTCTATACTTTTAGTTTATCAATAACAACCTACAAAAAATCCCGCGTATCCATTCTAAATCCTTTCCTGTTAGAAGGGACTCCTCTAAAGGAGTAAGATGGTCTGGCGTTAGCCAGAATAAAAATTAAAAAAGTCTGGTATGGACCTAAAAGAGTTAATGCATAGAAAAAGTCTCCTCCACATGGTTTATATAGTTTGAAAAGTTATGACAGAAGCTTTGATTACGTGATAATCAAGACTTCCGACAGTTTTAATGGAAAGTTTTGTTTCTTTATATCTTTTACAATCTTTCATTTAATGATTTTTAATTTTTGATATTCTAACCTTGGCTCGGTCCTACTTTTGGATTTTGTTCCATTATACTTTCCCCGAAATTATATAATATTCTACCTCAAACGTAATAGTATTCAGTAAAATTAAATTTCAAAATATTACATGTAATATTTTTGACGTGAGATATTCTATTTACAGCTATTACCTACAAAAGAATGACATTCAGAAGGTCAACAGAACGGGCATTCGGCAGTTTCCAAATCTAAAAAATTTGTACGTCTTATTTCCGTTCACTATTTAACTCTTTCAATACGGGAGCTCTCTCCTTGACGAGTAAAAGCCTCTGGCATTAGCCAAAGTAAAATAATAGAAGTCCTATGCCCCCGGGAAAGGGTTAATAAACCTGGAGATAACTCTTTCAAGACGGGAGCTCTCCCCTTGACGAGTAAAATCGTCTGACGTTTGGCAGAGTAAAATAATAGAAGTCTTATGCTGCCGGGAAAGAATTTCAACCCAAAATATTTAATTATATTAAACTAAACTTATATTAAAGTAATCATGGTGATGAGAGAAAATTAGTCTTCGTTCACCAAATAATATGGATATTTCCCTATGGAAGTTTCCCTATTTCTAAAATTAAAGCAAGGTGCATGCGCTAATTTGGCAATTAATGATTCAAAATTCCGGTAAGCGTAAAGAACATTCAGGTGTTCAATGTATTACAAGTACACAGGCAAGATAGACGCAAAAACTCTATTAAGAACTTTAAATTTATTGAATAACGATCAAGATGAAGACAATGACAGCAACACATTTATGAGTGTAATCTCCGTTATCTAATTCTCTCTAAAAAATCACTTTTATTTCGCTTTCATTTTACTGAATGATATTATAAATGTTTGACAACTTTATAAATTCAGTGTGTTTCATAGTCAAATAATTAGTATTTCATGAGCCAAATTCAATATTTTTCTAACTTTTTTGGTCGTAGAATACAAGAATTATACAGTTTTTAAATAACCTCAGTATGAACTCTGATGACAGAGACTTGCATGATGTTTCGATGATACACTACGTCGTCGTTTCTTTTTTTGACAAGTTAAAGCTAATTTAATAAAACTTGTTCCTTGTAAGAGAACTAGTCATGTAAAGACTTTTTTACGCTATTCTGAGGCAACTCATTATCGAACTAGACGAGAGGTAAAATCCATGAATAGCAACTGTAACTTTTTACTACGGCTTTTAAAACCGTTCAGTCCAAGTTAATTCGTAAAAGAATTCAGTGGCTGCCATTTTCGTTGTTTTTAAATTTCCGTTCAAATTTCGCGTGGTATGGGCAATAAACAGGCGTTTTCGTTTTAAAAAAATTTTATTTGTATAATTTATTTATTCAAAAGTTAAACCCCGATTTATTTTCAGTTCGAAAATAACTTTATTACCATATTAATAGTAATAATAATAATAATAATAACTTTATTTCACACGTGCATAAACACTTTACAGCCGAAGGCTGAGATTGGATAATCACAATCTTTTGCCAATATAAGCAATGATCCAACAACTATGTTTGGAGATACAAATTTTAAACGAGTAAAACATTTCTTTCGAAGAATTTTATCGAGAACATTACCGTAAAGTTTCAAAGGGAAGTTCTTCTCTTGACGAGTATAATCGTTTTACTTTAGTAAGGTTAAAATTAAAAAGTCGGACAAGGAGTAGAACGGGTTTAGGGAAATAGTTTTTAACCTTTTCCTGTCCGAGATTTATCCCCCTCGTCGAGTAAAATTATCTAGCACTACCCAGAGTAAAATTAAAAAGTCGAGTACGAACCGGAAAGGGTTAAGGTATATCTTCATTATTACATCAAGACTCCTTCATAAATCTTCTCTATCTTGAAATGACCTTCGTAAATTACCCCTTTCACTCATTTCGCACTTCGTATTTCTATTCTTACATATCTCAGGTTTAATACCATGTTCCCTGATCGCAACTGGGTATTTAAGTTATCTATCGATTTGCCTACTCCTTATGCAAGACCAACTCCATTTTAATTAATTGTCTTAGTTTTTTGCCAAGCCACAATCATTTTCGAATTCTATCGAATGCAATCAGTGGGGCATTAAGCAGGTGCAGGGCCCGTGCTGCATTTGAATTCTCCCGACCATCATGAAAAATGGTGCTTAGAAGGGACAGTCGGAAATACGTATTAATCATAAAAAGCGACGAATGGGCAATATACAGTGATTGTAATACGTTTCATATTAAATCCTTTAATCATACTCGCACAACTATTCATTTAACCCAATGAGGGGCAGGGGCACACTTCGTAATTTTAATCCGGCTAACGCCAGATGATTTTACTTGACCAGGGGACGAGCCCTACTCCTTAATGAGTTTATCAATTTAATAATAAGTCAAAGCAATATCAATCTTGATAAGTACATGTACATGAAAAGCTGGAAGTCAAATGCTGTACAAGCACGTTGGAAGATGTTTGATATTAGGGTTTTGAAAGATTCTTGTAAGTTCCGGGGGTATAATGCCTTGGAAAATTTTGAAATCAGGAGCCTTTGAAATCATACTTCCTGCAATTTGGGGTAGAAATTTAAGGAATTCTTAAGGCTGCAAAACGCCATATAAAATATTCATTCTTAGAGAGAGATTGATATGGGTTTGAGAGTGGCATTGGTATCAAATACTTAGGGAATATCAGCCCTCTTCTTCTGGCATTTACGGGATGCCCAGGGGCGTCGCGAAGGGGGATGTCGGGGGTGTGACACCCCCCTATAAAACTGCCGTTATCGGCAAATGAATAGTTTGTCGGCAGAACTGTTTGACTGCTTCGGCCTTTGGAGAGATCTCTATAAATTAACAATTCACCGGCACCGCAATAGAATACATCATAGTTAATACATACTCAGCACACTGAGCAACACTAGTATAGGTAAAAATATCACTTCTGCTATCTTTCACAGTATTGCTGTTATAAGCATTCGCCGATCGGAATCGTAGTTGCCGAACATTTTGTTTTCCTTTAGCGTTATTACATAACGTATACGTTGACCACGCTGACGGCTGACCAAAGCTAGAAAATATCAGTGACCTTGTTCGGCTTTTCCCACCGAACATGTCTATTGATCCTTTTGTACTTCAAGCAGAATTTGGGAACTTTGTCAGCCACGTTGACCTGACAAAGAAAAAGCTCGAATCCCTAGCTGAAGCAGCTAAATTTTCGGAAGATTGCAAATCAGCCTTTCCGCTCACGAACAAAGCGTTTAGACTGCTTATGACGGCTCCCGTGACAGTTGCAAAAGATGAGAGAACATTCAGCAGGCTTAAAATAATCAAAATGTACCTGAGAACGACCATGACAGATACACGTTTAGAGTCATTGATGTTGTTGTCCTGCAAGAAGGATTTAACAGACTCTATTAACATTGATGCCATTTCTGCTAGATGGATTGAGCTTAAGACTCGAAGAATCAGTGCTTGTTGAGTCATCGCATGCCTTACTGGCACTGCAGAACAGAACATTTACATTTTAATATGCGAAATGCCTTTCTGTACTAAATTCGTAACTCGTAAGGACATTTATTAAAAAATTTGTAGCATGCTGTACTTTTGTAGTTATATATTACTGATAGTGGCAACCAAAATAGATAATAAACTTCCATAACTCTTTGATAATCCTAAATACAGTAAACGTATTAAGATTTTCACTTTTTGATTGGCCAAGCCCAAAGACCACGCCCATTTGTCGGCAAAATTAACGCTCACACCCCCCCAGTTCAACTTCCTTCGCGACGGCCCTGGGGATGCCGGCCACCATTCCCCACTTCCTTGAGCCATGATAAGCATAAAAATTTTGTACACTAAATACCGAAATACTAATAACTACTAATATACATTCAAACTTCATTTTTTTTCTTATTGGTCGACATTCAGTAGTTAATTCTCAAAGTTCTGAAGCCGTGACATCATTCCCGCCGAATATCGTGGATTAATCGACGGAACTGTCCAGAAAAACATGATTGGACGCTGATGATGTAACCACTTCAAGGCCGCGAAAATTGTCAAACAGCAAAAATAGCCTGCAGCAGTTTGAAAAGTTAATCGCACGAGTCTTTTTACTGCAAACCGTTTCCTGTATCTATCCGCCCTAGCCCTGGGCTTCGGCACATAACATTGACTTCGATCTGGATAATTCTTGATATCAGCTCACCCTCATCCAATAATTATTTCATAATAACTGTCAAATGTAGGACGTTCATAATTCTGTGACTGAAAACTGATTTGATTACTTATAGTCCTCATATTGTAAGGAATATAGCAACGTGCACAGTTACAAGAAATGAGGACTCAAAACAAGTTACAGTTTAAGCATCTTACAAAGCACATTAATTACACCTTAGGCCCAGTTCTAGTGCCGAATTTTTTTATAAAATTTTAAATTAACGAAGCAGTGAAAAGGTGAAATTTTACAGTCTGGATGACAGGTTGATAGGTAAATAATGGGTGCTATTTAGCTTATTCCCTAACCATTTTGCTCCAATAATTTGAAAGTACATCACGTGATTAATTTCTGCCCTCAAACCACCAGCCGTCTGAAAAGCGCGAGGACCCCATAAACTGGTGCGGGGCGCTCAAAAAGCGCGGAACCCGTAGCACGCGCCCAAATTGACTCTCCCTTAATCCGCCACTGAATGCAATGCAACTAGTATCGGTAACAGAACCGATTCATAGCATATGCCTGAAATTATTTCAGCTTGAATTTCTGTAATTAATGTCAAAAGCATAAATGTAAGGGTTCAGGGGACAGCAACCCTCACCAAACCTCTGGTGGGCTTTTTGCATAAATATTCTGCACTCTGTCAAAAAATTATGATCCTTAAAAGAATCGGCTAGTCGAGTTGTGGAGAGACGATTGAAGATCTTTAATTGAAAACAAGTCATTGAAGTTTACGAACAGTAACGCTAATTTCGCTAGGCCATTTGACACAGACATGAGGAAAGTTAATTTGTACGGACAAGTGACGAGCTATCGCAGGAAGCTATATACTAAAATGCAGGAAAAAGCAATTGATTTGGCTTTCCTCAGAAAACTTAAGTATTTTCTTCAAAAACTGAAGCGAAATAAAAAAAGGCTGAAACGTAAAAGGCGCAGCTGTCGGTATAAACTGGCTGCACTGAATTATGGTGAGAAAATATTTTAACTGGATTCACTCCTGATAAACCATGGAAAAAAATTTTTGCATGTCAAAAAAAGCCTTTATGGAAAAACTGTCTGAAATTTTTGAGGTAATGCACGGTCGTTCATTTGGCTAAAACTGTTAATGGGAACCTGAAACTAGGTGTCATATGATCAGTCCAGACAGATCAGAGCACTACCTGTCCGTTGAGACATGGAATTAAACGTTTTCAGCAATTATATGTCTCAGTTGAGTTATTTCAAACAAAGGGGATTTAAGGCCTGCTGCAGGATGGGGTTCAAGAAATCTTTGCGTACGTAGCAAGGTGCCCTCGCTGTACTTTTTGCGTCTAGAGAAAGGTTATTACTACCAGAAAATTTCTTTGAGGACTAACATGTCCAAGCCAAGTGTTTGACGAGTGTTTATTGGAAGAAAGTCATCAAAATCTGAGAGAAAGAAATCGTCCACATAGCCGTCCACATCTGTTAAATTCCCGAGACAAAAGAATACTACGGCTGGTTGTAGTGAAGCTCAGACAGGAACCCCGAATTTCACAGCAATGAAAATAGTTGAGAGAAATCGCGTGTTTTCTACTATCACGAGTTATAGCACTTTCATGCGTGAACTCATGACAAAAAATACGCATTTCGTCAAAGCCGTAAAAAGGGCCTCCTTACAGCGGATAACCTCAGAAGACGGATTGCATACTTGAGAGCCATGTTAAAGAAACCCCGCTTATTACTGGAGCAAAGATGTTTGTTTCTATTTGGACGGTGTGTCCTTCGTTTATAAGTCAAATCAGCTCAGCGATGCACGACAGGCACAAGGCAGAGTGGGGCGAAAAAGGAGTGAAGGTTTGCAAATTACGACGATAGGCAGCAAAGACCTCGGTGGTGGAAAACGACTTCATTTCATGGTAGCTATTGCTTATGGAAAAGGCGTTATACTAGCAGAATAATACGTGAAAATAAATGCCGAGTTCTTTTACTTGTTTATAAGACGCGACCTGCCCAAACTGTCCGAAATCTCTGTGAAAGCACCAAATGACTCAAAGATATTCATCACGGACAACGACCCTTCACAAACGTCTGTAAAAACAAGGGCGGTCATAGAGCAATTGGGTATCACCATGCAAATGAAACCACAGTGGTTTTCTGATCTAAACCCCGTCAAGAGCATATTCCATGAAGTCACAAAAAGGATGAAACTGTCTGCGAAACAAAACGTGCAGCATTAGACATGGACTGATTTCGTGAGCTCCGTCAAATTCATTATTTGGACAACGTCTAAAACTTACATTGATAAAACTATATTAAATATGCCCAAAAGCTTAGAAGACATATGCCAGAGAGGAACTTAAAACAAAATACAAAAAAATTATATATCCAAGTGTTTCAGCAATTGTGTGAATTTTGGTTACGCATTTACCATCACTTTCCACACGAATACTTCCCTTTGTACGCCTGTTCGCAACTTGAAATGTGCAATTCACTTCAGACTACGCCCACACTTATACACTTTCAAATTTACGTGTCTTCATTAAAGTGAAAGCACGTCAAAACTATTTCGTTCACACGAGCGTTTTGGTGCCGTATTCACCTGTCTGCACAACAAACCTGAAAACAATGGGAGTGTTACTTAAATCATGTCTGACCGATCAAAACCACTGATCTCGATAATAGTCTTCCACTTTCAGAACTAGGTCGAACACCGCTTTAAAAAATCTCCGTTTTCGTCTGTCGACACGAAAACGAAGCTTTTCCAAAAGTCTCCGTTTTCAAAAGTCTCCACTTTCAAATGGGTTTCCGAAAGTCTCCAATTTTGGTAGCAACAACTCCACCCACTCACGGTTTACGTGTAGTCGGAATGCTAAAACATAAATAAGTAAGTGTTTTCTTACGTGTGGATGGGGACCTTCGTTTAATTTCCAGCGTAATAAAGGCAAGGGATGTACATTTGACACGTGACTTACACAAGCCATAGTTATAACATTTTCTTACTTAGATTCTGTTCTACCTAAACATTCGACCAAATCATTTAAAATGCGTAATAAACGCAATTTACAATCGTGTACGTCTACGCTTTAGATTTAATGAATTGGTTCACTTCAGTATAGTTTCTCTATAATACAAATGTGGTGCCACATTTCTTATTTTAATGTTTCAACATGCCCGTCTGGCTTGTTTTAATTAGCAAATCTACCGCACTTAACCACACTTTACCATTATAGTTACTTAGAAATATTTGGTAAAGTGTGGTAAAGTGTGGTTAAATGTGCCAAAGATAGCTTTTCTCAAGGAAAACTATACACTGGGTCTACTGTATAAGAAAAAGATGTCACTGTCAAATATCACGGCAGGTGGTATTTGACAGTGGAGGTTGAATGTCTTCCACCTCACGGTCATCATATCTGATTCTCGCTCGTTCAAACTTCCATTTTTCACACAGACAATCGGCTGCTTGCTTGTCGCGAATATAGGCGTGCCATTGTCGAATGTGATATCTTTGGCCAAGTGGCACTTCAGGGCAGGCATATGAACCAGTTGGCACTCCATTATAAGAAGCAAATCGTGCCATTGGATGATCTGTGGCGACCACCTGAAATCGTTATGGAAAATTATCTCGGCTTTCTCAGCACCACTCCATACAAAGCTCTTGGATGGGGGGTTGGCGAAACTTTTGTAGATTTTGTTGAGCGGGAGGAATAGGAAAGTTTTGCCAATATTTGTCGGAAGAGTTAACATGATGTTGCGATACTTGTCCCTCCTTCTCTTTAACGCCGTTTTGATGAAGTTCGTGAAGGAACTACACGTTATGTTGTTGTCACTCAGCAGCTCAATGGCAAACGATAGCAGTTTACCCGTCGTTTCGCAAATGCGATCTTCCTCGTAAGTATCGTAAAGGAGTTCTACTTTTGACTTTTTGCTACATTCGAATCTTGCTTTTCCTGTCTGCATTTCCCAACTGGTCTCTATCTGTTTATTGACAACTCTCGTGGAACGATGAACAAGAAATGCAGCAAGATCTGCTTTCAATTAAATTCTTTAAACGTTTGCAAATGCAAGGAGCTCCGTCTTTGTCTTTAAGTGCTTGAGACCAATTATCTCTGAAACTTCAAATGTCGTAAGGTGCTTTCGTTTTTCTCTCTTTGCTTTCCATGCGAAGCTTCACCTTTACCTTAAACCTCAACCACTATGTTGGAATCGAATCTTTAAGAGTCGCTTTGAAAGCTTTTAACTGGTAGTCTTTCTAGAGTTTCGTGTACCTTGGTTTTACGTGGTTCTCCGTTGTTGGTCAAGTCGGGGTGATCTTTGCTCTCTTGGTAATCCTGGTCTTCTTTTGTCACAAATTTCCAGGCTGTATAAAGTGCACAGAAATGTTATAGTTGTCAAGCAGGAATGTTTTTATATTTATCCATCGCTGAATACGATGGAGTTTGAGACACATGACAGTGCGTGCCGAATTTCTTGTGTTTCTCTTCAGTACAACACCACTGCAGTTCTACGGCCGATCGTCAAGAAAATGACCTCACCACTGCTCCAGCAAATGATTGTCTGCTAGGAAACTTTGCCTTATCCGATTGAATATATGTCAAGATGTAAACTTGTCGTATTTGATACGGTCAAAACATTGCGAGGGGGGAGGGGAGTATGGATAATTTACCGAAAACTTTTTGGCCAAAGGGAAAATTTTACGGGCGTGCCAACAAATTTTGGAAACGAATGTAGTTAGTACACTGAACTAAGTCCCTATATATTACCTCACCATCGGTCATGAAACTACGGAAGTGTAGTCGCATACAAAAAGGTTACTATAGTGTCATCTTACTTGAAGGTCACTGGTTTTCTTACCATTGAATTGTTTTCCCTTCGCTTAAGATAAATTTCATTTGTTCTATTTATGAATTTTATTTAATTGCTATTTGAGGAAAAGTAGAAGACTAAACACTTTGAACACTTTCTAGTACAAAATATGCCCCCTTGAAGAGTAAAATAGCCTGACGTTAGCCAGTGCAAAATTGTAAAAAGTCGTATACGTACAAAAAAGAGTTAAAATTATATGCCAACTTTTAGCTAGTCGCATTCACATTAAAGGTGCTTGCTGTCGTGTTCACCATAGGTAGCTGATTCGAATTCTTAATATCTTTTGCTTTTAATTTCATCCTTCTCAATAAGATGACACGAAATGGTTTTAATGCCTAACTGATTCAACGTAAAATACTCATTTATACTGTTTTCATGTTAACAACACAGCTAAATATTATTATTTTCTCGCCGAAGTTCCTCGTAGCCAGTAAAATAGTTACAGGCAAATCCAGCCGTTGTTGACTCTAATTTCACTGCTTACCTGAAATCCAAAATTTTGAACGGGTGAATCAATTCTGTACTCAATAGATTTGGTGACGTCTTATTCATTTGGAAAAAAATTGGCGATTTCATTTATAATAATCCGAATTCGAACTCAAAGTCTCTCACTAATCATAAAGCTGCTCCTGTAACTCCGAATAACTTGGGATAGATTTAAAACACCTACACTAAGTGCCTTTCAACAATTTCTGTTAACTGTGCAAATGACAGCCAGAAAATTTTCATCCAAGTCTAAAATATGAAATAAAGAGGAAGAAATTCATAGTCCATATTTCCTCAAAGTTACTTCGACATATCATTAGCTAGAAAGGGCCGAATTTTCAGCTGATATAAAGGTATACGATAACAACCAATTAAAAGAACTAAAATAACTTTTTTTCTTGGAAGAAAATAAGGAACATACATACAAGCTCTAATTCTAAATAATTGGTTTATCGTACTGTGTGATTGCGGTGTGACTCCAATCTTAGAACTGATGGGACTCTGTCTCCTCGTATTAGATAGCTGTTAGAATGTTGCTCGAAATTGCCCACCAACATATCAGTAACTGGAAGAGATTCATGTAAACAGGAACACGCGATCATATGGGAGAAGTCTTTGTTGAAACTGATAACATGTACATTTTTCTGAAAACATGTCTGGGATTTCTACTGAGAACAATTAATATGCCTTTATGAAAGACATGCCGATTAGCTAATTTGGTTTGCCGTTCAATCATCAAATGGTTGAACCTGGTCCCCAAACAGTGCTAGACTGTATGCGAACCAGTCGCATACATCAATTGCAATTATTGTCTGGCATAAGGAAATATTTTCTTGATGACGTCGCAAAAGTTGGCTATGTAGTCGATTGTATTCGGAAAATTGACGTTAGATGAACTTTAGGCCTAGTCTGTTGATAACGCAGTAATCTAACACTTCTACAACTTGATTGAAAGCACGATTCAGAGTGAGCTATCACTACCTAAAATCTGCGTATTATCTCCGATGAAAATTCTTTCAGAGAAAAACGCAGAATTATCCAGTCGAAGGGATTCAAATGTCAAACTGAGGGCTTCGTGAATGGTGGTACAAATGCTTCTGTCACTATCATCAAATCAATCTATATTGAGTGGATTAAGTCTTGAAATTTTGTGCCACAATTGCCTGTTTTTAATAACCATAGTGAGAACAAAATATTACGTCTATTGAGACTAGACTATTTTTGATCTTCTGGAGATGGGGGTTGGTGGTAGGAAGTCTCTGTATTCGATAACTCCAAAACTGTTGGACGTATGTTAAAGAAGTTTTTCCAGAATGATGGTATTCTAAATTGTAATATACGTTACCATTTTGCTTTCATGGCAACAAATTCATACGTCATTATTGAGTAATTAGTAGAAAAAACCTCAATATTTAAAAACTTTACAATGCACTTATTCCGTGGTTCTTTCTCGCTTTTCTTTTAACAAGGAAATATTGTTATATTAATGAATTTGTTTCTCTTGTTTATATTGATACAAAACAGCACGAAAATCAGGATTATCTGTTATGCAGCAGTAGCGCTTTTGCAGTCTCTCAACTTCATACACCTCCTCGTTCTTATCTAGCACCACTTGAATTTCCTGACAGCAAATGCATTCCTCTTCTCTGTCCATTATTTGGCAGTTTTGGCCCGTGCAGCTGAAAATAAAAGGGAGCTTTTCTTTTGCTTCGAGTGGCTATGGGAATGTTCGGAATCCCTGTGAAACTGGTTCGAAATATTCTGGTGGTATCGGCAAGAAAAGTTTACAGAAGTCATTTCTTCCTTATACAATACCATTACTTAAAAAAAGTAACGAGAAATTCAATTAAAACATACCAGTCCAAGTTATCCAGTCGAGCGACAGAACTTGGATCAGCGTTGACCGACTCATCTACATCGCCGTAATCAGATTCGCTCGATTCTCCAGTGTATGAATTTCGTCTAGGCTGAAATTGATAGCCTTGAGCACTACCCAGGTTAAGGTTATCTTCCAGAAAATCGTCTACATCCAGATTTGAGGAGTTCGAAAGGCTTTAACTAGAACAACCTTCCTAAGAGGAACTCTCTCCGACAACTCTCCTTTGTAATTTACTTCAAAACAACATTGGTAATCGAGCAAGAAGCACTCACTGACGTCATATTTGGTACTCCGCTGACAACCCTCATCTGCATGGAAAAGACAACATGGCGTCCCAAATTTGGCAAAATTTCGAACTTCGGTGCGCAATATCTCCTTAACTGAATGAAACTAGCTAGAGAAATTTTGCCGATGGTCTAATGTTGGTAAGATCTTTCATTGGAACCCAACTTGTATTTTGAGTGGAGTACCTCTAAGAATCTGTCTTCACACCGAAACATTTCAAAACATCATAAAATTGACTCGAAACAAATTTCATTGTCTCCATGTCCATTTGACACTGCAATTATAATCTAGACATTTCGGCAGTTAAAATTCTTCAACAATCCTTGAGCACCGCCATTCTGATTAATTACAGTACGCCGCTGCGCTTTGCTTTTAAGTTATTATTATTGCTATTAATTGCCTTATAACTATATATCTGTAAAAATAAGAATGTCATTTTCCAGTTTTGTAAGATTTCAAAGACAAACAAAACAATTATAATGAAAAAAAAATTTAAGAAAATGCTCTTTTAAAATCCAGCGTTAGAAGGTGTATGCAAATATTCTTTGACCCCTTTTTTGACCAGATATAATTTTCACGATATTTTTTCCGCCCTAAAGCCAAGACAATTTTAGAAGAAGTCATAAAATTGCAGTTCAAGTTCTGTAATTGTTTATGAAATGTGAGCAATTTAAGTCGGCAAGGACACTTTCCGCTCCACAGTCTAGATAGGTTTAACTAAAAGCTAAGCAGACCAAATATCAAGTGTGTACTATATCATGTTAGGAAATATGCTAAGGAATTAAGATTACAACTGTCATAAATGGTAATGGAAGCGATTAGCAAAGTATATAGAGGTAATATATTTTAGCATAAACCTCGCAACTGAATAGTGTTTTGTTATTTTTTGTTCCATCTGATTGGTTATTTTGTCTACAAATATGTTGCACTATTCATCGACGAGCAAAACAAAATGGCTTCTTGTTTTTATTCATTTACTTCTTTTTAATAAACGAAGCAGCCATGCCGGATAATACCCAAAAAACAACAAAATATTGCATAAGTATTCAGAAATATGTACTTGCTTAACACTTTTAACAATAAATTTGCCTAGGATGTGTCCACAATAGTTTGTTCGGAAAGTAAGAGCGGGTGACAAGCCGAATTTCTGTAAAATCGTTATAAAAAATCTAAAAACATAAATAACAAAATACATAAATATTGACTACAATATTCATCTCAACTACTTCGAGTTATAATTAATTATTCAGCATTCATGACAAAGGGAGAAACACTTTTATTCCATTTCTTCCTTTTAAAACACGGCAGCGCGAAGCCTGCAGGCTCACCTACATTTGACACTGGTCTTCATATATTTTCTACTCAGCTGCTTCCCTTGTGTTCAAGCCCATCAAGTCAAATTCTTTTAGATGTACCTAATAATTTAAAATCCTCGTTTTAACATTGTTACTCTTTTCTCCAATATAACAATTGAACAGTCATTTTCTGCTGTGCGTCTTATTTATTTTTCCACATGTTCTGCTGAGGCTTTTAACTTTACTGATACTGGCAGCGATAATGAACGTTTGCGCATTCCTCAGATCGCAAAATTACCTCTGCTAAATATTTTCCAAAATAATGGTCCCAAGGTGAACTGATTGATTCTGGTTACTTAATTTAGTTTATCGTTACGAGCTGAGAAGCAATCAAATCAGTTCTCATTTGGGCGTACTTTGAGCAGACCCGATATTAAGCCGTTTCGACCAATAAAACATAGGTAATTGGAATATCTCCTCCGACCAAGAACACATGAAAAGTAAAATTTTTGCTGAGCCTGATCTAAAGCACAAAGAAACATCATGTTCAATAACTGCAGCCAGTCATTATCCACCCTTAGGTCCATGACAAAACGACTTCTTCGTCTTGTCTAAATATTGAATCCAGTAAAACCATAAACCCCTTCAAAATCTTGTGGTAAAGTGACCAAAATTTCCGTGTTCGCTCACATGTTATATTAACTCACAGTTAACTATGCATAATCAGGAAAGAACAAAGTCGACGTCCCAATTTCTGCATGTTCACTTTTGATTTCTCTTTACAACCAGGATAGAATATCTCATGTACTCGAATATTTTTCAATCTACTAAACCAGGCTGATCAAAAGTCGTCCATGTAACAACCCATTAAACATCTAAATTTTTTTAAAATATCATGCACGATTCAAAAGTGTCAGAGAACGGCCGAAACGCACTGCATAAGATATTGACGTCTCGTGTGAAGGTCCTTCGTAAAATATTACTTCGATGAAAGATCTTCACTGGAAACTAACGTTTGTTTGTTTGTTTGTTTTTTTTATCTTGTATGTAGTAGTAGTAGCATATTTTTATTTAACCACGCTAACATCGTCAGCAAAGGTTGTTTCCACGATAAGCGTGTAAAACAATACAATAAAATTTACATTATTTAAAAATATAAAGAGAAAAATACGAATAGTACTTAACTATATTACATACGGTAGTTACGTTATTTACCTAGTTACAGAGAAAATTTTACTTTGTATCAACGCAATTTTAGTTCAAAGCTTGAAAGGGATTTACTATCTCTAATGTTTGATGGTAGGGAGTTACATATTGAGGCACCATCAAACATTAAACTTTTCTCAGATTATTTGTTCGGAGTTGTGGCAAACATAGATAAGATGAGAAAATTATTATTGCTGGGCGATACCGAGTACTTGGTATTCGATACCAGCGATACCACGAGCAGCGATATCGGTATCGACTACTGACCTGGTATCGCTCGATACTTGCTCCCGGTTTTTTGGCTATGTGTGTTACTTTACTTTTTCTTATGATCAATTTTTTCGTTAAACAGTTAGAGGTTCAACAAACTATTAAAATAACTATAAAAAGAAAATACGCCAACTTAAGTATCGTTGGGCCATTGGTTTAGTCGCAGCTTCATTTAGTAATGTTAAAGTCTTAGCATAAAATATAAGTACGAAAACCTACCTTGTTCGAGACTACATTTTCACAATCGCGCGAAGTATCGGAAGTGAACGATACCAGCATTATAAGTACTCACTTATGGTATCGAAAATTAAAACTTCGCAGTCATTTTGGTATCGAAATAGGTATCGGTATCGACCGATACCAATTTATCAAGTAATCGGTATCGGTATCGAAATAAAAATCCTGGTATCGCCCAGCACTAAAAATTATATAAAGTATTCAACAAACAGCTAGTGGGACCGTGGGCGCATATGTAAGCATGGCATGAAAGACGTTTTAAGAAAACAGTTTACGAGGTTAAGGTTACTCGATAGAAACGATGAATAAAGATATCTGAGACCAACGTTTGTAATTTCATTGTGGATATTAATGTAAAGAAGAATCCGAGTAACATTTTGAGGGCTCAGGCGGGAAATTTCGTACTGAAACACCGACAAACAACGAGTGCAGAAGCAGAGTGCGAATGGCGAACATGGAATAATTTTACGGAATCATTGTGAGGTGAACACTCATGTATTGTGGATGAAGTACTGGTAGTTCCGTCAATTATTGTGTACCACTGGTGCTACCCACTTAGAGTGGATTGGTATTCACAACAGGATCCGTGATGCAAAGTACATTACGCTTATGTATTTGACGGTATAACATTTAGATATAACTGTCAGTAGGTAAATACATTTGCAAGTCAAGATGTCTGACTGTGAGATCGAGAAAAACTTAATGGAGCTAGAGTCGGAAACACTCACGTTACACCTTCAGGGAGCTTTAAAGTTGGCCAATAAAATGAAGCTTGATGAGTCGAGTATCAAAGATAAAAGTAGATTTATGGTTTTAAAGTTTATTCAAGTTGCTGTGGAAAAGCGAGTGAGCAATATACCTGAGAAAGCAGAGAGTATGGAGTACCTGGAAAATATTAAGGCCTTCTTAAGCCCACTTCCCCTCGAAGTTAATAGTGAAGAGCCAGAAAGTAATGAGGAGGAATTCCAGAAAAAAGGAAGTGTTTGCATTGCAAGAAGAGATCAATAAGTTGGTTAGTAAACAGAAAGAAATTGAGTCGGAACTGGTTAGTTTTCGGAAAAAGGGTAAAGGAACTGATGTTAGTGACAAAAATGGGATTCAATACAGGATGTCCTACAAGTACCATTGGTTAGTCTTGAAGAGTGTTCTCCACAGAGATTTCAAGATACAGTGTGTGGTATTAGAGCCTGGACAGAAGGACAAGTTGGGATACCAATCATTAATTTCTCAAATAGAAACTGGTTTAAGAAAGAAATACACTGAACTAGAAGTTGTTAATGCAGTAATCATGAGCTATACAGCCTGGTCTTCAATTAAGAAGCTACCTGGAAAGTGTTCTTGACCTAAGCTTGCCTAAATTGAGAAAAATTCTACACTTTCTCTTCCATGAAAAGAGTACGACTGAGCTCCATCAAACTCTTGCCAACATCACTCTACAACCTAAGGAAGACCCACAATCTTTCCTTATGAACCCACAATTTGCCCTGTTGTTTCTGCTAAAATCGTTCCGATTGAACATCCAGGTGGGAAACGAAGTTTAGTTAAAAATATAATGGCCCAGCAAACAAGTTTAAATAAAACCATAATGGAACCATGTCTTTAAAAAGATTTTATTGACTAACGTTTCGTTACTTAATCAGTAACATCATCAGAGTAATGATTTACAGGAGTTGAGAGGCTTAATTAGCTAACTGTTACAAAAATAGTAATGAAAGAATGTCACAAAGGATTAGCTGAACGATTAGCAAGAACAATTAGCGGAAGGAGTGCGAATAGTCAAGTGGTGAAGAATTAGACGTGTGAAGAATTTAATTAGAAGGGGAAAAAATAAAAAAAAGGGAAAAAAAAAATGTCAGGAAATTACGTTAAAAAAGTGCCTCTCAACTCCTGTAAATAACTACCCTGATGTTACTGGTTAAGTAACGAAACGTTAGTCAATAAAATCTTTTTAAAGACATGGTTCCATTATGGCTTTATTTAAACTTGTTTGCTAGGCTATTATATTTTTAACTAAACTTTGTTTCTGTTACTTTTACGGTGATTATTATGCTAATACTTCATTTTGTAATTTCCTTTCATTTCATGCTCATGACTATTTCAGCCTATCACACATTTCAAATTTTAAGTTGCATTCCCTTCAAAATACAGTACCAGTAAATACATTTACACAACTGTAGTGTTTGACCCAAGAAAATTCCAATTGTCACCTTTCCATTTTACCTTTTAACACTTTCCTAATAAATCAAATTTACCAAGATCTAAAATGAGCTTACAAATTAGAAAAAATTCATTGCCTGGAACAATTTAAAACATTACCACTGCAATACTTCATGGACTCAAGCTATTTATCTTATTAGTGTAAAAATTGCCACCTTTAATCAGGACAAGATCAACTACTAGCAATTGAATAAGCCACAAGAATTTTTTGTAACAACTATTCTTCTGTTGAACTTTCCTTAGACTTAGACATCTGCCATTCCTCGTTCCCGTTCCTCGTGACTGTGTGTTTCTATTAACTAAAGCCATGCATATCACATTTATTAACACTTCTTTACTCCTTACTCAAAATCTCCCAAATTTTAATATGGTATTTGTGGCACAGCAATAGCTCATATGTCTCTTATCACAGTTATTAGGCTTCAATTCCAAATCGGTGCAGTTTTCTGATTAACAGTTACCTACGTAATACGGTAGGAAAAATATCCAGTTTGACTCTATCATGCATACCAGGTTTTCTCTGGGTATTCCGATAAACTTGGCATGTAGAAACACTGAACTAATGGGAAGTGGTCCTTATTCGATGTTTTGGGAGTACAGCTTAGCGAATTGATGGGTTAATCCGGTATAAATAAATACATGTAAATATAGAAACTTGATTTGCTATTCTCTTTCACTGCCATGCCAGCATTAGTATCGAATTCTATCAAATACAATGGAAATGATGCATCGTTACCAGAATCGTACTATGTAATATGCCATATTTAGATTTTTGTACTTATTGTTTGTTGGTATTTTTTTAGAATTTTATTAGATTCTTATATTGCACGACACTCATTGATAACAGATTTACTGAATTTTCCAACCTGTATAATTTTGTTTTTGGATAATAATAAACAATAACAATAGCGTTAGCCGAAACCCCAACCACATCATAGAAATAAAGAATATCTATTATAGGGATTAAATAAATATTCAAAAAAAAAAAACCTTTTTTGTATCGAATTCGTCTTCGGTTTCTCCTCTACCGTTTGAAACTTCACATGCTAAATCTTTGGGGGCGAACATCCAGAAAGGTACCGCTCCAATAATAAAGAAATTTTCACACTGTCAAAGTTGTGACAGGTCAATAACCCCAAGTCCAGGCACTTATCAAGGAAACGTACACCACCCATGGATTACGGTAACTGTTTACCTTAATATCTTGCCTGCAGCGCTTCAAGAGGTAGTGAGGTACTGATTTTTGTGGGTGTTCGACTACATACAGGATTTACGTGTGCACAGTGCGTCTACCCACAAAGTGACTGTGGCACCAAAATGTCCTGCATGCAGTTATGTTTATGTATATGTAGATGTACGTGGATTCCGTCTCCTTTTACTCTGAGTGCAAATGCGGACACTTAAATCAAAGTTGCTGGTATACTACAGGTGTTTAAACTATTTAAACTAACAAAAACAAAATGAAATCAAACTGTCCCAATAGGGGAAAAACTAACAAAACAATAATTGGTAGAACAATTTTTTAAAGTAGATAATTTGTCTGAAAGAATGAAAGGCTGGACCGAGTTCTTACAAATAAATTTACGGGGGTTCTATTAACGCGACCTTATACTGAGGACTAAACTTTTACTTATAAAAGTAAAGTAACTAAAAATCATGGCGTTTTTTGTCAAATGACAGGACGATCAATGGCACTTGAAGTCCTTGCTATTTTTTTCCATTTCTCCGAAGTGTTTTTGTTGTAAAAGTTTCCTAAAACATCAGAGGAATTGAGGATAGATTGAGTCAAGTATTATGATAGACTATCGAACTTTTTGAAAAAAATTTATATGAAGAATATGTGAGAAGCATAAAAAATTTCTAAACCAAATCGCAAAACTAATACAGGTTTGATCAGAGTGTACTATCATACATACATAAACAAACAATTTTATAAAAAATAGTATTGGAGAAAAAAAAAAAAGAGGTAAACGTAAATATAATGACAAGTAGTTCAAATACAAAAAATTTTACAGTCGAGATAGTAATGTATTGGTGAAAGTAGGTCTAAGCCCTGTACTATTTCTCATCTTGGTTTACTTTACTGTAGTCAAAGACAAAAAGTTCAAAGTAAATCTGCCAAATTACTGTTTGATTTATTTATACTGTAGCTTAGATTGTCTTACTTAAACTCTTAAGTACACGGTGTTGGCAATAGAGCCTGAGTTGGGGGTACAGCATTGTCATTATTTGTCAACAGTATTTGTCAACGTTCCAGTTATAAGGAGGATTTGTCTTTTAGATATTAAATTTTAGAATTCTCAACAATCTTGAAAATGCGATTACTTTTTTAGTACTATTACCATGAAACTATCAAATCACCTTTACGATCTATACTAATTATAAAGATCGGTAAAATTTTTGACGGCCTAACTAGCCCGAAAATACAATCTCTTTTATGATCATACATTGAAACTTGCAATATGTACAATTGGAATCGTAAATTTCACCTCCAAAAACCTAATAAAAAATGGTCACAACAAGTAGTGCGACAATGGGGCCTGTAAGAAGCCAAGCTCCCTTCTACATTAATTGAAGCTGGGCAGTGTGTCTCCAATTTGAATTTAAAATAAAAAAAATTTGAGGGACGGAACATTAACTCCAGTCTGGTCAACATTTTTATTCAAGATAAGTTGTTTCATACTCCCAATTACCATGCTTGTAGAAAAGGTGTGTACTTAAATCCGATGATTCATCCTAATGCTATACTGTACTGTTTATTCCCCATTTAGATCATTTTGGAACAATCGAATTAAAGACATTCCGAACGACTTACTCCAAGACGTACCAAAACTAGAAGTTTTGTGAGTACGATAAACGTTCTCGTTAAACGCACACTATATGTCTCAGAAAGGTTTGAAAAACAAGTATTTTTAGTGCGACCTGTTGTGTGTCTTATCGTTTTTTTGTAGTAACGAGGATTTCAACCAATTTAACGTATCTATATTATGTTAAGACACGGCTGTAACTAATGACATATAGAGATTGTGGCATGGGTCATGTCAACTCTTTTTTTTTTTAATTCTGGACATGAGCGGATTGGAAGTAGAAGAGTTCTCGGAAACTTAAATTTAAGAGGCATCAGGGCGAGTGCGAAGCCCGAATGTTCAAGGGGTGGAAAGTTTTTACATTGTTTTGTCTCTGAAATTTTATTCAATGCATTTCGAGAGCAGTTTTGAAGGTTCACAAGGATAAATATTTTATTGAAAACTTTTCGATTGACTATTTACGTTTACTTCTAGTAGCTTTCACTTAATATAGCTATTTCACTTAGTTTGAACGTTTTGCATTTTCTTGGCCTTGTTTGAAGCATATTGCCATATATGTATATATATATGTTGTAACCAGCATCATATTTCGTTAGTGTCAGATGTTGAACATTGTCCTTATTAGGAGATTACAAAGGTCGAGTTAAAAGTATCAACTGTCCCTGAAAGTTATTTCCGATAATGACTTTGAGTTCAAAGTCATCAAATAAAAGCACTACACATTCTGAATCTCCTGGAAGACTTTAAATGGTATATGGACATCCTGGAATGGGTGAGGGATTTCTGATCTCTAAGGTCTGAAACCACTTCTTTTGAAAAGCAATATCTCATTTTCATTGTGGTCGTTGTGATGAAAACTAAAGCCTGCAATAAGATTTATAAGTTAAAGTTTTTTGGACTGTCAAAGAATACGAATTGCTATGGTCATGAGTTTTTGTTAAAATTTTGGCACTTGGAAAATTGAATTCATTCTGTCTATAGTGTTTATTTGATCTATATTTGAGGAAATGTAGAAGACTAATTTAACCCCGAGAAGTCTCCCATCGACGAATAAAATCAACTGGCGTAAGACAAAGTACAATTAAAAAGTCCGATATTGACCTAAAGGAGTCAACACTATGGCAGCCCTTTGCTGGTCGCATTAACTTTAAAGTTGCTTGCTGTCGCGCTTATCTGAAAGTAGCTTTTTCAAATTCTTAATAGGTTTTGCTTTTCATTTTATCTTTCTTAGTAAGATGATACGAAATAGTGTTTGAGTCAAGCTGATTTAGTGCAAAATACTTGTTTCGTTTACGGTACAGCTAAATATTTCTTTTCACCAAAGTTTTTTCTTGTATATAACCTTATATACTTACAAGCAAGACTTTTGATTGATGAAACAAAACCAAACCAACTGCTTACTTGAAGTCCAAAATTTTGAACTGGCGAGGAAATTATGCACTCGATTCATTTGGTGAAATCATATTTATTTTGATAAAACTTGACGATTTCTTTGAACTCAAACACTATCCTAAGCCTTTGCCGATATCTCAGTCCCTAAATTAATGTTCAGTAGAAAGTTTCCAAGTAGATTTTTTTGGCCCTTTTTGATTTTGAACATTTAGGCTTCTCTCTAGTGCACTCGGTAAATTCTGTCCACACCCATTTCGAATTAGTACATTTGTCTAACACTTCGTGGTAAAGCGTCGTACTTAAGCTCGGATTTACAAGGTTTCAACGTCTTGCCTCATCATTCAGTCATGCTGCTATTAACTCACACCTTCAATTGAGTCTCGTACTCGACGAAAACCTCCACATGCACAAACGGATTCCTAAATCATGCTTTGCTTCACAATCGCAGTATGAAGTCATCTTTATACAATATACTCAATCGATTATATACTGTCGGTTACCCTGAACTGATAAGAGGAAATTTGGGGTCGTAATAAGCATACACATATTAGGTGATGAAATTTCCGAATTATGGATTTATTACTCGATTTTGACATTTCATGCGCGTCTCCGATAATATATTAACAGTAAAATGACTCGGCTATTTACGATATAAAAATTTAAAGTAAACGAAAGCAGGAAAGTTAAAAATCTCTGTTTTAATCGCAAGGTGTTATTTCACCGTGGATTAAAACTGTTTATTGATACAGAAAGTGCCAACTCATTAATTTCAAGATTGAAAAGGGATGTTGAGAAAGCTACTCATCTGGCATGTCTCTTTGCTCAACACTCCACCACGCAGTCCACGTCAATTCCATGTTCAAGGTCCTTTTTGTTGTCTAACAAAATCAGATCGAACAATCGACTATCACTCGTCGAACTAAACAACATTTTTTTACAGTTTTAAGCTTACTAAAACTCTTCCGTTTTGCGCGACAGCTAGAAGAGTGTTAAATTCTGAGTGTTTGCACACAGTATCCAAACACGGGAATCCATTTGATATTTCTTAAGTGACAAATTGCCCTCATGAAATCCACATATTTTGTTAGATTTACCTCTTGTGGTTTAGATGAGAAACATTGAGAAAGTTCATCTTGCATAACCCTTTCCTGTCCAAGAGGTCTCCCTTCGACCACTAAAATCGTCTGGCATTTTCCAGAGTAAAATACCAAAGTCTGGTTTTAACCTGAAAGGGTTAAATGCCCCTCCATTTTGTATCTTAAACCATTTTTAGCAGGAATGGTCGGCCACTCTTTTCGGATTATTCTCGATGCAAACTATCTAACAAGAACAACTGAACGCTGTGTCTTATTCTGTACTGTATTCCAAGAAAGGACACGGACAATACCAAGCAGTACAAAGACTGTTCTGCTTGTTATACGTCTTAATCGCTTTATTTGTGAGCAATTGAACAGCTCCAGTCGTTGCAGTGCAATTAAAGTAAAATAAACTCGTTGAGTACGAGTCATAATTGGTGGCCACAAAACTTGGGTCACTAGAAACTGACTTTGGTAAGTCCTTTTCGGCAACGAGTACTTTTCTTGAATAAAACTTTCTAATAGCTAAATCGATGTTACCATCTAGCTTTGGCACTCTCATCACAAATTGCCGCTACCTCTTTAGCTTCAACTAAGAACTTTTCAGGATTGGGTATTATGAAACTCTCAAACATTCTTTTCAAGTTAGTCAAATAGGTGATAAGAGGACCTACCTGCCATTAGCGTTGTATCTGGAGAGCTCTAGGTTGCTAACTTCAAACACTCATTTCGAAATTCGTTTCGAAAGTAATATTTCCGAGCGTTTCCGAATAGCTGCTTACAGATTTAGGTACTTGGTCGGAAAAAAACTGAATGCTCAGCGTCGTCATGTTTATTTAAACTTTAAAGCACCCGATGTGACATGATCAGGACTTGCTGTCTTGACTCTTTGATGAATCAAAAGTATCGTTTCAATTATCCTTTAACATTACAGCTGTATGATCTGTCTTGGGACCAAAGTTTGCGTTCACACTTCATTCCTTCGTTTCCTGTTCAGTATCGTAAGCAGTGTTTGAGGTTAGTTTCATTGTCACCGGATATCTAGAGCTTTTTCCCCACATATCCATCGCCATCGCTTAAAGCAGTAGACGATAAAGATGCAGAGACTTGCGATAAAGTTTTAAACGAAATTGTAATTGTAATTCTAAAAGAAAAAGAAATAATAAATACAAATGAACTTTGACAACTTCTTTCACCACACTAACCTCAAAGATCGTTTGGTGCTCCTGTCATCTTATAGCCAATATGCTTATGAACCTTTAAGTGATCAGAATGACATAATTCCTTGTGTTTCCTTCAGTATAGTCTTGTCACAGGAGACATTCAACCTTGTAACACTTTGGTTTTGATGGTATGTCTTTAAATTTTGCACGCAGATAAAAATGACGCTGCCCAAGTCCATAGGATTTGCAATAAAATATCTAAAATGCAAAAATATAGATGAACTTATTTACATCAATTTCAGCCATAACATCCGCACAACCGAGCTGAGTTTAATAAGTCACCTTAAATAAGTCACGTGACAACAGAACTTATCTGATTACACTCATAACGGACTAATATCAGATTGCTGCTGTCTTGAATAAACAAAACGTATAAGCGGTACCAGTACAAGCCCCAGAACATATCATGCCATTTCAATAATTAAGATCTTTGATCTGGCTTTTGCCAAATATATAATTCTTGAACAGTCAAACTTTTTTGTAGCTTTTAAAAATTTATTACAGTTTCATATGGAATAGTTCATGTTTTGCAAAAAGATGTTCTAATTTTAAAAATATTGTAAATTTTTCAGTTTACCAATACCCACTTTACCGCTCTGGAGAGATTCAGAACATTTACTCTAAATACTTTTCAGGAAAATGTTAGATAAAATTTTTATCCAAGTCTGGAACAAAGGAATCCAGACATGGACATGATCCAGAATTTGGGGTCATGATAATGGAAAATTGGGTCGCAGAGTTTGGTGCTCCACTTAAATTAGTGTTGCGAAAATTTAAGCTAAGATAAATTAAATCGGTTTTTCCCATACAGATTTCGCTCGATCGTCGCTCGGTGTCGACAAAAACCTCAGGGAAGCACTTTCTTATATAGACCTCTCACTCTTTTAATAAGACAAATATATACTTGTTTTATATTTTATCATTGGTATATTTTATAATTACTATATACGCAAATACTGTACTTGTATAAATAAAGTAAAGTGCCTTTATTTATACTGGATAACCCTATCAGCTATCTGAGCTGCTCTCCCTAGACGTCCAGTAAGGGCCTACCCTCTTGGGTCCAGTGTTATGACAGGAAGAAACCAGAGTACCCGGAGAAAACCTGCGATGCTTGATAGAGTCAAAGTGGACAACACTCTTCTCACATGTGACCAAGGTAACTGTAATCAGATTACTCACGCGGCCGGAATCGAACCCTAGTCACAGTGGTGAGAGACACGTGCACTACCACTGTGCCACCAGCACCCCATGTATGTATGTATGTATGTATGTACGTTCGTACATACATACATACATACATACATACGTTCGTGTAGAGATACGTAGGTACGTAGATAAGTACACACACACACATATACATACATACATACATACATGTACATAGGTAGTAATGATGTTAAAGCTTGATGCTGCTACTCTGAGTTTCACGCTTAACAGCGATCGTCAGGCAACTACTGAAGTTCCACTTCGGTTCTTTTTCTTGTGTAACACGCGGGGGATGGCTGATTGGTGGAGGTCGTATGATGGTTTATTGTATTCTCCGGGGGATGGAGGCTTTTGACATAAAATCTATTTTCGTGTCGACATTTCGAGATTATTTCTGCTCTTTTGTTTAGCAAGTTTCGTTTGTCGGTTTTCAATATCACGAGTTTGCATCGCTTTGCCCTGGCTGTGTAAGGAGCTTTACGTTTCAAGATAGACCATCTAGCGTCTGGAGTATTATTTAAAAACACAATCTTTCAAAGAAAATAACCGATTCCTAAGAAAACAAATGTAATTGTACGAATAAAGTTGAATGCCCAATGAGAGAAATAGACATGGTAGAGAGAATCATCTACAAAGACGACGTGAAAAGGACCAACGGAACAGGCCCAAAACAATACATACGGATAATTAACAACTTCAAAAAACGCTATAATAACCATCTGAAATCTTTTCGGAACGAAAAATATCTGAACGAAGCCGAACTTTCGAAACTCATTTGGGACTTAAAAAGAAAAGACAACTCGTTCGCAATTAAATTGTCTACCTTGAAACGCGGAACTCCATACACAACCGGAGCAAAGCTAAGCAACTTCTGCCTTGAAGAAAAATTCATGATATTGAAAACGCCAAACGAAACTTGCCAAACAAAAGAACAGAAATAATCTCGAGATGTAACCACGAAAATAGATTTTACGTCAAAAACTTCCAGCACCTGAAGAATGCAATAAACCATCGTAGGACTTCCCACCGATCAGCCATCCCACGCATGATACACCACATATGAACAAACAAGGCAGAATTTCAGTAGCTGCCTGACTATCCATGTAAAGCGTGAAACTAGAAGCACCATCAAGCTTTAACATTATTACTTTTATCCTGCTCTACCACTACAGCATTGAGCACTGTGCTGTCTGTCGCACAACTTAAACGATTTACGACATAAACACATACATTAATACATTCAAACACACATACGTACACATACATACGTTTCAGAAATTGTATGCCCTTCTCTTTTCAGACTTTTAGTTCTTGGTTTAACAGAAAGATAAATTGTACGAAAGATAATCTGCAGCAGTCTATTAGCAAAGCAAAGCATGGTGCCCCGTAAGGGACATGTTGAAAATACGAAAGTTGCAGCAAATTAGTTACAACTGTTGCGACTTACTTATAGCTTCTGGAAACCATTCACAATTGTAGAGAATAATTAGTTGCCGCTGCAAACTAAACCAAATCTGCTACAAACAAAAGACACAGTTGCTGCAAACGAAGACAATCTTTTCATGGTAAATCATTCCACATTCATGCGTATGACGTATTTTTTACTGAATTTACGACCTAATATTGTTGTGAAATAAATGTACGACGCACTATCAGTGTCCTTAAGTACCCTCATAAAGATGTACTTCTTTGACCGTGAAAAAAAAAATGCATAGTGGGCTCGATTTTACTGGATTTATGGAAAAGAGCAACCGCTACCGCTATTAATCACTTCTTCGTTAACAAGCAAGGAGTTCGAGGTCATGAAACCAATAGACACAATGGCTATGTCATTTAGTTACTTTAAATGACAAATAAGATCTGCACGTTCTTTGTGTCTTGCTGTCAAGTCAACATAATCAAAACAGCGGAGGTAAACTTGACCATCCTGGCAGGGTTAATAATGTTTGACGGAAGGTTGAAGCCGAATTAAGGTCGTTTGCCACCCAATGTTCCAAATGAGTAATCCCAAGGACAGTACACCCTCAATTGTCCTTAGTCGTGCTGTTAAAAAGTATGGTTATTTCGAGTGGTCCACAAAATTCGAACATATATCCTGTTATATCTGAATGGTTCAGATTTCGTAACAGTTCCCGGAGCAAGACTACAGTACCTTTAACTTTCCACATGCCAAAGCGTTCTGCATCCTCTGATCCTCACAGAATTATCAGTCTCTTTCATAATCTGAATGACGGTTACTATCACGTCGTCGACATTTACTTGGTCGTCCGGTTAGTCCGTAATTTTCGAACCTCCTCTTCCATGTTTAAAGATACCTTTTTATACCGTGGTAATATCCATAGATAAGACTGTTTCATCATATTTTTATCCCCAGTAATAATAATCTCAATGTGTTCTTTCACTTCGTGAGATCCGTATGCTATGTTGAAATTTTGAATAGCGACGAGAAGGACAGAGGGATGATTTTTTTGTTGGTAGCGGTCAAGAGACCGGCTTCATTTGTAACAACTGTGTCTTGCTTTTTTGTTTCAAGAAGCTTTGGTTTTTGTTTTCAGTAGCAACTACTTATTATCGACGAACGTCAATTGTACTTGTAGCATTTCCTAGTAGTTTTTTCAGCAACTGTAACGTATTTGGAGCAACCGCATGATGTGCGATGTGCCTCTTATACGAGCCATCGCATGAAAGCATTTGAAGAAATGCACGACACCACCTAGTGTACCCGTTTACAGAACCCTGCAGAATAACTGGTCAAAGATGTTAGCAATGCCTGAGCCCCAAATGATAAAGTTTTCGACACTTGGGCTAATTGACAGGATATAATGTACATACCACTCTGAAATGAGTATCAGGAAATTGAAATACGTATAAAGAGTCACGTGCTGCGAAAAGTAAAATAGACTATGACATAGGTAAAGCAAAAGCATAAGTACCGGTAGTTGATGATGGTCATGGTGGTCTTCCAGTGTGTAGGACAGTGGCATTACAAGTTAGCCCTGCTCAGACTAGGAGAGAAATCCTGTCCCTTCAACCTGACTTTGCTTGTAACTCGGAAACGATTAACGCTAGGGAGTTAATATTTCCTGACTGTATCTGAAGTTTGAGTAATAGATATTTGAGTAATAGAATATTCGCAGCCGATCTGTATGGGATGGACAAGGCAAGCCGGGGTAAATTACCATAGAGATAGGACGCGAAAATCGTATCTTTTTTAAAATACAAATACACTTAAATGGCCACGTTTACCGATTACTTTGAAGTTTTAGTTAATTTTAACGTAGAAAGTCGAAGGGAAAATCTCATAAATCTAATTAGTATTCTGTATCTTATTTACAGCATATATATATATACAAATTAGGAGCTCAAATCGTTTGTGTTTTCTTCCTGAATTATTAATGATTTTTTAAGGGTAATTAGAAATTGGTATTTTTAATATTCAGGTTAGAGTTTTGTTTCCATGGCAACAGGTTTATGACAATTTACGTACGAAAATAATACAATGTAATATAAAATGTACGATGTTATTAGGATCCCCTAAATTTATTAAAATTTGTATTTAATATAATTTCTCAAGTTTGAAATGCAAAAGCATATAGCATGTTAATTTTTATTAAAATTAACCTCCTAATTGTCCAAGGGATTTCCAACGCTAATTGCAGAAAAAAAAAAATAGAATTTTCATCATATTTGACATGACTCAGTTGTCCTAATAAGTTAGAAATAATAGATTATCATTTTTCTGGAAAGGACTGGTGTTAGAGATATCTATTACAAAATCTCGTTTGAAAAGCTTCCGAAAAACATAAGTTATCATGGTAGACATGACTTTCCTGCCATTTTCCCTTTCGTAAACGGCCTCGCAAAGTGTACCTTGAGGACCCTCACTTAAAGATGAGATGTTTTATGAATTCCCAATTTGGACGAAAGTCAACTGAGTCTGCAAGCCTAGTGTAGTGGTTTGTGCGACAAATAATAATCGGTACAAAGAAGGTTCAAATCCGTGGTGAAACCGAGTTTTTCTATTTATCTTATTCTATTTGCACTCGAAGTGTTTTGTTTACTCTGCAGAGTTTGATATTTTTTCGAGTTTTCGTATAACCAAAATGTTAAAATTAAAGTAATAAACTAAATCGACTGATGGTCAAGTTTCGGTGTAAGCAAGGCGGGAAACCCGCTACTGGGACGGTTAGGTTAGGATTTCGGTGTGGGTCAGGTGACTCAGATAATCTGTCGTTGAATTTAAAGTCAAGGAGAGAAAACAGGAAAAATATTTCGAGTTTTCACTTGTTTATGCGACTTAATGGAGTCAGGGTTGGGAGGGTACAGTTGGGGAACCGGAAAACATTAGATTGACAAAACCATTAGGGATGCCAACGACCGTTTACAAAAGGCGTAGCCGCGAAGCCCCCAGTCAATAAATCCTGCGAGGTCTAAAATTGCCTAATCCGAAGAGGGTTAAAGAATTACGAGTTTCCCGAGTGGTGGTGCCAGAGATCCTCCTGGAAATATACCTAGATGGAATTGAGAAAAAGTACCACAACGTTATACATAGCATAGTGATGGCTATGAAAAATTACAACATCTTGGATTTCCAACTTATGGCTGTATAGACTATTGAAGCCCGCATATTTTGTCTCCATAGGTTACTCCATCGAACAACAAACTACGCATTACAGCCACAGATTAACCTGAACGCTGTTGAAGGGTTTAGTAGAAGTCTAATTGATTTGGTTTCTGACCTAGATAAGGGAAACGGAATCATGGCAGCCACCAAGGTTTCACTCAGGGACAACCACTTAAGTCTTCGATATGTTCCCTGCTCAAATATTAGCATATAATACAGAGTATTAAACGCAAGCTAACTAGTATTATCAATATAAAAATACTTTGTACATTATAATGACGTTCAGGGTAAAACAAAGAAATGTTATAAGATTTACTATATTAGGCCAGTCAGTCGAAAAGATTTTACTTCACAAAAATAAGATTTCAACTCGCTTGTTCGAATAACAGGACTGCTATTCAACCAAATAAGCCATCGCGTCAACTAGTACAAATCATTTAAAGGAACGAGAGACGATGCAAGTGTCGCAGTTTCATTAACTTTGACAGTACGGAAAAATGTTGAAATACTAACTTTTACATAATTTGTTAATTACATGTGTAATTCAGCAACGACACACTGACATTCTTTCACGGATAAGTGTTAATAAATAGCCAGAATCTCTCAAGACATCCAATTGGTTGAATTCAAACAATGTTTCTAAATGATCCTATGACTCGATTGATAGGGAAGCGGACAAGTTACCCGACGCTGCATATTCAAGTAGCTTTCGTAGAACATTCCTCACTTGGTTTAAAAGCCTTAAAGTGTGCGATTCTTCATATAACTTTTGTCGGAAAGAAAAAAAGTTTTCGAAGTAGCATGAAGATCTGAAGTGCGTAGCACCCCTTGAGCAACATTTTTTTCTCAAAAACGTCGCATAGTATGGAAACTAGATTTATGTTGTACAGTACTTTTAACCAAGGTCATATCAAATTTCCACTTCAGGCATAACATATAGGGACACTTTTTCATGTAGCTTCAAAATTCTTCCCCACCAAAAAAACTGGAATGAAAATTGGCATCAAGTAATCCTACCTTTTCACTTAAAATGTTTTCAGATCTTTAGCACTGCGTACGGATATTACTCCCAATGAGATAGAAATACAGATTTGGTGTTTTAATTATGATTTTCCTTTACGTTATGAAGCAAATGTAGCTTTTTTCACGTTTAGTTTCACCGAAACTTGTCAAAACACGTGTATGCTGGGGAGCATGACGTCCAAGATCTTCCAGCCGAAGAATACGCATGTTCAACACTGACTGTACATTGACGGATGAATAAGTTGGTCTACAGCATGCATTCCACCGAATTTTAGTCAAATGATCTTAACAGCTGTTCGTCCACAGCCAAAGTATAATCCAAAATCATACAATTCAAGGGTTTCAATCTATCCTTTGAACTTTAGAAGACAATGGTTTTATGGCTGAGATAATGGTTACTATACATGCAATAGCAGCTACTGAGGTTCTTTTGTGCATGTACCCGCAAGTTTCCTACGATACTAAAATCGATTTGACGTAGAAAAACATTAAAATTAAACTAACCTGAGTTAAAGTATTCATCGCAAAAAGCGTCAGCTAAGCGGCATGGATAAATTGCAGAGTTCTTACTGTGTACCGTACTCTAAGTTTTGGATGAACAATTCTAATAAAAACAGCTGCAACAACTACAACAATAACAATTAATAGTGAAATGCAACAGTACCGTAGATATTTATGAAGCGTTCTCCGACCAAATTTTTTTAATGCGAGTTTTTGGCTAACAAGTCGATAGCCTTCGACGAGCGATAAATAATGAAATGCTGGAATAACGAGATTGATAACTATGCATTGCGTGATGTAATAAACGTAAAAATGCATAGATCTAGAAACATTAAAAAAAAATCGGTCATGCATCACGAGAATGTTATTAGCTGTGGTATTGTTTACGTAGAAAAGCGATTATAGTTGAGGAAACTAATTTGAGTTGAGATCGGCCACATCAATCATGGTGGTGTGCCGACAGCTTAGAATTTTTTATTATCAATTGAGTCCATTGCGGATTATATGTTCACCTTTAAAGTCAACGGTATGTTTTGTTAGTGGATTTTGAATTTTTAGCAACGTATTAAACGTTCCGTTTAAGGTTTCTCTTTCTTCATTCGAATGACCTTCTAGTTTATCCGACATTACTAATAACTCGATGAACAGTCTTCGCAGAGTAATTGAAAAATTACGTCAGTTTCATTCTCACAGGGGATTCTAAATTTACGTGATAGGAATTCCTACTTAGGAACTCGTAAGGGTTTATGGGTTACTTTGATTCCGAAACTTCGTAAGACCGTTGATTGGCTAAGAGGTTTGGTTGTACCTCTGACGTTCGATAAAGTGGCAAAGCATGGTTGCGACTCGGATAGGTCCTGCCTTTAAAAACATTTTCATAGGTTCCTCAAGTTTGTATATAAATATCTAAAATATACATATATATACATATATACATATTGTGTTGTGATTATTCCGCTCTACCTCGGTACAGAGCACTCTGTACCCATATGATTTTGTTATATATATACATATATATATTTTGTTATATATATATATATATATATATATGCACGATGAAAAGTTTGTTCTTAAGCTCTTATCTCAGGAAATTTCTGAGATAAAAGCTTGAGAACAAACTTTTCATCATACATATATCCAAGCTTACAAACATCTACACTTATCAAGATGAAATTTGTTTATATATATACATATATAAACCAAAGGTGAGGACCAGGAAGGTTGTAGTGTTGGTTTGAAAATGAAGAGCACTCAATACCGTACCAGTAGAGCGAATAAAGAAGTAAAATAGAATAATGAGTAAAATAAAATAATGAGCTGCCTGATGATTGCCTGAGCGTGTGAAACTCAGTAACGACAGCAAAAAATTGTCTATTTTACTTATATATATACATACATACATACATGTTGGGTTGATGCCATCTTGGTATCCCTCTTCAAGGAAAAGGGTCATAAATCTGTATGTGGAGACTACAGGGGCATTAGTTTGCTTGAGTCTGTGGGTAAGGTATTTGCAAGACTCTTGCTTAATCGCTTAACAACTTGGTTTTCTCCTTCTATTATATCTGAAAGCCAATCTGGGTTCAAGGCGGGACGTGGCACCAATGATATGATCTTCTCTGCTCGCCAACTCCAAGAGAAATGTATTGAGCATATGCTACCATTGATTCAGGTGTTCATTGACCTCACCAAGGCCTTCGACACAGTGAATCGAGGTGCTCTTTGGACAATCTTAGAGAGGCTTGGATGTCCTCATGAATTCGTTGATATGCTTAAGCAATTACATCTAAACATGAAAGCTCAGGTGAACTTTAACGGATCGCTTTCTGAGCCAATTCCAATTGATAATGGGGTCAAACAGGGAGATATTCTAGCACCCACCCTGTTTTCAATTTATTTTGCTGGTGCTATTGCATATCCCTTCCAGGATTGTGACATTGGTGTCTGTTTGCAGTTTCGAACCTCAGGAAAGTTATTCAATCTTGGTCGGCTTAGGTGTAAATCCATGGTTTTTCAAAGTATGGTACGCGAGCTACTTTATGCCGTTGATGTGGATCTAGTAGCGCACTCGGAGGAGGATATGCAATCTTTGATGGACCGATTTTCAAGGGCATGCTCTGCATTTGGGCTTACAGTCAGCTTAAAAAAGACCAAGGTTATGTTCACCCCAGCTCCTGGACAACCTTACGTACAGCCCAACATCACTGTGAATAAAACTAGGCTAGACGTTGTTGACACTTTTGTCTATCTTGGGTCAATGCTTTCAAGAGATGGCTCTCTAGATGCTGAAATTCATCAGAGAATTAAAAAGGCAAGCAAAGCCTTTGGTAAACTTGAGAAAAGGATTTGGTTAGATCGAGGTATTACTCTTCGAACTAAGCTCAGTGTCTACAAAAGTTGTGTCCTTACTTCCCTGCTGTATTCCTCAGAAACCTGGACGACCTATCGCCGTCACATAAAAGTTCTTGAGAGATTCCATCAGCATTGCCTCCGACGAATCCTAGGAATCAATTGGGAGTCTTTAACTCCTGACACAGTTGTGCTTGAGAGAGCTTATACCACAAGCATCGAAAAGCGTATCATCATGAATCAAATGCGTTGGGCGGGTCATCTGGTTAGAATGGAAGACTCTAGAATGCCTAAGCAGCTCTTTTATGATGAGCTGACCAAAAACAAACGCCCTAGTCATAAGCCAAAAAAGAGGTTCAAAGATGTCATGAAAACAAATCTTACAGCGATCAATGTCGACATCTTCAACTGGGAATTGGAAGCTAAGAACAGACAGAATTGGTGTATGGCCATAAGGAATGGTTGTGAGGTTTTTGAACAGGGCAGAGTTGAAAAAGCTGAACTCAAACTCGCCATTCGCAAACAAGACACGAATTTCTTGCCTGTCAATTTTCAAGATGGTTTCACCTGTGGTACTTGTAATCGTTTGTTTATTTTCAAGGGCTGGGTTAGCCAGTCATCAAAGGGCGCATGAACGTAGGCAAGATCAATCCGATTACAATAATATCTTGCGTCCAAGACCTAAAAATACTACCTGTCCAATGTGCAGCAAGGTCTGTAAGTCTGCTGGCGGACTGAAAAGACATTTGAAAGTACATAATGATGCCCCTTCAGGGCTTGCACAAAATCCTTCGTTGACATGTCACATCTGTCGAAGAGTCTGTAAATCAGAAGCTGGGCTTCTTAGTCATCTGCGTGCTCATGGCCGCGTAAGAGAGTCAAATAACGGTATTTAAAGAGATGGCCATCTTCTGACAAGAAGCGGCAATCACCATACATACATGTGTATATATATATATATATATAAATCGAATAAATGTGACGAAAGTGTCACAGGTATGGCATGGATGTCTAGAGCGCTCGATACCGTAATAGGCAGAGCGAAAACGCAAATCAAAGGCAAATTTTCGTTTGCTGTCGCTACTCTGATGATCGCCTAAGCGCGTGAAACTCAGAGTAGCGACAGCAAACAAAAATTTGCCTTTGATTTATATATATATATATATATATATAAATAGAAGTGGTCGAGACCAGGTCGAAACCACATGAGTAGAGTGCTCAATACCAAGGTAGAGCGGAATAAGTAGACAAGACAAAAAGTTGGGTTACTTCATTTATTTACAATATTGTTTCCGTATGGCAAGCGAACCCTGCCACACTCATCATATAAATGTCGCGTGGCTAGGAGACTTATGGTTTATAATTACAAGAATGACATAATACGGAAGTATGTGCGAATTGTGTTACAGAGTTATGAATAGCCTATATGTTAGATAATAAGTATTTGTTTCTGTGTCTGCTTGTACACATTAGTTCTGTTCTGGAGTTCAGTGAACTCAGTTCTGGATGATAAATTAAAATAAATTTCTCGTGAAGTGAGAATAAAATGAAGATAGAATGGTCTTGAAATGTTCATATGTTGCTATGTTTTGTGCCATAGTTTTTGTATTTGCTGTATATATATATATATATATATATTTATATATATATATATATATATTTATACACATCATGAAAAAGCTTTATTAAAATCCGTTCCGGGGCACTGCTTCTTCTTCAACCCCAATATATTACAGAAGAGATGTCCTTATATAAACAATACATGAATAAATTTAAATTATTAGCCAATAGGCAAAGTCCTTCGAGAAACCTACCTTAAAAAAATTCCAGATAAATATCGATCTTCAAGTACCCATCAAGAACATTAAGACCCAGCGGAGCAAGACAATTAAGTTTATCTATCCAATAACTTTCCCTAACAGAAGGTCGGGCTACATCTTTTACATCAATAATTTGTACCTGAACCTCATCTATTCCGTAATGACCTTCGCTAAAAAAATGAGGATACAAATGCTCACCACCAATACCCCTATTTCTATTACCAAACATTCTCAAATAGCTTTTATGATTATCGAACCTCGCCCGAGAAGAGGTTGTGGTACATCCCACATACTGTTTTAGACATTTTTTGCACGTAATAAGAGACAACCCCACTAGAATTACAATCAAATATATATATGTACATGTAACTAAATAATGGACTTAAAACATGTCGCTATGTATGTCACTTAAGTCTATTATTTAGTTATCGCTTGTTCTGCCACATTCAGCACTCTTGGACTAACTAGAAACACCAGTATCGTTATCTGTTATACGTACGAACACAGACACACAGATACAAAGACAAACACACACACATATAAATATTATGTGTTTGTATGTGTGTGTGCGTGTATGTATGAATGTACTGTATGTATACAGTATATATATATATATATATATATATATATATATATATATATATGTGTGTGTGTGTGTGTGTGTGTGTGTGTGTGTGTGTGTTTGTGTGTTCAATCTGCAGACGTACGTTTCGTTGTTCCACAGCTCATCAGTGCAGCTCGGAACGAACATGGATACTTTCATTACACCTTAAAAATGTAAAATCGTTTCGGGTTATGGAGCCCCTTCATCAGTCTACAGAAATTCTGTTAGTAGGGTTAAATGTATACTTCATATATAAATAAATTGTTTACATGTCCATAATATTAAGTGCCAAAGGAGCTATACAGTTCCATTTACTAATCCAAAACCCCCTAACAGTACAGGTAGGATCTCTTGGGTCTGCATCAGCAATAATCTGTATTAATAGATCCTCCAAACACTACCGCCCGCGCTGATAAAGTGTGAATATAAATTATCCCCACAAATATTCCTCTGCCCATTCCCAAATGTATTCAAAGAATGACGTCATTGTTCTCGGTTAACACGTCTGCAGGTTCCAAATAGAATTGTCGATTTGTTATTTCTTTGGAAAATTCCATTGTTATGTCTTAGCTTATGGTTTACACAACCTTTCAATCACTTTAAGCCTCAAAGTTTCTGTCTTTATGTCGCAGTTCTTATCGTTTCTTATCTATCCTGGTCGCAGTACTACGAATGTACCGAACTTGTATGGTACACCTACAGTAACGATCACTCGTTTCAACAATAGCTCCTTTCATTTTTGTCTAACAATGCAGAAGGTCTGCTCTCAAACCCTCCTTTCACTGTCACTAAACTGTAACACGTCAGGCACATTTGCCTCTTCAGAAGTTTTTTCCCTGGACAACACCTAGCTAATATATTAAGGTACAGGCACCCTGCTCCACTGAATATAATCATCTAGTGTAAGCCAGAACAAAATTCTAAACTAACTGGGTGATCTATTTTAGCAGTTAACCTATTGAGGTGCAAGCACACTGCTCTGTTGAATACATTTATCTGGCATTAGCCAGAAATGAATTCCTAAGTGCATCTTTATCCTTTAAAGGGTTATTCATACCTATTAATCCACCAATTCTAATTTAGCACGCGAGGCTGAGTGAGTCACGAAAAGGCTGCGAGCTAATGTTGAAAACACTCGTACGCTAATTCCTGTTAGTAACTGATGAACTTTAATAACTTCACTGTACAGAGGAGATTGAGATCTAAATGGTCGATGAGAAAAGGGGAGAGCCCAGTGTATCCTGACCTTTTGCAAGACAAAAGAGAACTAACTTTTTACTGTCTGTGCTAGGAGAGTTATATGAATTTTATTCATTAATATCGGAAATATGTGGGTTAGTAGGAGTGACGAAAGAGTGTAAAAGAAATGTCCATGGTAAGATAAACTCATTAGTGCGTCAAAAATTGATACAGGCGCTCATAAGGTCGTTTTGTTATCAGATTATGTTGGCTACAACCGGTATACATCAAAACTAAAAATAACAAAATTAAGTTAATCGTAAGGCAATGTTCCAATTAATTTAAACACGCGATGTTTATAATTAATGCTGAGGAGGCGCTACACTAGCACTAGCTCCTTTCGGTGCTACTCTGACAAAAATCACAGTTTTAACTCTAAATTCGAGATATGTTGGCCAGCTAGAGGGCTAACAATTTATAGGTAAACCAGGCCAAGATACTGTATCTCATCTTACCGAGCAAAATTATATACCAATTGTCAGAATAAGATTATTATTGGTCAGTTTAGTGATTAATAGATTGTCGAGATACCATATGTTTTGACCCTTTCAAGTGCAGACAAGATGTCTCCACTGGCTGACTAAAAACTACATTTTGAACTAATTTTGGTTTACAAAGGAATAAGTATTAGTGAGACCAGTAGTGTATACAGGTATGTGATAAAATATGGTTGGCTATAACACTTTAAAGTGAGTCTTCCACAGCATTTGCAGGCCTCTATATAACTTGCACAAAACACAGTAAAGTAGACAGTGACTATTAAGATTCACTTTAAGGCAATTGCTATTCTAAGCCACAAGATTCAATTAAGCACTAACTTAAAGCTTAGCCTACATCAAAACAAACATTTGGCAATATCTTGAAAAATTTCATCCAAATCCTTGAATATGGATGAAAGAAAGTTTGTATCACTTGAAACATTTCAAGCAAAGTAGCAAAGACTTCAATGAAAATGATGTCACATGACTATCCCTACCATGTTTTTAAAATTTAATTCAATTTGTTAAATTTTCAAGAACAGAACATCCACTTTTTTGTTTAGCCTAAACATCTTACACAAATATGGTTTGTATGACAGCAATCAAACACCATTACTAAGAAAATATCGGTATAAAAAATTTTTTTCCCAATCCTTGAGGATTTGAATAGATGATTTTTTGAACAACTCATCCAACATGTCTCCCCTGTTTAACTAAAAAGCACATTTTGAATTCACCTTTGTTTAGAACGGGATATATTTTAATGAGACCTGTATTGCATACAAGGTAAAATATGATTGGTTATAACACTTGAAAGTGAGGTTTCTGCAGCATTTGCAGGCACCTACATTTAAATATTAACTTGCAAACAAGCAGGTTCACAGTGACTGATCAGATTAACTTTCAGGCAATTGCCATTCTGAGTAAGCACACATAAGGACCAAGGTTCCATACTTAGTATGTATGAAAAAATTAATTTATTTATATATCTAAAAAATATCTAATGTAAATCCTTAAATGTAAATGAAAGATTTGTATCATTTGAAAGATTTCAAGTAAACATTTTCAGAATGTCACATGACTGTAGTGGTTACTATGTTTGCACAATTTGATTCAAGAATTGGACATTCACTTTTTGGTAAAGCCTAATGATCTTTTACAAATACGGTAGCCATGACAGCAACACAATACCATCATTATGGAAACTTTGGTATAAAAAAAAAAACCATTTTCCCAATGATTGAGGATTTGCATAAGTTAATTTTATTTTTGAGCAAATTTGCCTAAAAAACTTTAAAGAATAATTTAAAATCTGCTTACTGAAACCTTAATCCATAAATAAAATAGATTTCACAATCCACTGTAAATTTGAAGTGGTTCCCTGTTCTAGTAGCAAACAGTTTAACATTTATCCCTTGAGTTGGCATTTAGTCCAACATCTCACTTACTATAGTTCAATAGTTAAAAGTATGTTATTTCAAGAACCATCACACATAATCACATCAAGTGTACTAATGCAGTTATACCAAGTAGACTGTGTTTTTACCAAAGACTAGAATCAGTGAAGTACAGTACTGTTCAGAAATAACCTAACGATAACCGCGTGCAAGACGCGGTCATTTTGCGGCTCGGCTGCAGTCACCTTGCGGTTCACCTGCGGTTGCCTTTGTGGTCAATCAAAACTGCGTCTCACGAGATGCAGAAGTCGGGACTCGATCGGTGACATACGCTATTTTCCGAAGTCATGAGTCACCTACGGTAACTTTAAACGTGGTGACTACGGCAACTGTGTTCTGTGTTGCAAATGGGAAAACTTTCGGAATTCGCTAGGAATCGAATTGTTTCTCTGAAGTCTTCTGGTACATCGATCACTAAGATTAGGAATATTCGATCTTAAGTGGCCGTGAAAGAGATTTTATCGATGATAAAATGAAAAATAACAACGAGTTGACATCGTCCAAATTAAAACACCTTCTGAGCGAGAAGATGGGTGTAAATGTCTCAAGTTCCACCGTTCGACGTGTTAGACAAAACTAGGGGTGGAGGCGCGAGAAGGCACGATATTGCCAGCTCATTCGGGAACCCAACAAGATAAAACGGCTGTCCTTTTGTTTTTATTTCCTTGCTTTAAGTCGTATTTTACGATGGTTGACCATCCATGCGGTATAGAACAAAGACTGATTTATCTCTTGCTTGGCTAACGAACGAATGAGTCATGTCATATCGACTATTTTGAAATCCCATTGAGGTTAATTAACATACATGCAAATATTGCTCGCTGAGAAGCGGCTGCAGTCCAAAAGCTCACTTCTGGTTATTTTTTAATCTTTTTCCTATTTAAACGTCGAAAGATATAGCTGATTCTGTCTTTAAGCGTACTTTGAAGTAGTTTGCTACGTGTTGTTGACGATGGTTTGGAATCTCGTCTTGGTAATACGTATGATGAATTGAGTTTCACCGTCAATACCTGACTACCCTGAGATTTTACGGTTATCTGGACTAAAATTCTTTCTTTTAAACGTTACATAGAGTGTTTCTGTACTGCAAACGAGTTGGTTATACCTTTAAAACTATTTTGAGATTCCGCCAAGGGAATCGTTGTCAAGCTGTAGAATAGTTTATGAATCGCTGAACGTCGTATAGCGGCTCATTACGAGATTCAGCGATGGCTGTGCGTTCCACCCGCCTGCAGAGACAGGAGAGACGCATATTGGATGCAGTATGGATGCAGTATGGACGCAAACCGCACGCTGGACGGACGCAGACGCACTGTTAGGTTATTTCTAAGCAGTACTGTAATAAGTAAAAATAAATACAAGAGCAGAGAGACTTCCAAAAAGTTCAAGGGAGGCTGATGGCACTGGGATGTAACCCAGCACAAAAGGAACATAATGTGCAGGAGGGTTTTGCAGGATATCTTAAGTTTCCAACAAATCTTGTAGAGTAATATAGCTGTCATATGTTCAAGAGACATTTTGATTTATAAAATATGCAACCACATGTCTATGTACCACACCATAACTTCCATTTATTACTACCAGTAAGCATTGAAATACAACAAATACTCAAACAAAATACTGTAGCATGTATCTGCAGTTAACTACTTTTTAAAATGTCCAAAGTACTTTTTCCTTATATCATGCAAGCCCTACATTGCATTTTTCTTCAGAAATTAGAAGCTCTGCCCGTGTGAATATCAAAAGTGAGGAATCTGGAACCCTCTTTAATTCATACATGTTTGCCTCTATAATAACTGTTGTTTGGACTCTAGAACTAACCAAATTACTGTAGTAAAGTCAGTATGATAAACTTCTCATTGCAGAACTAAAGAAACACTAAAACTTGATTTGGCTCATTTGACTTAACTGAACACCAACTCATTGCATAGAAGTGATTCTGATTAAAACAGGGAGTTACATTAAATTTACAAGAACTGATTATGATGAGACAGTGACATAAAAACATGAAATTAACAAAACCAACTCTAGACCACAGAGGATTCTCAGCATTTTATGAATCCATGAGTTTCACCTATTGCAGAATTAAAATATTTTCACTTAACTAATCAATTCTTCAAAAATTGTGACTATCAAGTGCAACAAGAAGTTAACTCCACAAAAAGCATATTGGGTACACAGCTGGTAAATTCAGAATAAAATACTGTTCATTGTATAAATATTAACATTCTTGCAGGCATTGGTTATGATAACAATTTACTTTCTTCCATCATTTTATTTTAATAAATTTGCTCATCCACTTCCAGTGTACATGCAATTTTTTTTCCTTGTAATAAATGTTTAAGTTCAATCAAAAAACAAAACAAAAAAGTATGGCTGCATGTATTTCATTTTATATTGTGATTAAAAGAAGGAAATTTTAAAGTAACTTATCAATTCAAATTGAAATTAAACTAAAACAAACTTTACAAAATTATTCCAAAAAATTTGAAGCAGAAAAGAATTTAAAATAATAACAATAAATTCGCATGGCTTTATAGAAAAACACTGTTCAAGAGGGAACTTCAGATAAACTTTCATCATTTATATAAATTGCCAATCAATCTTATTAAAACTTTGATACGATTCACTCAGAGGGGAAATTTCTGTGCGCAAACAAACCATCGATTGTCTATTTAAAAATCTGAAGTACGTACGTACCTGCACTACGTTAGTCGTCTAGAGAGAAATCGCCATCCGTGATTTACTGTCTTTCTACCAAACGTTGTATTTCTTTTCATCACTTACACAATTCAATCACACGGAGTCATAATCTGGCTATACATATACCGGTACATTACATATTGGTGATATGCGTTATGCAGTCAATCCCGTGTTAGCTGTACCCAGTGAACTTTAAAAAAAACTGGAACAATACCTGAAAACTGTATTTTGAAGCCATCATGGAGGCGGACATGTGGATCAATTTGCAGGTCATCCCAGTCCCCTGCGCGATAAAACACGCAATCTACTGTGAAAAACTTCACCCAAATTTCGGATTTTTTGACAGTTTTCTTTTTTGTACTTAGTAAAGTGGAAGACAATGTCGTTAAGACTGCATATTTGTTAGAATTAACTGTCATGAAAAATAAATGTTCAGTACAACTTTTTTTCCCACGCGTCTTTTTAACCCACATGGTTGCTCCATATCGGCTTCACTCAGTTGTAAGGCCAGACATAACGAGGTATCGTTCCAGTCTTTTTAGAGTTCACCTGCTGTACCCAAAGTTTCTTTATTGATCCTCTAATATGGCCGCCGTGACGTCATATGAAAACCATCATTGCGAGCGTGTTCAGGTCAGTGAACTCAATTTTCATATCTGGAACTGCCAGTTATTTGCCCGGGTAAAAAGAGAAATCAAGATGGCCGCCAATTGGAGGGAAATTTTGTACGTCAGTTTCAGTCTTCTAGGCGGACTTTTACGTGTGTTCCTGTCCCTTACACGACTTCAGTTATTAGTTTTTCTTTAGTTCGGCTTCAAAAGCTTTCCTAACCATGGGAAAAGTGTTCAAGATGAAATATTACTGGATCAATTTTACATAATCGAGTATTCAAAAGGATTTAAAATTGCCATGTGGCCCGAGAAGTGTGTTAAATTATCTAAACATGATAAACTAACGGTAGAAAGAGGATGAGCACTTGGCAGTTTGTTAAAGTAATTTATCGAGACTGTTTTATCAGGTTTCTTTTTAGTTTGGTAGTGTATTTTTGTGAAAAGTATGACCTGTCTTTCGGTTTGGTTTTGTCGAAATATATTTGAAGTTCTTAAATTCATTTCTATCTTTTGAATAAATATTTTGTGTGTATTTTCAAACAAAAACCTCTCAGGAAAAGTAAAAAGTCGTGTGAGAGACTAAAACGGACTTACAAGACCGGGTAGGGGACTAAAACTGACGTACACAGTCAGTAGCGTAACGGAACTACTGGGGGCCCTTAGGAGATTTTCGTTCGGCGGGGTCCCGTCACCCCCCGTTAGTATAGACTTAGTGTAGACAATTTCAAGACATTAATTCTTAACTGTCTTCTGGCGTTGATGGGTTAAAAGTCCACAATCTTTCGCTGTTGTCTCCGCATGACACATTACCTGTTCCATACCCCATATAGTGATAAAAATGGTACCTAATTTTTATGTAGAAATATCATTCATTACTGTTTACCTTATCACTGAGTAAACGCCGACAGAAACAATGTTTAATCACAATACATCAGTTTTCCAGAGACCCTTTCAGTGTGTGACTCGGCTAGCGACTGCATCATGGTCTCGTCTCTAAATAATTCAGTGGAGATACATTGTCAGAGATCGCCGTTTAGTATTCATAATTTCCCTTGCGAACCAAACTCAGTAAAAGCGTAAAACGAAAATCACTGCATACTTTAAATATATAATAACGGATATTTTTTGTCCATAGTCAAATAAAAATCAGTATCCTTAAGTGTGACGTTTTTATGGGAATGATGACTGTTCACACAGTAATGTTTTTTTCCCATTTTATCTCACTGCAAAAATTGCGTATTAAGAGATCTCTGAAGTTAGGGAATGCTATTTCAAGTTAAAAAAACTTCAAAACATTCTTCCGTTACTTTCTAACTATTTGTGGTTAACAGAACCGTGGGCTTTCCAATAAAAAAATACCTTTCTGGTCATAACCTCTGGGAACTCTCAAGTATTGAAAAATGGCATGGGTTACGGGTTCCTATTTTGTAAAAGTTTTTGTCAGTGGTGAAACTAGGCTTTGAGTTGTATGGTGGGGTAATTGATTGCGTATTAATAAATCCTATTATATTAGCGTTTTACTTAAGAATCATCCTCAGAGATATACATGGAGAGAAACTTTTCATGATAATCTGACACTGCCGAAGTCAACGGAAATATGTTGAATCGAGCGGGATTTGAACTTGCACCTTCGGGATACCGGTCCGCCGCTCTACCTGTTGAGCTACTGAGTCTACACTGATTGGAGGCGAGTTTTATCCAAGTGCACGAGATATTCTAGCGACAACCTAACGCTCATTCATGAGAGAGTCAAACTAAATTTGTAGATATAAAAAGCTATTAGAAAGTATCCTAGTGTTTTCGAGAAATTTAACACAACACCTGAAGATATAAACAATAAACCACGATGGGGAGGTAACAGTTGATCACTGCTGCTGGAGGGGCCAGGGTATTACGTCTATTTTTTCCTTAAACTCTCGAAATAGTCGCTTTGGTAGAAAACTGATGAGCCCTTTGTACTTTGTTTTTAACTGATAAATTTACATGATTGTTTGGACAAATGATTGATTTGAACTTGTATAAAACCACTAAATAAATATTTTCCATTTATTTGCTACTAAGACTATACATATATATATATATATATATATATATATATATATATATAATTTGGTAATGCCTAAAGAACAATCTGATTTAAATGAAAATTTTATTTTGCTACTCGTTTCACCACTATTCAGGGTGTGAGGTAATTTTGTTTCTCTGTATTTTCAGTAGCCCGTAAACGTTGCTACTCCTGTTGTTGAACTTTGTTAGATAATCCTTTTCTTTTTCTGTTTGGTCAGTATGGCATTTCATGGTTAATTCCTTTATTTTTTCCATCACTTTTTCATCATCATGCGCTTCAAGTTCAACGTATAAATCTGCATCATTTAGCTTCTCCTCGACATTATTCGAAGTACTCTTCGACAGTATTCATTCCTACTCAGAAGATGTCCCGCGACTTGTGACGAAACGTCAGTTAAATATATTTTTAGTCAATGTCTCTTTCCGTGAGAATTTTGAGCTAGGCTCTTGTTTTCATATTACGACTCTTTGACTTTGTTGTAATAGTAGTCTCTATTATGACTACTGCACCCCCTTTGTCGGCCTGCTTTATTATAATGTCCATATCACTCTGTAGGTAAAAGACCTACACGTGGATATCTAAAAATTCATCTTCCACATGACATACTATTTAGACCGAATGTAGGTGGACCAACGTGCCCGACAAGTCGCCTCAGCAACCTAATAGATATAATTATCAAACCAATGGTCCAATACGTAAGGAGAAACTTAAGAGACAGCACTGAATTCCTGAATAAATTACCTGGAAAAGTTCCAAAAGAAACCTAGCTTCGATATCACCTCCCTGTACACCAATATCTGCCTACCTTGCCATCGAAGCCATACAATACTGATTGACAAAATATCTGCCAAGTCCCGCTAGCCGTTTCTCCCAAGAATTTATCATCGGAAGAAAAGATTATCTTGCAAAATAATACATTTACATTCAATGACAAAATATTTCTCCAAATAAAGAGGAAAGCAATGGGAACAAAAATGGCACCATCAAACGCTACATTAGGATTGGGATACTTAGAGAACACAATGTACGAGGGCACAACAACAAAGTTCTTGGAAGAAATTGGTCGGTATGTTAAAGAAAGAATTGGTTGAGATAGCTAGACGACTGCTATATCAAATGGAATTTAAGAAAGTCTCAAACAATTTCATGTCCTTCAAATCACATAAATCCAGATATCAAATTCACCATTGAACATAGCACAAAACAGCCAGCCTTCCTTGACATACTGGTAAAGACGAACAACGACATACTAGCCACTGACATAAACTATTAAGCCACAGATACCAGACAATACTTTGATTTTACATGGAACCATCCACGCTACATAAAAAAGAATATTCTATACAACTTAACCAGTGGTATATGCACAATAGTGGACGATAAGGAAACAAGAGATAAGAGACTCCAAGAACTAAGTCAGATACTAATCAAACGAGGTTATCCAGAAAAAAACCCAATTCAAATCGGCCTCACAAAAGCTCTTGATTTAAACAAAAATGAATTGAAAACATGTCAACCACACCAAGACCAAAAAAACTGTCTGACGTAAGTAACCACATTTAATCCCAACAACTCGAACATATTTCTAGTGATAAAGACACGCCTACAAATGCTAATGAGCAGTCCGAGAATGAAATCAGCCCTTTGCACAATAAAAATAATCCATAGCAAATGGCAGCCACTCAATTTAAAACAACTGTTTGTATAGTCGAAATTCACAGACAAAACAAAACAAAGTGTGCGTGGGCGAAATAATTGCTACACTTGCAAACAATTGAAAATGGGGAATTCATTCTACTTCAAATCACATGACCAGCCTTTCAAAGTCAAACAAAATACGAATTGCAACAGTAAATTTGTGATATACGTGCTAACCTGTGCAGTATGCGAAGAGAAGTACATCGGTAAAACAAAATGTAGACTACGGGGAAGACTGACTGTTCACCGATAGCACATCTGAGACACCAAATATGCAATTTTATCAGTAAGCAAACACATCGCACAATATGCGGGTGACAAGGAGATAAAATTTACTGTCTTCCCTTTCTTCAAAATGAAAGTCGATGACTATGGTGCGTGAAGGACTAAGGAAAGCTATTTTATACAGAAATTCAAGCCTTCACTAAATTCTAATTAGCAAAAATGAACTCAACAGTGAGGGAATTAACTGATTAACCAAGTAATTAACGACGTCATTATACAATTATACATAGCTTGAAGAACCACTGAAAAGTTGCGAAACGCATAGCAAAATAAAATCTACATTTAAACAGGATTTTTCTTTTGGTATTACCAATATATCATATACTCCATGCCTGTATTTGCATTTTAACAAATTTGAATACAGTGGAACCCCGCCTTACGACCACCCCGTTAATACGACCACTTCGTTAATACGACCAACGACCATATTTTGATGTCCCCTACTGTTTAATACGGCCACTCAACGTGTTGAGTAATGCCTTTTTGATATCAAATTCTGATATGCGGTGTATAATTATCTCAATCAGTTACACATACGGCAAATAATTAACACTTAAACGTTTTTCAATATACATTTTAATTTTTATTAAACAGACAGAACGTGATTAAATATGTTTTTGGATCGTTTTATCTTTTTCTTGCCTTCTTTTTTATGTCACTTTCCTCAGCTGTTCTCTTTTGGCCACATTCCATTTCGACTCTAACGGATAGGTTATTCGGGATGTCCAGCAATTTACTTAGCAAGTCAATGTTCTTTTCCTGCCCCATAAATTTGTAAATGCATGGAATCTCCATTCCATATCCCCCGCACGATTGACACCTGTTCCAATAACGTTAGCCTCTGCTTTACTTTTCGAACAGAAAGAAAATTCAAAAATGGCAAATGAACTCGTCAGAGTAATCTGCCAAGCTCAAACCGATTAGCTTGAGTGTCGGAAAAACCAACTGAAGCTTACAGATATTTTTAAACCTAAATAAATTTAAATAACTAATATAGGGGCTTATTATCAAGGTTATCTCATTTGGTTAATTTTGTTGAATTGTGTTCAGTTAATAACATTTATTTGTGGATTATTTTGTGGTTTTAGCGTTATGCTAATTGAAATCTTACTCCGTTTGCCATGACGTCATTTAAAAAAACATTTGTTACGTATCTGATCCACCCCCATTAATACGACCACCCCGTTAATACGACCAAATTTTTTCGACCAAATGGTGGCCGCATTAATGGGGTTCCACTGTATAAATATATTATATATATAAGTATATATATATGTATATATATATATATTATATTATATTATATTATATATATATTTATATATAGACAAGTAGCAATTTTAATGTCATATGAGTAGAGTGCTCCATACCGAGGTAGAGCGGAATAGTACGACGAATGGACAAACTTGAATTATTTAATTTAAAATTTTAATCACTACAAATTGCTGCTTGTATATATATACACAGAGGTGGATTCAGCCTTTATCATGACAGGTTCCAAGCACCAAATGGGAAATTCTTCTAGGGGGGTCTGGGGGCATGCTCCCCCAGGAAATTTTGAAACCTGAAGTCTCTGAGATGCCATCTCCTGCATTATAGGGGCAACTTTATATACAACTGGCTTGCTTGCAAAAAGCCACAAAAGGTTCCTCAAAACATAACACATTATCAACTTGTAGAGCAAAATTTATTTTTATTCTGTTTTTCATATTATGAAAAATAATAAAAATATAATTGGTCAGGTATTAGCCATTAACATGTTACCAGGCTTGACCACAGGGAGGTTCCTGACCTACAAGCCCATAGATGCTCTGAAAAGAGCAGTGTCAATGTACAGAAGATATAAGAAAAAAACAGGGAAAATGTTAATCATCAGAACATAATATGTTTACCATTCTCATTTGTCTGGGATGCCGGGTTGCAAATAAGTAAATAATATCTTCCAAATTCAATTCCATGTGTCTGTGGGTGTACATGAGAGCCATACCATTTAACCGTTCTTGTCCCATGGTGCTCCTCAAATAACTCTTCAGATTTCGAAGGGAGGAAATTGATCTTTCACATGAGCAAGATGTGACAGGAATTGTGGCCAGAATTTGAAGAATTGTGAAGATATTTGGGAAACAAGCTGGATCAACATCCTTTAAAGTGCTGCTAAGCTTTGCAGGAATGTCTTCAGCTTCTTCTTTCTTCTCATGCCATAACCTTTCCCAAAGATCTAATTCAGCAGACAGTCCAGCAATATTTGGTACATCTTGGTTGTAATGTTGACAGAATTCTTCAACATGAGATTTCCAGGTTGAAGGATTCTTCAACAGAACAGCTGGTACTAAAGAGAAGCCTTTAAAACACAGGTAAGCTTCAATAGGAAAGCGTGATTCCAGTTGGTGTAGAGCATGTGCCAAGAAGACTTGAGTCAGGTTAATTCGGTAGTAATCCTGAGGAGATGATGATGGGCAGTTACTTCTATAAATTTGGCACTGAACAGTCCTAGGTCTAGACGGTTGGATGCCAAATCTTTCAGAAAGTTGGACAGCCTCCTCATAAAGCCTGTTGTGGTGTTGATCAACATGGGCATGCATTTCTTCGAGAGCACCTTTCAGGGTTGAGATTTCTTGTTCAGCAGCCAGGATGTCCATTTCTTCCCTTTGCAGTTTAACTGTTGCAGGTCTTGTAAGCCCAAGGATGTACTTTACTATGACCAATGTTACAATGAACTCAAAAGTAACAGCGTTTGTTAAGACCTGCGCATCATCTCTGCTAGTAGAATTCCAATTACCAGCTCCAATAACACCATCACCATCTTTATTCAAAGAGATATCCTCTAAGGTAGCAAATACTGGAAACAGGAGTTCAACCACCCTGTCAAGACCATCAAGACGAGCAATCCAACGAGTGCGGCACACATCAATCAAAATTCTGTGATTGCTGTTTGGCAACAGTTCCTTTACCTTCCTCAACCAGGTGGTGTTGTCGTTTTGGCGAATTAGTAAAAAATTCAGAAAGCTTTCTGACAGTTCCCATCATATTACGGACCAATGGTAATGTGCAAGAATTAGCAACACAAAGATTCAAGCGATGATTCATGCAATGAACATAAACAGCCTTTGGGAATTGACGTTGGATTAATGTAGATGCACCAACATACCTGCCAGCCATATTCCCTGCACCCATCATACGATTGACCCCTGCAGTCATCCATGCTCAAACCAAGGCCAGTAATCGAATTGAGGATAAGATCTTTAATAGCTTCTCCAGTCGTTTCTTCTCCACAAAGGTGAAATCCAACGAACTCTTCTCGTATGATTCCCGAAGAATCAACAAAGCGAAGAACAAGAGAGAGATTTTCCTGGTTGGATACTTCAGCAGCTTCGTCGGCCATTATAGAAAACATTTTACTCGAATTAACTTCGGCGACGATCTTTGACAAAATATAACTTCCCACAGTCTCAATAATCTCGTTCTGTATGGTTTTGGAACGATACGTAGCATTTCGTGGCGCATTCTCCAGATGTTCTCTCAGTTTCTCGTCGCCGCTGTCAATTCGAAATGCGAGAAGGGCTTGAAAGTTTCCCTGGAGACGTTCGTCGTCAGGGCTATCATCTCTTCTTCCTCGAAGGGGGATGTTGTTTTGGCCACAAAAAATAACGGTCTTGATGATCGATTTTATCCTCTCTCGATTTTCTCTCACCTGAGCTTGCATCTGTTCATTTAACTGCTGATCGATCGGAACAACCTGGTTTCTCATCATCTTGGTGAATTCCTGCATAGCAATCACAGCCGCACTGTGTATTTCCGACTTCCCAGACGAATGAATATGAAACTTAGTGCATGCAGATGTCCAGAACGTGAGTGGAGATTTAAACAGTCGGTTGAGCTTCGCACCGTTTTTGCCAAACTCCATTCCAAAACAAACGCAGGGTAGACAAAAAGCCCCGTCCAAGTACTTTGAATAAACCAGCCAAGGATTGCGTTCTAACCAATCTGGTTTAAACTTTCGATGTCGACCACCACTTTCCAGTGTCGAAGGAAAATTAAAGACGGTCAGGTTTCCAGACGTTCTGAATAAATTTGAATTTATCCGCGTCAGAAAATCGAGCAATGTCTTTGTAAACCAAGCCAATGTCGTATGGCGAACAGTCTTCCTTACGGCAAACCGGGTTTCCTCGAGCGTGAAATACCGCCATCGTTCATGAGTATTTATAAAGCCTGACAGGTTCACGAGCGGTTCACAAAACCTCCGAGGCCAATCAAAGGCAATCTTGACAGGTTCCACTTAATTGGCTAACCAATCATAATGAGGTTTGAGCGGTTCACTTTCTGGTTAACCAATAGTAGAGACGTTTGACAGGTTCCACTTAATTGGCTAACCAATCAGAGGAATTTTAAGCAGATCACGATCAGTTCACATTCGGTTTGCTTCTTGCGCACGGTATTTAATCCGTAGTTCAAGACATTGCCAAAGAAATAACGGGAAAATAATTCCAGTTTTAATAATATTGGGCTTTTCAAAAATAAAAATACCCAAATGATGCAACGGCATTACATGTCCTTTACTTAAATTTTTTAATTAATATTACTTTTTATCAAATTTTGACCGGTTCAATGGAACCCATGGAACTAGTCTGGATCCACCCCTGTGTATGAGGGTGAGTAAAAAAAAGTGGCAATCCTAAATAATTATTAATAACGTAACATAATCATCACAAGATGAACAGACGTGGTTGAGAATGATCGTCTTAGGATGCATGCGTCTAAATAATTTCAAATATCATCTCAAATCTTAATTTTAATAACCGATTTTTGAAATTCACAAACGCTACGCAGTTTTTAATTATCCTATAGTTTACAAATTCCTGGTACATCTCTGATGTCCTTCATTTTGACTCTAACAAATTTGTTCGCACAATCACCAATAAAGTTTATTTACAAACTACTGCAGGCAACAGCAGTAACTCAAGTACAAACCTACTGTATGTACCATTCAGTACCTAGCTGGCACATCCTTCAATTTGATCACAGCTTTGCATAAACGAGGCATGCTTTCAATAAGCTGATGCAAGTATTCTTTGGTGATTGATTGTAATCCATTTTTGATTACTGCAAAAAGTTCATTTTCACTTTCCAACTTTTGGTCTTTTGTTAATCAGTCCAACTCAGCCCATAAGCTCTCAATGGGATCTAGGACCCATCCCCATTCATCAATATTCCCACTAATGTGCTCACGAGCAGATGACAATCGCGGTAAACGATTCTTCTCACTCCCAAATGGTTTCTCAGATTTTTTTCTCCATTTGAATTTTCTCTCTTTCAAGAGGTGATTTATGGTTTTGGCGGAAAATTTGACCCCTGTCTGAGCTTCTAATTTATCAGCTAGCTGATGTTTGGTTGGGGTGCCTGACTTGGAAGTTTTAATAATTAAACGGTCACTTCGATCGGTAGTTTCCAAATTTGCACATATAACTGGCTTGTTGGCTAATAATATTTTGTACTTAAGTTATCCACTAAATATTGTGGGATGCACAATATTTTGATAATTTTATGGACAAGTTCATATCATCCAATTTGTAAGAAATAGGAGAAAATGCATTATGTTTAGCAGAAGGCATTACCATAAAAAGTATTAAGAATTGACGTGTGTTCCATGCCAGCATTTAAAATTAGTATGTCAAAAGCTTTTTAATCAGACTTTCAAGAAAGTATTCTAAAAATATACGGTTTTCTTTCATTTCTGTTCTTCCAGTGACAGTTATACCAAATCGACTATATTTTTGACGATGGCCACTTTTTTTTGGCCACCCCCTGTATATATAAGCAGTTTAGTAAACAGTTGTGACTTTAGTCTGATGATAGCCTCGAGCGTGAAACTCGAGTAACTGAGAAATTGTTTTAGCCTTTTTAACTTTTTACTATGGTCCATTGGTTCTACCTTATGGTATTGAGCTCTGTCGACAAAGTGACAAGCGATATTTTATATATGTGTATGTGTATGTGTATGTGTGTGGGTATGTGTATGTGTATGTGTATGTGTATATGTATGTGTATGTGTATGTGTATGTGTATGTGTATGGGTATGTGTATGTGTATGTGTATGTATATATGTGTGTGTGTGTATGCATGTATGTATGTATGTATGGATGTATGCATGTATGGATATATTGAGTAGATATTATCATCGTCAATAAAATCATCTTTTTTATTTTAGCTTGTTTGGAAAAATTCGGCTGAAATCTTATCGTTGGTTCTATGGGAGCAATCGGATCATAACTATCCCGAGAGACCTTTTCAAAACAACACCAAACCTTACAACAGTGTAAGTACTCGACGTAGACGCTATAGCATTTCTACGGACCAAGGATAACCAATATGGATTCTTGTGCATCTGGCACGAACTTTTGGTTTCAATTTGTTTGTTTGAGGGGGTGAAAGATTCTTTAATCGTTATATCCTAAAGGCATTAATAATTCATAAATCAACTAGCCAATCATACCATGGTAATTCATCACTTGAATAGGGATAGATATCCCAGTGAAAAACGCTAAACTTGAGCAGTCAGTTTCATATCAGATGAAAAACGTTTTTCATCTGAGATCTTAATTAATTATGCATGTAAGTTTAACAAAAAATTACCCAAACAATCATTTCAACACAACTTTAATTTCAAACACGTTCAGTTCTTTTTAACGATAAACGAAACATTGCAGTTATTGAATACAAGATTTTCTAAATTTATTGAACGTTGGACATCATCTTTTTCACAGGAATCACCTTCATCTTTTTCATTAGTAACTAATGCAGAACATACCAGAGCTAATATAGTAGAAACACAATGATTTTGCTTAACACTGCTTTTCTCATATCTACGTAAAGCATCTGATCTGTGACCAGTTCATTCCCTGATCAATTTCTCCACAACACCATGCTGAAATAAGGCCCTAGCACAGGTTAATCTGAGACGATGTGAAGTTTTGACTTTCACCCCTACAACTTTACACATATTAGGTAAGATCTGTGAAAGCATATTTATATCCCCTGGACTTTTTTGGAAGCCTAATTCTGTCTTATCAGGTCTAAGGTAAAATGCGTTGCCATTCTTATTCTTCATTGCTGCCAATTCAATATAAATCTTAGAAATCTCAACAAAACAACGTATTTCGTGAGTCTCTCCTTCTGGATGACAAATATGGTGTACGACCCTTGGTTTGTCTCAGAATGAACATTAAGGCCCAGCTCAAGATTCGAATATGAATAGCTGTGATGGGATAAATCAAGACAAATAACAAAACATGTTAGTTTATAAAAGCTTTACTGACGTTTCGTTGCTAACGCTGAACATTTTCAAAGTGAAATACATGATGTATATGTAAGGATATTAAAATAATATTTACAAGGTGTTGAAAATTTACCAAGGTGTTGAATAATTTCAACACCTTGTAAATATTATTTTAATATTCTTACCTATACATCATGTATTTCACTTTGAAAATGTTGAGCGTTAGCAACGAAACATCAGTAAAGCTTTTATAAACTAACATGTTTTGTTATTTGTCTTGATTTATCTCGTCATGGCTATTCATATTTAAATCATTAGCTGGGCCTTAATATTCATCCTAAGACTACGATTTCTGCCTGGTAAATCTCTGGTCAATATTTTAACCCTTGATTGGTATTTCAAATCAGTTAGACCTCCATGAAACGTCTTACTCACGTTCTCTTCAAATTTGATAAAATTGTCACCCACTTCAGATTTATTTAATGTTGTCTGTCTGTTCAGTGCTTCTTAAACCAAACAGTTTGCCGTTATAAAGATAGACTGTGTTTAATAAAGCTTGCGACGAGGAATTTCCGAGCCAATTCGTCTCCCAAAAGATGTTTACTTCTTCCTCCGTTATGACTTCTCTCTTAACATTTTTAGAGGTAAGACCAACACCTTCTTGTGTAAACATCTTTATTTCACAATCTAGTAATTGTCGAAACCTGTGAAACCTAGAAGAAGCAAAATAGAAATTTTTGTCGGATTAGCCAATTTTGCGAATAACACTAACTCGAAAGAGCAAAGATTCGATCATATTGAATCCTTCAACATAAATCTATGTCTATGTAAATATTCACAAGTTATCCGCCTTATCCAGCGGATTAAATACAACATTACTTTCTGAAAGAAATCGCTTAATGCTTGTTATCAGACTGTACAACGTGCGAGCTGGATATTCCTTACCTTCTTTATTAACGACTTGTTGAACAAATTTCCCCCAACCAAATGGGCTAAGCTTGATGCATCGAAGTATTCCAAAGTAGTACTCACATCTTGTAAATCAACTCCCTCTTCGCTTCCCTGTTCTCTTGAACTCTGCCATATCCTAAACACTTTAACGGCCTACTTTTCCTTGTAATAGGTAGAAGCCAGGGGTAGCCCCAGGAATTCCCCGACGTACGGGCTAGGGTCCCCGATAGGGGGGCTAAGGTTTAGGTGCAGGAAAATGCATTATTTGTTTTTGGAAATGAATGCATATGCACGGCTAAATGAAATCCACGACCAGCCGAAAGTTTTAAAAAGTAAAAGATAAAACATATGCCGAAAAGTAGTGTCATATTGTAAGCTCCAGATTCGAGTTATATAAGAGACGAAAGTGAAATGGTGATATTTCGATTTTATTACAAAATCATCTTCTTCTTGGTCTTCTTCTTTGTTTTCCTTTACTATTTAATGTCTTTAACTTAAAATTAGAAAGCACAAAATTCGACTTTCCCGAAATATTCCTATCGATTTCCACCAAATTTTTGAAGTTGCCAGTAAAGAAATTTCCGCAGTTTGAAATGTGGACATGTATTTTAAGCAAATTTTGAGTGAAGGATAATTGATTTTCGTCCTTAAGCAGACGCTTCGGAAATTTCGTAATATTAACCTTTGTTTGGACTGGGATAAAAAGAATGTGTCTTTCCCTCAAATAATATAACTCTGACAAGAATGTCAGATTGGAGCTCGAAATTTATACTTCTTGACGTTTAATGGGGAATCTTTCAGAAAATGTTTTTTACTTTTGGGAAAACATTCTGGCCACAACAACAACTCATTTTTTGAATTGCACTCTGTGATTTGTCGATATTTTTCTTTATGTACAGTCATAGAGGCCTTTCAAGTTGTTTATAATTACTGCGACATTAGAAGTGAATATTCTTTAAGAAATGTAACACGTTTTTTGACGACTTTGGCATCTTCTACAATATTGGCCATTTTTGAGACATATTTTTATAAATACTTTCCTGATACTGTAGTCAAACTCAGTAGACTGGAATCCATTGTTCTTATGCAAACAGTTACCTCGTACGAATGGTACTAAGGGAGAAGTGTAAGTGGTCAGTTATTGGAGAACTGTTTGAAGAATTTCTTGTCACCAGTATTTCTTCAGTTAACAGTGGAAGTTTAATTTTTTCTTAAGATTATACACTTCTTCTTCTTCTTTGCCAACACCATTATTCCCTTTGTTGGGAGTCGGTGGCCATGATCCCCCTCTTCTATCTCTGCCTATCCTTTGCATCCTGTTCCCCTCAAACCCAGTTCTTCCAGTCTCTCCCTTAACCCATCCTTCCACCTTTTTAACTGGCTACCTCTGCTTCTCTTTCCCCTCACCGGCTCCTCCCATGCCTGCTTTACCACGTCCTCCTTCTCTTTCCTAAAAATATGACCATACCAGCGGAGTTTATTTTGTTCCACTAAGATTATACACTAGATTTACACAAATATTTTCCAAATTTTGTTGTTACTGGTCAAAGCTTAAATGAGATAAAGTGGTTTCTACCTGTTGCTATGGTGACAGATATTAGAGTCTAACTACATCTCGCAAAGCTTTCTACGAAAAGTTTTCGACTCTTTAAACTTTCATCCTCAGTTCGACAAAGCTTATTCCATTTTCAGTAACATCGGTCAATGAACAACGTCATGAAAGTTATGTCTATTTGTGAATGACATCATTTCTATATTGTGTCACGTGACTAAATTGTCTTCTGTTTGCCCTCAGCTAACATTTGTTGTTATGGAAGCATCTTAAGAAATTTAAATACTTACGTATGAGATAAGATGTTAATATATAAATAAATACTTATTAGGAAAGAAGTTCACTAATATTCATATTCACACGTGTGATAACGAATTTCATCATTGCTTCTCAAGCTTTAACGTCCACTCGGGAGCTGCTCCCTTTTCGTAGTCTTGCAGTCATTATTACACCCGTGACCATTTACTAACTTACTTATTGGGTATTTGTAGTGAAGACAAAATTAATTGGAAGTTCATAACTACTAGTGGCCTAGCCCGTTATCTTCTGAATTATACGAACTTGTTGGTCTCATAACTGAGATTTAATGCTATTCTTTGCAACAGAGGATTATCTTTGTTAATTCCTTCTCAAGGGTAGTTAACCTGCTAGCAATCAGACCAGAACATTATAATACCTGTGATAAAACAGTTAACTTGAGCTCGGTAATAGACATCTGACAAGTTTTTAATCCTGCAATGCATTGTATTGTACACCATACAATACCCAACAATCAAGCAACTGAAAAATCTTCTAAAAATTGCAACAAAAAAGTTCATACCCATGATAACTACATCATGGAAGATGTAACCATGTATGAACATGCATTCTATCGTTTTTAATATACTGAGGAAGGTGATGGGTTAAGTTTAAAGTACCAGCACTGGTAGGTGTGGATGTTGGTAAACTGATCAGATAATGAAATGTAACAAATACTCAGATCATTTACATATACTTCTTTCTGTTAATAAAAAAATTAATTCGTCAACATACTTTGGACTTGTGCTTGAACAAGAGTGACACAAATCTCCTCCAAGCATCGACATACCTAGATGTTTCCTGTCGTGATGGCACATACGACCGCAAGGTTGAAACGTGGGAGGTGTACCATGGTTGCATTGTGTTTTTATATTCTGGTCGGAAAATAATGGTTGTAGTTGGAGAATGTGGTGGTTATTGATCATCGTCTTCTTCTAGTTTAGTCTTGATAATGAAGGTTTCTGGTGAGGACCAAAGTTTTTGCGACTGTAATCCTGCATTCCCTTCCACACGACCAAGGTTCACTGGACAAGTTTATCTTAACACGTTTCCTTTGCTCGTGTGTAGTGCAAGGATTGACAAATTTTCCCTTGCCAGGTTTGTTAAATAATTAGCTTGGCCAAATTTCGAAGCAGTAATCGTATTTGTGCGTATGATAGTTATGGAAAAGTTTACAAAGATTCATGCACACTAAGTAATTCTGCGTGGTGAACTGTGAGTTTCGCTTTCACTTTTCAAGGTGAACATTTCTCACATTTAAAGAAAACGATATATTTTTTAAAAGCATACGTGTTTCGACAACTTCAAAATGCCATCTTTAGTGCAGAATAAATGATGTGAGGTAATATGATACAATAATATATGAGTTAAGATATGAATAAATTATTTACAATTGATGAGGAAGTGATCTGCTTACAAATACAGGATTATTTGCATAAAGTGATGATAGGTGTATTTACAAACTGAAAATAGTATTGAAGTGATGAATTTGGACGTTAAGATCGGGATTGATTTTGTTGATGTGAAGAGCCTCTTTGATTTTGATGGAGAAGGTTGAATGAGCGGAGTCGATGATTTTAAAGCAAGAGTGTGAAAATTGCTTTTTACAAGAGGGAGAGGCGTGAAGATGTTTGTAGATGTTTGAGTTTCTGTCCGTATTCGTGTGTTCCTTAATCCTGGTAGTTAATTGTCGAGAAGTTTCACCAATATAGCGGGAGTTACATCCTGCACAAGAAAATTGATATACTACCAATGATTTAGAAAGATCAGGAATTGGATCTTTGAAACAAAAAAAGCTTTTTATCTTGTAAGATGTAAAGATAAGTTTGAGTTCAACTAAGAACAAAGCTCTCCCATTTACACATAAAGACACCGTGACCAATCTATCCACTGTAAAATTGAGTGATGAAGAATTGGACATTCTCCGTAATGGCCTCAACTTCAGCATCAAACCTCCTCGACTCAACTCCTCTGAAATTCTGGCAACATTCGAGCGTATTCATCTCACACTTAAAAACAAACTCACCATGCAGGAAGACTACTCAAATCTTAAAACCGAACTTGGCCATCTAGCACACACGTAAGTATCCTCTTACCGCCCAACACCTAACGACTTAGAGAAACATCACATCCTACGCAACATCCGAAATAATGACAAGATCATCGTCCTTAAACCCGACAAAGGCAATGGTGTGGTCATTATGGATCGCCAGGTATACATCAACTCTTGCTATTCTATCATAGACAATAGCTCCAAGTTTAAACCACTCTCTCAAGATCCAACAATTTCCCGTGAAGCAAGACTACAACAACTCTTACCTAAGTTAAAGAAAAAAGGCTCCATAAACGAACAAACCTATCAAGACATGTTCCCCAGAGGCTCACAACCTGCTCGATTATATGGTTTACCTAAACTCCATAAACTGCATTATCCTAAGGAAACACCTCCGCTTAGACCTATTGTATCTTCTATTAATTCTTATAATTATAACCTAGCCAAATACCTTAGTTCATTACTCAACCCCCTCACACCCAACGATCATTCCGCCAAAGATTCTTTCACTTTTGTCGATGATTTCTTATCGTTTAACGCCATTGCTCCACAAGGAAAATTTTTTATTTCTTACGATGTTGAAAGCCTTTTTACTAACATACCACTAACCGAAACTATGGATATCGCTAAGGACTTAATTCTTACCGACAACCCGACATTTACCTTCAACAGAACAGAACTAAAACAATTATTTAACATCGCTACTGCTGAGACGCATTTTTTATTTGACGGTAAGTACTACGACCAAACGGACGGGGTAAGTATGGGTTCACCCTTAGCACCCACTATAGCTAACATTTTTATGGGTTTTCACGAACGGAGCTAGATTAACGACTACAACAACAATAAACCTTCATTTTATCCCAGATATGTTGATGACATTTTCTGTGTTTTTAATGACGAAAGTGAGGCTTCACTATTTTTCGATTACATCAACAAACAGCACAACAACATAAACTTTACATACGAGACGGAACGAGACAACAAACTGCCATTTCTAGATGTCTTACTTACTAAATCACATGACAACTGTGTCACTTCTACCTACCACAAACCAACGTATACAGGACTATTGACAAACTATTTTAGCTTCACACCTTCGACCTACAAAACTGGACTGATACGAACGTTGATAGACAGAGCACGGAAATTGAATAACACAGAAAACGGCTTCAAACAGGACTTAAAGAACATAATTTTCACCTTACAACGCAACTCTTTTCCTTTTCATTTCATTAACAACACAATACAACGCTACTTGAACAACAACAAAAACACTGACTCCACTAACTCCGCAACCAACTTATACGATGAACAACAAACTAGCAACAAACGTTATTTCAAACTACCTTATATAGGTGATTACTCACGGCACACACAGCGTAAACTAACACAACTCATTAAACGCTACTGCGCGGACATTGAAGTCAAACTTATCTTTACATCTTACAAGATAAAAAGCCTTTTTTGTTTCAAAGATCCAATTCCTGATCTTTCTAAATCTATGGTAGTATATCAATTTTCTTGTGCAGGATGTAACTCCCGCTATATTGGTGAAACTTCTCGACAATTAACTACCAGGATTAAGGAACACACGAATACGGACAGAAACTTAAACATCTACAAACATCTTCACGCCTCTCCCTCTTGTAAAAAGCAATTTTCACACTCTTGCTTTAAAATCATCGACTCCGCTCATTCAACCTTCTCCCTCAAAATCAAAGAGGCTCTTCACATCAACAAAATCAATCCCGATCTCAACGTCCAAATTCATCACTTCAATACTATTTTCAGTTTATAAATACACCTATCATCACTTTATGCAAATAATCCTGTATTTGTAAGCAGATCACTTCCTCATCAATTGTAAATAATTTATTCATATCTTAACTCATATATTATTGTATCATATTACCTCACATCATTCATTCTGCACTGAAGATGGCATCTTGAAGTTGTCGAAACACGTATGCTTTTAAAAAATATATCGTTTTCTTTAAATGTGTATTGACCTTGTTGCTACTGAGAAATTATGAACATTTCTCAATTATGACCATGTTGACATATAAATCTACTTTGAAATTGTCAGGTCTTGTATTGAAAAAGGAGCAAGACCACCTCTTGGGCACAATATCGATTTATGGTTACCACAGCAAAAGCAAGGTGAAGTGCCTTTATTTATACTGGATAACCCTATCAGCTATCTCAGCTGTTCTCCCTAGAAGTCCAGTAAGGGTCACCCCTCATGGATCCAGTGTTACTGCAGGAGGAAACCTGGGTACCCGGAGAAAACCTGCGATGCTTGGTAAAGACAAACTGCACAACAATCTTCTGACATGTGACCGAGGTAATTTTAATCAGATAACCGCATGGGGTCGGAATCGAACCCTAGTCACAGTGGTGAGAGATACGTGCAATACCACTGTGCCACCAGCATCCAAGGCTTGGTTTAATCGGCTGGTAACCACATATGTAAGGTCTCTTAAAGCTAACATTTTGAGGCCGGTTTTCAAACTTTACACTTCATTTCAAATGGAGTACTCTGCACTTCTTTTCAATTTGCCTTTACAGCTTTTCCTTAAAATTTTTAAAAATCGGTTTATTAATAACTTATGGAAAATATCTATTATTGGCTTTAAGATTACTGATCTATGTTGAAATAAGTTCTCCATAAAATGATCACAAGTCCCTCCAAATAATAGAGGGAATTATTCTTGGATGAAATAATAAGGGAGTACAAAAGTTATCTGAAATGTCCTACTGCCGGGGTACTTCAGTATGTAGGTTATTGTCACATCTCTAGATTGTTCCCTTTAAACGCTACACATCAATTTTTCGTGGGTTACTTGTTGCTTGTAAGGCTTCGGTGATATGGTTTAATTAACGGGTTTTCCCCTCCATTCTATTGTGCAAATAAGACTTTCGACGAGTAACTTTTTGGGAGTAACTTTTTGGGAGTATCTTTGTGTTTTATGTTGTGATGGAAATGGAAATCAAACTAGCGGGTCGTGCTCTGGAGTTCCTGTAAATGTCAATAGTAATAGTTCCATCTGGTGTTGAAACTGGAGTTCTAAGAAAAGACATTCGTTGGTTGTGTTCATGTTCGACTGTGAATGAAATGTTCTGGTAAATCAAGTTGAGAGTTTGGTTAGATGTGGCGACTGCATTTGTTTTCGTTGTGGGCTCTAAGATTATGGGTGTGTGCACTTTTGCTATATAAAGGCAGTATAGTCCAGTTTCCTTTCATGCGGGATGCTTCTCTCGGTCGTCAATGAAGAAATGGCGCAGAATGGTATCTATGTGGATTGATCTAAGACGACTTAAAAAGCTATTGACCGGTAAAAGTTTAATTCAAGGAAATCCAACCTAATATTATTACAATATTACTGACGCACAAGAGCTATTTTAACTTTCTCCGGGAATCGTCCTATCCATTGGTTTAAGGAAGGACACACTTAAGATGTAAAAGTTGCATAAGGATATAATACGCTTTTACATAAACGCAGTTGCTTGGTAGAGATGTAAAAAGCATCGCATGTTCAAAGTCATGTTGAGGTTCGAAACCCCATCATCCGAATTCAAATTCGATTTCTGCGGTTGTGTTGTTGCTAATGGAGCAAATGCTTCGTGTAAAGACATCGTATCTGTGTGTTATGTACGAAAAAGTAATCAGAAAGGACGAAATTGACAAGCAAAAGTCAGTCAAAATCGTGGGAATATAACAAACAAACATCGAAATGCCCTGAAAAGATCTAAAGAAAAACTTAACTCTGGCAAACTTGTCAATCCCTCAATCCCTTGTCAATCCATTGTCAATTTGTTTAGTTAGCTCGAGCTAATTTAACGTCCTCTGTCAATCATTATTGACAGAGGACGTTTAGTTAGCTCGAGCTAACTAAACAAATTGCGAATTAACGAACAATTTTATCACAACTGCAAGAGAACTATTGAAAAGATAAGAAGCTACGGTGGACCATTTATGATGACAACAACGTTAACCGAGAAATTAAGCTTCGCATGGACTGGTCACATCGATTTATTAAAGCAATTCGTAAGTGAAGATTTAAAACTTGATGGAACTTGGTCACAGCCTGGAGGGGACAAAAAGCTGTTTACTTTCGAAGATTCAACGATAATATGGAGAAAGAATAAGAACGTCTTGTTTTTTGATGGAGAAAAGGCGAGTGATGTTATTAAAGAGGTATGTAAACTGATATGTACGGATAATTCAAACTTGCCTACTTCAGACTTTTGCCAATCAAGCAAATCGTCTGTCTGTACGGACATCGAGAATCTTAAACTTGGTCAGCAGGTAAACGGCGAAGCAATTCGAACTTTATCGGACTCTATTCTTCATATGACGTCCGTAATCTCTCAACTTCAAGATTTTGTGGAAAAGAATAAAAAAGATTTGGGCGATATAACCTTGGTACAGCCAACAACAACAATTATTTACGAGCACAATGAACATGGAAATCAAGTTAATATCTACAATGCAAGTAACGCTGATGCTATTAATCCTACTGAGCCAGACGAATTGACAAATCCTGTCCTGAACAACCAGAATGATAGTCTTTCATCGATTAACTTGTTAGCTGACAAAAGTGCCATGAATTCGAGTGAAGGGGTAAAATATACTGAACAACTTAATGGTTCTACTGAGATTGATTCCAAAACTTTGCTAGAAGAGTGTCCAAATGATGAGATAGTTTTTCGTCCAGTGTCAGTCCATGACTTTAAAGTTGACGAAACTATTGTGGAAGAGCATCAAGCAACATACGCAAACGTAGTGACATCTCATCCTCCTCTTAATAATACTTGTAAAAATATTTCAAAATCTAAAAGGGAAAATAAACCCGGAAATACTCCGCGGAATATACAATGTAAGACTGGTGGGTCACCTGAAGAAATTCATGATGGCTTTATCGGAGTTGAGCGCAAGCGTAACAAAATCAAGAAATATTTCTTAACTGGAATCGCCGAAAACGTGAAAGAGAATCAAATTTTATCGTATCTTAAGCAACGAAATATAACCCCTACGTATATCTCTATCTTTCGAAGTCGACGCAGAGGAACAATTTCAGCTAGAATCCATATTCCATCGGGTTCTTGTGCACTGGTGCAGAAAGGAAACTTTTGGCCAAAATTCGTGAGTTGTAAGCCATGGCGATTAAGAGAATATGATGGTAAAACCGTTGAGGGGAAAGTAAACGTGACCCTGGATGGGATTTATTCAACTTATGTATAATGGTTTATGCAATACCAGTTAGAATTTCTTCTCGAAACCGGAAACATATCCCACTCCCGTTTAGATTAAGGAATAATTGACGTAATTTTAGTAATTCTATTAATTCTACCAATTTAGCATCGACGAGGCAGCGAATCCCTTGCAGGAAGAGGCAATCAAACTACCACAATTTAATTTCAGTTCCTCTTACCGAGCGGCCAACTTCCAATAACCAAGTTGAATCTGTTTATTCATGAGTTACTCTCCCTACCTTGTTTCTTTCTAACACAAGATCCCTTTGTCAATAAACTGGAAGATCTTGAAGTCGTCATTAATGAGAACCATGCGGATATCGTTTGTATAACTGAAACTTGGTTGACGAATAACATTCCGAACTCGCTGATAGAAATTGAAAATTATTCGCTAGCTCGGAAGGACAGAAGTGCCGAAAAGCGTGGAGGGGGTGTCTGTGCATATATTAAATCCTCTATTGGTTTTAAACCCATCGACGAACTTAATGATTCTTTATTTGAAAGTCTTTGGCTATACTTACGATCGAACAGACTACCACGTGGGTTTTCTTGCCTGATAATTGGTATTATTTATCATCCACCACAAGAAGACGATTCCTTATTTACAGAACACCTAATTTCATCGCTCGATATTGGCTTGACCAAACACCCTAATGCCGGGATTATGCTAGTTGGGGACTTCAATCACTTCAGCTACTGGCACATATGTAATCATTTTAATTTGCGGCAAATCGTTAAAAACCCAACACGTGGTGATGCAATCCTAAATTTAATTTTTACCAAATTGTTCCATCGCTATACTTCTCCAGAAATCCTCCCTGGCATTGGTCTGAATGACCATAATTCAGTAATTATTTGGCCAGTAAAATCCGTTCGTAAGATGAATGCTGAATTAGTATTCAAAAGAACAGTAAACCCACATATGAAATATAGTTTTGGGAGATAGCTGGTATCTACTGACTGGTCATTTATTCAAGATCTTCCAACGTGTACACAAAAACTTTCTGCATTCCAAACATTGCTAAGTTATGCTGTTGATACCTTTTTTTCATTACGGAAAATTAAACAACATCCAACAGACAAACCTTGGATTACACCAGAGTTAAAAACTCTAATCCAACAACGACAACAAGCAATGTCCAAGGACCCACTAGTTTTCAAAAACTTAAGAAACAAAGTAAACAGGTTATGCAATCGGCTTCGTAGTTCTTTCTTTGCAAGTAAAGTTGAAAACTGCGAGAATGCAGCTTCGTGGTGGAAATCCATCAAACAGCTTGCAGGTTTTCCTAGGAAAAAAACCAATAACTAGCGCCATTGTCTTGGGGAAAGAAATTCATTCTGTGGAACTCGCATCCAAAATTAATCAAAATTTTCTACATACTACTATTTCTTTACCGCCATTGTCGAAATTAGAAAATGTAGAAATTGATTCTGCAGTGAGAAACGAAATTGCGCGTAAATATTTTATCTCTCCGGAAGATGTTTATTTCAAGCTTAGTAACCTCAAACGTGCTAAAGCTTCAGGACCCCATAACATTCCAAGTTGGATTTTGAAGGATTTTGCCATGGAACTGTCCTCACCGGTTGCTGACATTTTTAACGCGTCAATCCAAGAAACCTAAGTTCCAGATTCTTGGAAGGAAGCGAACATTATTCCGATCCCAAAGGTAGACGTGATCAAAGACATTGAAAACGACTTAAGACCAATATCTCTTACGCCAATTCTTTCAAAAACTATGGAACATTTTATCGCTGAATGGATTATGTCAGGAATTAGGCATCTTATTGACAGAAAGCAATTTGGATCACTCTCTGGTTTATCCACCACCCACGCACTTTTGTCCTTTGCTCACCATCTATACAACGTTACCGATCAACCTAACCAGTGTGCACGAATTCTCCTTTTAGAGTTTAGTAAGGCTTTTGATAGGATAGATCATAACATTATTTTAAACAAAATGAATCAAATGGGTATCGACCACATACTAATTGATGGGTAAAAAACTTTCTTTCTGGAAGGAAACAGCGAGTAAAGATTGGAAATATCATTTCGAGTTTTGAAGCAGTAAATGGGGGCGTTCCCCAAGGGACGGTCCTTGGTCCAATTCTATTTCTAATAATGATTAACGACCTGCTGGAGGAGTGGGAAGACAGATGGAAATATGTCGACGATTCGTCACTTTCAGAAACCATTACCAGAAACCATGAATCATTATTGCAGACTACTTTGAATGAGATCAATCACTGGTGTATGCGCAATAACATGTCCCTAAGCCCTTGTAAGTGCAAGGAGATCCTTGTTTGTTTTTGGAAAATTAAACCCAATTTTCCACCGATGACTGTTGATGGGCAGCCTCTTGACTTGGTAAAGTCTGCGAAATTACTTGGTGTAATTTTTAGCCATGACCTAAAGTGGAACGAGCACGTTACTTATATCGTGAAGAAGTCTTCAAAACGACTTTATTTGTTAAGACTCCTTAAGCGAGCTCGTGCTGACCCTAAAACATTATTATCTGTATATGTGACATGTGTAAGACCAATTCTGGACTATTGCGCCCAAGTTTGGCACTTCAACATTCCCGAATATCTATCGAAAGATATCGAAAGATTCCAGTCAAGAGTCCTGAAAATAATTAATCCAACACTGTCATATAGCGATGCTTTAGCAGTGTTTGATATTCCATCTTTGACTACAAGACGCGAATACTTATGTTCAAGTTTATTCAATAAAAATGTTCTCTTGCAGTCTTCGCCTTTATCTGATTTAATTCAAACTGAAAATTCTCTTACCTACGATTTACGGACTTGTAATAAACTTGCAACAATTAAATGTAGGACTGAACGTTTTAGAAGATTTTTTATTCAGTCATGTTTAAAGAATTACAATGAACATTGACCACGTACGTACTCTTAACATTTTTATATATTCTCTTTTGTAATTATAGGTATAAATTTCTTACTATTTTTACCATTTGTAAATCATATTTAACTAACATTTGTAATTGTATTTTACTATCTCATTTTACCATTTCATATAGGCATAAATTTCTTACTATTTTTACCATTTGCAAATCATATTTAACTAACATTTGTAATAGTATTTAACTATCTCATTGTAAACAATGGACGTATTTCAACCCTTATGGGTTGCAAAGTCTATTTTAATTAATAAATTCAAATAACTCCCAAAGAAAAGTTTGCGATATTAGCAGCACTAAACGACGAACAATTTGTTGTAACGCCATCAAAGAGAAACGCAGAAAATTTTAAGAACGCCGCACAAGACAAATTTCATTGCACGTAAAGTCGACTACACAGAATGACGCGTTTCTGTCAAGAGGAATTTAAATATTAACCCCAAAAAGAGCCTACATTAAAGTTTCTGAAGTCCCATCTACACCGGACGCTAGCAACGCGAGCGATGCGAGCGTCTCGAAAATGGTGAGCAACGCTTGCGAATTTTTTTTCTACACCTGACGCGAGCGACGGGTAATTGAGTACATTGCCCTTATTCAGACCATGCGTGAAATCTTAAATAAAGTCCTCCTGAACGAAGATCTCCATTACGAAGATCTCCATTACGAAGATTCGTCAGGTGGTGGCACTTCTCTTTCTTTGTCATGTGTGCCGAAGACAACATAAACGGCCGTGGGTACACGACATAATAAAAAGTGAAAAGCAAGGAGCATACCGGAATCAAGTGCGTGGATTGGCCTCTATACGAAAACAACGCACAATTATGTAAAATGGAATATTGCCGAAGTTAATTTATAAGATTTTATTTTTCGGAGTTTCCTTCTTACTTGCCATATTCCATAAGTTTATCGTCCACATTTCAGTCTTGTGATTTGACATTTGTTATTGCTATTCTTTGTGTTGACAGCTCTTGCACGGGCTTAATTCAGCATCTCTTTTCCGATTGCTCCTTCTTCATTTCGTCATGAAGATAAATAAACAGAAGATGTTTCTATATGATTGGCGTCGGCCGTTCGATTAAATTTGGACGTTCGCGTCGCTCGCGTCCGGTGTAGATGTTCACATATTATTTACTTGTTTCTAAAAATTTCGCTCGCGTACGGTGTAGACGCACCTTTAGGCTACATAAAAAAAGAAAGCTGAACGCATCACTTCATCACCTACATTTTTTTCTACTTTTTGTGGGTCGAGATTTGTCTTTCTTCTGCCAAGGCAAGATAGCTGGCATCTCGTTCACACCCTACTTTATATTGCCGGCGAAGTGCGCAGTACATACTTGCCTGTCTTTCTATACCATTGCATCGAGAATGTTGAACGTAAATTTTATTAGTTTCTCATTGTGTATTTGTAAACGAAAGAACTTCAATCCTGAGCTTTTCGTTTAACGATTTTTGCATTCCAGATTTTGTAATTTTATATAAAATAAATCAGTTATGAGATTAAGTTGCGTTGTGGTTACAGACCCCCTCATCTATATAACTAAAGCTTCTTTTCATGGAATTGTTTTTCAGTTTAGACGGCATTAGTAAACGTAACTATCACTCATTACATTTTGCATATAGTTTTTCTATTTGGAAGTTTCTTCTTTGTTCTAACTTTTTCCACCCTAACTTGTCTTACCAATCAGGTTGAACATGACTTCACACAACCTGTAAGTTGATACTTTCCATTAAGACGCTACAACAAGAATTTCCATCTCCACATTTCCGACAACCTCTGGAAAAGCGAAGACTTTTCGCATATATGTAGAACCTCATTTCCAACACAGTCACTGCAGTTATATTGGGCGATCGGTTAGCAGCTTTTTATCGAAATGTTTGCTGTCGTAGCCAAGAAAGCTTTGTTTAATTTCATATAAAATAGAATCTGATATCGAGCTTTCAACACTTAAAAATTAAATAGCTTTAATATATAAAAGATAAAAGATTTTGGGCGACTAAAACGAACTAGTTTCGTCTTTCTACTCCATTAGCATGTCGCCATAAAATTTATTAAATTACATCGTATAATTTAACTTATTAAATTTGTTAAATTATCGTATAAAATAAAGTGATTTTATTTGTCCGTCCTATTTAGAGTTATAGATGTATAGAAGTCATAAAAGCGTGGTGAGGTCATGACGTCAACGTTGTGACGTCTTCTGTGCATCTACAGCTGTACAGAAATTGGCAAAATCAACTGTACTTGTGATTTTAGGTGATCGTGACTCCAAGCTTAAATAAAGATTTTATTTATTATTGTTAAAGCGTAACAGGTAATTTTTTGTACACTAACATGACTCAACATTGGCGTAGAAAGACACACATATACATCAACATCCATCAAGCTTTAAATCTATTTGCTGGCAATCGGTACGTTCAAATATGCATATTAGAATTTCAATATATGGCTATACGAAATTTAATAGCTCAAAACGTAAATTCATCAATAAATCCTCATTAAATATTCTGGTGACTCGAAAATCAATAACGTTATCAGGAAAACTGATAAGCACTTATGGAACAGTCATGGGAGAAAAATAAAATACCAGAGAACTAGTCACTAGGAACTGTGTAGATTGTATGAATTGAATACAGCAGATAAATGGTTTGAACACCAACAAAACAGTGTAGTAGAAACGGATAAAACCAAAATGCTGTGGAATTTCAACATACAATGTGACCATATAATCGAAGTGAGATGACCAGACATACAGGCAGTGATTGTGAAGAAGGAAGAGAAAGTGTTTGAAATCATTGATATTGCAATATCGGTGGATAATGGAGTGGCTGAAAAGGGAAGAAAGAAAGTAGAGGAATACCAGGACTTGGGGCGAGAAATACCAAGGATATGGTCCATGAGAAAAGTGGAAGTGATACAAGTTGTTGTTGGAGTCTTAGAATGATGCCAAAAACACTAGAGAAATAGATCGAGAAAATCGGAATGAAGATAAAAGCAGCACATATCCAGAAAACCGTAATACTTGGGACAGCAAGAATATTAAGGAAGATCCTAGTAATCTGAAGAGAACTGAAAATGCCCTTGCGATCCTTGTATGCTTGTTGCAACTCGATGTCAATGGGAAATTACCAGTATACGATAAAAATTGAGTTATCAAAGATTAAAATAATAAATAATGATAATAAAAGACTGGTCGCCCGTAGCAGGCTAAGACTCCTTTCGCAATCTTAGCTAGGTGGTATACGAGTTGTAATAATAATAATAATCATAATAATAATAATCATAATAATCATAATAATAATAATCATAATAATCATAATTATAATTGCTTTAAGAACAAACTACATCAAATTTCATATTGACAAAATGGTTGGTTCACCGCTATGCAGAATGTGTGGAAAGAAAGGAGAAACTATTGGACATGTGGTGAGTGAATGCAGTAAACTTGCCCAAGGAAAATACAAAGCCAGACATGACAACGTAGCTCTAAAAATCCACTGGGAATTGTGTAAGAAATATAACCTGAATCATGCTGATAAATGGTACGAACATCAGCCAGAAAGATTGGTAGAAAATAGTATATACAAGATATTGTGGGATTTTAATATCCAATGTGATCACGAAATAGAGTACAGGAGACCGGACATGATCATAATGGATAAAGAAAAGAGAACAGCATGGATAATTGATGTAGCAATACGTGGTGACAATAGAGTTGGAGAAAACGAACTGGAAAACTTTACCAAGTATCAGGACTTAAAAAGGGAAATAGTGAGATTGTGGACCTTAAAACATGTGGAAGTTGTCCCAGTTGTTTTAGGTGCTCTGGGGACCGTATCGAAAAGGTTACAGGAATTCGTGAAAAAGATTGGAATAACAATACCGGTTCAAGTACTTCAAAAAACTGCTTTACTTGGGACGGCGGGGATTATTAGAGGCGTGTTAGAGATTATGGAGGCCTAGGACCTAAGGTTGTGGGTAGCAACTTGCTCCTAGGATTTTAATCCAGCATAAAATCAGACTGTGTGAAAATAAATAATTATAATAATAATAAGTATAATAATAATAATTAGACCCCTTCCACTGTCCTTAGTTGGGTGGTGTGCGAGTTGTAATAATTATATTAATAATAATAATAACTTAAGCACTAGCCTAGAACTAGTATTGGCTTCCACCTACCCAGGATAGTGAACACTTCCGCCCTCCAGAGTCTAGGGTGCCACCTTCGGCAAGTGTAGCAACCCCAAAACCACCCCAGTTAGCGTTACAACATTGGGTTGGTGAGGCTCAATAGTCTTAGCCAACAGCCCACCTAGGAGTGAAATAATCGGAAAGGTCAGAGTACTGCCGATATATAAATAGTAGTTTTCTAACGTTCTGAGCGAACGCTCTTCGTCCGAGAGGTTTTCTCTCTGACGAAAGGCCTTCGCTCGAAACGTTAGAAAACTACTTTTTACATTTCGGCAGTACTTTGACCTTTCCGGTTAATCCACTTCGATTTCCACCCTGGATACGCAGCACTCTGTTTTTAGCCCACGTAGGAGATGGAAAACTCCAAATTTAAACAGGCTTTGGTGGTGCCCTTTAGCCTTGGCGGCCGGTCCTTTTAGTGCCGCAATCACAAATAAAATTATCACACGGGTAGTGGGGACTCGTGAGTCTTGGCTGACAACACCTCTAGTGTTGGTGGAACGAACACTGGTGATCGTAACATCTGAAGTCACTAACCTCTAATGTGTATGAAAAATTTGATTGAAACAAGTGACGGCGTCAACGGTACTGGATCTTATAGTTATCGTGCTTCGCCCTCGAGGAACTCCATGGTTCAGCAGCGTAGATTCTGTCGTAATCCTGCTATTGCTTGGAGGAACAGGAGTAAATAACAGAATTGATTGGTAAGGTACTTCAAATACAAAAGCAACCCATTTGTGAGAGGGTATTGTAATAGCATGATGAAGATCAGGGAAAAAGTTGGCACATTTGAAGTTAAAGAACAATAACTAGTCGACCATGCCAGAGCGATTGTGGTCAGCGAGAGGTTGAAAAAAGTGGAACTTGAGGAAATTAAAAGACAGATTGAGATCAATGGGGTGAAAGGGAGTTCAGGAGATAAGGAAGAATGTGAGGAAAGCAATCATCGAGAGGAAATTGTAATGACTGGTGGACAACACTTTGAATACCAATGATAAAGTGAATTGAATACACAAGAAGAAAGCATGCAGATTGGCACCTAATGCGCAAGTGAGAATGATGACGAAAATGAACCCCGAAAAACTTGATCTAGGACATGAAGAGTCAGTTATATGTGATAGAATCACGGAGTTGATAAGGGAAACATTTAATCCACTAAATGTAAATTTTCAAAAGATTAACAAATGAACGATAAAGGAAAAGATACGGAAGGTCGAGAAGATCAATAATTATATTGTCACGAATAATATAAGTGAGACAAAACAACTTATGGTAGCGATAACTTGATGCACTGTAGAAGATCTGGATTTAAAAGAAATAGAAGCGAGGCAGATAAAAGAGCCCTGATGGAAAAAGAGAACAGAACTTCACATCAAAGAGGGAAGGAAAGTTACAAGCAAGCTTAAAAGAAAGAGAAAAAAAATTAAGTTACAATGTAAGATAAAGAAATCGCATATCTCAAAAAAGTGTATAAAGTGAACGAAAAAATTATTAAGACCGTGATTATAGAGTTGAAAGAAAGGCCAACGGCTAAAGCGGCAAAAATATTCCGATATAAAACTCGAAGAAAGCATTTCCAACAGAACAGGTTATTTGAAGAAAATCGAAAGGGATTTTATAGCAAGAATGAGGGAAAAACAAATCGCTCAGCGGCTGCCCCCGATGCGACTGAGGCAGAAAAATTTGGGGAATCGACATGGGCAAACCCAGTGGAACATAACAAAAATGCTGAGTGGTTAAAAGGTATGAAGAATCAGTTGAAAGCACAACATCATAACCAAGAAAATATCACGATCGATGAACGAATGCTTAAGGGACAGTTAAGCGAAACATCTATCCGGAAGCCTCCGTGTCCAGATGGGATACATGGTTTCTATTAAGAACTTGACCGCCTTTCACGCCAGGATTGTGGTGCGACTTAATGACATGGTGACCACTGGGAAAACGCCTGAATATACGTTAACCGGATGGACGGTTTTATGTGTAAAAGATGAGTCTCGCGGTAATGTAGCTGACAAATATAAGGTGATTACATGTTTACCCGTTTTGGGGAAGATGGGCACGTGAATAATTGGTGATGAAGTATACCGACATATGGAAGATCAACCAATATTCACAGATGATCAAAGGGGGTGTAAAATAAAATCTCGCGGCATAAAAGATCAGTTAATCGTAGATTAGACCATCCTAAAAAATTCCCAAAGAAGACGTACTAACCTTGCGGTGGCATGGATTGACTACCAAAAGGCATATGACATGATTCCACATTCTTGGATAAATGAATGCCTGGAAATGATTGGAGCTGCCAGCAATATTCGGTCATTCATCCAAAAAAACATGCCTCTATGGAGAACCAAGTTAATAATTGGAAACCAAGAGCTATGGGAGGTAATAATGGAGAGAAGATTATTCCAGGGTAATTGTTTATTACCATTATTGTTTGTTATTAGCATGACACCAATGACCTTGTTTTTCCTGGTTTTAGAGTAGGTAATTGGAAGCACACTGGTGTTATAAGTTGTGTAATTGTGATTGTCTAACGATTGGGAGTGAGATTATTAATAATGGAACGCGCTTTTAGCCGTGGGCTATAGTGAGCGTGACATAGCTAAGCTAATGGTATGCCATGTAAAGTTGAGGGAATGAGCATGAGTTTTTATGTCTACATAGGTATGTTAAAAGAAGACGCTGAACCCGAAAATAACACAGAAGAGACTATAACTGAAACGTTTTTACTAGTAACGACAAGAATTTTCTGATGCTCAACATGGTGTCAAATAACACACGAATCCACCTCGCAACACTACCCTCATATGATCCAACACTTCTCAGCCATCCTCAAAGCACACATTTAATCTGCGCACCTTTTATTTACTGGGAACAAACAACACTACTCGGTTAAACTTCACGTCTTAATCCGTTCACGCATCCATTCTGTCCAGGGCCAACACGGATGCCCACCTTCTCTCAACACGCGGTAAACTCCCTTTAAGATTACGATAGCACGCAGAATTGGTCTTCCCAATACACACAAGTCTGGTAAGCACGCATTTTATCTCCTTTTACTTATATTTATTTTATTTTATACTGACTATCGCTTCTTTTCCGACTCTATAACATCGACTGCCAACCCCAAATCCCTGCTGAAGGGACCACCGAAGGCCGAAACGTACGTCCAGGGTTGTGTCCCAACATATTTATGCACGAGACAATGTTACGCATCTTTTATTCTTTTTCTCTGTATTCATACATACTTCTCTATTAAACTCCTCTACACTGCATGGCCAACTGCGTAGCTGTCTAACTGTAGGTAAAACCCCAAGGCCGGGTGGTCGGTTTTGAATTCCCTTATCCCACTCGTGGTAATTACGAATACACCTACACAACACAAACTCATACTCCACGATTTACTCTGAAACTAAAAAGTCATACTCATTTCCTCAACTTTACATGGCATACCATTAGCATAGCTATGTCACGCTCACTATAGCCCACGGCTAAAAGCGCGTTCCATTATTATTAATCTCACTCCCAATCGTTAGACAATCACAATTAAACAACTTATAACACCAGTGTGCTTCCAATTACCTACTCTAAAACCATAAAAATGCAGTGAAAATGTCGTAGGGATCGGGTAAAGCTAATCCAAGCTCGCCACACTGTGTAGTTTGACTTTTCACTTAACAGCTAAGACATTTTACACCACGTGCGTAAAAGCTAGGTTGAAAAGGCAAACGGCTTGCCCATGGATTCTAAGCAATCTCGCACTAACCACGTCAGACAAGATCATATTTGACATAAATCCAGTGGCAATTACTACTACACCTAGAAAACACAAACTTATACTCCACGATTTACTCTGAAACTAGAAACTCACACTCATTTCCTCAACTTTACATGGCATACCATTAGCGTAGCCATGTCACGCTCACTATAGCCCACGGCTAAAAGCGCGTTCCATTATTAATAATTTCACTCCCAATCGTTAGACAATCACAATTACACAACTTATAACACCAGTGTGCTTCCAATTACCTACTCTAAAACCATAAAAATGCAGTGAAAATGTCGTAGGGATCGGGTAAAGCTAATCCAAGCTCGCCACACTGTGTAGTTTGACTTTTCACTTAACAGCTAAGACATTTTACACCACGTGCGTAAAAGCTAGGTTGAAAAGGCAAACGGCTTGCCCATGGATTCTAAGCAATCTCGCACTAACCACGTCAGACAAGATCATATTTGACATAAATCCAGTGGCAATTACTACTACACCTAGAAAACACAAACTTATACTCCACGATTTACTCTGAAACTAGAAACTCACACTCATTTCCTCAACTTTACATGGCATACCATTAGCGTAGCCATGTCACGCTCACTATAGCCCACGGCTAAAAGCGCTTTCCATTATTAATAATTTCACTCCCAATCGTTAGACAATCACAATTACACAACTTATAACACCAGTGTGGTTCCAATTACCTACTCTAAAACCAAAAAAATGTTGTAAAGCTGGATACCACCTTGTTAAAGAAAGCCTAAAGGTGAATCATCTCTCTTTATGGATGACCACAAACTCTTTGGAAAGTTTAGTAAGGAAATTGATTTTCCGATCAGGACGGTATTTGTACTTAGCGAAGACATGAGAAAGGAGTTTGGAATAAAGAAGTGTGGTGTGGTAATAATAAAAAGAGGGAAAGTTGCAACATCTGACGTAAAACAGCTGTCAAAAGGGGAAAGCATAAAAATTGTTGACGATGATGGACACAGATATCTGGATATGGTGGTCATTCATCTACCTTAATATATCCAAGCTCTCATGTTTCCTCAAACATCAAACAGATATCTGGGTATGCTAGACATCAACCAGATATGGGAACAACTGACGAAGGTATTAATCCTGAAGGAACATTTTGCAAAGGACAACGAAGATCCTAAAGCTTAGTATAATGGAAGAATATTGTGCTAACGATTAATTCCTGGGCGGTGTCTTTAAAGCGTTGCACAGCTGGAATAATCGATTGGACAGATGAGGAGATGAAGGCATTAGACAGGAAACAAGGTTCCAGCGCCCGGGGAACGGCAAGTATTGCGACCCCTAACCCTTCGCCCGTTGGCACTCCCTGGGTCCCTGTCATCAGTCAGTATTGAACCCCTTACCCTCCAAGCACATGTATTGTATTTTAAGAAAATACTGGTGCAATTTTTATGAAATTACATAATAATGTTGAATTTTGCGCCTGCTAAGAATTTTGCGCCCAGGGCAACCGCCCCGGTGGCCCCGCTCACGCTACCCCACTGACAGGAAAATCCGTAGAAAATTAACAATGCATGGTGCATTACCCCCAAGGAATGACGTACATAAACTGTATCTGGCGGGGAAAAAACGGAGGGAGAAGACTTATAGGACTTAAATTGTCTATTAGCGCGGAAAGAAACAATTTGGCATTGCACGTGAGTGGACGGCAAGATGAGATAGCGAGAGAGATCGTAACGGAATGAGTGGTTACCATCGAAGGTGCCAAAGACGCGAGGACTTTAAGGAAAGAGAAGAAAGTAAACAACCAATGACAGTGAGATGAGAAAGGATTCCACAGGCGTTTCATAACAGCAGTAAAGGATGATATGGATAACGAGAAAAATTGAGAGGGTCTCCATTAAGCGGGATTGAAGAAAGAGACAGAGCACAATATTTGTAGCCCAAGAGCAGGCAGTCGGGGCAATTCAATGAAACATTCAGTGTATAAGAACGTGGCAAATAGCTGCAGTATTTGTGGTGGTACAGAAGAAACCGTGGGGCATATAACAACTGAGCGCCAAATGAAGGCGCAATGATACTGCAAGGGATGGAGACATGATTAAGTAGCAAAAGTCCCACGCTGGAAATCATGCAAGAAGGTAGATATTCCCTGCAAGGAATCATGGTATAAGCATACACCTGAGAAAGTGGTTGAAACTGACGAAGTCAACTTATTATAGGACCTTCCGATACAAGAGAATAACAAACTAGATCATAATGGACCAGATATAATTGTGGTGAACAAAGCTAGGTGGTTACATTTATTGAAAGATATTGCTTGTCCCTTCGACAAAAGGATTTCGAAGAAAGAGAAGAAGATCGATATGTACCAAGATTTGAGACGAGAACTAAAATGATTGTGCAATCTCAGAGAAGTGAAGATTATACCGGTGATAATTGCATCCCCAGAAACAATTGGAAGGAATCACAGACGATGGGTGAAACAGATTGATATTAACTGCAGTACACACCTCTTGCAGCAAGTAACTTTATCAGGAAGGGCGAGAATTATTCGAAAAGTTTTAGATACCTAAGGGCAAGAAGCTTGTCTTGCTATCTTATTTTTACTAAGATCATTTACCATCGAAAATTTATATGCACTGTGAAGATAAGACAATAAAAACAATAATAATAACAATCACGATAACGATAACAAAAACATAACAAAAACGATAACGATAACGATAATAACAATAAAATAGTGATAATATTAATAATAATAATAATAATATTTATATATGAAGAGAGGATTTTGATACGATCATAATTATTTTTACGTAAACTCTGACTGCCCCAGCCGGAAATCGAACCCAAAGTCTCCGAATCTACGTATCGGTGCTCTGACCTCTGAGCTACTGAGACACGGCTAGGACAGTCAGAAATTTTCATATATATTGAATTGGCCACCATTCTCAATTCTCTAACCGGAAGACATCTCATCTTCACAACGTAGAGTGGAGTAGAGTAGAGTCATAATTATGAATAATAATAATAATAATAAATAATAATAAATAATAAATAATAAATAATAAATAATAATAATAAATAATAATAATAAATAATAATAATAAATAATAATAATAAATAATAATAATAAATAATAATAATAAATAATAATAATAAATAATAATAATAAATAATAATAATAAATAATAATAATAAATAATAATAATAAATAATAATAATAAATAATAATAATAAATAATAATGATAAATAATAAAAATAATTAGAGGTAAAACAGTACCTAGCCAGAAAGGCTCGGAAGAAGGTAATGCATTTGATAATAATCGGCTGATATTTTGCTTACAGTGATGTGGAAATTGATGGCAGGAGTTACTGCTGAAAATATATATGTGTATCTGGAAAGTAATAAACTACCTGAGGAACAGACGGGCTGTGGAAGCAAATGCTGAGGGAACAAGGATCAGCTACTGATTGATAAGATGATTTTGAAAAACTGCAAGAGCAGGCGTACGAATTTGGCAATGGCCGTTGTAGATTACCGAAAAGCCTATGATATGGTACCACAATCATGCATTTAAGAATGTTTAGATCTGGTTCAAGTGTCGGACAATACCAAAGGATTCATAAGGACGTCCATGAAAACCTGGGAAACAGAACTAACAGCATGTGGAGAGGTATTGACGAAAGTCAGCATCAGGAAAGGTATTTTCCAGGATGACAGTGTCTCACCTCTACTTTTTGTCACATGTATGATACCCTTTAAAAAAGTATTGAGGAAGGCTAGAGCTGCTTATTTTGTGAAAGATGGAAATTTGAGAATAATTCATCTGGTTTTTCATGAATGATCTCAAATTATTCAGAAAGAGTGAAAGAGGTTGACGGCCTAGTTAGCATGGTACAGATAATCAGCAAGGACATAGCAATGGAGTTTGGAATAAAGAAATGTGGCATGGTGGTAATGAAAAGAGAACAATTAAGCAGTACAAAAGGAATTGTGCTACCAGATGGAGACATGATCAGGGAAGTTGACAAAAATAGGTATAAATGCCTGGGGATATTCGAGCTGGATAGGATTAAAGAAAGTAAGATGAAGAAGCAAATGGGGGACGAATATCTAAGATGTACGTTAGTGATGAAATCGAGGTTGAATAGTAAGAACGAGATTATGGCGGGAAACAGATGGGAGCAGGCATACTGAAGTGGACGAGTGAAGAATTTAAAGCTAATAAAGTGAAGAGAATAGTCTTGGATAGTATGTCAAAGGAAGTGATGAACCAATGTTAAAAGCAATGGCATGAAATGGTCCAATTGAAGATAAAGATAAAATGTCTTTATTTATACTGAATACCCCAATCAGCTATTTGAGCTGTTCTCACTAAAGATCCAATAAAGGCCACCCCTCATGGGTCCAGTGTTAATACCGGAGGAAATTGGAGTAACCGGAGAAAATCTGTGATACTTGGTAGAGTGAAACTAACAAAGGGAATTTTAATCAGATAACTGCATGGAGCCGGAATCGAATCCTAGTCAAAGACACGTGCACTACCACTGTGCCACCAGGACGCCATTGCAAATTGAAACAGAAGAAACGATTCTACCTGATGGATACATGAAAAAACAAATTCAAGACAAGGAGAGAAACCTGGTAGAGAATAAAACGTATGGACATTATGCCAGAGAAATGGTAGACAAGTTTGACAGGAAGAGAACTTGGAAATAGCTAAAGAAAAGTGACTCGAAAGGGTGAACGGAAACCTTAATATGGAGGGTACAGGAGAAAGTTTGAGGAAAAACTACACGAAATACTACAATGACAAGACCGCAGATTCGCTATTGCGCAGAATGTGTGCAAAGAAAGGAGAAAGTGTTGGACATTTGGTCAGTGAATGTAGTAAGAAAGTAAATGGTTTTTTCCCGGGAGAATCGGTACATGTTAGTGACAGTAGATCGTCCAGGTTACTACTGTCAAGAGAAAGACTGTTGGTGACTGACGTTTCGACGGCCTCAGCGGCGGTCATCTTCAGAGTCAAAAAAGAGGAATTGTCGGGAACAGTCAGCCTATTTATATAACTGGTTCATTATGCCATGCGTATGGGTGGTTGTGGGAAGTTGCTGTTTGTGGGTGTGCGTCATTGGCATTGTTAGAGTCGGTGAATTGTCTAGCAATTTGTTTTAAGTTTTGAATGACTCTTTTGTAAGACTCTAACAATGCCAATGACGCATACCCTCAAACCGCAACCTCCCACGACCACCCACACGCATGATGTAATGAACCAGTTGTGTTAATAGGCTGACTGTTCCTGACAATTCCTCTTTTTGACTCTGAAGATGACCCCCTCTGAGGCCGTTGAAACTTCAGTCACCAATAGTCTTTCTCAAGTTTATAGTGACCTGGATGATCTAATATCACTAACATGAATGTAGTAAGCTTACACAAAAAGAATATAAGAGGAAGCACGACAATGTGGCTTGGTACATCGATTGAGAATTGTGCGGAAAACGTGACCTGGATACTGTATTTCCTCTATTAAGTCCCCGGGGGTAAATTAATTTTAGGCTGTCAAACGGGGGGGGGGCTTAATAGAGGAAAGAAGCTTATTTAATTTTCCAAGTAAGAGTAAGAAAAAATCGAAACCTAATACCGACTGTATAAACATATTTTTCTATTAATGGAGTTATTGCAAACAGAAAATACAACATGTATTCACTTAATCAAGCACTTTTTGATGGTTTTGGAGTAGGTAATTGGAACCACACTGGTTGTTATAGTTATGTAAATGTGATAATTTAATGACTGGGATTCTACATGGTAATAATCGAGAGCGCTTTCAAATCCGGGCTAAAACACGTGCGGGATGGCTGCACATAAGAATCGATTAAGTATGAGTATTGGTCTCAGACCAGATGTGAGGGGCCCAAATTAGTGTTGTAAAAATAGTTAAAAATTCTAACTGGCTGGTAAAGGAGATTACAAACTAAACACGTGGTCTAGATTTTTACCTGGTGTTAGATGGTTAAGCAGTTCGACAAGCAGTGTAGAGTTGAAAACTAAAGTATGTATAGAGTAGATCAAAAGAAAACAAGAGAATAAAAGATGAGTAACATTGTCTCGTGTATAAGTAGAAGGGGGGCTTATTTTTATTTTCCATTTACTGTATCTCCTCTATTAAACCCAAGGAAGGCTTATTAATTTTGGGCCGCAAAACGGGGGACGTATTAGAAGGGGGCTTAATAAAAGGAGAGGGCTTATTAATTTTAAGCCGTCGAACGGGGTGACTTATTAGAAGGAGAGGGCTTAATAGAAAAAATATGTTAGGTGAAGCAAATGGTATAAGCACAAACGCACGAATGGAAATTAGACCAATAATCGTGTTCTGGGAACATGGGAAAAGTTGTGCAGTCAACGCTCTCAATTAGAACGACGGTATTCATTTACACTATGAACATTTAGAATTAATTATGAAAGAAAATATCTCATTATTATATGTTTTAATTTATAAAACTGTGCTTTTTTAATATTTCATAATTTCCTCTAAAGAGGGCTAGTAGGGACTTTAAGTGAATATTTTTCATGATAATCTTACACTGTCGAAGCCAAATGAAAAACGTTGACTCGATCAGGATTTGAACTCACACCTTCGGGATAATACTGGTCCGCCGCTCCATGTGTTGAGCTATCAAAATTTCTGTTCAGGTATGTCACGAGGATCATTCTGAAATAGAATTGAAACACTGCACATCCTCTCATCGATAAGCGTTAAGTTGTCGCGAGAATATCTCGTACGCTTAAATTGGGTTAAAACTCGTCTCAAAGTCTTGTGGACTCGATAGTTCAACAGGTAGAGCGGTGAACCGATATCCCAAAGCTGCCAATTCAAATCTCGCTCGAGTCAATGTTTTTCAGCCCAATTCCGCAGTGTCAGACTATCAAGAAAAATTTCTGTTCATGCATATCTCTAAGGATGATTCTGATATAGAGTTTAAGCAAACACAACGGCAACGTGTTCTTGGAATAGAAATGGTCATTCAAAACAAAAGGAATGTATAATTTGCAGTCTATGGAGTATTTTTAACACCGTTCTACTTCTACACACTGCGTTGTCAACAACATTTCCACGGTTCCAAGTCTAACTTTACACACGGTAACACGTTTCGGAACTTTTAAACGTTAACATACCAGAGCTGCTGAGAAGAGTTTCAGAGGAGTAAACAACATTCACAATTCATTACAACATTGGCAGAAGGTTATTCTATTCAAATGTGTAAAGTTAGCTACTTTGTTAAATGCCGTCGCTGTACTATATTGCTTATACTCCCCAGATTTTTAGCCGTAACGTCGGGTCAGTTTTTATTGCAGATTTATATCTATGTTTAACTACAATAATAATTTTATTTCTTATGCCCAAAATTACTGTATCCGATTCTAAAATGCTTCAAAAAGCAGTCCAAGGTAATAAGAATAGCTGTGGATTATTATACCTTTTACTAATAACGGAGTACACGTAATAGTTGCATTGCTGATTAACACTCACTTGGAAGTTAGTCATTCAGTTCAAGCCTGGAGTAAGCAGATCTCTAAGGTCACCATAAATTACTCTGGGTTGAGAGAACATGTGCCTTCTATAAAAAGACAGTTTTAATGAACGTGAAACAAATTACATCCTTGGGGTATTTTTTGCCTTACAAAGCTACCATAAGGTAATATATAGAATATCGGAGTTGTAACACAAATAATTAACATGCTATATATTTACTAGCAACTCACACATTACTGCACAGTTCCAAGTATTTTCTATTACTCAAGTGGAAAACAAAACTGGGTACTAATGTTAGGAAATACATTTAGAAAATATAAGTATGTGAATTCACTGCTTCCCTGTATAATTTTTGAAGCTTTTGTTGGTGATGAACCCGATCATTTTTTGTATTTAGTGTGAAATGTAATATTATGGGTGGGTATTTGCTGCAGTAAGAGCTTATCTGTGGACAACAGCATAACATATTATCGGGCAAGAACACTGCACTGGAGAACAAAATTCTTTGGCATTAGCAAGAATAAAATTTGAGACTGCACACTTTACCCTTAATAGGTCAACCACATTTAGCAGTTAATCCATTAAGGAGCAGGCACTCAGCTTTGTTGAATAAATTCAGTTCACATTCTCTACAATAGAATTCTAAAGGGCACCCTTGTATCATAACAGGTTAATTAAAGCTAGTAATGCATTAATTCCATCACTAGTGCCTTTCAATTTTACTCATACCAAATGTAGAAAATTTTAATCTTAAAGGGAGACATCTTGGACATCTAGGGAGTTAACAACTAATCACTGTTAAATCTGGCTAAGACAAGTTCGCTTAATCAGCAAAATTATGTAGTAACAGTGAGAATATAATTATTATTGGTCAGTTGTAAGACTGGTTGATTGAGATAACACATGTTTTAACCCTTTAAACACAGTCAAGATGTTTCCATACCTGAAAATACATTTTGAACTGTGGTTTGGAAAGGAATAAATCATAACAAGACTGATAGTTTATGTCATGAAATATGACTGGCTATAACACTTGAAAATTTGGGTTACACAACCAGGGGCGGATCTAGGGTATTTCATCAGTAGTTTCCAACCACGCTCCCGAGGCGCCACCATGGTTGGCGCCGAGTGAGAAAACTTTTAAAATTTGGACCCTTTAGATCATCGGAAACGACCTTTCTAGGATCTTATCTCCCTTTTTCGATGGGGTCTTTCAGGTCCATGCGATTGGGTTATTTTTGAGACCCCATGACAACCAGTGTCAGTGAGTTATTAAAAAGCGGCCGAGTCACCAGAGCTTTAGATCCATGCGATCTTAAATTATTTAAAACATTTATGTACTTTTTTTCACAATTAAACTTCCGATGAACGAAAATTTGTTTTGAAAATATTGATTGCTGCACAGATATTTGAATATAGATTTATATTCGATTTTAAATAAAACTAGTTCCGTAGATTTTTTGGGGGGAGGATCGTCCCCCTTCATGTACTATTGGGAGGCTGCTTACCTGATTCAGTAAGTGCACAAGAGTTTTGGGGTAACATTAGATGTGAGCCATCCATGCCAGCTGAACTTGTTGTTACCTTGATAAACTACAACTCCAGAATGGAGAGAACATAAAGTATTAAAAATGTTTTGATTACCACTAACAAAGATAAAAATAAATACACTACTTCCCTTTTTTTCATTCCATGGACCAGCAGAATTCAAGAAACATAACACAGGGTGAGACCATATATAAAGAGAAACCATAAATTAAGACAAGCATTATAAATTTATACTATAGTATTAGTAGACAACAATGAATACATGTTATCACTTGCCCTTTTCATCTTATGGTCCAGAAAGGCAGATTCATGGTCCAAACAGCAACAACCTCTGCATAAAGAGGATAAAATGATAAATAAATACATGATAAATAGGCCACTAAATAAGTAAATTGATTTATACCTGGCATTCAGATTTTCAAATTTGTACCATCCAATATAACTTCATGACACACAACATCACCTAAACTGGCTACAAAAGCAGATCAACAAATTTTTATGTTAAACATGAATTAACAGGCCACTAGTAAATGAGGAAATTCATTTTACCTGGCAGTTTACATTGATTTCTTCAAATTTGTGTTCTAATAAATTTGCATCTTGTGACTAGTTTCAGAATCCACCACCACCACAAGAACAGCTGAAAAAAGAAAACAGCAAACCTTAATATAAACACTCAACTAGTGAGCTACTAATGAATTGATTAAATAATTTATACCTGACATCTCAGATTCTTTTGAAAAACTTTAACAACAGCAGGTTTCAATAATCAGTCAATCATGAGAGTGAATATCTAAAGAGCTGGCAAACACATGTAGCAAACTGACACAAGCTTTTGTGTCTCTGTACTGTTCTCCATTAGTTTAAGGATTAAGAAATCCAGATGGCTCACAACTCACAAGTACTCTAGAAACTGCTAGTAGCTACACATAACAATGTATCTAATCTTCCAAAATATTTGCCATTCTCATTCTCCTGGGGTGTAAGTTTGCAAATAGATCAATAAGTTCATTATGATCCAACTCAATGTCTGCATGAGTGTGCATAAGTGCCAAGCTGTTCAGCTTATCATGGGTCATTGTATTCCTCAAGTAGTTTTTTAGGTTTTGAAGAGTTGAAATGGATCTTTCACAACTCGAAGATGAAATTGGGATGGTTGCCAGCACTTGGAGAATTGCAAAAATATTTACAAAATATTCTTTATCAACAAACTTTAAGGTACTGCTTAGTCTGTCAGGAATATCTTCCCCTTTTGCTTTCTTTTCATTCCATAATCTCTCCCACAAGATAAATTCTGCCCCTAAGCCAGTAATGTTAGGTATGTCCTGTCTGTAGATTTCACAAAATTCCATTACATTGTTTTTCCAGTCCAGTGGGTGTTCAAGCAAATGAGAGGGAATTATTGACAACCCCTTATAGCAAACATACACTTGATCTTGAAATCTGATGTCTAGTTTTTGAAGTGCATGGTCCAGGAACACTCTGGTCAAATTTATCTTATAATAGTCCTCTGGTGTTTAGATTGGAGGATTGGGTTGATTAATTTGTCTGTTAACTATCCTTGGCATACTGGGATCAATATGAATACTCTGTGCCAATTCAACTGCCTCTGTGAAGAGTGAACGGTGTCTTTCCTCAATGTGGCATTGCATGTCTGTCAAGGCAGATTCCAATCTCTTAATCTCTTCCTTTGCTTTCATAAGATCAATTTCTTTTCTCTGCAGCTTGACTGTCAGGGGTCTGGTCAAATCCAAGATGTGCCTGACAATCACAAGAGTAACAATAAAGCTGAAATTGATAGCATTTACCAAGACCTGGGCATCATCCCTGCTGTTGTGGTTCCACTGTTGATTACCAAAAGCATCTCTATTTGATGAGATGTCTTCTAAGGTAGAGACAACTAGCAGTAGCAATTCAACAATTCTGTCCATCCCATCTATATGTGCAACCCATCTGGTCCTGCAAACATCAATGAGTACATGGTGGTTACTCCGAGGCATTTGGGCTTTAACCTTCTTAATCAGGTACTCCTATCACTTTGGAGAGTTGCTAAAAAAGTCAGACAGTTTCTTTACAACACCCATCATGTTTCTAACAAGGGTCAGAGAGCAGGTGTCAGCTATACACAGGTTCAGGCGATGATTCATACAGTGAACATAACTAGCCTTCTCATGTTGTTCTTTGATAAGGGCTGAGACTCGATTATATTGACCAGCCATATTCCCAGCACCATCATAACATTGTCCACGACAGTTATCCATTGACAGTCCCAAATCAGACACAATATTCAAAATCATCGTTTTAATGGCTTGCCCAGTTGTACCTTCATTATAATGATAATAGCCAACAAATTCCTCACGAATGGATTTAGAAGCATCCACAAATCTGATCACAATAGATAGATTTTCTTTGTTCAAGATATAAGCAGCTTCGTCTGCCAGAATGCTGAAATGTTTGCTCTCTTTTATTTCACCTGACAACTTGTCCAATATGTATTTGCCAACAGTTGTAATCATCTCATTTTGGACTGTTTTGGAAGTATAAGTTGCATTTCGGGGAGCATTGTTGAGATGTTGTTGTACAGTTTCATCACCACTGTCTACTCTGAATTGCAGTAAAGCCCGAAAATTTCCTTTAGTGGATGAAGTTGGAGGACCATATTCTCGGTGATCTCTAAGGGCAATGTTGTTGCGACCACAAAGGATAACTGTCTCAAAAAGGGATGATAGGATTTTGCAATTGGTTTCAATTTGTTGCCGCAATAGAGTGTCTAGCTGCTCGTTAACAGGAACTGCTTGGCGTCTCATAACCCTCACAAAGTTATACATTGCTAGTACTGCAGTATTGTGGGTATCAGATCTTCCACAGGAATGTTTTTTAAAACGACTAGTTGCCGAGGTCCAACATGTAATTGGAGACTTCATGAGTTTGTCGACAGTTGCACCACGACCAAACATTACGCACGGTAAACAAAAAGCGCCGTCTAAGGACTTTGAGTAAGTCAACCAAGAGTATTTTTGTAGCCACGACCGTTGAAATTTTCGTGATTTTCCCGATTCTACAGTAGACGGGAATTCAAATAAGCGATCGTTACGAGGACTCCATAAATTTTCAATGAATTGAAGCTTCTCAGCATCAGAAAACGTTCTGACATCGTTAAGTACCACACCAATATCAAAGGGAGAGCAATCTTCGTTGAAAAATATCGGCTGACCACGAGGAACTCGACCTAATGCCATTTCCACTCAAGCGTGGAATTGAAACGCAGTATAAATTAATATTCACGCAAAAACAATCTGTTAAACCAAGCGTAAATCCAATGAAATTTCAGAAAAATCACTTGTATTCTTCTGAATTCGAACGTAGATCGAAGCAAATGAGTGAAATTACACTTATCAAATAGTGTTCTGTTTCAAATATAGTATATCGTTTTAACTCGTTTATTCGCACGGCATCAACTCACACACACACAGACACAATTATATATGCACCTGTGCTATATCCTATTACAAACACATGTGCTATATCCTATTACCTATCGGTTACGTAAACAGCTGTCCACCGCTATTGTTTAACTTGCACTTATATTACATTATCCCCCTCCTTAATTGAGAGCATCCTCGATCTCTAAATCCTCCAAGTTATAATCTGCGTATCTTTCAGGCAGTCGACGACAACGGGTAGACCGCCGTAGTATGGTGGGCTGTTGGTCTATGGGCAATTCCTCTTTGGGTGTGTCTCGATGACGTACTTCTGGTTCGTTGATCAGCAAACTTGTTCCTGGGTTCTCCTCTTCCGAATGGCTGACAGGCCGATGGTCTTCAACTGTCTGTTTGCCCTTAGCTAATTTTAAACGGTTGCGGTGTACCACCTTGGCCTGACCGGTTCCAAATTCCGGTTTGATGTGGTAGTTCGTATTTCCAAGCTGGCTGAGTGCCACTTAAGGCCCAGCCCAGTGTAGGTGAAACTATTGACATAATCCTTTGGGAACAGCTTGGTCATTGAGCCACACTCGATCGCCCTTCTTAAACGGTTTGCTTTGGTTGACACTATTGCCGTCTTCATAGGTCTGCTTCTGTCTCCTTTGTGCCTCGTTGATCTTAGTTGTAATACTGACCTGCACGTCTTTCAATGTCTTCTCCAACTCGTCGCAATAATTAGAAATAAACTGTTCCTGTACGTCCAATGGAGTGCTCATGAGAACTAACGGTGTTGTCGCCTCCCGACCGTAAATTGCTTTGAATGGCGTAACTCCTGATGAGGAATGTACACTGTTTCAATACGCAAACAAGGCTAGTGGTTAGTAAACGTCCCAGTCCGTATGGTCCTTGTTAATATAGGTTGTAAGGATTCCTTTCAAAGTGCGGTTCAGTCTCTCCACTTTTCAATCGGTTTGGGGATGGTAAGGCGAAGTCCTCAGCTTAGTTACCTCTAGAAGGCTGAAAACGTTTTTCATGAGATCGGCCTCGAAGTTCCTTCCTTGGTCCGTTAATAGTTTACTTGGCACTCCATGGCGGGTCACCACTTCGTCGACAAACGCTCTCGCAACAGTTTCTGCTCGTTGGTTGGCCATCGGTACCGCTTCCACCCATTTAGTAAAGTGATCGGACATGACCAAAATGTATTGGTTTCCGCGTGGGGTCATAGGGAGCGGACCCAAGATATCCATTGCCCATAGTTCCATTGGTTGGTCAACTGTTATGTTCTTCATGGGTGCCTTATGGGATGGTACAGGTGTTTTGCATCGGTTGCAAGGTTTGCATTCGGTTATCCACAGCTGCACTTCTGATGCCATTCCCGGCCAATAACATCGTCGTTGTAGACGTTCCAAGCAGGATTGATTCCCATGTGTCCCGAACTTGGATCATTGTGAGAAAGCCTCAAAAGGTCTGGTCGCATCTTTCTGGGAACAACTAAAACTAGACGATTCGATGTAGTATCCTTATCCACCCGGCGATATACGATACCATCTATGATCTCCAACTGTGACCAAAGCTGCTTGTATCGTCGCAACTCCCCATTTTCTTTCCATTTTCCCGTCTCCTCCGGTACACCATTCGCTTGAGTTAAGTTCTCCAATATAGCGGAAATACTTCGGCCAGTTCGTTGCGCTGTTAGGATATCCTCCCTTGTCCACGAGGCGCACACCTCGGTAGCTCCTACTCCAACCGCCAGCGTTTCGTCAAGGCGTTGTTCCGGTATCCGGGATGGGGCCGCTTGTGAAAACCTCGACAGGGAGTCAGCATTACTATGTTGGCGGCCAGGGCGATGCTTTATCGCAAATTCGTACTCCTGTAAAGCTAATACCCACCTGGCTAGGCGACCCTTTGGTTCTTTCAATCCCTGCAGCCACAGCAAACTTCTGTGGTCTGTCACAACGTCAAAAGTTTTGCCAAGTAAATATGGTCTCCACTAATTAACAGTCCACACTATAGCGAGACATTCTTTCTCCGTCGTTGAATAATTTCTTTCTGCAGATGTAAGAGTGCGGCTGGCATAGGCTATCACGTACTCATAATCTCCGTTCTTTTGGGACAACACTGCTCCGATACCTGAGTCACTAGCATCCGTATACACTATGAACGTAACAGAGAAGTCCGGCAAAGATAATATCGGCGCTGAACACAGGCGGCTCTTGAGATCTTGAAATGCGCGGTTGGCTAAGGGACTCCAGCGAAATTCGCGTTGACCACCTTTGGTAAGCTGGTGAAGTGGTGCGGCTATGTCAGAAAAGTTCTTAATGAATCTCCTGTAGTATAACGCCATACCTATAAATGCGCGAACGTCACTAAGACAAGACGGAGTTGGAAAGTCTCTCACAGCCTCGACCTTGGATGGATCAGGTTCGGTTCCTCGTGCCGATACAATATGGCCAAGAAATTTGACAGACTCTTGAGCAAACTGGCATTTGGCCCGCTTTACTTTCAACCCTGCTGCCCGAATACGGCTGAGAACATCTTCTAATATGCCTCATGCGTTTCCCACGTATCAGAAAATATGATGATATCGTCGAGGAAAACAAGGCATTCTTCGATTCTATTCAACAACCTTCCCATCATGCGCTGAAATGTGGCGGGGGCGTTAGTTAAGCCAAAGGGCATAACAGTAAATCCGTAGTGATCTACACCAACGGAAAACGCTGTCTTGTCCATGTCCTCTTCTCGCAGCGGTACCTGCCAATACCCCGAAGCAAGGTCCAAAGTACTAAAGTACTGTGCCCCACCTAACTAGTCTAAGATCTCGTCAATACGTGGCATGGGATAAGCGTCCTTTTTTGTTACCGAGTTCACCCGACGAAAGTCAACACAAAACCGATAATCACCATCCTTCTTTGGAGCTAGTATAATAGGTGAGGACCAGGAGCTGTTATCAGGTCTGATAATGCCCCTCTCCAGCATATCATTGACTTGTTCTTTCACCACAGCATTCAGGTGGACTGGGATCCTATAAGGCCGTTGTTTTACTGGAGGACTGTCACCTGTACCAATACAATGCTCTGCCAGACTGGTGCTGCTCAAGGGATCATTTGTTCCGTTTACAAATATGTTAGAGTAACTGTCTAACAGGACACTCAGTTTATTTACAGTGGGTGTGACCGTCTCGAGGATTAAAGTCGTTTCCCCAGTAGGCCAAGACAGCTTAGAATTCCCTATGTCAACTAACATATTCCCTGCTTTTAGAAAATCAGCACCTAGAATGCAGGTGTTTCTCATTCCTACGACCACAAATAGATGAGACAAAGTTAAAATTCCGAGTTGCACCTCAATTTCTTTCGTTCCCAAAACTTGTAACTCCTCTCCACCAATCCCTCTCTCCTTCAACGAACATGACTTTAAAGGACCGCCGCTAAATTGTCGACTTATTAGTGATACAGTCGCACCTGTGTCTACCAAACATTTCCTCTCTTGTTTGCCCACACTTGCCTTGATGAAGACTCCCGTAGGCTGGATACAGTTAATAGACAAGGCCGTGTAATCGTGGGCAGACCCCTGGCCTATTAATGGGTCGGCCCTGGGTCGTTTCCCTGTCGCGGTCGGCCAGTGACAGGAGCTTGGTATCGTAATTGACATTCTCGCGCAAAATGTCCCACTTGCCCACAAACAAAGCAATAATCTACCCTCCGGCGTTGTCGATAAGTTGCTTGGCGACCATTGGTATTAGGATTCCAACATTCATTTGCAATATGACCCATCCTTCCACACTGATAACAAGGCCCACGTCTCCCCTGAAATGGATTTCGTGCCGACACGGCATTTACACTGGCGACAGACTGCGATAACTCACTGACCTTTCTAGTAAGGGTTTCCATATTCTCCACCAACTGCGAAACCGTAGGCGAATGGGCGTTTAAAGGCTCTGAGTACATGCTTGCGCTTGTTTGATTAACTTGACCTTCGACTTGATTTGAAGAAATCTGACTCGCTAGATCTAGTTGCTGCGCAACAACGACAGTCTCTTCATATGAAAGAGTGGGCCGTTGTAGAAGCTCTTTCATTAACTCCGCGTTTACACCTTCCACGAATTGTTGCTTAAGGAGAGTATTTCTGTCTCCGTCCTCAATATTGGGCATCGCGCGCCTTAGCAATGCCTCCAAATTGTAAGCAAACACTTAAATATCCTCGTCGGGTTTTCTCGCCCGACCACGAAACTCCATCATTGCAATGTGTTTACCGGTTGCATCTCCCCCAAAAGCGGCTGTGAGCTCTCCCGTCAGAGTTTTGTAGTTGTCTTCCTTCTCCGCTGCGAGACGCTCGAAAACAGCGAACGCTTTGCCACACAAAAGCGTTGGTAATCTTTTCAACATGTCGGCATCTTTCCAACCGTTTGCCGCCGCGCAAATCTCAAATTTTCGCAGCCAAAGAGCAATGTCTCCGTTCGAGAAGACGTCTGGGAGTGCTAGACTCGTACGGTTTGTTGTTGCCATCCTGGTCACGGCACCAAAATATAGTATAAAGATGGGCGACTCAATAAATCGTTTTAACTCGTTTATTCGCACGGCATCAACTCACACACACATAGACACAATTATATATGCACCTGTGCTATATCCTATTACAAACACATGTGCTATATCTTATTACCCATCGGTTACGTAAACAGTTGTCCACCGCTATTGTTTAACTTGCACTTATATTACACAAACGACTGTTATAGAACGTCTAACGAAACAGAGGGACCTAAGGGGGGTAAGCTTGGCTTTTTATACTTTTCTCGGTAGTTTCCTCAGTAGTTTCCGGCCAATCAGCGACCGAGCTCAGTAGTTTCCAACCACTGATCTCAATATACATACGAGCGCTCAGTAGTTTCCAAAATGGTTTCCTAGTAGTTTCCAGCCTTCCACTTAGTAGTTTCCAGATTTCGATAGATTAAAGACATTTCTTCAAGGAAAGGTAGAATTCCCAGCAAGAAACTGAGTCGAGCTCGTAAACAAACGCAAATATTTGCGAAAATTTTTGAAAATAGCGCACTTAAAACGGCTAGGAATATTGTATTTTAAAAAGATATTTTGCAAACTATTTTAAATTGTGCTGATTTAAAAAAAAATTCCCAAATCTTCAGTAGTTTCCGGAAACTAAGGAAACTACCCTAGATCCGCCCCTGACAACAGTTCCAGACCCCTAGTAAAAGACATCTAGACAAGTGCTGTTTACAGTGACTCAAAATATTCAGTTCAAGGCAGTTGCTATTCTGACTCCTTATACTTGAGGGCTTGCTCCAAACCTAGCATGTATGATAACAAACATTTGCCTATATCTTTAAAAATATGACAGCAAACCTTAAATGCAGATGAGAGGTAGTCTGTACCATTAAAAACATTTCAACAAAAGATTTCCATGGCAATCAACTCACACAACTGTTCTTGCTGCTATGTTTATACAACTTAATTCAATTTATTAAATTTTTGAGAACTGAACATCAATTATGCTTTTATGTAAAGCCTGAACATGGAACCCAACACGTTTGTTATGGATACATTGATGGCAAAAAGTGAAAATGATGCAGATTTTCTTTGGCCTAATCCCTGAGGATTTGCATCAACTTTTTTTAAGCAAATTAAAAAAAATCCTTTAAAGTATAATTAAAAACCCACTTACTAATTAAATACCCTAATCCATAAATAAGATACATGTAACCAATCATATACTACAACTGAATACTGTAGTTACATGACACTGTATGCTATTCCACTTACCATCACACATAATCACATCACATGCACTAAATTATACACAGTAGACTGTATTTTTAGCTAAGTCTAGAAAAAATTAATACCTAAAAATTAAAACAAGTGTGAAGATGTTGTAAAAAAGTCAGGAGAAACCTAATTACACTGGAATGTAACTCAGCACAGGAGGCACATCTTGTGCAGGAGGGTTTTACAGGATATCTTTCCAATAAATCTTGCCAAGCAATATGGCTGTTGTATGTTTTAGAAGACATATCTGATGTATGAAATATGCCACCACATGTCAACATTTCTTACAATAATTTTTATTAATTATTGAGCTTCGAAACACAGCAGATTTTCAAACAAAGAGTGGTTGCAGATATCCTTAATTAACTTCATGTTGAAATTTTTAAAAGTATTTTTCCTTATAACATGAATATTCTACATAGCATTTTTGACAGAAATAGAGGGTCTGCCCCAAAAACTTTAAAAAGTAGCTTGCATAAGCCTCCTTGCTTCCCCCCTACAGGGACGGTGGAGCCGGGGGGGCTGCAGGGGCTGTAGCCCCCCTTTTTTCCAAATGTAATGTTGAAACAACTACGCTTTAAAACACTTGTTGTGCAATTTCCCAGAGAACCATACAAAATGCTGTATTTTTATCTCAAACCCCCAACTCGTAATTCCGCTCCGCCGTCCCTGCCCTACATATCTCTGTTTCTATAATAATTATTGTATGAACTCCACAAGTAACCAAATAGGAAAAGCAAAGTTAATGTGAACACTTCACCTGCAGCATAACTAAAGAAGCACTAAAATTATCTTGACTTACAACAGCTACAGTAGAACTAAAAGCCAACTTAACAAATAAAACTTTCTGTTAATAAAAAAGGGAACTACTTCAAATTTAAAAGTATTCATTTTACGATGAGACAGCGACATGAAGACATGAGAATAACAAAACCACTACAGACCAATGTACATTCCTTGTATTCCATGAATACATGAATTGCAACAGATTTCAAATTTAAAATATCTCAGTTGATTCATGAGTTCTTTGAAAAATGTAACTACCAAGTGCAACATCAAGTTAGCTTTGTTGCAAACATGTCAGATACACACAACATAACTGCAGCGTAAATATTCGGCAATATATAAACTTTAGCATCCTCCTATTCAATGGTTATGCAAACAATTTATTTTCCACTGACATCTTATTTTAGTATGTCTGCTTATTCACTTAAACTACATCTAGCTTTTTTCCTTGTAATAAATTACTACAACAACACAAGAAAGTAACTGTATTTCTTTCTTAAGACAGATGAACGATCTTCAAGCTCAATACTCAGAAAACGATTTCTAAGCCCCAGACGGAGATCAAATCCCCGCAACATTCTGATGACCGGTAAGACGCTCTAACCATTGAGCTACAGAGACTCAAATGGTGAGCTAAGGTGCAAGTTCGACATATATGTGCGACCTAAGCAGAAGCTACTATATATTAACAATGATTATTACATTTTAAGGTTTCAGATATGTGAGGGCTTGAATATATCTTAAGATCGTTCATCTATCTTAAGATATATCCAAGCTCTCACATTTCTAAAATTATAAACTGTACTTCTTTCCATGTGGTAATCAAAAGAAGCAAAAATTATCATATCAAGGGATATTGAAATTAAACTAGAACAAATTTCCCAAAATTATAACAAAATTGAAGGTAAAAAGAATTTAAAATATTGAATAATCGGAAATACGTCATTCATATAAATTCCCAATCAAACTTTTTCATTTAATAAATTTAATACGATTATCTGTGATGAGAATTTCATTGTCTACGCTGTGTCCAAAAAACCAACAATTCTCTATGAGCAAATCTGAAGTACCTACCTGAACTACGGTAGATGTCTAGCTAGAAATCGCTATCACTGATTCTGATTCCGTGTCTCCCTACTAAGCGTTGTCTTCCGTTTCGCCACTTTTATAATTCCCTCGCCCACCTTGTAAAGCGCGGGCGAGGGTACTAACCTCGATGTGAGTGGAGTCCTGTTACACGCGTGGTGACTGGGAGAAAAATTTTTGCTTTTTTTTAATAATTTATAGGTATCTATCCAAGGATTCCGGTCACTCAAGAATGCCTTTTGCAAGCTTGGGTACTGGTATGTAGTTGACCAAACCTTGCTTAGGTTACTTAGGTCAGTATTGAAGCATATCGATTTGGTCTCGTTCTTTTATCCCTTGTATGAATCTATCGCAAGTTGTTTACATCATTTGAACAGTGAAGCCACTAAATGATTTAAGACTGGCAAACGAAATGGGTTTCTTGGTGCTTGCGGCTGGTTTCACTTTTGCAGGACATCTTAGTTACTGGACAATTTATGACTTGAAAGAAAAGCTCCAAAACTCAGCTCTTTGGAATATCCTTCGGTCAACTGTTCACATTCCTTAGCAACGCTTTGACTTAGTTCTTTCTGATTAGTTCGAACAAAGACGTTAAGGGAACTCGTTTTTTGCCAGGACATTTGTTAAGCAACTGAGTGTAAACGACAATCTTTGCTGAAGTTCAATCGATACTGACTTGAATGGATCAAGACTTTTCGCGTTCTGGTAATCACTTTGCTGATCTAGACAATCACAGGTACGTCTGAATCGAATGGGGAGATTTCTTGGTTCAAACATTATCGCCTGGATTTTGCCGGTGTTTAATGGCAAAGTAAAATGCAGATTCTGGTTCGTTAGGACGATGGCTTTTGAATATTTTTTAGTACTTATGGTTAATTGTTCGAGAAGTGGGATAAAACACTCAGCGTCCCGAAGACTTGTCCTAGGCAGACAGTTTTCGGATCCTTTCACCGCTTTCCAAACAAGGACTTAATTGCCTTTTTCAGGATCGTTTTCCCGGCGAAATGTAGCTCCACTGAAGACATTTGAATCTATTTATGGCTTGTATAGAAGAACGATAGGCAAACACCCACCAGGAAACACGCTGAAAAGCTACTTACCTATGTAGATCATACTGTCCTTCTGCGAAAATGTTGTCCGCTTCAGTCTTTCTCACTTCTTTGGTGGTTTGTGCATGATTACCTTTACCATGTTCGACCAGTAATGCTTTCCTCAGGATTTTAACACCCCTCAAGAAATTTTAAAATTTATAACCCGCTTCTTTCAGTGAATTTAACGTTTAACCTTTTGTGTTGAGGTGCCCCTGAACGCTTCGTTGAAAATACGAAACAGTTGAACGTTTTACGCTACGCCATTTTTCTCTTTTACCAAAGTATTAGAGTGGGAAAAAAGTACGTATTTTACTTCTCTTTACTAGTTCTTCCCTAAACAAAACTTGCACAAGGTTTACTTGTCGTATTTATTGTATGTTTTTCATTTTCCGATTTTTGGTCAGCAATAAAAATGGAGAACTCTTTCATGTTTTCTTCGTTTATTTCGTCGGTTTCGTAATTCGTTTCATCTTCGTTACCAAAGTCTTTTACTTCCGGAAGAATACTTAGCATAAATCTTCATCATAGCACTTCTAGAAATTTACAATTAACTTTAAGACAATGTAAGATTTATCCGATTTTTAATACAAAAGATATCAATTTTTTTTTCAATCATAAGCTATCCGTAATGCTTGTATTCGACTGGTAACATATGAGAATGCTCCGCTTTTAAGACGGAAAATGTTGCCATCAACTAAAGTGTCTTTCTTCAAAGTGAAAAAAAGTTATAAATTTCATTCGAAAACGACGAAATACGTCAATATCGCAACTAATGTAGGGTCTTGATTCGAACATCCATTGTTTAGCAGTACAAAAATCAGGATGGTTCCTATTATTTGTAAAACAATTAAAGGTTTTTCTCACCAAACGTTTTGTTATAAAATAGAGTAGAGATTTTAAACGAAAATATGACGACGAATAGTTCAAATATAAAACAATTTCCAGTTTGGGTTCTTATAATATTCTTGTCCAAATGTTTTTTTCATATATTGTATACCCTCTTCCAGTTATAGTAAAGGGGATTTGTCTTTTTGACAATTCTAAAAAATTATAAATATCAGTTGGACTCTCGAGAGATATATTGGAAGGGTGGGCGAGGGATTTTTGTATACACGTATTTCTAGTACAAATTAAATATATATGATATACAGTCAATCCCGCGTAAGCTGTATCTATGTTAACAGGCTACACTGTACGTTCCTCCATTATTGTCTTTATTACACAACGTGATGTAACCTGAAAACCACAAATACAAGCGCACCTTTCAGGTTCTTCCACAAGACGCGATTGTTACATACTATTCTACATCCCAGCATCGCAATTAGCACATAACCTTAAAAATAGCAGGACAATCAATATACATTTACATTCGAGAGCAACCATCCATATGTTTTGCTTTTTTGAGATTGTTATTTCAAGATCCCAGCCGGACCTATGGTAAATTATCTCTCAACTTATTAATGTTATGGCATGTCGACAGGAGAAACCTAACACATTTCCTTGTCAACTTTATCAACGATACGCAAAATAAGTCAACGGACTTTTTATCAATTGACAGTTTAATATAAGAAGAGACGCTAAGTTTAGAAGTTAAAATGGTTCTGAAAATGGCTGAAATTTTAATACGAACATCAGTTTTTGTCGAGAGAACAAAGTTTTGGAAAGAAATTATGATTGTCGTCATCAATTCATATAGATTTCCACGAAAGAAAAGTTTGGCTTAGAATTTTTCAGAGAAAATTTAGAGATGTATAACAGCAAGATCAACCTAAGTTCATATGATTTAAAACCTTTCTCATTATTTGACTTCGTGGAAGGTAAGGCATGATAAATTTTAATTTAATTAAAGCTATTTTCGTTTAGTTTCGTTTTTAGCGATGTGCGGTAGTTTCCAAAAATTAGTTTACTCTACGCATTTGCTAATTTTACGTACCAATAGCATTTTAAAAGTGCTCCAAATGTTTATTAAATATAAACTTTTAATCAAAGGATGCAATGGAAATAAAATACAGCTATCTCAGGGGCTACACAAACTGTACAGGTCAGACATCGATTTTCAATGCTTATGAGCACTGTGTCTAAAAATAATTTTTTGGATATGTAGAAAATAATATACTTTCAATGAAAAAGGGTACTCATCAATCGTGAACAAATGACAGTATGTTGAGCAGACATATGACGGACAGCATTCTGAAAGGATTTAAAAACCTGTTACTTTTCCACAGGTAAGTGTTTTTGTATGCTGACTTCAGACCCCCAAAATCAAATTCTTTCCTATGTCACTGGACAGAGCAGCATATGCTTTCCATTAAAATTATGCGGTTCTGTTCATGTTTTCTAGGAACTTTTAATAGTTGAAAAACGGTCATGGGTTTGAAGCCTCCATCTTGTTAAAATTTTAGTCAGTGGTGAGTCAGGGCTTCAAGTTACACAAGATCCAGTAAAATTGATCATCCGGTTTTTTCAAACCCCTCTCTATTACCGCCTTATTGTCATTTCCCCCCTTTGCTTGTGGGGAAGAGGCTTTTGGGGGTAGCATGGTCCTGTTTCTTCCTCCCAAAACCTAGCCGTGTTTTTACTGAGAATTTTCTTTATTAACGATAGTTTACGTCTTTCAAAAATTACTTTCTACTCTTATAATCGTAACCTGTCAGGATACGATTACCCGTAGCTAATTAATCTTTTTATTACAGGAGTTTTGCAGCCAATCAAATTACGGATATCCCGAAGGATCTTTTCAATTCAACACCAAAGCTTAAAGAAGTGTAAGTACTTGAAGTAATCGCCACATCCTTTCTAGACATGAATGTTGATCATTATGGATTCTTTTGCATCTGATACGATCTTTTAATTTTTGTTCGTGTCACGGGGGTAAAAGATTTCATTAACCGCCATCTAAATCGTTCAACGTTACATTTGGTAGTTGCCTCTTGAATATGAATACCCTTAGCTTAAATTAGTTAAGACAAAATTCAACTCAGTGGCATCCAAAAGAAGGGTGCAGAGGGGGCTACGGCCCGGGCATCCATTTCAGAGAGAATCCACTCAAAGAGTGAAACTAAAATTAAATTTCTTTAAATTTGAAGTTATAGCTGTTAACTTCATTGTGCAAGCTACTCTACACCCGAACTTAATTAATGTAGCGGATTTATATTTAATTTGAATAAAAAGTTTATTTCATCTGTTTTTACGTACTTAAAATGTCTTTCTCGTTCACATTTCTCAGTACCACGCCCTATACTTGAGTCTTGGGGGCATACAATCAAGAAGTTGGCCCTGGGCATCACTAAACCTCTGCACGTCACTGATTCAACTTTCTGGAAATGGAAATATTGCTTTTCCAAAATTTCTAGACGATACGAACTTGAGCCACGCATTTAACAACTCGAGCTAGTACTTTCTGTTTCCGTCATGTCGAAGAAAATTTGATATCGATTAACGGATGTAATTATTACGCCATTTGCTAAAGTTTTCCACTAGGTTAAAAGTTACAGTGAAAGATTTTCAATGTTTTTATATCTGAATAAGTATTTTAACCAAGTTTTGAGTGAAAGATAATACGATCATGACACGAATTTGTATCCTGATTACGAACACGTTTCTTTTGTTTCAACTTGCACGGTTTCCATTGTGATTTTTCTGTCTTTTGGAGCTAACTTACATGTAACCGTATACGAATCCGTATACGGCAATGACGCGATCACTACATGATCCGATTCTTAAAATCGTGTTCGAATGCCGTATCCGCATTTGTATCCGCATACGTTTATAAGGAAATACACTTTATGTTTGAAGTCATCGCGACTTTAGCCGTATCAGCACCTGTATCCGTATCCATACAAGTGGAAAGGTAGCTTTAAGCAGGTACTTCAGTTATTGCATCAGATTAACCTTTAACTGGACTGCAATGAGACGGATTGTCAATTATTGGAACGCTTCTTGAAAAATTTTTTAGCACTAGCAGTTCTTCAGTTTACACAGGAAGTTTAGTTTTTCTTTACGATTATACATGTGTCAATTTGTAATGTCTTCCAAACTTTTGTTTTCTCTGATCAAAGGTGAAAGAAGATAATTCGGTTTCTTCATGTTGCTTTGGCTGCTGACATTAGTATTTTACTGTATCTCCCAATGGTTTTTTTAAGAAAATTTGTCAAATCTTTAACCTTTTCTTTCTATTCGACTCTCCTTTACTCCTACTTTCGAACAGATATTTGCATTGCTTCCTAACGTTTATCGCCCACTCTGGAGATACTGTCCCTTCGTGCCTTTGTTAAGCTTTACTAATGGTGTTAAACCGTTTATTACACTTGTGACCATTCATTAACGATTTCTTAATGAGTGATTATTGGGCAGACCAAAGTAATTCAATGTTTTCAACTACTACTATAATAGGCTGTTACCTTTATCATTTTAGACTTGTTGGCCTAGCAATGAATATGAGGACCGAAAATATGGTCGAGCGGCATAATTTAACTCAACAAAGATAGAAATAATACTTATTAAGATCTATTCTTATTGTTTGAAACAGAGAATTCCTTATTTAATTTCTTCTATTGGGCAGTTAAGCATATAGAAATCAGACTGAAAAATTTCAAAATCTGTAATAAGACTTTTAACACAAGCTGAATAATGAGATATCTGACGAGTTCTTAATCCAACAACGTGGTGTATTTTACACCATGCTAAACGAAAGTACCAAGCAAGTCTATATCTTTCCATAGTTATAACGTCAAAAAATTTATACCCATCATAACTACATGAATTATGTCGATACTCGCTTTAAAATTGGCTAACGTCTGTTTACGCTTGTTGCCACAGCATTCATGCGTTAGGTAATTCTCTTGGCTGGTTACTTTAAGCGTTATTTTCGCTTACGCACAATTAATAGAAATAATGTGACCATCCGACCAAATTAACGTATGATCAATTTCTCCTGCATACCGGTATTTAGAAAATCCAATAATGAATACCCCAAGCAAGCAGCAGGCGTGGCCTAATGCCAGTAATCGAAAAATAGAGCTTCAAAGGCCGGGAGTATAATAATTGAGTTTCTATCAAATTTGGCTTCAAAAAGTCCTCCTAATCATGAAGTACATAGCGTGGACATGCAATCCATTATTTTCAGTACATGCCTCCATATATCTTTGAGAAAATCGTGTTCATCATGCTCAATCTAGCCCAGTATGGACAGGCACACCATCGATTTTAATGATCTGAGGAGAACAATGGGTTACGTTTAATGGACCAGAACTGACATCTTGTAAAACCGTTTCAGAGCTAAGTGTGGATGTTGGTAAACCTATCAGGTAATTAAACGTATATAATACTTTTACACTTATTTCTGGTTATTAACAAATCGATGTTGAAAATAGAATTTTAGGTGCTACATTGAGTAGCTTCGCATTAGCTTACTTTTGATTTGTGCTTTAACAACATTGATACGAATCTCCTCCGGGCGTCGAAATTCTTAGATATTCCCTGCCGACATTGCACATATCCTTTCAAAATTCACTTGTGAGAACTGTACTATGGTGGTGCTGTATATACTAGTCGGACAACGAACAATTATGGTTGTGTTTCAACAATGTAGTCAATGATCATTGTCTTATTCTAGTTTAGTTTAGGGAAAGACTATTTCTGGTGATGGCTGATGTTTCTACGACTGTAATCCTGCATTCAAATATTGGCAAATTTTCCCTTGCAAAGTTTGCGAGCTCAAAAGCTGACAAAACCAAGTTTTGAACAAGGAAACTTATTAGTGCGTAGGGCAATCAGGAAAAATGTCATGAACGGTCATGTGCTACATTTGATTCTGTACGAGGAAGTGAGATTTTGTCGTTCATACTTTTGCGAACTATAAAAGTTGTCGGATCTGAACACAAGAATATGTAGAGAACAGAGCATAACACAAAAAATATATGTTATGATCCGATCATTATCAATTACTCCAAATTTTGAAAACAGGAGCTTCGGATTGTCAAATTCAGTATAGTCAAACTCCAAAAAAATGTATTGAAATGTAAACTCCATTTCTATTTTCTGTCCACCCCCGATAAAGGAATACTGGTATGCAAGGGATGTCATGGCTTTCAGCCACTAATCAAGGTTGGCCGTGTTATTACCCCTGGTTCATAAGTGATTGCAAGTATAGGCATAAGGACAAAACAAAAAGCAAAACAAAGGAATGAAGTCAAGCCTGTGAAATTAAGATTGTCGTGATCATAAGCGTAAAATCATAGTCCAAGCATGAGCCAAAAGCTAAACAACGGACGAAATAATGAAAAATTCTTATTGCTTTTTCTTTGAAAGTCTCTAAGGAGATATCACGCTTTGCTTCCGTTTTGATCTTGTCCTTATGCTTACGCCGCTCGTGTGAACCAGGCTTTATTAGTTTTCGAAGCTGTCTTCGCCAAGTTCTTGCAAGACAAACCCAGCATTTCTAATTGCAAAGAAGGAAGTGATCGCTTAGTGGTAAATGTATGTTTGGACACTGATTCTAGAGTAAAGTCATTTGGATGTAAACGTTTAAAAACGAAGACGAAGTTCATTTCGAATGCTTATAGAGGTAAGAAGCTTTCGATTGTTTAAGAGGGTAAAAAGCTTCTTTGTTTCACACATGCTGCTTTTACTGCTATCATTCTACAATGCTCAGGAGACGTCGCCTTGTTGTTCAATCCTGGTTCCAGCTGTGTTAACTTGTCGAAGAAACAGCTTCACTCTGGCCATGATAACTTTAATGGTCCTAGAAATAAAACAAACAAGATCGGTGATGTATTGGTCAACACAGGGATTCACTTTCTTGGAGTTACTGAGATGAAATTGGATGGTCTCGTCCTGAATGGGTCCCTGACAATTGATGGATATGAATTTCTGAAGAGGAATAGCTACGGTGACTTCGTCGGTTTGTATTATAAAGACTGTTTTGTCTGTACAGCAAGGGAAGATCTTTGTTTTCCAGACACCGAAGTATTGTGGGCAGAGTTTCATAGGCCACAAGCTTTTATAATATTAGTTGGCATATTTTATTGTCTACCAAATATAAATACTTATTATATGAAAAATGCTTGATCCCTGGGAGAAAGTTACAGATGAAGGCTTACCGACTACATTCGTGCATTAATGAAGATGCATGACATAACAAAATCTGAGGCAAAGAAGTCAGGCTTTCCATCATACTTGGCTGTTTATCGTAAGCTGAGAAATTATGAGGTCAAAGGTAACAGAGAGAGTAGGAGAGAATACGTTCAAAATGCTATCTACAATAAAAAGAAAGATGTGAAATCTATGTGTAAGACTGTTAATAACTAATTGGGGAGAGCTAACTGTTCTGTGCCGTCAAGCGTTGAAAGTATTGGACGAATCTATACAAAGCCTATTGATATTGCCAATATTTTTGAAGGCTTTTGAATGAAAAATTCAAAAATTAGAACGCCGAGTTTTCCGAACCGATCGACACAGACTATATAGTAGAAGTTATTAACAAGGTTATGGATGGTATAAACTGTCGATTGGAATTTACTTCCCCAAGCTTATTGGAGGTGAAAAATTCGATAATGAATCTTCCAAGTAGTAAAGCACTCGGAGTTGATCTTATTGGCAACTACTTGCTAAGAACTGCTTCTGATATTGCGGCAGAACCAATTAAAGACATCTTTAGCTGTTCCTACGCCATATCCATTTTCCCAGATCAGTGGAAAGTAGGGAAATTACATCCAATTCTCAAAGACAAGAATTGACTTTTAGAAGATATAAACAGCCGTCCTATCAGTTTACTGAATGTTTTAAGCAAAATTCATAAAAATTTTCGTGTCGCCAAATGCGTAGTTATTTTTCTGATCAGAGTATTACCTTAATGAATCAACATTCTTAAAGAAATCACCACAGTACAGAAAGTTGATCGTCCAGGTTAGTGTAGTCTTGAGAAAGACTGTTGGTTGAAGTGACTGACGTTTCGACAGTCTAACCGCTGCTAAGGCTGTCGAAACGTCAGTCACTTCAACCAACAGTCTTTCTCAAGACTACACTAACCTGGACGATCAACTTCCTCAAACATGTTACGATTCTCCCAGGTTCAAACCATTTACTTTACAGTACAGAAACTACACTTGTTCATTTCACTGAAAGTTGCATGGAAAGTATGGAGTATGCCAAAGTTACTGTTACTGTTCTTTTGGATTTTAGCGTTGGTTTTGATCTGGGTGACCATAATCTATTATTTATGAAATTAAAATGTTATAAATTCTCGGATAGTGCACTGGGTAGAATCAAGTCGTATCTAACTGGCTGAACGTCAATGGTGTACATTAATGGCGCCTATTCTCAGACGATGGAAAGTGAATGTGGGGTACCTTAGGGAAGCTGTTTCGGTTCTTTGTTATATATCCCGGTTTTGAATGACTTGCCAACAGTATCATTTGCAGCTGACACACTATACGCTGATGATAATACTCTATTTTTGCTGCAGAGAGTACTCACTTCGTATCGGATGACCTTCAAAGGGATTAATTAAATGTTCAGGAGTGGGTCTCAAAAAATCATCTGGTTCTTAATGCTGACAAGAAGAGAAGTATTTTAATTGGAAGCCGTATCAAGGTAAAATCAGCAGTCTTTGGATTTTGAATATTAGGCAATAGTGTTGATCAACACTTAGACGTTAAGCTTTCTAGGGATACAACTTGATCGGCGTTTATGTTGGAAACAACGCTGTGACAATCTTCTAAAGGATTGTCCCAAGGCACTTGTTCTAATGTTTAGATTTAGATGGCGCTTACCGATGAGGTCTGTAAATTAGTGGTTGAAGTACTTATACTGTCAAAGCTGGATTATTGTTGCATTGCCTGGAGGTCCGCACTTAATCAAGATTCTTCGGATCAATTGCAAAAACGTCAGAACAAGGCTGCCAAGTTAATCTTAAGTTGTAATATTGATGAAGTATTATGGAGAACGTCGCATGTGAAATTAGGTTGGCTTACTGTGAGACAAAGAATTTATATTAAAACTTTAATGATGTTACAAAAAGTTTTATATAGAAGCGAACCGATTAATATTTATAAGCATCTTCTCCCTTTCCAAATCTCTCATGGATACGATACGAGATTTTTATCTGGGTGTAAATGAGATAATTTACTTTGAAAGAAGCCGTTTTTTTAAGAAGAAAACATTTTTAGCTCGATCGCTTAGAACAAGAGCAATCGAATGTAGGTTCAAGTCTGCTCTACTCAAACACCTCGATTGGTTTATTTAATATTCTTAACCAATTTGTTTTAGTTTATTTATTGTATAAATATTATATGTCTTTATTATATACTGTTTGAATAATTGTAATTTCAACTATAGAATTTATAACTTCTTATCTTTGTTATATATTTAAATTAGACCTCGTCTAAACTAGATTTTAGCTAACTGAGGATCTTCATTGAATCCAAAAAAAAAAAAAAAATATAGACACTGGTATGCACCTACAAACGAGTAAATAAGAATTGTCAAAGATATTTATCGGAAGAAACCACAGTTGTCATACACATGAGCTAGGAAAGCTAGGAAAGAACTTTTCACTGGAAAGTTGGTGGAGTCTATTTTCTCCTGTTTGTGTGCCATTTGGGCGTCTTTTGTTCAACAAAAATATCTACGTTTCTCGATCCCAGCAAAGTTTCTCCGCTTATAAACAATAACCAGTTTAAACTACAAGATAACATTTTATTCATTTATACCACACGAGCCGGAGACGTACCAACGAACATCGATGCATCAAAGCAATTCCAGTGTCGTCCCAATTGTTATGTCACTACGCTTCCATTTGACTAAAGGATTTCTCTGCATTCATCTCAAGTAGGCTGATCATGGTCTCTCTTGTTGTAATATTCCTTTAAGAATTGGTCACAAAAACACCTCTTGTCTTCAATGTAGATTTATGGTCACCACAGTGGCACATGTCTTTAATCTACTTGCACTCGTATATGTAACGTCCCTTAAAGTTATAATTTTTAGACTGGTTTTCTTTCTTGACAATCATTTCCAATGGTGTACTTCGCACTTCTTTCCAACAGCATTACCTTCAAATATTGAATAATAAAGTTATCAAAAAAGGCTTATAACAGGCTTTAACATTATTAATCTACATTTAAGAACCTCTCCAGACAATGATAACAAATTTCTCAGAAGAATAGCGCAAGTTAGTCATGGATAAAATATAAAGGGAGAACAAAAATCATCTAAATTGTCCTTCTGCCACCTTATTTCAGTATGAAAGCAATGGTTTAAAATAACTTTGGAAATATCGTTTGTTTTCTACGTAGTCATTAATCCCTAATAGTCAAAAATCACAAGAGACATTTCAGGCCAATGATTAACGACTGTTTGTCCCTTTGATGTTTCTGAAATTTTTGGAGTCTAATTCTCACTATTTTCATAAATATTCCAACGGATCTCAACCAACAAACTTCCATGTTGGTAGATATGTAATTGAGAGTACTTAACATACTTCTTCGTTACTGCATGGTACCTATGTCTGTTCTCATAATACCTTCTCCACAAGCCATAACGACCATAATATACTATAATAGTTTCTTTTTCCCATTCTTCTGTTCATATTCATTTCTTGCTGGCTTGAGTAAGGTCATTAATCAAAACATACTTGTTGTAAAAAACACTTAGAAATTCAAAATAAAATAAAAAGAAATTATGTTATAACTTTATTTCATGTTTATTTTGCTGATTTATTTAGACAGATATTTATAAACAATCTTTCTGTTACAGTTCCTCACTGTACTTAAAACGCGGTAATGAGGAGGTTTTGGCCACCGGCCTATAGCCTTAGTGTAGGCAAAGATAAATTGAAAAAACTATATGAAAATACACGAGGTAATCTTGCACTGCAAAAACAGGTTACAAATGGATGTGACGGTTTCTGTATTAACGTGTCAGAGTGAAGAAATTGTAATTGTGCACTGCCTTATTGTTCCTTTACAACAATACCATATTATTCTGGAAGATGTTTCCCACTGTTTTTCCTTACTTTATAACAATGCGTGCCAAGATTTGAGCGATTTTCTTGTTCGATAAATACCTTAATCAATAACTCGACTTTTTCGAAACCAAGCTATTACGAGTTTTGTTTATATATGTTTTATATTTTTTATTTATGTTTATTGCGAAAAATCGCGTTCTTTGCAATAAATCTTGTAGCTTAAATCTTTTTTGCTCTTTGAAGTGTGGTCTGATCTTTGTAAATGTTTTTTCCTTTTTCGTCGAGTAACTTTTCAAGAGTAACATTGTGTTTTATGTTGTGATGCGAATGGAAATTTCAATAGTGGTCTGCGTTAATCGGTTTCTATAAACGTTAATACTAATTGTTCCATCTGCTCTTCAAACTCAAGTGTTGAGGCAAGAGATTCTTCGGTTTCTTTATGTTGAACGGTGAATGACATGTTTAAGGAAATGGAGTTGAGAGTTTGGTTGAATGTGATGAGTGCATTTCTTTTAGTAATGGAAGAACTGTCGTCAACATAGCGCTTCCTGTACTTTGGTGAGATAATTGCTTTTTCGATGAACTGTCATTTATCAGCTTTTTACATGTAAACATTGTGCAGTGTTCTGTAAGGAAATACAGTTCTCCACTAAAGATAGATAGATAGTTTATTAAAATAATTACATCGCAGCCCTGTAGCTGAATTGCGTAATTAATTGACATTAGGAAAAAAATATAAGACAATAAAATAAGTATAAATAAAGCTACATATACAAATGTTGTGACATATAGGATCTCTAAAGTTTATTGTTGATCAAGCTGCACATCGATGGAATAAAAGTATTTTGGTAACGCTTGGTATTAGTTCGAGGAATATTAAATGTTTTCTTTCTCCTAAGATTGTACTTTGGTTGGTACCTTTGAGGAAGTAATCCGTATAATTTGTGCGATTGATCACACATAATCTTTTTGAAAAGTTTTTCACACAAATCGTGTCTCCGGCTTTGTAGTGTTGGTAGCTTGAAGTTCTTTAGATTTTACTGGTACGACTCTCCTCGAGATAAAATTGACAGCACGCGTTTTTGAACTCGTTCTAGGTCGTCACTTTGGTAACTCGACAGGGAATGGTGGAACACAGGTGCACAATATTCAAGCACAGGTCTAATGCAGGTGCAATAGAACATAATGATATCTTCTATTGGTACACGCGCGCGTTTCAGTTAAACTATAAAGTATAGGCGTTTGTTAGACTTCCTTATGACGTTTTTAATATGATCGTTCCACATTAAAGTGTTGGAAATGGTCACTCCAAGAATCTTGGCATGGTTGACAACGTCAAGTTCCTTTCCTTCCACAGTTATGGGGTCAAAGGAATGTTTTTGTTTCTTGAAATCGATGATCATCTCCTTGCACTTTTCTGTGTTTAGTTGTAACTTGTTTTCATGTGTCCAGTCCTGCACAATAACGGCGTCGCTTTGGATGGTGCTGCAGTTTCCTTTTTTAACAAATGCGGCAACAGTCGTATCGTCGACATATTTCCACTTGCTGGCATTGTGGAATCTTAAGTCATTAATCATTAACAGGAATAACCACGGGCCAAGTTTGGTGCCTTGAGGGACGCCTGAAGGTATACGGCCCCATTCTGAATAACAGTCGTTTGCAAGTTTCACACGTTGTTTTTGGTCCATCAAAAAGTCGCATACCCAGCGTACAATCCCAGGCGGAATCGAGAGGTTACAGATTTTCTGGACCAGAATTCGATGATCAATTAGATCAAAAGCTTTCCTGTAGTCTAACAGCATAATCCTCACCGCAGCACCAGTAGCATCGGTGGCTTCTGACCACCTATGTACCATTGAAATAAGGGCTTGTGTGGTTGAGGACTTCGGGATGGCTCCAAACTGATCTGGGTCAATGATCGAGAGAATGGCTGGGGCGATATGCGTTATGACAACGAAGTCTTCAGCAACCTTCGATAAAGCTGGAGTAAGTGATATTGGTCTAAGATGCTTACTAGCGTTTGTCACAGGTTTAATTTTAATTAAGGGAGTGATATCTGCCAATTTCCAAGATGACGGGAATTTTTGTTCTGCAAAAGTGCTGTTAAGCACAGAGCAGACAGGCTGTGCAAGGACTTCTGCATACTCGTTAAGAAACCAGTTTGATATACCATCAGGACCGGATGCTTTCCGGGGATTGAGTCTTTTCAAAGCTGAATAAGTGTCGGCCTCAGATAGTACAGGTGCCACAAACTCTTCATCGTAAGGAGGAAGAAAGTCTAAAGGTTGGTAGGCCTTCATGGGTTCCAAAAAGGCGTTATTAATTAAATTTGCAATTGCATGAGGGTCGAGGTCGTCAAATTGGTCAAAGTGGAGTTGGGAACGGAGGTCCTCAGAACCACCAGCTGGGGTCATACCTGCAATCTTTTTAACATCACTCCACCACTGGCTTGGTTTGGTCTCCTTTAGATGTTGGACTTTTGATGAAAAAAATCTGGCACGACAAGACTTCCTTTCGCGATTTACACGATTTCGATACAAATGGAAAAGTTCTTTGTCACCACTTCTGAACGCTTTTTGACGAAGTTTAATAAGCTTTTTTAAATCAGATGTAAACCATGGTGGATCGTTCACGTGTAATTTCGATGGTTTGAGTGGCATAATATTGTCGAGGCCAATTCGTACTAGGTCCACAAATGCATGTAACCTTTCTTCGCAATTGGTAAAAGAGTCCAGAATGGACCAGTCACAAAAGCCTAGATATCTACCAAGTTCATTTTTCCTGCTGCGGCGAGTGTCCCTTTTACGCACCGTTCGGCGACTGGAGGCTTGCGGTAGTCTCTTTTTGGGATGGAGCATGATTACATTGTGATCTGATAATCCGAATGGAGGATGACTTTCAACAGAGTCTTTATCATACAGCTGAGGAAGATTGGTCAATATCAAGTAATAATAATATAAAAATAACAATATCACTAAGCCCTTTGGCTGTTTCAGCATTTCAACTCAGTTACATTTCTAAGCGATTTACTGCCGAACACATTATATGTCGCGTGGTCAGACATACACATAAAATTACGGGAGCGAGGTTGTTTTGGACTGCAAAATTGTTGTAAAACTGTTTACGTGTAACACATCTCTTTAATTTTATACTTGAGCAAAAGAAAAATTGCCTATAAACGGTACTTACTGAGCTACCCATAGCACAAACTTGTATCTGCTTGTAAGTAGTATCGTTTTTGACTTCTTTCTTGCAATTATTCCGTCTACAATGACACTGCCTCCAAGCAAATACACGATTATACGAAAGAAAGCTCATTGTGTGCCATTGCAGAGAACCATTACATGGAAGAAACTGAAACACAAGTCATCCGAAAAGAAATAATCTCACCAAAGTACTGCAAGTGCTACGTCGACAGCTGTGTTTTACATCATGAAGAACAATACAGTCACTATATTCAACCATACTCTCAGCTGTAACGATCCCGACAATTTATTCACCTTTTAACACGAAAGCAACCGACAAATGTCCTTCTGTTATACTGCTGTTTGGAGAGGTAATGGATCTATCACTACCGACATAACCGACGCACATGCGGTGCAAATTCAAAATTCACATTTCTTAAAAAAAGTTTTAAATTTATAATGTAGGTAGAATAAATATAATTGTAGATTAACTTTAGATCACTTGGCAAGGAACTAAACAGTAAAGCACCACTATAAGAAAGTTTACATTTAGCTGATTCAGAGCCAACAGAAGGCAACGAAAGATTAATCAATGATGAACGTGTATATTTGTTGTCCGCCTCATGGACAAATGTAAATAGTTTGCGAACTTCATTGCAGTTGAAGAACGCAAAAACATTAAATATAATTTGATTTTTCCTAATTTCAATCAAGTGGCGAATTGGGATCCATTCAAGATTACGGAAAAACACAATACATGGTGTTGTAATTTATTCGTCTAAAGTTAATCTAGCAGATCGCTTTTGAAGTTTGAGCAGTTAATCAAGTAATTCATCGAGTCCATTACCCCATAATGTTCTACATTACAATAGATGAGGATATATTACAGCATAATAGAGAATAATTCTAGTATCGAAAGCCTCACGAATTCTGTGTTATAGAGGAAAGTAAAAAAAGGAAAGTGAGAAGAAGAAAAAGAAAAGAGGAAATTGATAGGGCGAGAACTAGCTAAAATCATCAATATAATAAACAAGTAATATCGACCGAAGATTTCGATCGAAGAAAGATCAAAATACCGTGAAAAGATCTAAAGAGAAACTATACTCACATGAACTTGACAACCTAAAGAAAAGCTTACAATTGTATCAGCAATAAAAGAGAAACAACGTACGCCATCAACGAGTAACATGGCAAATGTTGAAAATGACACACAGAACATGTCATAGTACGAACAGTCAACTATATGAAACGACGCATTGCTATCAAGGAAAAGTTATGACTTTGTTCTGAAAGTCGCCTTCTACTTCTTGAGGCAAAGAAAATGCTGTTGGAAATTGGGCGTCTTTCTTAATAATTACGTTTTGTTAAATAAATTAAGGGTGGGGGCTAATCAAATTTAAGGAAAATGTGTTACGTAAAACGGACATATCAGATGGGATATAAACCTGAAAGCTGAGAGCACCGAGAACACGTGTGTGATTCGACTTCGATTTATGCGTTGATTTATACAAGTAATAAATGTTTCACAAAAGGTTTAGCGTGTGAGTGTGGATTGGCAAGCTAATTTTCCACAATGCAATGCTTCACACGCTGCTTCATCGCCTAAATTTTTCTACTTTCCGTGGATTGAGGTTTGGTTTTCTTTTGCTAAGGCAAAACAGTTGGCACATCGTTCAGACTCTTCCTTATATTGGCATCAAAGTCAGAACTACATATCAAGAACTACATATCCATGTACCGGCATGTACCCTGCCGTATCGACGTGGTTGAAACAAAATTCTTATTAGTTTCTTAGTTTTTCAATCCTGGGCCTTTCCTTTAACGGTTTTTAAACTGATTTTAACTGCGCAATTTGCGATCATATTGGTTTTACGATTCAAAACCCATGCTTTTATATATTGTATTGCTAAATACATAAACCATAGCAATGCCATGCGCTTGATGTTTTGTATACCTTTACTTAATTAAACAATCGGTTAAGCGTTACGGCACCCAGCTTGCGAGGTGATACTTCTCCGTGAAGACACTACAACAAGAATTTCCATCGCCTAAGTTAACACCACCCCAAGAATAGCAAACAGTTGTTATACAGAAGAATCTTCGCAAAGAATCCCATTAGAGGTATATTCGTGAATCGGGCAGGACTTTTAAAAGTAGAAAAAAACTATGTTACATGTTAAAATTCACGTAAAAATCATTACAATCATGGGAAATGGAGCTAACAAATGGAGTCAGCAACAACTCAAAACTCCTTCCAGGTCAATAGGCTGTCATTTTTAAGTAACAAAGTCGTACCCACAAATTTTTGAACTCTTATCAGTTCAAGTGCACAATCAAGTCCACTTAAGATTTGTTTCTTAAATATAATATCTACTCGTATGTTGATACAGCTTCTTTTCCCTTACCCTGAAGCCGATGAAGGACTACACTGACGGTTGGAACTTCGTTTTAATACAACTTTGATCAGAGAACGTGTTCGCTTAATTTTTGCGTCTGCTGACCTTCGTATAGAAAGTCAAAGTGACACTATGAAGGCGACTTGGTGTGGGTGACTGGCTGGTTGGGTGGTTGGGTTTTTAGCAATCACGTGGTCACCGAATAAGTTACGGGTACAAGTGAAGAAGTTACGGAACGTAAAGGAAAGGCCGCGAATTTCGAGTGGGATGTGTAATCGTACGTTTATCGTCGAAGAGAGGAGGACGTTTTGTAAACTTGTTTGACACAAGGTAAGTCTTAGCTGTAGTGCAGACGTCGAAGTTTCGTCACATTTGATTAGAAGCATGAAATACGACACCAAACAGCGTTGTTGTTGATTATCTCACCAAACGGAAAGAGGTCATGAAGACCAAAGTTTTTAAAATAAGAAGAGAAATGCGGCGTAGATTTTTTATTATTATTAATAACATATTTTTACAGGATATCCATTTCAGTTATAAAAACTGCTACCAATATGGGTCCTGTATATAACTATAGATACCTAAATAACTAAAAATAAACAAAAGTATATATAAAGTACGAAATAAAAATTCAAATAAACTGAAACAACTAAAAATAATCTACAAATTCAAAATTGTGGCTATTGATTTTCCGGTGGGAAAAGGTAGACGTAATATAAAGATGAGTGCCCAGCTCAGGATATTTATATGGAGAACCATAACGGGAGACAAAACACAAAGTATTTAAAACAACTTTACTAACGTTTCGTTGCGTACGTCCAACATCTTCAGGGGGACTATTTACAAGTGCGACAAAAACTTATATATCTATTTACACGTGATGATAGGTAACATGAGAGCTAACAAATAGGATTAAAGAGGTAGATGAACAATCTTTAAGCTCGATACTCAGAAAATGATATCTGAGCCCCAGACGGGGATCGAACCCTCAACCTTCTGATAACCGGTTAGACGCTGTAACCATTGAGCAACCGAGACTCAGATGGCAAGCTAAGTTGCAAATTCGATATATATGTGCGACCTAAGCGGAAGCCATCTGAGTCTCGGTAACTCAATGGTTAGAGCGTCTAACCGGTCATCAGAAGGTTGCGGGTTCGATCCCCGTCTGGGGCTCAGATATCATTTTCTGAGTATCGAGCTTGAAGATCGTTCATCTACCTCAATATATCCAAGCTCTCATGTTTCTCAAACATCAAATAGGATTAAAATAACAAGATGTAAGGTGACAAGAAAGTAGAGATAAAATAAAATGAAATGAAAGGCACAATGAAAAGGGGGCCGTGTGAAACTAAAATAAAGAAAGATGTACGAATGAGATGTTTTCGTTGAGAGAGGAAGAGATGTTTTCGACAAGAAGAAACGATAGTGAAATCCTCAACCAGATATGGTGAAGAGATTGATGTGAGTGGGCAAGAACGCTTGAAACGGAATTCGTTACAAGTTTCTTTCCCATCAAAGGCGAAACACCCATACTCTCTGAGATTCGCGTATATGACTTCTTTTCGAAGTGATATTGAAGGTTCCGTTCTACTCCAACATCAGGATGATCTCCATGAACTTGTGAATAACTATGATGAAGTTTTAGGATCAGTATTGGACAAGCACGCTTCTGTGAAAGAACGAATTGTCACTGTCCGTCCATCCGCGCCCTGGTATACAGCTGAAGTTACTGCTGAGAAGCAGAAACGAAGACAACTTGAACGTAAATGGCAAGCATCGAGACTCCCTGCTGACCGCAGGCAATATGTACACCAATGTAATGTTGTGATCAATCTGATCAAGTCTCTCAAGTCAGAGTACTATTCGTCTATTATTAAAGAAAATTCTGATAATCAAAAAGTTTTGTTTAAAACTGTTCAAAAGCTACTTCAAAAGCCGACTGTTAACTACTATCCACCTTTCGAAAACGATCGAATGCTAGCTGATGAATTAGCTACCTTTTTTACTACTAAGATTGATACTTTACAAAATGATCTCTTTGTTAAAAAGAAGGCTCTCATTGATTCGGCCGAATGTGTTACTGATGAGGTATTCACTATGTCTTTGACTAAATTTTCAACTTTTACTGAGATGAAACTTGATGACATCAGGGAATTAGCTGCAACACTGCTCTCGAAGTCCTGTGTCTTGGATCCATTACCATCTTCTATCATCAAGCAGTGTACAGACTTATTGCTGCCTACTATTACTAACATCGTCAACCTCTCTTTTCGTGAAGGCTGCATGCCTACGTGTTTGAAATCTGCAGTATTGTCACCTCTGCTCAAGAAACCTGATGCGGATTTTTTGCAATTCAAGAATTTTAGACCCATCTCGAATTTGAAAGCGCTATCGAAGATTATTGAGAAAAGTGTTGCTCTCCAGTTAAACAATTATCTGATGAGCAATAATCTACATGAGAACTTTCAGTCAGCCTATAAAGCACATCATTCCACTGAAACTGTCATGGTAAAGGTACAAGATTATATCCTGCAAGCAATTTACGGCAATAAAGCCGTTGTACTACTCATGTCAGATTTATCTGCTGCATTTGATACTGTGTCCTATGAAATACTACTGGATAGGCTCTCTCAACATTATGGTATTGCAGGGTCTGTACGAGATTGGTTCGCATCTTATCTGTCATCTCGTACACAATTTGTTCAAATTGAATGTTCAAGATCTTCTTTACGTGAACTTAATTTTGGTGTGCCGCAGGGGTCTGTCCTTGGGCCTCTATTATATGTTTAATATACTTCACCAGTGGCTGATATCATAAAAAGACACAATCTTACGTACCATCTTTATGCTGATGACATTCAGCTCTATGTGTCATTTAAATTAGGAAGTGATGATCTTCTTTCTTCAGCAAAATCTAGCATTGAAATATGTGTGCAGAAAATCAATAATTGGATGATTCTTAATGGTCTTAAGCTAAATGAGGAAAAAACCGAGCTGCTTCTACTTAGTGCACGTTATCGGCCTAGTCCTTCATTGGAATTTGTTCGTGTTGGGGGTGAAATTATTCAACCGTCCTCTTCTGTTCCTAATCTTGGAGTGATACTCGATCCCAGTGTTGATATGGAAGATCACACTAAAAAGATATGCAAGACATGTCATTTCCATCTAACTAATATTAGTAAGATAAGAACGTATTTGGATCGTGAATCTACTGAAGCAATTATTCATGCGTTTGTGACTACCAACTTGGATTACTGTAATGCGATTCTATATGGACTACCTAAAGTTCTCTTAAACCGCCTACAGCCAGTTCAGAATAGAGCAGCGCGTATTGTAACATTTACCAAGAAGTATGAACATATAACACCCAGCTTAATAGACTTACATTGGTTGCCTGTTGAATACCGTATAATTTATAAAATCTTATTATTAGTATATAAGGCTATCAATGGACTTTCACCAACTTATATATCCAATTTGGTTAGTTTTTGTAACAGCTCTTATTCTTTGCGTTCTTGTTCAAATAAGTTACTTCAAGTCCCGAGATCTAAGCTAAAGTCTTATGGTGATTGAAGATTTTCTATTGCAGGACCTAAATTATGGAACAGCATACCCGCATTTTTAAGAAGTGCCGATTCTTTGAATTTTTTCAAAAAACACTTAAAGTCATATTTATTTCATCAAGCTTTTTCTTAATTTGTAAAATAGATTATTATTTAATTCTCATACTTATATATCTGGTTGTTGGATTTTTAGAATTATAGATATAATTATATGCTTGCATAGTTACCTGTTATTTTTGATATCATTATTATTAGTATTATTTTTATTCCTATTGCTGTAATTTATTTTTGTCTTACTACATTTTGTAATATTGTAAAGCGCCTAGAACAGTTATTGATATAGACGCTCTAGAAATAAAGTTTATTATTATTATTATTATTATGACAATGCCGGCGCGTTTGGCTGAAACACAACGCTCTGCTGCATTGATACGAGTATTCATGAATACGCGATCTCATCAATTTGGGAATCCGGTCTTTGAAGGAAAAGAAACCTGACAGTCGTCGGCCTGACTGGAAGATGAAACGTACGGTAATGTGTGGGAAAGCAGAGGAACACAATTTTGCAGTTTCAGTTCGGATTTGTAAAAAGTGTGAACCTGTGAAAGGGAGAGAAAAGTTGAGGACAGTTTTATCAGGCACGTTTGAATTTCGCGTGGGCGGACTGAACAGTTTACCTTTGCACTTAATTCGAAGCTTGAAGTACGACATCAAACAGCGCTGTTGTTGATTATCTCACAAAGCGGAAAGCGGTCATCCAGACCAGAGTTTTTAAAATAGGAAGAAAAACGCAGCTTAGACAGTGGCGGACACTTCAGGAAATATTGTGGGGGGAAGGGGGCGAGTGCCGAAGGCACGGACCTTCTAAGGGGGTCTGGGGGCATGTTCCCCCAGAAAATTAGTAATTTAGAATACATTTTCTTGTTTGTTTTTAAACAATACCAATTTGCTCTGTTATGTTGATTGTTCGTTGTTGTCATTGTGTTTCCTTTTCTTAAAATGAAGACCTCCTTGTGCTTCCATTTTTCGAAATGAAAGCTTCAGCTGAAATTATTGGGGGGGGGGGCGATCGCCCCCCTCACTCCCCCCTAGTGTCCGCCACTGAGCTTAGATGACTTTTAATATTGCGCGATCAAGACGCTAGTGGAATCGGTTGATTCGTTATCTTCGTCTGATTTAACAGCTCTTGCCCGGGTCTAATATACCAATCCCTGCTACAGGAGACTCTTTTATTATCCTCGCAGCCACGTGTATTGTCAGTTTTTTCTGCCTCAGATCAATCGGGACCACTCTACATTGATAGAGCACTTTTCTCGTTTCCACAACTTAGACAAGTGCTAGATTCTCGTTACTTGTGTATATCAACGGAGCCATTGTGTTTGCGCTAATCACACTTGCAAGACGCCATTTGCAGGAAGCGCCACCGGCATTTAATTACTTAAACTGTTACCCTGCCAAAAGAATTATTTTTATTCAGTTGATTGTGACCCATTCTGGTATCCATATTTCTTAATATTGTTTATTTCATCAACAACTCAGTCAGTGGACACATGCACACACCGTGTGCCTATTTTTAAGTATGTTTAAACCTGACCGTGATTCTTATATACAGTAGCTGCTCAATGTTTAGTTTTCTTGGATATGCTTGCTTTCCAAGTTAATTCTTAAAATTATTTTTTGGCTCGGCGCATGAGCCTCTGGTGGGTTATAATTGTTGTTATGTGTAGAATAACAGGGTTCCAATTCACATGTCCATGTTCTCGGCTTCTTACTCTTGCTGTATATGACAACGAAGTATCTTTAACTTTTTGACACCTTCCATTTCTTGAACATGTTAGTTCTCCATGTATTTTAATAACTGATCTCAAGCTTTCCGCTCAGATATTATGGATGGGAGGATCATCCTCAGCTATAAGGTTACAGTGCATCGTATATGGCTGTGGAAAAAACTTCCCGAGATGGGTGATACAAACTTATTAGTCTTCGCTCTAAAGTACGTTGATACCATGGTGGGCTGTAATTAAGGAGATATACACAGTTACCAAGGTTTAGGCACTGTTCGACCGTGTATTTCTTAAAAGAACTATATGTAACTTAAAAAGAAGTAAAATCAAGCTTAAATCCTTCCTGCCACGAGGTTTCTCTTCGGCGCTTAAGATCGCTGGGACCTAGCAAGAATAAAATAACTTCCTATGAACAGTAGAGTAACACAAGAGCTATCTGGACAGAGAGGAGACGATGTACGTTGAAACACAGTACGCTAGGAAATTTAATTATAAATTTTTATGACATATTTCTGGCATTTGGGTACCAGACCTCACGTCAACAGGAAATACGTCGCGTTATGTTACTATCAGGTTATCGTGCAGGATGTTACACTGCAACGTATGTAAATTATAATGTACAAGACGTTACTTTGCAAAACGTATTTGGTATGGCAACTTAGATAGTAAGACTCTATATTACGATCCAAGGCCTTACAGTGCATTATCTTCTACGACGATGCTTTACGTTGTACGATTTTACAATATATACATTACTTTGGCTCATGCTTTATTTGATACAATGAACAGATATCAATGATTATTTATTCGTCATTACCGAGACCTACTAAACCCCACACGCGTAATTGGCGTCATTACAACAGTGAACGAGTTACAGCTCTCGGCGCGATATCACACACCAATTAACGTGCTTTTGTTGTGCACGTTATAGAATATTTCAGATGATTGTTCTCATATTTTTCATGTCCTCGAAATCCTCCGCAAAGTCATTCAAATATTTATTATTCGATTGTTTATCGAGTAAATTACAAAGACTTGATTTCTCCGTTCTCTGTACAGTTACAGATGCACGAAAGGCATCACAACATCGTGAGAACATTAGTAATTCACTCACCTATATCTGCTGGGCGATTTCTTGTTCTTGTTTCGTTGTGACGTCTCCTGTACCTTCAAAACTAAACATAAAACTGGAGAATAAAATGCATTTCTTAAATGTTGTAAGATACAGTACTATATTGTACGAAAGCCTATTATTTTGTAAGATGCTACATTACGTTCAAAAACACGCGGCATTACGGCGTAAAATATTAAGGTACATTACGAAATGTAGCATTACGTTACATGATGTTAAGCTACATAACAAGGCAGTACAGTACGTTGCAATGCTTTACGCAACGAGAAAAAACTTCTCACTGCCTTGAACGACAGTAAGTTACGCAGTAGAAGGTCAAGTTTTAGAGAATCTGACTTCATGCAACTGAAGTCAAAGACGCGATGTTGCTTTGTTAGACGCCGCGTTACATTGCATCAGGTTACGATACGTTCTAAGACAATACGTTAAACTAAGCAATGTAACTGCATTGTATAGAGTAATGCTATAACTCACACAAGTTTATTGCGCTATGACACATTACTTTCAAGCTTATATGCTGCATGACGCTAAGATATGTTTTGAGACATTACGTCAAATTTATAGATGCTGCAGGTGTCGTGAAAATGAGAGATGAAGTTTCCTCACAAGATCTTGGGGAGAGTGTATAAGCACACGCTTTTCACACACATTATTTGCTCATAATCCATGACCAGCCGACAATTTAAAGAAACACAAACCGAAGACGAACACTTTAAAATCCAACGTTCGGATTATAAACAAAAAGATAAAGTTTAATGGTAATATTTCGTCTTTATTTTAAAGACATCGTCAGACCGATCGGCTTACATACAATTTGCTAATTGTAAGTAAGCCCAAAGCTCTTCAGCACGAATGGGTCATGGAACTGACAGGTCCTGATAACAAAAATATTTTGCGTCATGCATAAGATGTGTAGTTTCATATACAAACTTTCTCAATCGCAGTGCTTTTTCTATAAGTTCACAACGTCAACTATCTGATTAACATATCAAACAGACTTGAATCGATTGCTTCATGAGCAATGAAGCAAATGCGTCCTACTTTAAAAACTTAATGAACAACTCACCTTTTACGTATTCCTCTATTATTATGGCTCTGATGCCTTTAAAGAGACGTTAGCAGTATGATGAACGAAAGATCAGAAATTGGACTAATGACGGCTAGTTCGCTAATAGGGCATCTTGCTCGTTCGATCTATCCATGCATAAACATCTCAATCTCAAGTTTCCAAGCACGGTGGCAGAAGGTTCTTTAGGACAATTTGGGGTCGAGTGTGACCTATACGTTGGAAATAAAAAGACAGACTTAAAGTATACTGCAATATTAGATAAATAGACCTGAGAACGAGGAAGAATCATAGTTTAGCTAAAAATATAATAGCCCAGCAAACAAGTTTAAATAAAGCCATAATGGAACCATATCTTTAAAAGGATTTTATTGACTAACGTTTCGTGACTTAACCAGTAACATCATCAGAGGAATTATTTACAGGAGTTGAGACGCTTAAATAGCTAACTGTTACAAAAATAGTGATGAAAGAATGTCACAAAGGATTAGCGGAACGATTAGCAAAAACAATTAGCGGAAGGAGTGCGAATAATCAAGTGGTGAAGAATTAGACGTGTGAAGAATTTAATTAGAATGGAAAAAAACAAAAAAATTAAAAAAAAAAAAAAATATGTCAAGAAATTACGTTAAAAAAGTGCTAAGGGAAAGGATCTAATATTAGCGTTATAAGACGGTTGCATTCTAGAAATTAACAGACTTTCTCGCAGAAGAACGTCAAACTGAGTTGAGCCAGAGGATAAGATTTCGAAATCATCAAATGAGATTTCATGGTCAGTTTTCACCTTGTGTGAAAGGACACTAGATAGTGTAGTGTGTGAGAGCGGTTTTCCAGTGTAGGCTGAAATACCTATGTGATCGGAGATCCTAGTGTGTAATAAACGGCATGTTTCCCTATATACGACGCCTGGCAGCGTCGGCACATGAATTTGTAAACTACATGGGATCTGATACGTGGGAGAGGATGAATCATATATTGCAGCAAGGTTTTTACGTTACAGACTTTCTTATTTGCACATCTTTCAAAACGGGATGACTCATAAACGGAATGAGACAAGTGTGGACAAAATTTTCCGTCATTCAACAGTTCTTTCAAAGAAGGCTAAGTAAATTTTCCTCTCGTTTACCGTTCACGAATAAATGACTCTAAAGTCAATATTCGTACATAAGTTTGACGTCTATCTTTTTTTCTTTTTCCTTTTCTATTTTTGAGTGAACTGTGAGTGAGTATTTGCAATAGTGAAAGACTCAATGTTGCCATTTAGTCGTATGAAGCAGCCAGTTTGAAATAATAAATGGTTCTTGGTGGTAAATCTTAAATATGTAATCGAATATTGAAGTATAATTCCAATTGCGACGTACGTAGTGGTGTCGTGAGAAGAGAATTCCAAAGGCATGGAATTTGCACACTAATATGTTGTCGATACAACATTTAAAGAAAGCCAAACATCTTACGAAAACAGGCTCTTCGCGATTATTATGTAAGTTAGCTACTAGCAAGGCCGAAAGTAAAAATGATAAATCGAAAGTGAAAGCAATTCTCCAGCATGTTAACGTAGACGGCAAGAGGTGCTGGTAAGTCTTCATAAATCAAGAACTAGCTGCGACAAAGGGAAAGATTTTAGAGCAGCTAAGTACTACAGCACGGAGTTTTATAGGCAATAGAATATTATGAGAACGGTCATCTCCGGAAACATGTCGTTATCGTACGGTTAAGAATTGCGGAAGTGAAATGTCATTTCGTATCATTTGTGGACTACTAGTGAAACACTTTTGCCACATTTTGCTCCACAATAAAACAAAATGAACGTTTCCAATTTAAACTGCGAAAAGCAAAATTTGTTCTCAAAATTTTGCACACGCGCGACTCCCATGTAATCCCAGATTGCTCTGCTTCAGTCCTCAAGTGTTTAGTGGATTCTGCGATTAATTTTCTTGGTGGTGGAATAGCAGACCTAGTGGTTTGTCAGAGTGTATTTTGGTTTCAGACTTCTCTCTCAAAACATCTTGAATCTGGCCTTTAGTTCGGATTTTCAGGTGCAGACGAACGCAGAGCAGAATATAACCTCATTATATTGCATGGCTTGCGGTAAACATTACTTGTGAGTATCAACGTTCTTCTGTTAGGCCATTGATACTGAAAATCCATTAAATAACGAACTGTATCTATGTTTGAATTAAGTGAAAACTGTAATCAAATAAAAAGTCACTTTGAGACGAAATCCATAAAATGGCAACAAAAACACAAAGTAAACCAGCTATTCAGGTAATATTTGCAAGAAAGTACTGCAATAATTGAAACGGAATTTTATGCAGTGTAAAATTGACCTACAGATTTACGCCTCGTAAGGTAGGGTGAGAAACATTTACGAAAAAGGACTGTCATACGGTATACACAGACCTGCCTGCTCTAATGGTTCTATGTTAGCCGCTACACGTGGTAAGAAAATGTTCTTAAAGTTGCTAATATAAATACTTTGGAATATTAAAATACTGTAAAACAAAAACCGAAAGAAAACATCATTAAAACTCATTAGCATTAATAGGATCACTCCTGACATGACAGTCGCTTATATTTAATGTCTGTTTTTAACCTATTATGGAGTTGCATCAAGACTTGACCTGAAAGAATATTATAAAATATTATTGAAAGTGGTCTTTTAAGTTTTTATTCTAAAGAAACAGCAATGTGGCCAATCGCCTGGTTTTGATATCAGTTTTCTATCATTTAATTTTAAAAATTCTAAGATTTAGTGTTTGGCAAACTTGGCAGGTATGCATACGACCGAAGTTTTTGGCAAATTTTTCTCACCAATTCAGTTTATTTTGTAATTATAGCACTTTCGACTTAATGTACTACGCTTTAAATTAACAACTGAAAATAGTAAAATAAATACAATAAGTTCTGGCACAAGATAAACAAGTTAAAGTGTTGTCATTGCTTACAGAAATTTTATTGCAAAATTACTGGTTTTCCTGTAAGGAAATTTGTCCCGAAGCAATAAAAAAGAATTGATCATGTGACAGAAGTTGACAAGAGAAATGTACTAAAGCACAGTGTGGAGTGAATCACTACAGTAATGGGCGAAAAACAATCTTTATTACTAGGAAAGCATATCTTCTGGTAATAATCGTCTAAAATTGCAAACAACATTGACCAGATTTGTTTCAGTATCTCCAATCAAAAAGTACACGCTGCCATTTAACGCAATGTTATCTGTTGTGCTTGGACAGAGACCTTTTACCGATTTTCTGTTTCTGATAAAGGTGTAAAGACGAACTGGAGTACAATTCATTCTAGGCAAAGTAGATGAATATCTTGTGCTATCATTTTTCACTTCTTTACACAAGCTGATAAGAATGACTTGATGTCGATCTTACAAATTTCAAGTTTTCTTCGGGGTGAGAACAGGACAGAAATACACAAAACGAAGAAAAGACACTAATTTACAGTGCAAAGCTGTCATTTGTAGAAAGCCAGTATAAAACTTCCCCGAATTTAAGAGAATGGTTAATGCCGGAGGAGTCGATGCAAGGTGCACAAAGAAAGCGCTTGATGATTCACTTACACCGAAGATCCCTGGAGAGATACGACTGTCTCTTACTGTCTCTTGCTGTGTGTGTTGATGGTATTGCATGGTGGATATATGGGACGCAGAACTTTTTCTTGGGCGAAGGTGAAACCAGTTAGACCATGATTAGCTACGATCCAATTCCTCAACCAAGGACTGGAACTGATCACTGGTGATAGTTTGCCGTGAAACTCGTCTTTGAAACCCTCAGATGAGATAATAAAGTTCTATTAGTTAATGGGAAATAGTGTTAAGAAAAGGGGTCACGAAATCCGATTAGCCCAGAGCCTGTTATACACATGGGTGTCATTTGTTAACACCATAGAAAACAAGGTCTGGGCACGTCACTATCATAGCATGCGACGGATAATTTGTGAAATAGATTACACTGCTGCTGTTTCATTGAAAATATGGCTGAGGCCGATAACACTACCTGATCTCAAGTCCCAGCTGAAAGGCTACCTCACCGAGTGGGTGACGTATTGTTATCTCAGTACCGGGAAACTGTACGGCAGAGTAGTGCTTCTTACGTTTTACCTACCATGTAATGATCTCTTAATTTCTTTTTCTTGCGTCTTTTTCAGCCTGACAAACCAGAGTCAGTGTATCCTCTTAACTGATGTGCTTGATGCCCTTGCGGGTATATCTGATTGCTGCCTCACCGGAGCATGTGTTACCTTTATCCATTAGACTACATGGTTCAGTTAACAACGCAACAATTACTGATAGAACAAAAAACCTCCTTCCCACAACACAGTTCATGTAAAGGGTAAAACTGACGTAAAAAGAAAAAGCGAAGGTTTATATTTAGGTCAGACGACTATCATATAATACCCGGACAAAATTACAATGCGACACAATGTTACCCTTGAGGATAAAACACAGCAATGAAGACATGATCTCTCTTCTCAATCTTATTCTTGCCAACAGCTGTTTCGCTTATAACGAGGACACTTACAAACAAATTAACGGTTGTACCATGGAAAACTTTGTAAGAGGTGCGGTTGCAAACTTACATGCACACTATGCAGGGTAGAAATTCAGTAATTAACTATTCATCAAGAACAACGCCGTTTATAGTTCCCACGAAACACTCACTTCCATTAATTCTCATATATCCTTTATTACCAAACACGAAAACAACGGCCAAGTGGCCTTCCTTTTCACTTGGACATGTAGACGAAATTGCAATGTTCAGGTTAGCATTTACAGGTAGCCAACACTCATGGAACGATACTTGGATTATCAATCACACCATGACAAATAACACAAGATAAGCACTGCCAAGACGCGAGTTCACAGAGGTTTTTCTCTAACAGCGACAGCCGAACATAGAACACAAGTTAAGCACGTAACGAACGCACTACAATATGATGGTTATCCTAAAATATCATATCCACTCTACAACTAGTAAATCTTAGGAGCTAGTAAAGATGTTTTTTGAAATAGTATAAGACCATTACACTAGCAACGATCTTTTGTCACTTCCAATCCATACGTCAAAGCTATAACCTAAACCCTAACAAGAATCTTAGAAAGTTTCGACATCAGTGTAACCGATAAATACATAAGAAAACTTCAACAAGCATTCCCATTATGCAGATGTAGCGTTCTTGGTGAAAAAGGAAACAACCTAATTTATCAACTTAATACCATGTGTACACTATTCATCAAACTATGTTGGAGAGGTTGGAAGATCGCTCGAAACAAGGAAGAAGGAACACATGCTGAAAGATAAATACCCCACCAAAATTTAAAAATTGCCAACCATGCATGGACTCACATACGTGCCATTGACTTCAAAAATAGACATGAAGTACACGTTTTGATCTTTTTTTATAAAGAACACCTTTATAAGGAACCTGAGGCTGAGATTTCAAGAAAAATTAAGGCACTCTCAAGGAACTACTAAGGCTGAGATCTAGAATCAAGGAATACCAAGGAACTAAGAAACAGTAAAGTCAACTGAATGTTTTTTCCTTTGCCATGACTAAAGATTCAAAAAGAAAAATAAACAGAAGACTTCGTCAGAAGATAACTTTCGTACAAAAGTTTTCCCGTCAAGGCATTCTGTTTATTATCAGTAAGAATAGGACACGTGTTTTGAGAAAATATAGTTGCTTACACTTGTTCTTTTACTGTTGGTTTGTAAAAATTTTTGCTGACCGGGAATTTTTAGCATTTATTATCGAAAAAAACTTTTTCAAAAATAAGGGATAATTTAAGGAACTGTGAGCCTCAAACTCTCCAAAAAAAAGTAAGGAGCCTCAGCCTCAAATCCTGTTATAGGTTCCTTGTATAAAAAAAGGGGGGTATCGACAAAGTAAGCAATCGCATAACAACAATCATCGCCATGATTTATGGAGCGGACAACAACTTGAAGCCACTTCCTTAACTCTATTGGCTTCTCTCACGTAAACAATGCCACCGATAGTAACAAAAATGTTGTCGTAATGTATGCTTGATTTTTGTTATTGTAGCTATATTTTGGCATTATTACATCTACTAAATCGCTCTCGCATGCAATGTATTTCTATATGATCTTTTCATATTTCCCATAGTTTATCGCCCTTTGAAGGCTACTGTTCTGGTAGCTAAAAGGTCAAATGCAAAACATTTGGCCTGAGAATACTTAACAAATATCCTTTATACCGTACGTATTTACTTGACCATGCTTCCTGCACATTATTAAATGACAAGATTGTAGTCGCAGCAATTACAGTATATAGCAGAAGAAGTACAGTTGTTGTGTAAACAATAAAAGTAGTAGTAGTACTAATGGTAGTGCTGGTGGTAGAGGTGGTGATAGTGCTGGTGCTGGGGGTGGTGTTGGTGGTGCTGGTGGTTGTAGAAGTAGTAATAATAATATGCTGGGTGCCTGTAGCAGGCAATGACACCTTCCACTGTCTTTAATTAGGTGGTATACGAGTGGTAATGAAAAAATACAGTAATGATAATGATGATAGTAATGGTAAAGATAGAGCTAATCCTAAAAATAATAATAAAAAAAAAATTTATGCAGGATGCTTTAAGCAGAACTTGAGATCTCCCAGTGTGTCTCAACAAAGTACAGAAGAAAATCAAGCATATTAGGTACATGTAACTTAAAGACCAATACATATATCAATTCTTTAAGCATTTTAAGACAAACGTAACCCTTCAATCATCTGATAGATTCTTCTTAATAAAATGGCCTGGCATAAACAAGAATAAAATTATGAAGGGTCACCTCTCTGAATGAAAAGGCTTAAAAGAATCATGACAGGATTTAACCTTTTGAACGTGAGATGTTTACTGTCTTGTATCTCCATTGACTGTAGTTATCTACTGTTAGTTACCATAGAACATAATACTGAATAGCCAGGTCAGGAGTAAAGGCAAAAGGCCATGATGTAAACTGTACATCACTAAAAGACTACTGAATCTGATTCTGAAATTCTCCTGAACACAGCCCAAGATAATAAGAGCAGCTATGGTATGTTGTACTTTTAACTTATAAATGCAAGAATCAATAGCAGGTTTTATACTAGGCTTTTCAGTTTAATTGAGACTAAATACACATGTAATAGGTACAATGTTGATTCACACTCACTTGGAAGTTAGTTACTCATCCAAAGTCTGGAATTTGCAAATCGTAAAGGTGCTCACGAACCAATATGGGTAGAGAGGTGATGTACCTTCTTGTAGACAAACATGGTTCATGAAAAAAACAGGAATTCCATCTACTGCATTAACTATCTTCTGTAAAAAGAGAGGTTGGAAGAAAGTGACATGAGCTGCACCTTTTAGTTTTTCCACTTAACCTTTTAAGGGGCTAGGGAACCCTTTAGAATTTTACTCTGGCTAATGCCAAATACATTAACAGTATACTAGGAATAGTGCCACAAGTAAAGAACATGCTATATATTATTACTTATATAATTTATAAGATAAATTACATATTACTGTACAGTTGAAAGTTAAAAGGAAAACAAGATAGTGATATTAGGAGAAGCAACTACCCACACAAATGTGTGATTTCACTGCTCACCAGTACATAATTATTGAATGTTTTCATTAGTGCTAATTAATCCAGTTATTTTCTACACTTAATGTGAAAATAAATATCATGGAGCATTGGCTGTAATAGGTGCTTATGCCTGAACAACAACATGTCAACATATTAGGGACCATTTACCCCACTCTGCTGAACAAAATCAACTGGTGTCACCCAGAATAAATTATCATGTGCAATCTTGCCCCTTAATCTTTTGTAGTCTAAGTGATCTCTCCCATTGACAAATAAAATTGTCTGATGTCAGCCAGAGTAAAATGAAAAATTTAATCTATGAGCACAATGTGATTATTGAGGTATTCTTAACCCTTTGCAGTTTGAGACATCTCCCATTAACAACCAAAATCATCAGACGTTAGCCAATGCAAAATCAAAGTTGGGTATGGATAAAAAAGAAATTAGTGGGTTATCCAAGTTAGTAGTTGTCCCATTAATGAGCAGGTACCTGGCTCTGATCAATAAAATCATCTGCCATTAGCAAATAGAATTCTAAGGTCTTGTCCTTAATGAGTTAATCATACATCATGGTCTGTTAATTCCAGCACCAGCCCCTTTCAATTTTATTCTGTCTAAAATCAGGTAAATTTAATATTGTAAAGGGGAGATATGTTGGTCAGCTTGGGGGTTAAAAATTTATCACAAAACCTACTGTACCTTTAATATCTCTCCTTTATGATGAAAATTATCAGACATTAGCCAGAATAAAATTATTTTTGGACAGTTTGGGGATTAATAGATTATGAGGCACCATAACTATTAACTCCTTAATCCTAGCCAAGATGTCTCCTCTAAGTGGCGAGTGATGCGCATTTTGAACTCTGGTTAACAGAGTAATAAATCTTAACAAGATCTTACAGTGTATACTGTGGCAAAATATTTATGATTGCCTATAACACATGAAAGTGTGTCTCCCACATAAGTTGGACACCTCTATATGGCTTTTGGAAAAGCTCAGATCTCCATGAATCTTTTTCCAAGGTTATTGCCTGGCTCCCCGTTAGCGCCAGTTAACTCAACTACAAGCAAATTAGGTTCACAGTTGATAACTGCAGCATAATTACTGGGCAATTACAAACATTAAAATTTTCATAAGCAATGGTCATGTAAATAATTTACTTTCCCCAAGTATTTTATTTTAATCAATCTGCTCATCCACATTAATCATATGAGGATTTTACCGCAACAAATAATGAATTTTTAAGTTTAAACGGAATTGATACGACAAAACTAAATTGTTAATAATTCACTTACTTCTATAATTATAACGAATAAAAGTTACTAATAACCTCATTTTTAAATTAAACTAAAGCAAATTTCGCAAAACTATGACAAAATTGAAGCTAAAAAGACTCCAAAATATGAATGATGAAATATTCTCATGGCTTTATGGAAATTAATGCTTCCCAAGCGGAATCTTCAGATCAATTTCCAGCATTAACATAAATTCCCAGTCTTTCTTTTTAATGTAACACTTTACAATGATTTATTCAGAGCAAAACTTTTTATGTGGAAAGAAATTGACAATTGTCCATGTGGAAACCTGAACTATGTACAGTACCTGCAAGAGTTGTCCGGCGAGAAACCTCCATCTGTGACTCCGTGTCTTCCAAATAAAAATTGTCTTCCATTTGCTCGCTCATAATTCGTTACATGTTGATGATATGCATTCCATTCCTTCGGCGTTGGGAGGCAATGATATGGTGCCCATGTTTTTCCAAAAATTCTGTCAAAATTTTTTTCCTATATGGCTGCAAGATGTCGTATTCAAAATTTCAGTAAGAGCGTGAAATGAGCGTGTTCATTGGCGTGGCGACTGGTCGATGCTGGCAGTGTAATGCCCCTCTAATAATGTTAAATTCTAAATAGTTGCCCAAATGCAAAATTATTATTATGAAATTGATTATTTGACAGCTGACAAAAATACACCGATAAATCTTCGAATGTCCAGTACATTTTGTGAAGTACTTCGTACCAGGTTTGCTTGCCGACCTGACGTCAGATTCAGTCTCTCCATGGGCTTACCTATTTTTCAACTTTAAATGAAAGCTTACTGGAAGTATGGTAATTAAGAGATCCACGCTAGAAAACTATAAAAGATTGGAAAAGCTGGATTTGAAAGACACCCTTCGTTTGCTATCCAGACATGGTATCTATTTCTGAATCTAGCAAACTCATGAGATTAACTCTGTCTACTGTATTTTATCCCCTCGAAATTAATAGCACTACCGTAATTTCTCTATTAAGTCCCCAGGGGGCAATTTTTTTTTCAAAGGTCGTTGAGAGGGGCATTAATCGAGGGAGACTTATTGGAGAAAGGGGGGGGGGGCTTATTTTCAATATATACAAAAATGTCCGTGCGCATGTTTGATTTTCTTTTACCGTATATGCCATTTAAAAGTACTTAACATTTTAAACAAGGTACAGTGACTTTACTTATGTACAAGGTAATAATTAACAAGGTAGCAATTAATATAAAAGTTTCTTGCATTGGCCTCTTTTACTGCTGAATTAAGACCCTACACGATACCGGATAACAGTTTTTTCCCGAGAATAAGTTCGTATCCTAGTAGTACGTTTTGTTATTGTTATAAAAATACGCCTTTATTCAATAATGTCAAGAACCTCGTCATCCTCTTCTGAAGTAAGATGACGGACGTCAAATTTCCTGTGAAATTTGGACATCAAAAGGATCATCTTCTTCATTGTCAAGCTAGGAAGTTTGCAAGTTTTCAAAGTTGTTTCAATATTTCAAACCTTATTCAAATGAAAAGGCATTGGCATCTATTTTAAAGAATGAGCTGGAAAAAATGGCAACAAACTGGAACATCAAAAGCTCACTATCAATGAATTAAAGACCAAGAAAAAATTATCGTATCTTTAAAATAATACGATACTTTCTCGTTTAATAGGGAAGGGAGGCTTAAAATTCTGCTTCCAAAGACGGGCGATTATTACAGCAAGGGGGCTTAAAAGACAGTGTCGGCTTGATCGGAAGTGTGTTTGGTGTCAGAACATAACTTGTGCAACAACAAAAAGAAGTAGGGTGTGGTAAAAGAAGTGAAAGCGAACGGTTTATAGTTGAAATTTGTGTTTAAATAAAATTTTTTAATAGTGCACTAGTGACTCATTCGTGTTGCTTCCAAAAAGGGGAGCTTGTTAGAGCGGGGATCTTAAAAGAGAGAGGTACTTAATAGAGAAATTACGGTATTTGAGAAAAATCAAATAATCAATAACTAATCTTTAAGGTTGAACCGCTTACTCTAAACATTATATGGACTTCTTGAAGGGTGAACAGTGAACCCAATTTCCATAAGTGGAGTACTAACTAGCCAATCAAATGTGAAGCTTAGATGGCCGCCCATGGAAGGCAATTTTGTATGTCAGTTTCAGTAGTTTACTGTGCGATTATGGCGCCCGCGCAGTCGATGTCGCAAGAATCCGCTGGAAGATCTTTCGGCATACCCCCGGAAACCCACAGTCTCTGAAATGTCATTTCCTGCATTTCTGGGCATGATTTACATAATTCTGATGGTAATACAATGTCAAGTAAAAATGCTCAAAATCTGACACATTTTAGGGGTTTGTTTTTCATTTCATAAGATTATCTATATTAATTATTAGATACTTAGTCAATAACCAGATTGGGAGCTTTCTGCCATTGCGATCGAATTTTGAACCATTGATAAAACTCTAGTCTACTATTTACAACAGATTTAATGAAGTGGGATTATTACGTTAATATCGTCAAAACAAGTCACTAACAGCATTTGGAAACGACTTTTTCTAAACGGATTAGGACATATTCGCCTGGACCCAGGAGGACAATCGTTTTAAACATGTCTATTGTACGTCCATTAGTTAATTAATTAAAAAACTTTTATCGGTCTGATTTAGAAAATTTATTTAGAAAAAAAGCCACCACAATAGAAGTGCCGTCCGATGCAGACCGTCCCCCTGCCCCTCCCTTGGTTCGCCACTGGTCAGCTTCAGCCCCCTACGTGGGCTACTACTTCAGTTTTAGTCTCCCACGGAACATTTTACATTTTCCGAAGATTTCTCTTTAAAAATACACACAAAACATGTCTTAATAGGGAAAAAATGAATTTAGGAATTTCAGAGATATTTCGAGAAAGCCAAACCGAACTACAGGTTATATGTTTTTGCGAAAATAAATTACCAAACTGACAAGAAATCGGAAAAAACGGTCTCGAAAAAGTACTGGAGGAAACTGTTAAGTGCACGTCCTTTTTTCCCCGTCAGTTTGCCATCTTTAGACAATTTAGGATAGTTCTTAGGCCACACGAAAATAATGAATCCTTTTAAACACTCAAATATTTAAAATTCCTCCAGTAATATTTCGTCTGTTTCGTCTGTTACTGTTCACGATTGTCCTTACCTAGTCTTAAAAATAAAAAGATGATATACGTTCGTTTGAATGAAGTGAATTAGAACGTAGATATATATTCCGTTTCATTTTAGACAATTGTTCATATTTCCTTGGGGGTTCTATGTTAGGCATGATGACACCTTCCATTCTTCCTTTGTCTTACACTCCATTCCATTGACCTGAAAGCATATTCAAGGCTTACACGGCTCACTACTCGTTCTTCGCGCTCGCAACCCAGTACCGGTGACATTACTTCGAAAGACTAGAGCACTTATCTTACAAGATGACTGATACTGAATACGGAACATCTTCATCCCACGTAGTTTTCTTGTTACTGCTTAATCGTCTTTTCTCCAGGCCGTCGGGAGCTGAACATCCCTAGCATAAGGTGCTACCGTTGTCAGAGAGTTGGTCATTGAGCTATAGTATGTCATTATTCATGGACAAATACGACAGTGGCAAAACACGGCATTAGCTACAACATTGCTGGATTCCCATACAAAGCTGGCCCAGGAGCGGGGTCATTGCCTAACACCAAGCAGTAAGTCGCTGACAGAGGATTTCACGTAATTTCAGAGCTTACAGTGTAGTTTCATGTAATTAAAAGTAATGAATTAGATGAGCTTGAGGTGAACAATCTTATGAGTGTCGTTATCACAGGAAATTTAAAGAGATCTTCGAGACTTTGACAGAGCATTGGTACACAGCCATTATATAATTGGACGTAATCGAGCATGGATACAAGTTACCTTCCATTCTTAGGCTTGACACGGCACATTTTAGCAATAAAAAATTATCCTTAGTTCATGTTCACTTTATTAAGTTTGCCATTCACGAATTCTCCTAAACAGGCCGTGTAGCAGGTTGTTCTAAATTTTACATGATTGTTAATCCCCTGTCCTTATCCGTTCAAGCGCAGGGAAAAGAGATTGATTTGACCTGAGCTATGTCAACCAGTTGTTGGAGAAGAAGCGAGTCGACCGTCAGTTGTTGCAAGATAGAAAAAGGGAAAAAAAAGAAAGAAAAAAATAACATTAATCACCACGGAAACAGTCATTTGCTCATAGAAAGAGTCCCCTTTCTTATGTTTTTTCCAGCCATTAGCTTCAAACAAGTCCTGGGACTCTCCCTCCACAACTCACACCTATATCCCAAGCGTTAACAAGTGTGCTACAACAATCGAGAGCCCATTCCACTGTTGGAGGATACGCGACTGAAACAAGGAAGTTTATTGCGTGTTGTAAACTGGAACGGGTTACTATCTAGTTACCATTTTCCGCAGGCGCCGTAGCATCCAACCTCTTCAACTTGTTGTTCCAACAACTTAAACTTTCATCCGTCCTCGTTATGGCCCATGTACCTTTGAACTGGTTCCAGTCCTTTACTCCCGTCCATTTTCCTAATCCTTTTGTAAACGTATGCTGCAACAACATCATCGAATGCACCAAAAAAATAAACAATAGATCCATCCCAGAAAAAAGACAAAACAGTCCCAACACCATAAAGAAAAGAGTTGACAAGTATGCCACTGAAGGAGCCTCACTAAAGGATTTACCCCTTGCCGTGATATCTAGAGATCTCACGGCAAGGGGTAAATCCTTTAGAGAAATACATCACTAAAGCATAAATTGATCTATACAGCAGTCTACCACTCCAAAGAGCCCTAAATAAGGTAAAATCTCGCGAAACTCTCAGAACCGGGAATCTGTCTTATACAAGATATCGAGGGAAATTCAAACACGCATTGAATAAGCTGGGGCAGGATTCCCCAGCTCATGACCTACACAACCTGCGTTCAGGCGGAATTACAGGAGTTGCTAACAAGTGTAGCAGCAAAACCGTTTCAGTGAGACTTTTAAAATTACATGGACGTTGGAAAACCGATACAGCCAACGATATGTATGTCCAAGAAATTGAACGAAGACGTTTACTAGTATCACAAAACCAAAGGTTATAGAAAATTTACGTACTTATGTAAACAACGTTTCAACGTTAAATATTATGTTTGGTCCGTTAACCAACCTCCCATATTTAGTTGTACTCGGTTGTCCCTGTCTTGTCTTAAAAAAGGTAAACTGACTTACGTTGGTTTCAATGAATTAAAATAGAATGTAACAGATGAAATTTGTAAACAACAAATCAACACTTCAATATTTGTTTGAGTCCAAGAAAACATGATGTAAGACAATAAACTTTGTGCAGTAGTTTTACAGTCTCGTCAACCAGCAAAAGCTCACATCGAATACGTCACAGGTTTATCCTATTGTCTTCTCCGGAAAATATTCAGGAGCTTTACGAGGACGTAGAATAGTTAACAGGCGGTTAAACAGCTGAAAAACCTTACTCTCTAACCTTGCCAAATGTCTCTAAGCTGTACTTACAGTTCAGCGATAAATTTGTGAAGATGATCAACAGACGTTCGCGTACGAGCGTTGAGTTACTTTCTTAAGCCACCACCGCCAACGCCAACTCGCCACGACTTAAAGCTCATATGCCCGGAATATTTGGAGTGCCGTGGTAATACCAGCTGTTTTGTCCTGTGAAAAAGTATTAACCGTAAAGTCATCGGAATGCTGTAAGGGTAAGATGCGATGATATTTTTTAAAATTTACATGCTCTATGAAATAAATGGACATAATTGAAACGGCCTTACCTTGGATATGGCCAAAGTAACGCAAATGTTCTAACTATGTTGTCTTGGTGTACTGGTCCGCAGTGGCGTAACTATAGGGGGGCAGGGGGGGCGGTCGCCCCCCCACACGACACCAGTATGGTCATCTGTCGGAAAATTGTAGTCCTCCGTCGGAAATTTGGGTGTTAGCTGTTGAGATAATTATATCGCGAAATTCCTGTCATGATCTTAATTCTTAATCATGATCTTAATTCGGAAAGACGTAATATAGGACAAATTAAGATGAATTTGTGTATTAGTGTATGTAAGAATGAGTAGATATGATTTATTGTAATGTAGGTTAGTTATTAAATATGGCATTTTTATGTGGCCACGCCCACATGACCACGCCCATTTGTCGGAAAATCTTAAGTCTTGCACCTGCACTAAAAATTCCAAATTACGCCACTGCTGGTCCGTTGTATTTTGTCAATTAAAGTCTGAGGGCACGCGCGTTAAAAGGAGGTGCCTCCACCAAGAACATATGTCTCTTTTATTCGTAACTTAATTGTTTTATCGTTTTTTCTTTAGTCCACTTTTTAATACTAATCATGAAAATGTAAAGACTAACCAAGGGGCAACACTGAAAATAATTATTTAATTTTTACAAGCGCGTTTAAATGAACATTGTAGAAATCCGAACGTAATTGCCTTCGTTACTTTCGGATTCAGCAAGCCTTAGGGGCCGCTACTTTCGGGGGGTCGCTACTTTTGGATAGTTAAAATACGTTAAGAAGAAACAGCTATTGAATTGACTTAGTTATCAAGCGATGAGAGGAATGAAATTTCCAACATTTTTATTGCTAGATCTTATTACACACTGATTGTCAAATTAGATATAAAACTACGAACATTTAGACCATAATAAACAAAGCAAAAACAAAAAAGTCATCTTGAGGCCATGTGTGTATACAGTGTCGTTTTGCTAGCTTTCTATAATGTTTTGCGTCCTCAGACAAGGCCACAGGAGTACAAAAGAATGGCTTTATTATCTGAAACAATATGAAAACGTCACCGTGTGCACGACAGCAGCGATGAGGAGCTTGACATGGTTTTCGGCAGTTATGGTGGCGACGTATAAGAGAGAACATGTAGTAAATATTGGAAAATTACCTCTAAGACCACGTCAGCTTAACGTATAAATCAGGATAACAATCGAGATGTACAAAACCACACTTAAATGGACCTAAAAAGTTTTCCCGGCAGAAAGTCCACCGTGGAAAACTAAAATGGATCGTGCGTTAGCCAGATTAAACTTCTCGTGCCTTGAAACAGTTGGAGTACAGTAGCTGCAACCATTTACCTGTAAAATGTGAACTCTTGACAAGGAAAATCTCATGTCGTTAGCCAGAGTAATATATAATTGAAGACTTACCCTGTCGAGAAGGACTTATTATATTTGTGTTTCTATATGAAACCCAACGGTTTTAACATTAACCAACATGAAAATAGACTTGCTTGCTTGACGTCCTACTTATTAGGCATCCATATAAGTACTTTTCAAAGAGCCTCATTGTATTGATCAGCTCATATCCAGTAAACCTTGGTCAATCGCCTGAAAAAGATGTTTTCCAATAACAATAAAAGGTTATTTAGATGAAATACTTTTTCATGCTATAGTCAAAATAAACTAATCTTTTTTCCGTTTTACCACATTTTCAAGCAATGATAATATCTTCATTTTACAAGTGTCAATTTAGGCAGTTAAATGGCTCACCCATATAACCTGCCCTAAAGCAAAATCTCTTTTTCAAAATTTATCTTAACTATATTTAATTTCTATGTACTGAAACTTTTGGACCAGTACATTGAGCTAGTCATAGCAGTCTTTTACTTCAAGGAAATATTGGCATTTAAGTCCGTTTTCCACAAGGCGAATTTTGCCCCGCCATTCGACTTTTTATTATTTAAATTGAATAGATCCATCATTACTTCCAGCCGAAACCTTACGAGAAAAATGAAAAAGTGGCTACGCGAGAAGAAAGTCCTCTGGTAGAAAACGGCTTTTAAGCTTTGAACATTTAAGTGAAAATAGTCGTCGTTGAATTACGGACGTGAATCCGATGCAAGTCGGCCAGTGTTGTACTCATGATGAACAACGAAGATCGCTGACGGACGACTGATAATGATTTTTCTATACTGCACAAATGGTCGAGATGATCTCCAGGAACAATTTGGTAACAGTTATATTGAGATTACCATAACATTTCTATTGGAGAAGATTATAATGAGAATCGTAGAGGTAAACTTCGTACGTAAACAATTGAATAACGGTCTACGAGTCTTAATGCAAGATTACACTTAGTATATTGAATTAATTCGCAAGAATAACCTTTAAACCCTGATGCAGAATTCAGGCAAATGGTTTAGGAAGTCGAGCACTGGACTAGATTTTGAGAGTCGTGGATTCAAGGGTCACGAAAATGTCTGGGCTCTTGTGTGGGCTCCTAGACCAATGCAAAAGAAGGCTTTGGCTCGAAATTTTATTTTTTAATCCTTTAGCTACGGAATATCTTTGAGTTGCTTTGAATCAATGCATTTAGTATTCGATTCTGGGTTATATTTTCATTAAAGACAGGGAGACTTCTCGCACATGAAAAGCGGCTGTACTGTTTGGCGAGCATATAGAAAAAAATAAAACTTCCAGAATCTAAGAACCTACCTTTGTGTAGAACGCTGCAGACTCTCCGCCGGTGAACTCAGCGTTGGTGGAATGGGGTTAGGGCAAGGAGCACGAACAGGGGCTAATATGGTTCGCTTGTTTGGTAATTCTATAACAATGTTATAATTTTAGATTTAGAAATGTGAGCTTGGATATATGTTGAGATAGACGAACGATCATCAAGCTCCTACTCGGAAAAACGATTTCTGAGCCCCAGACGGGAATCGAGCCCGCATCCTTCTGATGACCGGTGAGACGCTCTATCAACCATTATCAATATATAGTGGCTTCCACTTAGGTCGGACATATATGTCGAACTTGCACTTTAGCTCGCTATCTGGTTAGAGCGTCTCACCGGTCATCAGAAGGTTGCGGGTTTGATCCCCGTCTGCGGCTCAGAAATCGTTTTCCCGAGTAGGGAGCTTGATGATTGTTCGTCTATCTCAATGTTCTAATTTACAAATTAAATCTTGAGCTGTGGCCGTTCATTTGTCAAGCTGTAGGAGATCCTGAAGAACAAGTTTTGTGGGTTGATCAGCATTCAAAGAGTTAATATACAGTATGTCCGGGGTATGCTGCTGATTCCGAACCAATCCTTGTTGCTATAATCAATTTTTGCAACATGGCTGAGCCTGTTTTGCAGTCCGTAAGCAAGATGACGGCAGATGTTTGATTGCTGACCAGATCATAATACACTAGTGATTGACCGAGAATGAGGTCCGATATTTGAATTGAACTGATCTGACAAATGAGATCTATAAGTAGTTTGTTATACTGCCTTCATGAAGTCTAATTAGGTCTGCAAAAAGCATTTCAGGGCCGGACATTTCATTTGAGTTTAGAAATTCTTAAGAAGTTCTATTCTGCTTATGTACTTTTCTTTATCTGATTACTGTTGAGGACATTTCCCCCTTTTTATTAAAAAAAAGGATTTGCCGACGTTGATATGTCTTGCTAACTTTCCCGGACTAAGCGAGGAATACGAAAGATATCCGCCCAATCATGAACCAATAAATTGCAGTGTTTCGAATATTTAGATCGATAATCACCACAGCCGTATTATAATCACCACATAACTATTCTACCGTGGTAATACGCTTTATATTCCAGACCAGTAAGTTTTGAGTTGATTTTAATGAGAATTATGCAGAAATAGAATTTTGCTCTAAAAACATCTGTTAAAGAGCAATTTGTATAAAAGAACGAAAAATGAATATTTAACTGGTGAAATGTTATGTTTATACGCATGTCCTCAAGCTATTTTACTCAGAACTTTCTGACTCCCGAATGGGAATCGAACCCGTAACCTCGTGATCACCGGTGAGATGCTTTAACCATTGAGCCAAATGTAACCTTCGCTCACTATCCGAGTCCATGTGGTGGTTATAGTATTTCACCGGTGATCAGAAGGTTACGAGTTGTACATATGGGCAGTACATATGTCTGCTATCAATACGAACCAGTACATAAATGTAACCTTCGCTCATCACCTGAGTCCATGTAGCTCAATGGTTAAAGAATCTCACGAGCGCTCAGATTACGTGTTCGATTCCAGTTAGGGACGCAGAAAGTTTTTTTTGAGTAAAATAGCTTAAGAGCATGCGTATAAACATCATATAACTATACAAGCTCCCACATGTAATAACATCATTGCCGAAATATTGAGTGAAACGAACAAAGTATCGAGGCAATGTGAACAACAACATGTGCAGAATAAACAATGCTACACTATGGATAAGAAAGTTATTTCAGGGCATAATAATATGTTCCTTATTGACCTCACTTACTTTATCCGTAAACGAAAGTATGTTTTCCTGAAACGTTTCTCCATGGGTCTTTTTCCTTCGTTGCTCTGGTCTACAAGAATATATTAGGAAAATACATCACTATTATAACTGGAAAATACCCAATGAATATTGCTAAAGTAAAAAGTCTTATCTCTTTAAAACATATTACATTAAGGCAGTCTAAGCAGATACTTTTTTGTATAGTTTGTTTTGAGGAGCTCGAACGACATTCCATTATTTTAACAGCTGAACGGGAACTTACGATTTACGACGTCAGTTTCAACGACGTCGTTCTTTAAACAAAAGAATCCTTCGTACAAAACAACGAGAATGAATACTTTTTATTCTCCAGAGCATTCTTAATTCTGTTGCCGTTGTAGATACTACGTCACTTAGACCATTTTCACGCCTTAAGGACGACGTCAACTCGCGGAGTGAAAAGAGCTCTTAGTTAAGATCAAACTCAACCCAAGCCTGGATTCGATCAAAGAACATTAGAGCGTTTTAGCGGTCATTATTCAAGCCACTAGTATTAAGTGTGGTGGACAAGGACAGGGCCGCCGAGAGATCTTGTGGGGCTCGGGACAAAATATTAATTTGGGGCTCTTGATCGCGTCATTTATGTAATAAGTCCCCATTCTTGGGGCCCCCATCTTTGGGGTCCCCGTCCCCTTTTGGGGGCTCCAACGCTCTGAAACGCTATTTCCCTTCATTTTGAGGGGAGTAACTATTGCAGTAAACCAACTGCCGTCCATTATGTCACTGTCTTTAATCTTCGTTACACCAAAAACGTAAAGCTCAAACGTTTTAGGAGGCCCCAATCAATTACGTGGCCTGGGTCTAGTTGAACCCCTCTGCCCCCCCCTCTCAGCACCCCTGGACAAGTAGCCATGATTTGTTTAAATGTCGAAATTTTAAAGGATGTCGTCTCTCAAGTTGACCGTAAGTAGATCGTAAGGTCCCTAATTAAAGAATACACCGAACCTCAAACAGTATTAAAAATAGGAATTTATTGCCCAAACATGCAATATCAACATATTGTGATCAATAAGCATTCTAAATCAAATTGTGGTTGGCGCTTTTGTTTCGGCTTTGCTGGAGCCTTCGATACTTTACGTTCCTTGAAGAAGATAGCTAAATATACACATAGTTATCCTCACATGAAAGCTAGAAATGAATTTAAAAATTAAGGAAGAAAAACTGAGCTTCATGTATTTTACAGCAGTATATAAATACTAAATAACGAGTGAAATGTGAAATGAAATAGGGAAGATCGCAGACAAATGGACGTATCGGGTCACAGGTCTTCATTACCGACAATTAGCTGCGCGAAAATTTAACTAAGTTACTTCTCCTAGAAAGATTAACTTATGATTACCTATTACTTGAGTTGAACGTTGCGTGGAAACTGCACGTGGGAAACTTTGGTTACGTCACAGACGATATATCGACGGTCGTCAAGCTCATATCTCAGCAAAATGATTTCTGACCCAAATGGGGATCGATCCTGCCAATTAGAAACTCTAACCATTGAGCTACCGAGACTCAGATGGGGAGTTCAGGTGATAACTGTGCTCGGTGATCAAGATGTTGTGGTTCGCTCTACGTCTAGGTATCAGAAGTTGCTGTTCTGATATGAGCTTCATTAAAGCCCACGTGTCATCTAGGATATCACCTAACTCTCAGATATTCAGTTTACATACTAGGGTATATCAACGATGTGATTGTGGTAGCTTGGTAATTATGTTCTTAATACGTGCGCTCTCAAGCTGTTCTCTCAGAAGTCCCCGACGGGAATCGAACTCGTAACCTTCTGATCGCCGTAACCTTCTGATCGCCGGTGAGACACTCTTGCTCTTGCTTTCGTTTAAAGAACGACGTCGTTGAAGCTGACGTCGTAAATCGTAAGTTCCCATTCAGCTGTTAAAATAACGGAATGTCGTTCGACCTCCTTAAAACAAATTATACAAAAAAGTATCTACTTAGGCTGCCTTAATGTAATATGTTTTAAAGAGAGAAGACTTTTCACTTTAGCACTATTCGTTCGGCTATTTTCCAGTTATAATAGGGATGTATTTTCCTGACGTCTTTCTAGCTCAATGGTAGAGCGTCTCACCGGCTATCAAAAGGTTACGGGTTCGATTCCCGTCAGGGACTCAGAACGTTTTTCTGAGAGAACAGCTTGAGAGGGTGCGTATTAAGAATAATAAGAATACAAGGGTTTGTTTACACGATACAAATGTCATATACGTTAGATCCTTCTGGAGTATGTAGAGTTCTCTCAAAGCTACGATATCTGCTTTCGTTTCTGAAACTAAAATATCGATACGTGAGAAAGGCTCCAATGAGTTAACACGATAAAACGTAACAAACAATCGTACACGACAATCTTATCTTGTTAAAGGGTTCCGAAATTTCATCTCACGCGGTACTATTATTAGCATACCAAGGCTGCGGCATCTGATTCTTGGTATCTCAATAACTAGAGCATTTCACGGGTCATCAGAAAGTTGCAGGTTCGATCTACTTCTGCAGTTCAAAATTAGTTTTTGTCAGATTTAAGCTTTACGATCATCGACAAATTGCAAATACCCGTTTCTTCGAACGTGCTCCACGGTTGATGAATATACCCATACAATTAAATATAAAAATGCTTCCTGAAAAATCATGTCCCTTCAAACGAGAATGGATATGTACTTCGATAGGAACTTAGTTTCCGTACGCTTGGTTTATTATCCTTAGGTTGCGGGGGGCTTCACCCTCACTAGTAGCTTGGCTAGGGGGACTAAAACATCAACACCTTTGGTAGTGTTGAATATATGATTAAGCCTGCGATTTATAAAGTTAATGAACAGTAGCACAAGGACTGGGGAACAAAACTACTATACAAAAATTTACCAGCCGTTTCTTAAAATAGCTGTCTATCTATATTATGGAGTAATATTAGGTACTGTAACTTTGTTTAAAGTTTCAAGCAACATATCAACTTCTTGATTATGTTTGGAATAGAAGTGAGTCGAGGATGACGAATTTTGTAAATTGCCTTTACTTTGTTAAGGTGTCGAAGGCTTTGTACCAGAATTTAGAACAGCAGTAATATGAAACATGAATGGATTTTCAAAGCCAATAAAACATCTTAATGTCCTCTATCTATGGTGGAGCTTCTTGTCCTGTTTGTGATCGGAAACTACGGTGAAAAACGGGAGATGATGCTTGCTCTCATTGGAAAAAAAGATATAAGCACCAAGCTTCTACTGGAGTCGCTTTGGCATTCGTCGTGGTTGTTAAAGTTTTTTTAGATATTTCGTGAAGAAGACTTCAGCACTTGGAAGAATCTTTCTCCACCAGGCCAAGGGAAAGCTTTAAGGCCCTCCAAACTTTCCAGACGTGTGATTCCAAAACCGTGCGCAGAGACTTAACTCTCTTGGTTTCTTACCAATCGTTCATAATCTAAAATCTAAAATGAATGAATAAAGAAATAAACAAACAAAGAAACAAGCTAATAAACCAAGACGTTTGATGTTTAGGAAACGTGAGAGCTTGGATATCTTAAAGTAGATGAATGATCTTCAAGCTCAATACTCAGAAAATGATTTCTGAGTCCCAGACGGGAATCGAACCCGCAACCTTCTGATGACCGGTTAGACGCTCTAACCATTGAGCTACCGAGACTCAGATGGCGAGCTAAGGTGCAAATTCGATTTATATATGTGCGATCTAAGCGGAAGCCACTATATATTAATAATGATTGAAGAAGTTTGATGTTTAGGAAACGTGAGAGCTTGGATATCTTAAAGTAGATGAATGATCTTCAAGCTCGATACTCAGAAAATGATTTCTGAGCCCCAGATGGGGATCGAACCCGCAACCTTCTGATGACCGGTTAGACACTCTAACCATTGAGCTATCGAGACTCAGATGGTGAGCTAAGGTGCAAATTCGATATATATATGTGCGATCTAAGCAGAAGCCACTATATATTAATAATGATTGAAGAAGTTTGATGTTTAGGAAACGTGAGAGCTTGGATATCTTAAAGTAAATGAATGATCTTCAAGCTCGATACTCAGTGCTTAGGTCGCACATATATACATCGAATTTGCACCTTAGCTCACCATCTGAGTCTCGGTAGCTCAATGGTTAGAGCGTCTAACCGGTCATCAGAAGGTCGCAGGTTCGATCCCCGTCTGGGGCTCAGAAATCATTTTCTGAGTATCGAACTTGAAGATCATTCATCTACTTTAAGATATCCAAGCTCTCACGTTTCCTAATCATCAAACTTCTTCAATCATTATTAATATATAGTGGTTTCCGCTTAGGTCGCACATATATATATCGAATTTGCACCTTAGCTCACCATCTGAGTCTCGGTAGCTCAATGGTTAGACCGTCTAACCGGTCATCAGAAGGTTGCGGGTTCGATCCTCGTCTGGGGCTCAGAAATCATTTTCTGAGTATCGAGCTTGAAGATCATTCATCTACTTTAAATAAACCAAATAAAAAATAAATTAAAAAAAAAAAAGTATGGACCGTCCTCAGCCTTATCTTCTGGGACGGTTCATTTGTTCACCACGACAAGTTGGAAACTTGGAAGAAACTACCCTTCTGAGCGGATAAGTGTAAACTTTTCAGTCACATTGTCTAAATGGGCCCTTAAGTTTCCGACCGGCTGAGCCAGTATTCAATTGTCAAATTTTCATTGGATTTGGACACTTTAAATTATGGAAATAATTGTATAAACATTACACAAGCAAGTAACAAACTGACCCTACATACTGTATGCTAAAACAAACACTGCATTTGTAGCAAGTTTTCATACAATGCTAGATATTTGGTATATAGATTAAGAAATGATCATATGCAAGGTAATATACAGTATCTTCGACATACAGTGAACATCACACGTGCATTGCAGGAATACACCGAACAGAAACATATATGTTGCTTTGGATCACCACTAGAGTCCTTGTAACCCAATGGATAGAACATATCACCAGCGATCGGTCAGTTATAGGGCGCCTAAAACTTTCTAGTCTAATTTCAAATGTGCAATCATTTTAATTTTTCAACTAAAGCTAAGCCAATGATTTGTTTGTGGTAGCTTAGTAATTATGTTCTTAATACGCACGCTCTCAAGCTGTTCTCCCAGAAATACTTTCTGAGTCCCTGACGGGAATCGAACCCGTAACCTTCTGATCGCCGGTGAGATTCCCGTCAGGGACTCAGAAAGTTTTTCTGAGAGAACAGCTTGAGAGCGTGCGTATTAAGAATATAAAGCTAAGCCGCTTTAACCATATTTCTACGACAATTTATTAAATTTGATCGGCCTGTCCGTAATATTGCGTCAATATTCACTTATGAATAAAAGTAATAATTATTTGACTCGTTTTTCTCACCTTTCTGATTTTCTAAAAATCACGACGCAATACTCTTTTCACGAACAATAAAATACAACTTCGATAGACAATGTCTATTCTGTTCAATGGTTGAGCCACGTTGTCCAAAACAATCTGTATAGAAAAATGAAAAGTTAAATAAAAGATAACTCGAATAACAAAATAATTATTGAACTGGGTTATCTGGAAATATCAGGATTTGTAAATGACTGGATGACCTGCTCACCACTCACAAATCAGAATATTTTTCCCATCCTCGTACAGAATGATTACGAGAATAGTTTAGGTGCTGATCACGCTACATTAGTGTAGTTAGCTTGTCGTTACACTGGTGATAGCTTCACTTACTATATCTTCATTTATTTAATATTTCTTTAGATATTTAGGGGGAAACAAAATATCTGTGATTCCTCCCTCGCTCATTGCTAACACGCCAAACCTCAAAGAATTGTAAGTAGACAAGAAATAAAACTGTTCGATTAAAGTAAAACACTGACACTTACATCGTGACCAAACGGAAGGCCTTACGACAATAGAAAGAAGATTCCCATGCATTTGTTGAAAAACTACGTCAAACTGCAAGAGGCTGGAACGAGTATAGAACACAGGACATTTCTAAATTAATATAGTAAAGAAAAAGAAACCTAATAAAAAGGATAATAATTTAATGTAATGATTCATAAATTAAGATTATAAATTAAAACGTTTTTATTGAAAGGACGAAATAAGTAAGGAAGAAAACACAACAAAGGAAAGAAAGCAAGAAAAAAAGAAATGAAAATAGAAAGAATCAAAGAGAAAAAAAAGAAAGAAACAAAGAAGGATAGAAAGATAGAAAGAGAGAAAAAAACAAAGGAGGAAGAAAAGCAAGAAAACTATAAAAGAAAGAAAGGAGGTAAGAAGGAAAGAAAGATGAAAAAAAGAATAGAAAGAAATCATGTAAGAAAAGAAGGAAAGGATGAAATGTCGCCAATATAATCACGATAGCGTTTTTCATTTTTCTTTCCTTACTCATTCTAATTCAAATTTATTTATTCAATGTGGCTTATGCCTGTAAAAAATTTGTAAATTTAATTCTTGCGTTTTTCTGACGTCAAATGATCGCATTACAAATCTGCCATCATCGAATTATAAACAATGTTTTGGCAAAACTTTATCAAGTTAACGATGTTATACCAGAGATTCCAACACCCATAACATTATCAAAATAAATTTTGAAGTGTAGAACTTGCTCAAAACATTTAAAGAAGCCCTAAAATTTTACAAGATTAAGTGAAAATAAATTGAAATTAGGTTAAACATGACTATAAAATCTGTTGTCATCTACGCCCTAGACACCCTTGCAGCAAAATTTTACCGAAACAAAAATGCATTGTCCAATGAATTGCACGTAAGATGTATGGCATTTAGCAGTTACTTCTTAAATGTACAGAAATTTCTGATTCTAATTCCCGTTGCCAGATTACGCCCTTGGCCTATCGAGAGACAACCATCGTATGTGTAACTAACCACATCCTGATATCTTGGAGAGCAAGATTTTCAAAATCAAAACGTATCGAATGCTTTATAACTGTGAAAATGACTTAAATAGAGTCGAAATATTACTGCGATTACTGCTTTTTCTTGTATTTACTTAAATATCAAGTTCCAAGATTACCATTTTCGGTTTAGCTTTTCTACTCTAATTTTTTTTAAATTGTCGGGTAGCTAAAGTTTCTTACAGTCGTACGGACAGCAGTTACATTTTTAATCAGGGTAAATATCCTTTGTAAAAAACTAAAATCTATGACGTTTTTGCCCTGTCTGTCATAGGATTTCGATAAATCCACCAAAATTTCCAATACATAAACAATCTAAATAGAATGTAAATAAATCTTTAGACTTTGAAAGAAATGTGTGAAGTTACAGTGCATCAAAGTAACAAACCGAGTTATTGTAGAGGAAATCCGAAGCAGAATGTCTTTCTCCACAATCACATACAAATAAACTGCTAATGAAAAATAAAGGCGGGAAATATACCTCCAGGCCCACCATATTATTAGTTAAAAAATCTGAGATTTAAAATCTACCAGCGGCTCTAAAACTATTTATGTAAAATTGTTAAACTAATTCGATGAGTGGCAGAAAGTCTACACCTCGAACTTGTTTTAAAATATCGCTAAATCCACCTCGAAATTTCTCTACGATATATAGCCATATACTCCTTTGACCATCCGCACGAAGCGTGCTTCGACAGTCCAAGGCCCGAGAGGGAAAGGGTACTAAACTTGACCTGCTTGGGATTTATTTTTTCGGGTTATGATTGGGGAAAGAAAATTTCGCTTTGCGGTTTTATATTTATATTCGTCGCCGGACCACACAACTAACTTTACGGTGTCGGAAATTGGTGTCCTGGCAACAAGACTGGAAATCAGAAACCCCGTGGTTGTTCGTTCAATTCGAAGCTTTTTTAAAGGAAACTGTTCTTACGAAGAAGTCAGTTTCAGAAAAAGAATATTAAAACAGAAAAGCGATATGAACCGAAAGTAGAAAAGCCTGAAAGATTGTCAGAGAGTGAGACAGCCACGGACGCAAAAGTTGTTAAGCAAGACAGAAGAACGAGAACTTAGACTGGTAATATAAAAATTAAAGGTAAAAAATCATTATGTGAAAGAGCATAACATGGCAAAATTGTGTACAGAAGACTAATGAACGACGAGAACTTAGATATCTCGATATCAGACTTAAGACAAACATTATCAGAACCTGAAACACAACTTGATCGAGCGAATATAACAACTGTGAAACACAACCGTAGGAATTCTTATAAAGGCCACTATCAAGTGACGTTTCCAGTAAAGTTTTTAAAGTTGTTCCTCTTCGGAAAAAAATCTGGGTGAGCTGTCGTACTTGAAACGTTGACATTACTGAGAAAACTAACGTCCGAAAGGGCTTAATGAAGCTCCGAAAACCACAGAAATGTAAATGGAAAACTTCAAATAATTTTGTCTTTTTTGGTAGTAAAATTCTACAGTGTTTCTTTTAGTTTTACTGTGGATCCGTTTGAACGTAGTCTTACATGAAGAGCCGCCACCGAGTAAAGTTATTGTGAAACAACAGCACATATGAAACAGCATAACAAATGCACGGTTTGGTTAGGGTACACATTATTTTAATTGTGAGGAAACATTTATTCGAAATTTGTTAGGCATCAAGAGGAATAATTCACATACATTTCTGTGAATAGCATGAAATTAAGAAAAACAAAATTATAACGTAATCATGGTAACCAACAATCAAAACCCCCAAAAAAGGTCCTTTTGGATATGAGTGCTGCTATGGCAGATTGGTCTACGGCACTTAAGAGTTTGTTTACAAATGAAAATGTCCGAGGTTAAATCAAAGCGTGTGGCTCTGGGATTTTTTCTGATAATTACCATTTTACAAGTTTTGTTGTAATCTTATTCCATTAATTAATTCCTCGTATTGGTTTCTTCACATATTCCTTCAAGCAAAAAGTTCAAACTTACATCGATAGACTAATATTTTTATCCTTTTGTAACGAAAGCTATTCATGGCACGCTCTTACCTAGCTCTCCGGAATAGGCTGTGGAAGGAAAAGGGTCTCAACGGGGATACAAGATTCTAGCAACCTTCCTGTTGTAATTGTTAATTTTCAATGCTTTGCAACGACATTTAGGCAACAATTAATAATTCTTTAAGATTTCACTAACAGTATGGATAATCTCTTAGTCAAATTTAAATTTTTGGCTATTTAACAGTCTTTAGAACCCATCAACTTCATTCGTACTCTTAAGGCATATGATGCAATGGTGGGCGAGGGGTGCATGGTTGCGTATTCCTTTTATAGTAGAACTCAGATCATGACGGGAAATTCTTAACTCGCTGTGGAATATTTCTAAATTTTAAGATTCAGGTAAGAGATAGAAAATCTACAACCGAAACTCGTTATACAAAGTAAAGGTGAAGACGAGGATTCACACCGGACTTGGAAAATTTATTTCCTACACTTGTTAGGAAATTTTACTATATATTACGACTGAAAATTTATGTAAAATATTGTATTTACATTCGAAAATATCAGAAGCAACGCTAAATAATAAAGATCAGCATGCCGAAACTCGTAATACTTACTATTGGTAAATATTACGATCCAGATCGGAGGAAGAAAATCTTTCATCTAAATTCGTTACGAAGTCCTGCATATAAAAAAAATTCAGATTGAATGAGGAATATCAACCATCAACACTTGTTACAAAATGTTAGTATAAATTACCATTGAAAAGGAAAGATAGACCACTAACACTCGTCAAAGAACGTTTCAAATTCTTAGGATTCAAATACTGCAATATATCTAAAACTGGTGAGATTTGCGGTGGAAAATCTACTTTCTTAACTCGTAACGAAATATTCGTAAATACCACCAGTGAAATTGATAATCCTACCAAAAACTTTGTCATGATATGCTATTAACAATTTCGGCTGAAAAGAGAGGTAGAAAATATACTTCCAATACCCCTCATTAAATAAAATTAATCATAAACATTTGGTTGGAAGACATAGAGACAGCCTGGTAAAGTGGTACGATATGTTGCAAAATATCAGGATTCAAGTGGGAGACGGAAACTACCTTCCTATTCCTTAGCGAATTATTTGCGTGACACTGTTAGGAGGGCATGAAGATGCAAATGTGGAAAAAACCTAACACGGGACTTCACGACTAGTATCTGATCAGTATCAGAATTTTGATGGGAGAGAGAAAGTCTACGTCTTAAGCACGTTCCAATTTTATTTGCTGAATAAAGCTTAGTATCCATGTAATCGCTGACAATCCCTGAAAATCCCCCGGTTGTTCAAATCGTTCAATCCAATCAATACTGTCGATCGCTATCGATTTCTGAGATTTCTTTCCATTTCATCGCCCGCACCACAGCATATCATCCACCGCTGACTGCAACGAATCTTGAGTCATCAACAAAAATTGTCCGTGAAAGTATGTTCATTGAACTCAATGCCCATATCTGAGCCCTTCAAGACCATAGTGGAGCATGTGGACCTCGTGCGATGTAGATAAAAAGACAGAGTATGAAACAAATTCGTTCAGAGCGAATTATTTGCTCCTTTTCGCACTTAAAAGAAGACAAATTCTACTGACATTTTAACGGTTTCTCTACCACCAGAGGACGGAAGGTTGTTTTGCCTCTTCAACCACATTCCAAATGCCGTCCCACGTTTTTAAATTTCGATCATGCCATTGTTGTTCGATCGTTGGGTCGACGAGTTTTGTTTCCATATGATTAACTGTGATCGCTGAGATAGGACATTTTCTATACCACCGATCATCAGTGATCGCGATCACTGGTGATCGCTGGCTCGCTGCAAAATGTTTCCATAAGTTAGCCGACAATCGTTCAAGATCGACAGCGATTATGTGGAAACAAGCGTTAATACGACACTATTTCATGGTAAGCATACAACAGATGCATTTAAAATTTCATTTAATTGTATACGTGGACACAACTCGGAGGCAAAAAACCCTCTTATCGAATACGTTTTAAATTAGTGCTTAATGTAACGGATTACATGCGTTTAGAAAATGATCCTGAGAATCCCGTTACCTCATGTATTTCTGATATGTCCGAATTATTAGTGAAAGAAAATGTACATTAAAATCTCTGCATGGGAAATTGACAAATCACTGTCAAAATAATTTTACGATAGTCGTTGGGTGATATTCCTCACGACGCGATTCAAACCGCAGGTAAAAAATCTACCACCGAAACCTAACTGCTCAAACCGTAAGTATAAAATCAACTTGTAAAATTTAGCACGAAATATTGCTGATCATTTTGGTACATGTCGTAGGTTTACAATTTACCTTCAGCCGCTAAATAAAGTATCGGCAAATTAATCGGCGACTGAATAAAATCTACAAAGGAAACTCTTCGTGAAATCTGCCAGAATATTCGGATTAAAATCGGAAACTCAAGCCTCGGTGTTAGTGATTACAAACTGCCAGAAAGAAGATTGCAAGCACTCCTCGCCCACCATTCAATCACATCTATTGAGAATACGAAAGAAGTAAATAGCTTGTAAAGCTGATCAAACAGCCGAAAATTTAATTTAAACGGAAAAAATGCCCTTATTGTATCTTGGGAATCAAAAAAGTGCAATGCTTTGCATGCCATTTTTCATTTTTAAGATACTGAAATTAATAATTACAACTGATAAATTTACCGAGAGTCTTAAATCCCAAACTCTAATCGCAACTTTAATATAAATAACAATGCCCAGCAGATTGTGCGAAGTATCGCCATATGTAAACATTTACAATTGATTAAACAAAGAAGGCTAGCAGAGTTTAAAACATATTTATTGGCTAACGTTTCGTCGCTACAAGCAACATCTTCAAAGTGGAGATCAGGGATTACAACGAGATATATTTATATTAAACAAACAGTATCGAATAACAATTAAGATGATATATTTACAACAGTAACGGAAATTGACGATAGACAGCAGTAAGGTGTTACCAGATGAGGGAAAGAGGCATCGAACCAATATTCCCTTTAAGAATGGGTTTTAATTTATTAATTATAAGACTTTGTTTAAGGAGTAGTTCAGAAGCAGAAGGCGACGAGGATAATATTTTGAAGTCAGAAAAAGAAATGGGATGGCCAGTTTCAATGTGGTGGGAAAGGATACTAGTGGGAGAGGGATTAACTCTTCTGTTACCTGTCAAGGGTGAGATCTCCATATGATCTGAAATGCGTGTGTGTAACTGTCGACTAGTTTGGCCAACATACAATGCCTTACAGTATTGACACGTAAATAAATACACCACATGCGATTTCAGGCCACCAGGGATCCTGTCCTTGACAGGGAAAAAAGAGCCAAGGCGAACGGATGGGCGAAAAACGAAGCGTAATGAAACTTGAGGAAAGGCGGACGATAATAGTTTGACGAGTTGAGTGCGAATTTGAAGACCATGTGAACCAGTATACGGTAGAGAAAAATGAAATAAAAACGTAGGAGCAATAGAAATCTTGGGAGCGGACGAAAAGGATTTATCTAAAAATGAACTTACACATTTTTCAAACAGGGTAGCTGGGAATTCAGTTTTAATGAAAATTTGTTTGAGTTTCTGGAGTTCAAAGTGCAAGATGGAGTAGCTAGAGCATAAATTAAAATATCGAAATAGAAGGGAAAAGATAAGGTCTTTTTTATAGCAGTCCGGAATAAAACTATTAAAGTTAGTTAGTTAACCGGTATGTAGATAACATTCGATAAAACAATTTGAAAAACAGACTTCACAACTTCTTCTCTGAGGGAAAGTTTTGCTTTTCTAACTCAACCAATTTCTATTCCTTAAGACACAATCATAATTTCTGGGAACTGCTTAAGTTACCTTATGTATCCTTCTTATCAATTGACCATAATTTTATTCCAGTAAGGGCAATTCATCCTCATTCACATTGGATTTTGGTAACCCATCAACGGACAATCCGCCCTGAGTGGGTGCATTGGTCTATACGTATATATACAACAGAAAAGGAGCTCCAAATTCTACTTCGGGGAGCTTCGTACAACACGGTTCGTACAAGCTGCGTGCCGTGAAGCCATCTTCCGTAATTTTTTCAAATTACGGAAGATGGCTTCACGGCACGCATGTTTGAAGATTTTCGCACTTTCACGGCACACATGTTTGAAGACAGTGAAGAAGATAAAGATTTTCAAGCACTTGTGATGGAAAATGAATAACAATGATCTAAGGAGATCTGGCAGACGACAATTAAACGTTCCCTGGGCATTAAGAAGACGAAAAAGAGGATTTCCGTATATTTTTTTCACGAATCATCAGGTTCCGACATTCGAGATGGATAGTGACAGCGAGTGTGAAAGTCTTTTTTGAAAGATGAAGCCATGAATACCGAGACACCTCTTGGTTATAGGTTAAAGATGGGTGCTTGATCAACAGATTTCATCAGTTTGTTTTTGAGGGATTATTTCGATCTCATCGTTAGTGCCACGAAGATGTACGCTCACATAAAATTTGGATATCAACACTTTTCTACGAGTTGAGCAGTACTTTCGACTTTTGTTGGCTTAAAAATTTAAAAGAGGATAAACGAAGTGTGAAAGAGAAGGCGCTCCTGGGTCACTAATCTCTTTAATTGACATTCTGGATTTAAAAACAATTCTAATAAAAAGTTTCGACCTTTAAAGTACGTATTACTGTATTTGGCTCTCTTAAGCACGAGGGAACAACGACCAAATTGAGCACATTTAGGCCTCCGGTTTTGTGACTTGGAAATCTTTTATTAAATTTATATATATTTTTGGCTAAAACATTCCGATTCACGAAAGACTTCCTAAATTCAATAGCCGTTTATGTTTTAAGAAGTAATTACCGGAAAACCCTGCTAAATTTAGCGCAATACTTTGGATGATTTCCTAATCTGAAACTCACTTGATCTGGCGCTTTGAGGCTTACCTCTCCCAAGAAGCTCGCAGCAATGACGACGTTTATCTTGATTTCAAAGTAGTAGACTCTTTGGAAAGACCATTCTGTAATTCTTATCATCATTTTTGTATCGATTTGTTTATTTATTTACTTTATTTATTTATTTAATCTTATTTACATATACGGTAGTCCTTCAAACTGTATAAAAGTCTGTTTTCCAAGAAGACGTATAGAAATATACATAATTATTCACTTATTAATTCAAAATTATTATACATCTAAGATAACAATTATTACATTTACTTGTCGGACATTATTAAAACTACTTTAGAAATACTTAAAGACCTTATACTTAAGCACTAAAATGCCCTAGGGGAATGTTGGTAGCCTTAAAAGATCTTGGTAGGTCATTCCAAGTTTTAGCCCCAGAATAACTAATCCTTTTTTTGAGAAAATTTATTTTGGGCTTATCTAAAGCATAATGAAAGTTATTATTCCGTAAGCGGTATGTTTGATTATTACATGATCGACGCGGTTTTCTTTGTTATTCACAGAGCTTTATTTAACATAAAAACTTGTTATCGGCCGAACTTTCTTCTAGCCAGAGGAGGGATTTGATATTCAGCAGGGAATAGCGGGTTTGATGAATTGAATTGAATTAGTATTCAAGAGTTGTATATAGATACATTCCTCCTACCTGGGTTGTATCTAGATGAAACCTTGCAAGGAGGGATGTATCTACATACAATCCTAAATGTGTAATGAGGAATTCTACGCCAAATCTTGTCTCTATAGACAAATACTAAAATTACACCATGCTATACTATTCGTAATATCAGAGTTCACAGCATTTCACTGAGACAATCAAAAACCAAACATTATTTCATAGAACCATAAAACATTAAAAAGAATCTAAGCCTTAAAGTCATACCCGACATAAAACGTACAATTACTAAATAGAATGTCCTTTTTTTCACCACTTTTAAATCCACAGTTCTCAACTTTTTTTTCTATTTCGCATCCTATCTCAACACTGAATGTTTCTCTCTTACTGACGCTTCTCCGCAGTACGAATTGACCTTATCACCTAAAGGTAAATCAAACGCTTTTGACATCTCAACCTTCCTTTGAACGGTTGGTCTCTGATATTGCTGTAAGGATCTGACATTTCTGTGCTGGGTTCTTTCCATGATAAACTTGTCAGGAATTTCTTTTTCAAGGCCATGAGTAGCAGGTGTTGCCCTTCAAGCTGCGATTCGTGTAATACCCTTGAATTCCAGCTTACCGGCGTAGATTCTTGACCGTATCACCCAACGTATTATGGCCGACTGGCTTTGACGTGAAGCAGACTAAAACAGAACTTTACAACAGAAAGCATTGTCTGCCATTGTCATTTTGAGAAAACCTTGCCAATCATGTAATAAGTCAGTTAATCACCTCGAACGTCGGCTCTTATCCAGATCCATCCCTCGGAAGCGTAGTTCTCGGAAAGCATCCCTTTGGACCTACGGCCCCTCGGGATGCATTCCTCGGGTCACGCCCCTTCGGGTTGTATCTGGCTAAGAACCTCCGTTCTTTGTGATTAACCCTTACTTATTTGCCACTTTGAAAAGGTTAGAAATATTTTCCTAATATTCTCCTTTCCCTATTTTGTACATAAATACAGCTTTGTTGTCTCCCCTTCTCTCTACCAATAGTTGCCAATTTAATTTTCTTATAATCGCAATAGATCTAAATTCATATGATTTACCAGTAATGACTCGTGCAGCCCTGTTTTGCATTTTTTGTAGTTTTTCAATTAAATAATTATCGTAGGTATCCCAAAAAGGCTACAATAGTCAAAATATGGCAAAACAATTTCATTATAGACTGAGTTCAGTGTCTCTTGTGGTACAAAAGCTTTCATATGCCTGATCATCCTTATACCCTTAGACACCTTACTAACTATACTATTTAAATGGGATTTCCATTTAAGTTGGTCATCGACTGTGACTTCCAGTTATTTTGGTTTCTTTCACCCTATTTATTCTACTTCCTCCGAGTTTAAGATCAAGGTCATTATTAATATTGTTTATCCTTGTCTAGATCCAACGATCATGTATTCAGTTTTTTCTTTATTTACAATTAATTTATTGTTCAGCAACCATTGATGTATAGGTTCCAAGTCTTCATTTAAATTTGTTTCAATATCAGCAATAGAGGGACCACTTGTTGTTAAATTAGTGTCGTCAGCGAACATACTAGCTGTAGATTTACGTAAGCAGTTAGGCAAATCATTAATGTAGATAAGAAATAACAGTGGCCCAAAATTTGAGCCTTGTGGGACACCACATCGAATGGTTTTTTGTTTAGAAATAGTATGGTCAACTTTAAACATTTGAACTCTATTTGTTAAATATGATTGAAACAAGTTTAACGTGGTTCTTCGTATGCCAAAAAGTGCTAGTTTTCTAAGCAAGATTTTGTGGTCCACACAGTCAAAAGCTTTCTTTAAATCTAGGAATATACTTCCACTCAAACGCCCTTTCTCCATATTTATATGCCATTTGTTGGTAATGTTAAATAGTGATGTCTGAGCGGAACTCATTTTCCTGAATCCTGCTTGGTATTCAGATAGAAGTTTATTAGATTCTAGATATATGGTCAATTGGTTGGAGATTAATTTCTCGAAAGCCTTCGCTATTGTGGAGAGAACTGATATTGGTCGATAGTTACAGCAGTCTAACTTACAGCCTGATTATGTATAGGAGACACGCACGCCAACTTAAAATCATCAGGGAAAATACCTGTTTCTATGGACATAATAAATATGATTGTAAGAGATCCAGTTACGATGTCGGCACAATCCCTCACAAGTTTTGGTGATATTCTGTCATGTCCAGTAGCTTTAGAAGGTTTCGTTCTTGAGAGTCTTCTATGCACCTCATTTGGCGAGATTCCTAAGTTGAAAACTTGTATCACATGGTGTGATATAAGTTTCTGGGGTTATGTGGCTCTCGGGTAGGTTGTCAGCTAAGTCCGATCCAATGTCGTTAAAATATGTATTCAAAGCATCAGCTATAGAATTTAAATTTGTAATGGACACCCCTTTAACATTTAATTCATTGATTTTAGTAATTTTGGAATTCTTGTTGGTCAGTTTATTAATGGTTTTCCACATTTCTTTTTGATTGTTTTTGCTTTGGCTCAGTGCATTTTCATAGTAGCTAGATTTTGTTTTGTTGACCATTTTATTAAGTTCATTTCTTGGTTTTTTATATGCTTCATAAGTTCTTTCAGACCCTGTTTTAATTGCTTTTTTCTTAAGGAAATCCCTATTGTATATTTTGTTTTTCTATCAGTTGTAAACCATGGAGCATATTCACTTCTGACTCTCCTGATGACCTGGGGAGCATGCGCGTCTGCTACAGCAAGAAATTTCGCTTTCCAATCGTTCCAGAGAAAGTTAGGGTCGAACACGTTAGGCTTTATTTGGAGAACATGAATTAGATCATACCTAAAGGCTTCTAAGTTATAATGTTTAAATTACCTTGTATGTATTGCCTTAGGTTTATTGCGAGGAATAGATGTTTTCCTGTGGATATAGATGAGGCTATGATCACTGAAACCAATGTGGTCAACACCAGATTTGATTATATTTCTAGGTCAATTAGTGAAAAACAGGTCAGTCAGAACCTGCGAATTTTCAGTTATACGGGTTGGCTCAGTAATAATTTGTTCCAACTGAAAAGTCTCAGTAATTTCTATCTTTTTTGTTTGAATTTTCCCATCTTGACGAAGCCAGTCGCAGTTAAAATCACCTGTTGTAACGATTTCTAAGTTCTCTAAGTCCATCGATTGCAAACAATTTTCATATTTGTCAAAAACCTCAAGAGAGGCATCTGGGGGCCTATACCAAGTATTAATCAAGAACGACTTTGCTCTTGGTTTTATAATTTCAACTGTAATTATCTCCAATTCTCTTGGCATCAAGTCTACTCTAACTTTCTAGTTAATGGAGCTACGAATATAATTGTCGATAATTATCTTCCATTCTTTCACTAATATTATTCATATCATTTCATAATCCAACCCGGGAGAACAAACGCTGTACCTGAGCAGATTCATTTCGAACCACTTCTCATTACTAAATACTATAAAATAACGATGTTGATGGAATAGAACGATATCGTAGCAATGATTCGGGCAGAACTTCACCGAGAAAGTGGCGGAAGTAATTAGTTTCGATCTTAGTCAATACGTCGACTGTGAGCGGGTTTTTCTCTGCAAAATATACACAAATATACACGGCTAGAAAAAGGCTCCATACTGCACCATTTAGTCGTCGTATTCCAATCGAGTTAGGTAAATGTGTGAAAAGCCACAAACTGTGGCTTTATGTGCCCAAATAATGTGTATAAATGTTCAAAGAACGTTTGAAAATATCACCCAGCAAGGACAATGTGCAGTAAATCTTTGTAGACAAAGTGACTTATATCTCTTTTGTTTTGTATTATATGTACTTTTTAATGAAACGACATCGATCATTTTGGCCCATAACCTGGCTTCTATGAATTTCGATGATATGTGAACGTTGGTTAAGTTTGTATCATTGAAAAGCGATTTATGAGCCCTAAACACGCATTGTAGCTTCTACTCAGCTAAAGATACTCATTCGATAACCTAAGATGCAGATTAAACATCATCTTGATCATGTCTTGGATTACCTGTAACCGGATGAGGGTTTCCAGTTTCAATAATTTATATATGTGTACAAGAAATATTCTAATTCTAATAATACCTACTATGCAAACTTTCAATGGTTTTGGGGCCTGTTTATACGAACTTTGTAAACAGGTCGTCCCGGGCACCTGGGATATTAGCTCTGCCTGTTGCGAGAACTCTGCCCTGTTCCGGTTATAGCAGGCGGGATCACTGCAAGTCGGGATGAATTTTTGTTGATAAAAACGTCAAAAAGTGGGATATCCCGGTAAAACAGGACGAAATGGATTGAAATGAACATGTAACAAACAAATCAATGTGGCATCAGAACTAGTGAAAGGCATTTGCAACCTCCGAAAATGGTTAAAAATCTCACTTTGTGTTGTAAGATATCAAGCACAAGAAAACAAAATTCGACATAGCTGAAATAATATCATGAACAAAATAAACCATTTGCAAGGAAATTGCTTTTAGTTTGATCGTTTCTCGCCCTCCATTTTCGTCAGTTTCCTGCATTTTTAGCTCTTTAGACTCAGTACATTTATAATGCATATTAACCCGGGATAAAATTCATCCCGTTTGACCGGAATGTCTCGATATGCTGACAAAGTACCTTTATTTATAATGGATAACGATATCAGCTACCTGAGCTGTTCTTCCAAGAGGTCAGGCAAGGGCCACCGCTCATGGATCCAGTATTACTACACGAAGAAGCCGGACTACCCGGAAAAAGTCTGCGATGCTTGGTAGTAAAACTGGCCAGTACTCGTCTCACATATGATAATTACTGGTACATTATACACAGCGCCTAACCCTGCTGCTACCTACTATTGCTCCCAGTTTGTATGTAGGTTTGCAATGGAATTGATCTCGAATATTTGTTCCCTCGGCCAAAATGTTTGTTCTCAGGGTTAGTTCTAAGTCCCGACAAGGAATTTCCTCCAACATGACATTACTCTTTTATTGAGTGAACTCAATAAGGAGGTCCGCTTGTGCGGAAGTGCAAAGAGGGAGGTCCACTATTAATTAGTAACCAGCTACATCGAAAATATAATAAATTGATAACCACAGTTACAGTATACTGTACAATGCACATGTACTGCGAGTAAGGCATCAAGTACCATGCCGATACTGTATTTTTAAAACCACACCATTATTTCTTATGGCAACAAATGGCATTTCTACAAATCTGCTACTGCGGATCAATCACTAATTTTTTTTAATTTTACATAATATATCTACTTCTGACACTTCACTGTATTTCCTATAATCAATAAAAGTAGTAGATAAAGAATTCTGCAGAAAATACTTTCCATTTCCAGGAACATTCGGTCCCTTTTTTTCTTACAGGCACTTTGTCGCTCATACGTGTTTAAGACTAGAAACCATTTAAATTCCATAATATGAATATTTTCAGTATGAGGTACCTGATTTACTACATCACTACCACGTATTTCTCAAACTATCCTTCCCTAGAAAACTTTAATTATTTCCCAAAGTTAAAGATGGAATTTATTGACTCTTCACTTCCATTACAAGACATCAACTCACCATAAACTACAGCATAGAATTTGTGACACGCACTAAATAAGCTTCATGTTTACATGTGGCTGAATAAACATTAGAATATGTTAAGGAAACCTTACTAATACAGAAAAAAAACTTGCACTTTTACAGTTCTTTGCCATTTGTTTTCCAGTACCACATGTTTGAACATTTCACACAATCACCACTGAGCAGCCGTATTCCATTCAAAGACTTCATCAAAGCCATCACTTAAACAAGACCTTCAAACAAAGTATATATTACACATCAAATTTACTAGTATATCATCAGCTTAGTGGATGGTTTCCATATCCACTCACGAAGAGATCTAAGATTACCATCTTCCATCTCATTACCACAAAGCTTTCGTAAGAAAACATCTTTCCCGTTTTCAAAGTGATAGGTAGCTTCGAAAGAAACGTTTGCCTGCAATGCACCATATATGCAAAGAACTAACTGACCTCAATGAATAAATCAAAAGAATCCTTAAAAAGATCTACGACGAAACAACACCTCTTATCACATTTTAGTCAGTTTTCCTGCTTCCCTTTTATTGTAAGAATGTTTTTTTAACAAAATATATTTTCAAATTCGAAGGAACCCATAGCTAAAAAAACCAGCTTGCTTTCTAGATGCGTAGTCATTGCTTTAAGAAGATCTAGAGTAATCATTTTATCCACGAAGTGCAACCATCAGACCAAACAACCTAAAAATATGGAAACCCACAATATTGCACAACTTTCAAAATCACATACATTATTGCATTTGCTTTACATGTTTGTACATGCTCTGAGTATAGAGCTTGAAGATCGTTCATCTATCTTAAGATATATTCAAGTTCTCACATTTCTAAAATCATAAACTGCCTTAATCGTCCAAGCTGTCATCATCTTAACCAAGAGACAAAGATTATTCCATCAGTGACATCCAAAATGTAATATCATTAATTTTCATGCACTGTACAAGAGAATAGAACCAAATACAGTACCATGTGCAATAAAAAGAGTCTTTGAACTGGAACCAAAATCTGTCTACATGTATTTGCCTTCTAGGTTGAGATGAAGCCTTTTCATATCTTATATACAAACTATTGAATGAAAGTTACTCATATAACTCAGGGTTTCAATAAGTATGAAGTAGACAGCATTATAAAAAAAACACACGTATGAGATATGTTAAATAATGGAAAGAGGACTTTACCGCTATTGTCTTCAAGGGGTCTGGATTCATGGTGCCCGAGGAAAATTATTACGAGTTACAGTCCCGGAGATGCGTTTTCCTGAATTTTCAGGGGATTAATAATAAAAAATATTGGGCTTTTCTACACCTTTAATCGTCAAGCTTTTGCGTTTCCTTGGACGTCATTTTGTTCAATGGGACGATCCCTGAACCAAATAGATCGTATGTACAATAAATCAGTACGATTTGCGCACAGAATCCAATATGGCGTTGGCAAATCCGTCGAGCAGTCTCATTATGGGAAAAAACATAACCGAGTCAAATATTCAAGCTGAAAAACATGATACATTAGGTATTCATCTTTCAAGAAATGTATGTAAGTAAACAGCTTACTAATTTGAGGAGCTCTACGCGTACGAGTGAGAATTTGCTTAAAAATCAACCGGCGGTTAGGAGCAACGTAGTCGGCGATTTATTCCGGGTAGCCGCCTCTTGTTAAAACCCCTGATACCTTGAGAATGTCATGTTGAAATCTGAAAGATTAATACAACAGAACGCGATGAAACAAAAGGCTGTGGATAAGAACTTTACAAATAATTACTAGACTCGATTCCATGCCTAGTGTCACCACATAACAAAAATTATGAAGTAAATTGTTGTGGTCGCTTTAGTTGTTTCGTTTAGTCGCCTCTGTCCAAAACTTGCCAATGAACTTCTATCTTACCACATTAACCCACTATACATGTATATACCTACAGCATCTTTCAAAACCGCAAAAACAACTGATCAAGTGCAGGTAATTGCCCAGAATATATGGAACTAAATATTGATTACTTATTAACCGAGTGTGAGGTCTGTACCGGAAAGTATTTCTCTGAGGACTTTGAGAATAAACAGAAGTCAAATTCTTTCCCGTATAGAACGAACAGACGAAGTTAATATGGAATTTATTATGTCTTTCGACCAATTTCTTCATCGCTTTTAACGAGGCTTTGTGTTTGTGAGTTAGCGGCTTTGCTTTACTTACTTGTTTTTTCCTATATTTTTTGCGATTTTTAGCATTTATTAATCTAATTTTCGGATTAAAATTATCGATGAGAACATCTAACTTCTTTCTTCGTAACTTGTTTTTATTAGTCTTATGTAAAACGTACCTGAATCTGGCTTGTTCTTCCTCAAATTTACTCGGAAACTTTCCAACCAAACCTAGCCTCTCTGTAGGCGAAATCTAGTGCACGGTTAGGCAGCAAATCATCGCGCGTCATTTTACATACAGACCGGAAAGGGAGCTCAGCCATATACCTCTTAAACTGCATATGCAGGAATAGTTTGCCAGCGTCGCCAGGAATTAAATGATATTTATCTTTCTTTGAACCGGTAAAAACTCCTCAAGATATTTTACTCGAAATACAAATAATACGATTTTTGAAAATATGGAGGGCAATCTGAGATTATGAGTCCTATATACGGCGATGATGTCACATCGGGAAAGGAAGTACATGAGATGACTGTTAAACTTTCTATTATTGTAGCTACAACGGTGAACTGTGAAAACCAAACGTCTTCACGATGCGTAATTCTCGGGAGTTCAGACACTCCAGGTCCAGTAAACAGTATATTACTTCGTAATATAAGGGAATGATTAAAGGCCAGAAGCTAAAGCTATAGGCCAACAATGAGTAGACTTTGTGAAACGCAAACGTGCTAAATGGGAGCCGAGAAGCACACCATGCCTGTGCTACAAGTATTTTAAACTTGATGATTTTGGGCAAAGAGTTTGTTTCCGGGGCAAAAACTCCCGGGATGATAAAGGATTTACCAATTACCCATCCCTATATTTAAAGAGACTATCGAAGTTGAACCTTCAGGAAAAGCGAAACGAAGCAATTCAGTAAGCATTTGCTTACGTTGGGTTAAGAAATCCCAAGAACAGACAAGACACGAAATCGTCTTAGGACTAACTGGAAGTTTAACAAATTGGAAAAAAACGAGCAAACGAACCCGTTCTCCGTTGGAAATGGGTTCATCTTCGTAAGGCAGTACCGTCTCGGCTCAACAAGGTCCTTCTGCCAGTGAGTAATGGCTGCGCACTTCCTTCACTTTAAATTCGTTGGTTAAGTCATTATTCAAATGAAATTGCATTAAATTTCTGTTTGAGTCAGAAACAGAACTTTACATCGTCAGGAACACCGAAAAAAACCGTCCATACACAGCTTTCGAATCTCGCGACAACAAAGATACAATAAGGGATCAAACCAGAAGTAAAATGCTTTCCCGATATCATTGTTGCTACTACTTAAATTCTTTTTTTCATAGCGAGGCTTAAAAATATTCATGTTAATATGAAGTAATCTCTGCAACTGTTGATAAGCTATAAAAAAGTTATATCTTGTTTCAATATTAATGCTCTCTGCCACGCAAATTTCTAGAAAGAAAAAGTAATTTTTTTTCGCACATGCACTTCAAAACATCCCCGATCTTGTTTCTGTTTCTTCGTTATCTTTAAAATGAAGTCCTTCAAGTAATTTCTGTCCTTATCATTCTAATTTCTGGACAATAAGGTACAGTAAGGGTTTTCATTTGCAAACCTTCCATTAATTTCATTGCGCTCAAGACAAATCCTTACACATTTTGCTTGTGTTCTTGATCAATGTACATTCATTGTAGCAATAAAGATATTGACAAAATGCATTTGTGCAATTTCCTATTCAAAATTTCCACAGCACATTATATGGTGCGGAAGCATTAGGGACGTACCACTTAATCATGATCTCGGAACTCTTTTCTGGCATGCAATAACCATAATCATACCTAAATGCTCTGCTGTGATACAATGTCTATTTCATTATTCAAAGGTCCTTGAATCAACTTCAAAAGCAACAATTAAAAGGAAAAAAGATATGACATACCCACTGTAGATTGTAATTCCTTTCAAATATCTAAACTCCAAAACACCAGTGAAAACAAATTGAAAACTTGCCAAAGACTCGCTAAGTTTACATCCATGACAAGAAGGTTTCCGTAACCAGTCCTTTTGCACCTTAAATAAATAACATGAGTACTGTATAGGAACATTATCAGAACAAAGAAAACTCAGCAATAGAAAGCCACGTTTCAATTTCATCTTAATATCATCATCAAGCAAAGGAACAAACTAAAATTATTTCAGTCTCGTATTTGATACTTACAGAAATTACAAAAGTTAATGATGGCTAAAAATTCAGCTATAGCTGGTTAAAAATAGCTGTGAAAGTAAACTGTGCAAAAAGAGCTGAAAAGATTTTTGAATAAAATTAGAAAAAGATTTTACATTTAATAGAGTCCGACTGTGAGTTTAAAATCCATTGTGGATCCTTAACATGAAAAATTTCGCATAAAAAACAATCGAATATCCATTCACATTTACGAAAGACCGAAAACTTATTTACCAGAATACCTATGTCGTGATTATGTATTGTTGCATGTTTTTTCATTGCCGATGTCTTGTGATGTCGATGCGCTGATACAAGTGCCGACACATGTAGCCGACGTCATCAACACTGCACTAATCACGTTTAACTTCGTAAACAACGCATGACTGGAACAGTCAACAGCAAGGATTGTTTAATTTTACGCTCTGACTTTCTTGACCAATTTTCGACGTATAAATATGGCTCTCAATTTATTTCACGATTTTACTACAGCTACTTAGATGAAACAACCGCCTTCTAAACATGTCTACGGATTCCTGTTCCTTGAAGGGCAAAACGATGGCAACGTTTTGATCGTCTCGGTTTTTCCTTCATGAGTGAAGGTTGTCTTGACATTAACGAAAACCATTAATAAACGGCTCCTGGATACCAAAGATGGGTGAACATCGTATAAATTTTTTACAGGATTCTGGGAACGACACTAACTTTGAGGAAAGTCGTTTCGAATTATAAAACATGGTCTTAAGTAATGTTGCCTAGTATCCTTGATGGAAATCGTTTCGGGAATGTAAAGCGAGCCTACTATTCGTTGACATTTTTTAAGGATTTGCGTTGAGAATCGCTGCCCATATTTGGTGTAGAACATGCTCAAAAACGGCACCCTTCCTTCATGTTGCAATTCCATTGTAAAGGTGAATGACCTTTGAAGACTATTTAGGGTTTAGGGTTTGAAGGAACATGTGCAGCAAGGCTCATTGGGTCTGCTACGTGCCACTTACAGCTGCTTGGTATCTTCCCTTCCTTCTAAAACTTCTCTTCAATTAAGCACATTACGGCAGTAGCCATAATGGGACCCATAGTTGAAACCATCGCAACACCGTCGAACTGTTCATACAGCTGCCCATCAAATTGGAAAAGTTGATTTTTGGTCCCGATTTCAACGAGCTCAGTCAGCTCTTCACACCGTATGTTGGTTTTATGTCTTATTGAAGCAATCACCATTAAAAATTTTTAGGATTTCATCCACTGATACAAGGATATCTCAAGTACAAATTACTTGTGTTTTATATATCCTCGGCAAAATCGAAAATGTTGTCCATAAAATATTCATTATACACTAACGGCTTCAGCTTTTTCATCTAACCACTTCACTGGCGTAAATTAAACGTTTAGTTTTTTAAGTTTTTCTCGTGCATTTTCGGAAGCCCATATAAATGAGAAAATATTGAGCCTTGGGGCCATAGTTGATCTGCAACTTCCAATTCCAAAATCTTTTTAATTCATGACGTTACCTGTTTTTCTTTTGGAAAAAGCGGATGATAACATTTCGGAGGACGATCTCGTGATTTAGTTTTCTCAAAGATAACAGTCATCTGCTATTATCTACAGTAAAACTGAATAGTGAATGGCTACTTTGAGTCCAAATCAAACTATTAACACACACTGTAAACTTTTCATCGCAAAAAGATTACTGTATTTATAAATAGACTTGTAACAAGGTGATTTTTTAGCCATAATAAAGAGAATGGTAACTCTGGTTAAATATAGATATAAATCTTTTTAATATATTTTGGTATAATATTTTGAGAATAAACACCACCATTTCGATCAAAAACTTTATTTTCGATATGTTTCGGAATGTCCTTATTCCTTCATTAAGCAATTTACATTAAAGTCGTTGCAATGACAGTTGAATGATCTTTGATGGCCCTAAATTGGTTTGCGTCAGCTACAGCGTAATAATTAATAAGAATTAAGTGTGCAATTAATAAGAATTAAAATTACATCACTGGAAAGTTACACGTAAATCATAATTTGTATGAGATAATGGAATCTATTAACAGAGATTATAAAAACAGCTTTAAGATGACATGATCTTCTTGTTTGTTCAATTCCGGTGCATGTAGAATGTAGTATCCTTCTTTTAATTTAACTTGGTATTTGTTTGAGGCAATGTCGAGAATATTGAAGCAAGTAGAGTTACAAAGATTTCTACAATTATCCGAGGTTTTAAGATGTTTCAATATTTAAGAGTTCGTGTCTCCTAGAAGGTGCTAATTAATTCTTGTTTGGAGGTGGATGTTGGTTTCTCCTAAGTAACGTGCCTTACAGCTCGCGCATTCAAATAAGTAGATAACATGAAACTTCAAGGAATTTGGAACTTTGTCCTTGCTGCTGAACAATTTACTTATTTTCAAAGCCGAAAATACAAGTTTTATCTCGTTATTGTTGCAGTAGCTTTTAATTATGTTTCCTAGTTTATTTCGAGTTATTGATGAGTATATTCCAATGTATGCTAACTTAAAATACGTTCTTTTCGTCGTCGTTTCATTCCTATTAAGGGATGTAACAGATAGCTCATTAGTTTCCCTTTAATAGATGTTTTTGAATCTGATTGATTAGATATTCTGGAAATTGGTTTTTCCTTAGAGTTGAAGTGAGTTTTTTCCCCAGTTGTTGTTAATCTCAAATATTCCCTCAATAAAAGTTTTTATTAATCCTATTTTGTAAGAGAATGCAGTGAAACTGAAAACAATCGTCAGAAGTCTTGTGGTGAACAGAGGTTTTACAAGAGCTACCAGTTTGTTTAGCTATTAAAACATCTAAAAAAGGCAATTTTCCTTTAGTTTCCGTTTCCATGGTCAACGTAATGCAAGGATGTCTAGTGTTAAGATTTTCAAAAAAGTTATTCTCGTTTTGCTCATTTTTGAATATGCAAAGGGTGTCATAGACGTATCGTCGATAACATTCCGGGCTGTTATGTCCATAGTGTGGAAGCCAGTCTTGCTTATGATGACTCATAAATAGATTTGCAAGTACGGGTGCAAGAGGTGACCCCACTGCCACACCATCTACTTGCCGTATAAATTACCATTGAATAAAAAATGGGTACGTGATGTTGTAAACGAGAAAAGTTTCTTCACATCAGCGCGATTAATATTCAAGATGTTGTTGTTCATAATAAGGTCAACTCCTAATTCGATGGCTTCGTCCACTGGAATATTGGTAAACAAGCTGCAAAGATCAAATGATACGAGGAATTTTTTGTTGGAGTTGAGGTTCTTGATCTCGTGCACGAACGAAAACGAGTCACTTACGCACTATTTCTGTGATATAAATAAAATGAGTATAGAACTTAGATATTTTGCTAAATTATAATTGAAGGCTCCAATCTAGGAAACAATGGCACGAAGAGGACGCGTGTGAGAATCATCACAAGGCTTATGCAACTTAGGTAGTCCGTAAATTCTGGCAAGCTGAGATCCCTTTGGGTAGATGGCGTTGTAGACTTTATCAGTTAGAATTTGCTATTTATTCAGTTTTCGGAGAAATCTTTCGAGTTGTCCTTCTCTCAACAGCAAAGGGTCTTCGTCTTTGAATGTAGAATGATCATCAATAATTTTACAAATTCGTTCAACATCTCACTTTCTCTCCAGTATCGCAACATCGTTTTCTTTGTCAGGTTTCACTATTACTATGTTTTAGTAGTTCTTTAAATTTTTGAGTATTTTATATTTCTTAAGATCCAATTTAGCGTCGTCAAATATCATTCAACTGTCATTACAACGACCTTAATGTAAATTGCCTTATGAAGTAATAAGTATATTCCAAAACATGTCGCAAATAAAATTTTGAATCAAAGCTATGGTTCTTAATTCGCACGCTCTCAAGCTGTTCTCTCAGAAAAACTCTTCTGAGTCCCTGACGGGAATCAAACGCGTAACCTTCTGATCGCCAATGAAATGGTCTAAATATTGAGCTACACAGACTCAGATGGTAAGCGAAGGTTACATTTATGTACTGGTTCTGCAAGTCTCGATAGGTCGTCCATTATTTTAGTGCTAATCAATGATGTAATTATGCTAGCTTGGTAATTATAATGTTCTTAATACGTACGCTCAGGACTCAGAAAAGATTTTCTGAGATAATTCCTTATGAGCGTGCCTATTAAGAACATTATAACTACCAAGCTACCATAATTACATCATCAAAGCTATGGAGTTAATTATCAAGATATAAATCTGCGATAAAAGTTATACCGACGTTTAGGCCAAAACAATAGTCTCATTAAAAGGAATTGATAAAATACTTAAAAAAACACAGATTTATAAACACACGCTAATCAGATTTTTTCTTTGAGAATTAAATTTAGTTTTTAATGACATAAATGAATGTCATATTCCCGGTTGAGTACGTTCACTCCAAAAAATTTAACTTCCCTGACTTCCAAAACACGATTATTGCTCCAATTTCCATTCGGGCGCTTAAGAATTTAGTCGACTCCTGGAGATGGAGTTACCCGAACGTAAACGGTGTTCGGCCAGTACTGGCTTTTCTGGCAGCTTTTTTCAACTGCTTTTTGATGATTCTCGCTTTGGAACCGAGTTATCGCTTGGTCTTCCCAATATATCGCTTCTCAAAGCCTTCACATGATTTGAATAAACAAAACAATGAACTGGATCTTGGCAGTTGCAACACCGAATCTTTTTGATTGGGGATTGAAATAAATTTAAAATAGTTTGATGAGGTTTAACTACAACCTTAATTGTATAACAAATCAGAGTAAAAAGAAATTTTATTCCATATCGTGCCAAGACTTTGAGAAGAGATATGCTGAGTAAACAAAGGGATAACTCGGTTCCAGAGTAAGAGAACAACAAACAATATTTAGAGAAAACAGCCTCAAAATTCGGCAATGGCAGAACATTGTTGATATTCCAGTCACTCCACTCTGTGGGAGTCGACTAAGATCTCAACCACAAATGGAAATTGGACTAATTATTGTTTTCTGATAATCGTGTTCTGGAAGCATGGAGAATGTTTGTGGAGTAAACGCTCTTAATTAGGATGACGGCATTCATTTACACCATGAACATTTTAAAATTAATTATCAAAGAAAATAGCTCAGGGTAAAAATTAGAGCCCAGCTCAAAATTTTCAGGTGAAGAACCATACATTTTCTGCCCGGGAAGTCTATAGCCACAACGAAAATACCTCATTAGAAGACATGTATGTTTTAGACTGTATATCTGTGCTTTTTTTAGTATTTCATAACTCCCTCTGAAGAAGGCTTCCAGGGCGTTTAAGGAAAAGTACGGCAACGGGCACTTACAATAGAAGTGATCATTCAAAACAAAAAGAATGAATAATTTGCCGTCCCTGGAGTATTTCCATAACCATTCTGCTTCTACACACCACGTTGTCAAGAATATTTCCACGGTTCCACCATTACGTTTACAAACGGTAAAGACATTTCAGGACATTTAAACGTTACCATACTGACCATAGCTGCTGAGAAGAGTTTCTGAGGCGTAAACAACATTCACAATTCATTAGAACATTAGTAGATTGTTATTTAATTCAAATGTGTACAGTTAAGCTTTTTTTGTTAAATGCCGTCGCCGTAGTAGAGTAGCTTACTTACACTCCCTAGTGTTTCAGCCGTAACGTCGGATCAATTTTTATCGGAGGATTTCTGTCTCTGCTTAATCATAGTAACAATTTTATTTATTATGCCCAAGATTGCTGTATCTCATTATGTAGTGCTTCAAAAGGCACTCCAAGGTAATAAGACTATCTACGTATAAATTATTGTACCTTTTACAAATAACGGTGTACAAGTAATAGTTTCATTGCTGATTAACACTCACTGGGAAGTTAGTCGTTCAGTTGAAGCCTGGGGTAAGCACTTCTCTAAGGTCTCCATAAATTACTCAGGGCTGAAAGTTTTAAAGAAAGTGAAATAAATTACTTCTCTGAGGCGTTTTTTTGCCATATAAAGCTTCCATAAGGTTATATACAGGTATGGAATATCGGAGTGGTAACACAAATAATTAACATGCTATATATTTACTACGAAATGATACATTACTGCACAGTTTCAAGTATTTTCCTTTCCTCAAGCGGGAAAGAAAACTCGGTACTAATGTTACGAAAAGCATTTAGCAAATACAAATGTGTGAATTCACTGCTTCCCTGTATAATTATTGAAGTTTTCATTAGTGAAGATGAACCCAGTCATTTTTTGTACTTAGTGTGAAATTTATGAGTGGGCATATGTTTAATTAAGAGCCTGTTTGTAGACAACAGCATAACAAAATAAGGGGCAAGCACCCTGCATTGCCGAATGAAATCTTTTGGCATTAGCAAGAATAAAATTCTAGACTGCACACTTCACCCTTAATAGGTCAACCACATTTAGCACTTAATCCATTAAGGAGCAGGCACCCTGCTGTGTTGAATAAATTCATTTCACATTTACTACAATATAACTGTAATGCGCACCCGTGTCCCCTAAGAGGTTAAGCAAAGTTATTAATGAATTAATTCCATCACTAGTCCCTTTCAGTTTTACTCATACTAAGTGTAGGAAATTTTTGTAATAAAGGGAAGACATTCTGGATAGCTACAGACTTAACAATTTATCACAAAATCTGGCTAAGATAAGTCCTCTTAATCATCAAAGTTAAATTATGTGGCAACAGTCAGAATAAAATTATCATTGGTCAGTTTTAAGATTGATTCATTGAGATACCACATGTTTCAACCCTTTAAACACAGTCAAGATGTCTCCATAACTGAAAATACACTTTGAACTGTAGTTTAGAAAGGGATAAATCATAACAAGACTGATAGTCAATCTCGTGAAATATGACTGGCTATAACACGTGAAAATTTGGCTTACACAGCAGTTCCAGACCTCTAGTAAATAACATCTAGACAAGTGCAGTTCATAGTGACTCATAAGATTCAGCTCAAGGGAGTTGCTACTCTTACTCAGTGTACTTAAGGGCTTGCTCCAAACCTAGTATGGATCAAAACATACATTTGGCTATATAATAAAACAGCGATTTTGTCGGGGTGACAAATTTAGACACGGTTTTCAAATACGTTGCTACCATGGTGACTGGTACTTTAAGATAAAGTAAGACAAAATGAAAATGAAATATATGCACTAAAGAGGTATACACAGATTTATAGCTTCCATGGATAGGACAAGTTTCTGAAACCTTTGGACAATCAATCAAGTTAATTACTGAGCAAACACTTTTTGTCGCTAGATTCGTTGGAATTTTCTCGACGAAAACTATCCTCCCACCCACTCAAAATGAGTGTCTACCTGCTTCTTCATCAAGCAGTGTTATTTACGAATTTAAATGCGAATGTGGATCTCGCTATGTGGGTAGAACGAATCAGAGACTGGGTGATAGGATCAAACAACATTTTCATAGCGTCATTAGAAATAAAACTCGGTCACCACGTCAACAACCAGAACGACAACGCCGTTCCAGTCAATTCATTAGTTGTGATTCAGCTGTTGGCCAACACCTTCGTTCTAACAAGTCTTGCGCTGAAACCTAGTCAGATGATACTTTTAGAATTCGTTACAAATGCCGTTCCGCTTTTCAATTGAAAGTTATGGAAGCCACTTGCATAAAACTTAATGATCCGGATCTGTACAGGCAAAGGGAATTTGTTTTCCAACTAGCCCTGTTTTGACCCTTCCGCATGCTGTGGGTCGACGTCATCAGTTTTCTTGGGACTATAAAAGCAGGGGATTTGTTTCTTTAGTTAGCAGACGTATAGCGCTTGATAAGTGGTCTGCCAAAACGCATCGTTCTCTTTTCTAATTCTTTAGGCTTACTCTTAACGTAGTATTTTACCTCTTTAAGTTTCCTAAAGTTCTTTTAAGAACTAAACGGTCCAACAGACTTTGATAACTGCCTATACGTCTTCACTGCGTATATTTCATTTTCTCTTACTTTATCTGATACTACCAATCACCATGGTATCAACGTATTTGAAAACCGTTTTTAAATTTGTCACCACGACAAAATCGCTGTATTGCATATCAATGTTTTTTTGGTATTTCATAACTTCCTTTGAAGAAAGTTGGTAGGAAGTCAAAGCAAACACCACGGCAACGTGTTCTTACAATAGAAATTATCATTTATATCAAAAGGATTGCAGAACTTGTAGTCCCTGGAGTATTTTTCATAACTGTTCTACTTATACACACCACGTCGTCAAGAACATTTCCACCGTTCAACTGCTACGTTTACACATGGTAAGACGTTTCACGACTTTTAAACGTTAACATACTGACCAGAACTGCTGAGAAGAGTTTCTGAGACATAAACAACATTCACAATTCATTACAATACTAGCAGAATGTTATTCAATTCAAATGTGCAAAGTTAAGCTACTTTGCTAAATACCGTCGCCGAACTAGCTTGCTTGTCCTCCCAAGTGTTTTACAGTAACATCGGGCCACTTTTTATCCCAGATTTATATCTCTGCCTAATCATAGTAACAATTCTACTTATTATGCTCTAGATTACTGTATCTCATTCTGTAGTGCTTCAAAAGGCACTCCAAGGTAATAAGACTATCTACGTATTAATTATTGTACCTTTTACAAATAACGGTGAACACGTAATAGTTTCATTGCTGATTAACACTCACTTGGAAGTTAGTCGTTCAGTTGAAGCCTGGAGTAAGCACTTCTCTAAGGTCTCAATAGATTACTCAGGGCTGACAGGTCATGTAGTTTCTGTAAAAAGACAATTTTAAAGAAAGTGAAACAAATTACTTCTGAAGGGCCTTTTTCTCCCTTACAAATTTCCTTACGGTAATATATGGAATATAGGTGTTGTAACACAAATAAGGTTCATGCTATATATTCACTAGGAAATGATACATTACTGCAGTGGCGGATTTAGGATTTTTATCACCTTAGTCAAACTTTTGAATTTTCTTTGCAGTAGAGGGGGCGGTTGATACAAAACACTCTCTATGTTTCTCATATGGTAATTACATGCATTTTACAATAAATCATAATTTGAATTTGAATTACTGAGTTGAATTTAAATCGGTTCGGACCAATTAAAAGCGAGTACAAGTAAATTTAGACGTAAATCAGAACATTCTGCAGATGCGACTGGCTGAAGTAAAAGAACCAGCAGAGGAACCGAAGCAAACTTTTGATTTGGCTTTTTGTTAACAGTTTTGTGACATCACAACACTTTCCTGACAGACGGATTATAGTGCGCCAGGTGATAGTTTCGGCAAGGTGACATACCTCAGCAAACTCGACACGATGACATCACAAATTCGGCCAAAAACTTCAAAGCTTATTCCGCTAAGCCAATGAGCAGGCATTTCCTGAACTAAGAGCCTATTTGTGAACGTCAGCATTATAACACACTGACAGCCAAGAACCTGCATTGCTCAATTAAATCCTTTGGCATTAGCAAGAAAAAATTCTAGACTGCACACTTCATTCTTAATAGGTCAACCACATTTAGCAGTTGGCCCATTAAGGTGCAGGCACCCTGCTATGTTGAATAAATTCATTTCATATTGGCCACAATATAATTCTAAAAGGTACCCTAGTCTCTTAACAAGTTAGTCAAAGCTGTTAATGCATTAATTTCATCACTTGACCCTTTCAGTTTTACCTATAACAAATGTAGAAACTTTTAATAGTAAATGGAAGACATGTTGGACAGCTATGAAGTAAACTACTTATCACCAAATCTGGCTACGATAGGTTCTCTTAATCAGATAAATTATGTAGAAACAGTGAGAATAAAATTATTATTACTGCTACATTTTAAGATTGATTGATTGAGATGATAGGGTTATCCAGTATAAATAAAGACACTTTACCTTTACCTTTACCACATGTCTTAACCCTTTAAACACAGTCAAGATGTCTCCATAACTGAAAATACATTTTGAACTGTGGATTAGAAAGGAATAAATCAAGAGAATGATAGTTTATGTCTTGAAATACAGCTGCCTAAAAGACTCGAAAACTTGTTTTACACAGCAGTTCCAGACCTCTAGTAAATAACAGTTCAAAGCAGTTGCTATTCTCACTCAGTGTACTTAAGGGCTTGTTCCAAACCTAGTATGGACGAAAACAAACATTTATCTACATCTTTAAAATAATATGACAGCAAACCCTTAAATGAGGATGACAGGTAGTCTGAACAATAAGAAACATTTCAAGCAAAGATTTCCATTGCAATCAAGTCACACAACTGTTATGGCTGCCATATTTGTACAATTTAATTTAAGTTGTCAAATTTTTGAAAACTGGACATCAATTATATTTTTTGTAAAGCCTAAATGTGGTAACAAACACCTTAAGTTTTAATACATTGATGCAAAAAAGTGAAAATGATGTAAAGTTACTTTGCCCTAATCCCTGAGAATTTGCATCAATTTTTTTTTGAGTGAATTAAAAAAATGTCCTTTAAAGAATAATTAAAAACCCACTTACTAATTAAACTCTCTAATCCATTAATAAGATACATACCACCAACCATTTACTATACTGTAGGTCAATACTGTTGTTAAGTGACATTGTAAGCTATTCTACATAGCATCACACATAATCACATCACATACACTGAATTTAATTATACCAAGGATGCTGCATTTTTAACAAAGTATACAAAAAAATGATACCTAAAAATTAATACAAGGGTGGAGATGTTTTACAAAAGTCTGGAGGAACCTAATTACACTGGAATGTAACTCAGCTCAGGAGGCACATCATGTGCAGGAGGGTTTTGCATCATATCTTTCCAACAAATCTTGTAAAGCAATATGGCTGTTGTATGTTCTAGAAGACATTTCTGATGTACAAAATATGCCACCACATGTCTACATATCTTACAATGATTTTTATTAATTATTAAGCTTTGAAATACAGCAGACTTTCAGACAAAACATCATGGCAGATATCCTTAGTTTACTACATTTTGAAATTTTTGAAGTATTTTTCTTTATATCACCAATATTCTACATTGCATTTTTTCAACAGAAATAGAGAGGCTGCCCCAAAACTTTAAAAGTACAAGATAAGCCTACTTCCTGCCTCCCCTCCTACCTCACATACCTCTGTCTCAATAATAACTTTTGTATGAACTCCATAACTGACAAATAACAAAAGCAAAGTCAGTGTGAAAACCTTTACTTGCCACATAACTAAACAAACACTGAAATTAATTCCACGTATAACAGCTACAGTAGAAATACATTCATACGTAACAGATAAAACTTTTTCTTAATAAAAAAGGGAACTACTTCATATTTGAAAGAATTCATTGTATGATGAAACAGAGACAAGAAGACATGAGAACAAGAAAATCACTCCCGACCAATGCACATTCCTTGTATTCCACGGATACATGAATTGCAAAAGATTTCAATTTCAAAAGATCTCTAGTTGACTCATGAATACTTTGAAAAATCTGACTACTAAGTGCAACATCAACTTAGCTTTCTTACAAACATGTCATATAAACAGAACATAACTGCAGTATAAATACTCGGCAGTGTATACACTTTGGCATCTTCATATGCAATGGTTATGCAAACAACTTATTTCCCACTCACATCTTAATTTAATAAGTCTGCTCATTCACTTCAAATACATCTACCTTCCTTCAATGTAATAAATTACCACAACAAAACAAGAAAGAAACTATATTTCTTTCCATGTAGTAATAAAAAGAAGCAAAAATGTCATATCAACTCACATTCCAATTAAACTAAAAAAAAAAAAATTCACAAAACTATAACAAATCTGAAACTAAAAAGAATTTAAAATAATGAATATTCGGAAATACGTTTGGCTTCATTGGGAAATGCTGCTCAAATGGAAACGTTACATCAATTTTCATCATTCATGTAAACACCCAATCAATCTTTTTCATTAAAAAAATTTAATAAGATTATCTATGAGGGGAATTTGTCTACTCTGTGTGAAAAAACCCAACAATTCTCTATTAACGAATCTGAAGTACCTACCTGTACTACGGTAGTTGTCTACCGAGAAATCGCTATCAGTGATACCGATTCCATGTCTTCCTACCAAACGTTGTCTTCCGTTTCGCCACTTTTATAATATACATTAAATATGTATGATATGCAGTCAATCCCGTGTTAACCGCATCCATGTCAATAGTCAACGTTTACGTTCCTCCAATATGGCCGCTATGACGCACCATGACGTCATGTAAAAACCATCAATACAAGCGCCCCTTTCAGATTCTTCCACACGACGCGATTGTTGCATACCATTCTACATCTCGGCATCGCAATTAGCGCATAACCTGAAAAATAGGCGGACAGTCGAAATACATTAAAGTTCGAGAGCAAACCTCTATATGCTTTGCTTTTTTGACCTTGTTATTTCAAGTATCCAGCCGGACCTTTGGTGGATTGTCTCTCAACTTGTTAACATTTGGGCATATCGACAGTGGAAACTTAACACTTTCCATTGTCAACTTTTTCAACAAAAGGCAAAATAAATCAACGAACGTTTTATCAATTGACAGTTTAATATGAGAGGAGACCCTAAGCTGGGAAGTTAAAATCGTCCTCAAAATAGCTAAAACTTTAATATGGACTTTAATTATCATTGGGAGAACAAAGTTTTGGAAACAAATTATGATTGTCATTATCAATTCATATACTTCGTGAGAAAACCAAAGTTAAAAATTATGAAAAAAAGGTAGCAACGATATAAACAGCATTTTAAAAGTGCGTCAATTGTTTATTTCGACTACGATAAAAAAGCCCATGTAAAAGTCTAGAAACCCTCACCACTGTCTTGGTATCACACATCGCATGCCCACACATCCTAATTAGTAATAACGGCAGTGGTACCTTACATTTTTGTGCCCATTCATAAATGTTCACACCTTAACTTTGCAAAAGTCTGCAAAAACTACGTTCAATCACAAAAAGGCAAGGTTTCTAAACGCCCTTCCACTTTCTGAGATGCCTAGCGTCTCGTTTCTAATTAAGTTAGTGGTGATACATTGTCGTCGATCGCCTTTTGGAATTCGTAATTACTCTGGTAAACCAACCTCAGTAAAACGTAAAATGAACAAAAGCACCTTGGAATATTGCATTAATCAAACATTTCGAAATCAGGGTATATTTCAGATGCATAGTAGCAGTTATTTTTAAACCCTTGTCAAAATATTAATATCCCAGATGTGATGTCTCAATGCTACTAATGATAGTTGGCCCAAGAATGTTTTTTTTATTTCACGTTCTCTGCGTATGAAGATTCTGTACTAAAAGAGATCGCAGGACTTAGGGAAGGGTACTTAATCATTAAAAAGCTTCAAAACATTCATCTGTTACTTTATGAAAATTTGTTGTGACAGAACCATTGGTGTAAGAAGTGGCAGGGCGATGGGTGCTTAAGCTCCCTCATACATTTAAATGCGGAGGCTGAGCTCCCATCTCCGCCTTCAAAAAATGGACCAAGCATCACAAAGGTAGCTTCTTGTCTTCACTGGTTCGAAACCAGCTTAATAGATTTTGGACCGGTAATCAGTGTTGCTACACCGCAGTAGATGAGCGAAAATTTGAATAAGGAAGATTGAAGCTGCTGTTGGAAATAAAAAAGTTTTAATAAATGTATGCATTGGAAATACAACACAGCCATCTCAGAGGCTACATAAACTATATAGGTCAGATATCGAGTTTCAGTAGACTTACGAGCACTGCGTCTCAAAAAACAAAATTTGTATATGTAGAAAATACTATACTTTCAATGAAAAGGGGACTCATCAACCGTCAATAAATCACAGCAATTTGAGCACACAAATGATTTTGACGGCAATTAAAAGGCTTTAAAAATCTGTGATTCTTCAACAGGTAAATGTTTTTCTATGCTGACTTTAGCCTTCCAAAATCAAATTCGTTCCCATACCACTGCACAGAACAGTATATGCTTTCCTTTAAAATTATGCAGTACTGGTTATGTTTTCTAGGAACTTTTAATTATTGAAAAACGGCCATGGGTTAGGGGCCCTTATTTCGTGAAAATTTTAGTCAGCGGTGAATGAAGGCTTCAAGTTGTGCAAGATTGACTAACATTCATCATCCGTTTTCTTCAAATCCCTCTCTATTAGCGTTTTACTGTCACATTTTTCTCATTTGCTTGCGGGGAAGAGGTATCTGGGGGTAGGATGATCCTGTTTTTCCCTCCCAAAATCTACCCATGTTCTTACTGAGAGACCTTTCTTTACGAAACGTGGTTTAAGTCTCAAAAAATTACTTTCTACTCTTATAAAAAAAAGTTAATCAATTGTGCCTGTTAAGATAAGATTACCAGTGGCAAATTATTCTTTTTATTACAGGAGTTTTGTGGACAATCAAATTACGGATATCCCGAAGGATCTTTTCAATTCAACACCAAAGCTTACAGTTGTGTAAGTACTTGAAGTAATCTCTACATCCTTTCTAGGCACGAACTGTGGTCATTATGGATTCTTGAGCATCTGATACAACCTTTTAATTTTTGTTCTTGTCACGGGAGTAAAAGATTTCATTCACCGCCATATAAATCTTTCAACGTTACATTTGATAGTTGTCTCTTGATTATGAATACTCTTAGCTTAAAATTAGCAAATACAAAGTTCGACTTTCTGGGAATGGAAATATTGCTTTTGCAAAATATTTAGATGGTAACAACTTCAGCCACGTTTTCAACAGCTCGAGGTAATACTTTCTGTTTCCGTCAGGTCGAAGGACATTTGATTTTGCTTAACAGATGGAATTATTACGCCATTTGGTAAAGTTTTCCTCTAAGCGAAAAGTCACCACGAAAAATTTTCAATGTTTTAATACCTGAATACGTACTTTAAGCAAGCTTTGAATGAAAGGTGATGCGATCATGTTACAAATTTGTATCCTGGCTTCGGACACGTTTCTTTTGTTTCCACTTAAGCGGTTCCCATTGCGTTATTTCCGTCTTTTGAAGATAATTTATACGTAACCGCATACGACTCCGTATACGGCAATGACATGATCGCTACATGATCCGATTCTTAAAATCGTGTTCGCATGCCATATCCGCATCCGTGTCCGCGTACGTACATAAAGAAACACACCTTATATTTTCAGTTATCGCAATTTTAACCGTATCCGCACCCGTATCCGTATTCATACAAATGGAAATGTAGCTTTAAGTAAATGCTTCAGTAATTCCATCAGATTAACCTTTACCTGGACGGCCATGAGACGGATTGTCAAATATTGGAACACTTCCTGCAGGATGTTTAGGCACTAGTAGTTCTTCAGTTTACATAGCAAGTTTAGTTTTTCTCTAGGATTGTACACGTGTCATTTTGCAACGTCTTCCAAACTTCTGTTTTCTCTGGTCAAAGGTTAAATAATATGAATCGATTTCCTCCTGTTGCTGTGGCGACAGACATTTGTATCTTTCTATATCTCGTAATGGTTTTTAAAGAAAATTTGTCGACTCTAAACTTTTCTTTCTATTCTACAAGGGCTTACTCCTATTTTTGGACAGCTATTGATATTGCTTGTTAAGGTTTAACGTCCACTCTGGCGCTATTAGCTCTTCGTGCCTCTGTTTACCTTCACTGATGATGTTATATCGTTTCTTACACTCGTGAGCATTGATTAATCACCCCTTAATGAATGATTAGAAATACGTGCACGCAAAAAACCCTCGCCCACACTTGTAATATATCTCTCGAGAATCCGAGTAAGATTCATAATTTTTTAAAATTGTCAAAAAAACAAATTGTCCTGACTATAACTGGAAGAAGAAATGCAAAAAAAAAAAAAAACACAACATTTGGCCACAAATATTAACTACCCAAACTGGAAATTATTTTATGTTTAAACTGCTTTTTGTTGTATTCGCGTTTAAAATTTAGATTCTGCTTTATATAAATAAAACATTTGGTGAAAATATCTTTTAACGATTTAATAATTGATAAGAGATTCATTTCTGAAATTCTTCTACTAAACAAGGGATGTTCGTATCAACACACTCCATTAGTAGTTATCTTGAGGTATTTCGGGTGGTTTTCCAATCAAACTTTTCACCCATTTTGCTTTAAAGAAAGATTTTTTATTAGATAGTCAGGCTTTCCATCTTAATATTGGAGCATTCTCAAAGGTTACCTGTCGAATACCAGGATACGGACAGCTCATGATTGAAAAAAAAATTTTTAACATTTTTGTGTTAAAAAGCTGGCAAATTCTACATTATCTTAAGGCTGGTTGCAAATGTCAAATACAAGTGCTATAATGAAGATCTATGATAAGTATTCATCCGGTGGTACAAGAACTTGGTGACCAAAATGAAACGAATTGCGAAACCGTCGAAATAAACTGCAAAAACAGGAACGAGTCCTGAACCTATTGCTTACCAAAATTCGGCAAACAAAACTTGCGCAAGTTTTAGTCGAATGAAGAACGCGTAGAAAGAAGTAAAATACGTACTTTTTTCCTTTGTAAAACTTTCGTAAAAAAGAGAAATGGCGTAGCGTACAAACGTTCAACTCTTACGTATTTTCAACAAAGCATTTAGCGGCACCTCAACCCAAAGGGTTTAACGGTGAATTTGCAAAAAGAAGATTGCTTTAAACTTTTAAACTTTCTTGAGCGGTTCTAAAATCCAGGCGAAAGCATTACTGGTCGAATACGGTAAAGGTCGTAATCTACAAGCCAGCCGAGAAGTTAGAAAGACTGAAGTGGACCGAAGTGTTTCGCTGAATGATAGTGTTATGAAACACACATTCCATCAACTTGGTCGTCTGCAGCTTATATCGTTATGAATAAAATGGAATCTATCAAACCTCAACGTAATTTGTTGTGAAAATAGCTGCTAAATTATAGGTAAACAATTGTATCACGGAAGTTGTTATGTTTGTTTGAGTTTTGTCTGGTTTTAGACATGTGAAGTTGTTATCTTGTTTTTGTAACCAGCACCATGATTAATCCTCTCGAAAATGTCAAGATTAATAGTTACCGATCTAGCTTAAAAGGTTTATGTTTATGCTATCGAATGTAAGGTCAAGCTACAGGTTGGTATTGTTAAATCCTTGCTCTGGCTTGTATCAGCCCGTCTTATGTTGATTGAATACTTTGCTGAATTCCACATATGATGTAATTCCTGTTCAGATCCGATTTGAGCTCGAAATACGATGTGAAACTGTGAAAGAATATAACTGAGTTAAGAACTAGTACATTCGGATTTTACCATTGTGATTTTACAAAGAACTATATACATTTAGTGTTGAAAAATCTTTTTCAAACGCCCTTGTTAATCATGTTACAATCCAAACAACGCATTCACCTGGTAGAGCGAAAGACTTGGTCAGAATGTACCTGATTGGTCAATTTCCACTGTCAGTCACTGTCAACCAAAATTGCCCACCGAAAGCATAAAAAGAGATGATCCTTTCCCAAACAGAAGAGAGAGAGGCAACGATCAGAAAAGAGAGCCAACAAACAACAGAGAGCACAAAAAGAGGAGCCAAAGAGAGCAGACGAGCAGAGAAAATAAGCTGCTCACCAAGAAGAGAATCTAAAATCAGAAGAATTTCTTGCTAGTAAAACTTAGTTTCTGTATTTTGTTTTGGTGATTCCAATAAAGATCCCGTACCTCGCCTAAAGCATGTCCCTACCGAGCTAATAACAACCTCTAATTTAACAATAGTTTGGTGACCAAAAACAAGCAGTTTTGCAGCGTGTTATCTGGTGGCTGTTTACCTTGCATTTTTGTTTCGAGCCAGAAATGCATCCCGACGTCTTCAGTGGGGGGACATTTCATACGGAGAACGATCCTGAGTTAATCAATGAAATCTTTGAGTAAAAAGCGGAGAGAGCATCAAAAGTCTGTCAGGCCTGGACAAGTCTTCTGGACGATGAGTGTTTTATCCGATTGTCAAGCAACTTACCATGAACGCTGTCTGGTTAAATACTACAAAATCTTCAAAAGCGATTACCCTGCAGAAAGAATGAACCAGAATTTTTATTCTACTTCACCAAAAAACACCAGTGAAATCCAGGCGATAATATTTGAACCAAGAAGTCTCCCTTAGGGAAGAATTAAGTCAGGAAGCCAGTTTTGAAGGCTGTTCAACACAATTTCGTTCGCAGAACTTGTATTTCAAAGCTACTCGGTTCAGACTTACCTGTGATTGTGTAGCTCAGGTAAGTGGTTACCAGAACGTGAAAAGTGTCGAGATTTATACAAATCAGCATCCATTCAACTTCAGCAAAGAATGTCATTCACACTTAGACGCTTAGCAAATGTCTTGACAGCAGGCGAGTTCCCTTACGTCCTTTGTTCATATTCATGAAAAAAGGACCAAGACCAAGCGTTGCGGCAAAAAGTGAACAGTTGGCAAATGTATATTCCAAGGAGCTAACTTTCAAAACTGCTCCTTCAAGTCATAAATTGTCCAGTTATTAACATGGCCTCCAAAAGTGAAACAACCCGCAAGGACCAAGTAAGTTATTTCGTTTGCCGGTCTTAAATCATTAACTTGCTTCAGTGTTCAAATGATGTAAACAGTGTCTGAGAGAATCATAAAAGCGAAAAAAAACGAGACCAAATGGATTTTCTTTAATACGGACCTAAGTAACCTAAGTAAGGTTTGGTCAACAACATACCAGTTCCGAGCTTTCCCACGGCTTTCTTGAATGACCGGAATCCTTAAATATATACCTATATATATATATATATATATATATATATATGTGTGTGTGTGTGTGTGTGTGTGTGTGTGTATGTGTGTGTGTGTGTGTGAGGAGAAGAAATAATAAAGCCCAGCAAAAAACACACAAAATAGGCATATTAAAGGTTTAAAATGTGATTCTAACGTTTCGTTGCTGCACGCAACATCCTCAGAGAATGAATGAATGACTATATTACAAGGTGATGATATATAATGGTATGTTACATGATATGTAAACGAGATATTGGTGTAAGAACGGAAGTGGGAAGGAGACAAGGAAACAGCAGACTAAGATGTAATGGGAGGGTCGAGAGACGAAGGGTCTTAAAATAAAGAAAGTGGAAAAGAGCCCATGTTTGCATTAAGCGATGGATTTAGTTTGCGGATTAGTAGACTTTCTCTGACGAGAAGTTCAGAGTTGAAAGAAGAAGACAAGATAGTGAAGTCATCAGGCGAGACAGGGTGTCCAGTGTCACAAGAATGTGACAGGATGCTTGTCGGAGGAGGATTTACTCGTTTTTTGCCAGTAAGGGCAGAAATGCCCAAGTGTTCTGAGATTCGTGTGTAGAGAAGCCGACTCGTCTGGCCGACATACAACGAACTACAACGTTGACACTTAGAACGGTAAACGACACGAGATCTCAAAGCCTTGGGAATCCTGTCCTTAAAGACAAAAAACTGAGACAATCGGAGGGAGGGGCGGAAAACAAAGCGAAGGTTAATGTGAGGGAAAGCACTGGATCATGTGTGTGTGTGTCATATTTAAAAACTGATTAGGAGTGCTTTATCAGGGTTTAAAACGCGAGACGATAGCCGAGTGTTTTAGACTCGATAGAGAACGCAATGCTAGTTTTTTAAATATCTTATGAAATTCACTTCCTAATGTACTAAATCGCGAACAAGGTTTTGAAATTTATCTTTCGTAAGCCGAAAAAATCGAACTTCTTCACATATAAAGGTACATGTATGTTTATCACATATACAAATCCGACACGATTATGATTTTTTCCCCTCGCCAGTGCGCAAAGCGCGGTGCGACGGTACCAAGCTTGACATTCGTGGCGTCCTTTACATGTATGGTGACTAGGGAGAAAAATATCCGCAGTTTTTGAATAATTTATGTCTGCATATATATGTATATATATGTATATATATATATATATATATATATACATGTATATATATAACTACAGACGGAACCGTTTCCGCCTATTAGGCCTCATCAGTGTAGTGCTGATGAGCAGGATGGAGTAGCCTACATTATATAGGCGACTCAACTGTCTCACGCTTGTGGTACATCTAAGCCATGCCAGAGCGCTCTAACTAGAGACTAGTGAGACATATATATATATATATATATATCGCTCTATGGCCCCTTGGTTCAAATTGAGCGCTGTACAAGATGAGTCATGCCGATAGCGGATTTGCGCACGCTCACTAGTAGTTATCTCAGGACAAACTTTTCATCATACACATATCCAAGCTTACAAACGTCTACACTTAGTAAGATGAAATTTACTTATACACAATATCACATTACAGGTATGTTCAGCTTTCAAGTATGAAAGAGGCATATCAATATTACGAACTAGGTCTCTAATTAACATCATGCTTACCGTCTAAGACCCTGTAGTCTAGTGGTAAAACAACCGTACCGGCAATCGGGATACACGGGTTCGATTTCTGTTGGGAAGCTCAGAAATATTCTGAGATAAAAGCTTGAGGACAAACTTTTCATCATACAAATATCCAAGCTTACAAACATCCACACTTAGTAAAATGAAATTTACTTATACATATATATATATGTATATTGATTACTTATCAACCGAATGTAAGGTCTATTCGGGAAAGTATTTGCCTGAGGTCTGTGCGTAAAAAACCCGAGAGCAAGTAATTTCCAGTACAGACCGAACAAACGAGGTTAATAAGAAATTTATTGTATGGTTTTTGACTCCTTTCTTCAGCGCTTTTAACGAAACTTTGTGTTCTTGAATTATTCATTTAGGGTTACTTGCTTGTTTTTAACAATTAATTCTTCGTTTTTTTACATCTATTCATCTAGTTTTCTGCTTAAAATTATCGTTGAGAACATTTAACTTCTGTTTTGTAGGTTGTTTTTATAAATCTCCTGTAAAACGTACCGGAATCTTGATTGTTTTTCTTCAAATCACCTCGGAAATTTTCCCGCCAAAACTAGCCGGTCTATACGAAAAACTTATTGCACGGCTAGCCAGCCAATCATCGTGCGTCATTTTGTGTACACGCCGGCTAGCAAGCTCAGCCATATAATAAAGGAATATATCTAAGGATTCCGGTCACTCAACTATGCCGTGTGCAAGCTCGGGGACTGGTATATTGTTGACTAAATCTAACTGAGGTTACTTAGATCCGTATTGAAATAAATCGATATGGTCTCGTTCTTTTCTCCCTTGTGTGGATCTCTAGAAAGTTGTTTGTATCATATGAACGCTAAAGCCAGTAAATTATTTAAGACCGGCGAACGAAATAGTTTTCATTTTGCTCGCGGCTGGATTCACTTTTGCAGGACATCTTAGTTAGCGTACTAGACAATTTGACTTGAAAAGACAGTCCTAAAACTTAGCTCTTTGGAATGTGCATTGGCCAATGTTCACATTCTGTAGCAACGCTTTGACTTGGCTCTTTCTCATCAATATGAAGAAAAGACGTTACAGGAACTCGCTTGCTGCCAGGAAATTTGCTAAGCGACTGATTGCATGTAAAGAACATTCTTCTCTGGTTAGAGCGTCTAACCGGTCATCAGAAGGTTGCGGGTTCGATCCCCGTCTGGGGCTCAGAAATCATTTTCTGAGTATTGAGCTTGAAGATCGTTCATCTACCATAACATATCCAAGCTCTCATGTTTCTCAAACATCCAACTCAAACATCCAACTTCAATCATTATTAATATATAGTGGCTTCCGCTTAGGTCGCACATATATATCGAATTTGCACCTTAGCTCACCAACTTAGTCTCGGTAGCTCAGTGGTTAGAGCGTCTAACCGGTCATCAGAAGGTTGAGGGTTCGATCCCCGTCTGCGGCTCAGTAATCATTTTCTGAGTATTGAGCTTGAAGATCATTGATCTACCTTAACATATCCAAGCTCTCACGTTTCTCAAACATCCAACTGATTCTTCGCTGAAGTTCAAACGATGCTGATTTGTATAAATCGAGACTTTTCACGTTCTAGTATTCACTTAGCTGATCTAGACGATCACAGGTACATCTGAATCGAGTAGCTTTGAAGTTTGAAATGCAAGTATTGCGAATGAAATAGTTTTGAGCAGCTTTTAATAGTGGCTTCCCGACTTTATTCTTCCCTAAGGGAGACTTCTTGGTTCAAATATTATCGCCTGGATTTAGCTGGTGTTTAATGACAAAGTAGACTAAAAATTCTGATTCATTTAGAGGACGGCTTTCGAATATTTTGTAATACTGATCCGGATTGTGTTCATAGTCAATTGTTGAAGAAATGGGATAAAACACTCAGCGTCCCAAAGATTTGACATGATCTGACAGTCTTCGGATTTTTTCACCGCTTTGCATACAAGAATTTCATTGCCTTTTTCAGCATCGTTTTCCCTGTGAAATGTCACTCCACTGAAGACATTGGAATCTATTTATGGCTTGAAAACAAGAATTAAAGGTAAACAGCCAACAGGAGACACGCAGAAAAGCTACTTATCTTTGTAGATCATATTATCCTTCGGCGAATATGTAGTCCACTTCAGTCTTTCTCACTTCTCGAGTGGCTTGTGGATGATTACCTCCACCATGTTCGACCAGTAATGCTTTCATCGGGATTATAAAACATCTGAAGAAATGTTAAAAGTTTAAGGCTGTCTTCTTTCTGTAAATTTACTGTTGAACCCTTTGTTTTGAGGTGCCGATGAACGCTTCGTTGAAATAACGTAAGAATTGAAGGTCTGTACGCTCCGCCATTTTTCACTTTTACCAAAGTATTACAGTGGATAAAAGTACGTATTTAACTTCTCCATACTCAATCTTCTTCCAACAAAACTTGCACAAGGTTTGCTTGTCGTATTTTGTTGTATGTTTTGTATTTTCCGATTTTAGTTCAGCAATAAAAATGTAGAACTCTCTCATGTTTTCTTTGTTTATTTGGTCGGTTTCATAAATCGTTTAATCCGCGTTAGCAAAGTCTTGTACCTCCGGATGAATACTGAGCATAAATCTTCATCATAGCCCTTCTACTTGAAATTTGTAATGAAATTTGAGATAATGTAGGACTTATCAGGTTTTTAAGACAAAAAATATCGAAAATACATTTTTCAGTCATAAGCTATCCGTAATGCTGGTATCCGACCGGTAACCTGTGAGAATGCTCCGCTTTTAAGACGGAAAGTGTTGCCATCTACTGAAGTGTCTTTCTTAACAGTGAAAAAAAGTGATAGCCCTAAGTTTGATTCGAAAACGGCACGAAATACGTCAAAACCGCAACTAATACAGGGTCTTGATACGAACATCCATTGTTCAGCAGTAGAATTGTCAGAAGGGATCTCACCATTTGTGAAATCGTTAAAGGTTATTCTCGCCAAACGTTTTGTTTTAATAAAAGAGTCAAAATTTCAAACGTATATATGACGACGAGGAGTTTAAATATAAAACAGTTTCCAGTTTGGGTTATTAATATTCGTGTCTAAGTGTTCTGTTTTTCTTATATTGCATACCCTCTTCCAGCTACAGCAATGAGGATTTGTCTTTTTGACAATTTTGAAAAATTATTGTTACTTGGATTCTAGAGAGATGTATTGGAAGGGTGGGCGAGGGGTTGTTGCGTGCTCGTATTTCTAGTATAAATATATTTAAAGATATAGATTTTTTTCTCCAAGGTCACCACGCGTGTAAATGGTCTCCACGCACGTCGAGAATAGTACCCTCCCACCGCACTTTGCGCGGTGGGCGAAGGGAATATAGTGGAGACAAAATTATTTTAAGGTTTCAACTACTAGTGTAATGGGTTATTATCTTCACCATTTTACAAACTTCTTGGCCTCGTAATGAATGTAAGGACACACAATACGGTTGAGCGGCATAAATCAACTCAAAAAAAGATAGAAATAATACTTAAGATCTATTGTTATCCATTGCAACAGAGGATTTGTTGGTTAATTATTTTTATTAAGTAGTTAACCTCCTCGCAATCAGACTTAGAAGTTTTAAGAGCTGCAATAACACTATTAACACAAGCTGAGTAATTAGACATCTGATGAGTTTTTATTCCAGTAATGCATTGTATTCCACACTATACCAAACTCCAGTACCAAGCATGTCAAAATCTTTCGACAGTTACAACAACAAAATATCTATATCCATCATAACTGTACGAATACTCTCGGTATTCACTTTAAAATTGACTAACGTTTGTTTACGCTTGTTGCCACAGCATTCACGCGGCAGATAATTCCCTTGGTTGGTTACTTGTATCGATCTTTTGGGTTGAGCACAATTAATACAAATGTAACCATCCGACCAAATTATCGTATGGTCAATTTTTCCTACCTTCCGGTATTTAGAAAATCCAATAATAAAATCCCCAAGCAAGCAGCAGGCTTGGCCTAATTCCAGTAATCGGAAAACATAGTTTAAAAGGCCGGGAGTGGAATAATTGAGTTTTATCGAAGTAGGCTGAAAAAAATCCTCTTAATCATGAAGTACATAGGCATAGACATGCAATCCACTATTTACAATACATGCATCCATATATCTCTGAGCAATCCGTTTTCATAATGGTATATCTAGCCCAGTATGAACAGGCACACCATCGATGCTTATGAACTAAGGAAAACAATGGGTTAAGTTTAATGGACAAGAACTGATATCTTGTAAAACCATTCCACAGGTAAGTGTGCATGTTGATAAACTTAACAGGTAATTAAATGAAGGTAATACTCATACTATTTATACTTCTTTCTGGTTATTAATAAATCCATGTTGAACATAGAATTTTAGTTACTAAATTGAGTAAATTCGCGTTAGCTTACTTTTGATTTGCGCTTGAACAGCAGTGATACAAATCCTCTCCGCAAAGCGACATTCTTAGATATTCCCCATCGCGATTGCACATACACTTTCAAGGTTCATTAGTGAGAACTGTGCTATGGTGGTATCGTGTTTTTATACGCTGGTCGGACAATAATGGTTGTGACTGCAGAATGTGGTCCACGACCATCGCCTAACTCTAGTTTAGTTCTGGGACACGCAGATGTTTCTCCGACTGTAATCCTGAAGCAAAAGATTAGCAAATTTTCGCTTGCCTAGTCTGCTAGCTCAAAAGCTGGCATAACCAGGTTTTGAACAAGGAAACTTATTTGGGCGTACGGCAATCAGGTAAAACTTCACGAACAGTCATTAGCAACATTTGCTTCTGTGTGAGGAAGTGCGAGTTTGTCATTCATATTTCTGGGCATTATAAAAGTCGTCAGATTTGAACACAAGAATATATAGAGAACATAGCATAACACAAAAAAATATTTACTAAAATCTGATCATTATCAACTACTCGGACTGTCAACTTCAGTGGTGTCTAACGCCAAAAAAATTGTCTTCAAATGTCAACCCCGTTTCTATTTTCTGTCCACTGCCAATAAAGGAACACTGGTAAGCATGTACAAACTAGTAAAAGACAATGGCCAAGGATATTTATCGGAAGAAACTCTTGTTGATATACACATGAGCTACAAAAGCTAAGAAGGAACTTTCGAATGGAAAGTTGGTGGAGTCTACGAGGCTTACGATTCACGAGGAGAGTATTTTCTAGTTTCGCCTATTTGTGTGCCATTTGGGCGGCTTTTGTTCAACAAAAATATCTACGTTTCTCGATTCCAGAAAAGCGTCTCCGTATATAAGAAACAACCAGCTTAAACTACAAGATAACCTTCTACTCTTTTAAACCACTCAAGTCAGAGACGTACCAACTAACGTCAACGTATCAAAGCAATTCCAGTGTCGTCCCAGTTGTTATGTCACTAGACATTCGCAGGTTCAACACTTCCCGCACTTGACTTCCATTTCCCACAGTCTTCCATTTGACTTCCATTTGACTAAAGGATTTCTCTGTGCTAATTTCGAGTGGGCCAGATTATAGTTCCTCTTGTTGTAATATTTCTTTAAGAAGTAGTCAAAAAAACACCTCTTGGCTTGAATGTAGGTTTACGGTCAACACAGCGGCACATGATGTCTTTAATCTACTTCACTCGTATATGTAACGTCCTTTGAAGTTAGAATTTTTAGCATGGTTTTCTTTGTTCACAATCATTTCAAATGGAGTACTTCGCACTTCTTTCCAACAGAATTAACTGCAAATATTAAAAAATAATTTTATTAAGTAATACACATTACAAGCTTTAAGGTTATTGACCTATATTTAAAAACTTCTCCAGACAAGGATCACAAGTTTCTAGGAACAATAGCGGAAGTTAGCCATGGATAAAATATAAAGGCAGAACAAAAATCATCTGAATTCTACTGCTGCCACACTATTTCAGTATGATAACTTGGCAGATATCGTTTCTTTTCTACATAGTCATTGATCCCTAATAGTTAAAAATGACTAGAGACATTTTTTGGCCAATGATTAACGACTGGTTGTCCCCCTGAAGTTTCTGAAATTTTTGGAGGCTAATAATGCTTACCATTCTTATAAATATTCTAACTGATCTCACCCAAAAACTTCAATGTTGGTATATACGTATGTATTTGAGAGCTATTAACATTCTGCTTGTTCGTTACTTATATTTTTTGCTCTTTGAATTGTGGTCTGATCTTTCTAAACGCTTTCTCCCTATTCGTTGAGTAAGCATTCAGGAGCAACATTCATTTTGTTTTATGTAGTGACGGGAATGGAAATTTCAATTGCAGTCTGTGTTCACCGGTTTATGTAAACGTAAGTAGTAATTGTTCCATCTACTCTTGAAACTGAAGAGTTAAGGGTAGACAATCGTCGGTATAATTATGTAGAACGGTGAACGACATGTTTAAGTAAACGGAGTTGAGAATTTTAATGTGATGAGTGCATCTCTCTTACTCATGGAAAAACTGTCGTCAACCTAGTCCTTCCATTGCTTTGGCAGGATAATTACTTTTTTGATGATCTGTTGTTTATGAGCTTTTTTCATGTAAACATCGTCCAGTGTTCCGTTAGGAAATACAGTTCTCCACTATGTCTGTTGGCTGTTCCACCATTTGAACTCAGTTACGTTTATAAGCGATTTACTGACGAACACTTTATGTCGTGTGGTTAGACGTACATATTATAAAATTACGGGAGCAAGGTTGTTCAGGACCGGCAAAATTGTCGTAAAGCTGTTCACATTTAACACATCTCTTTAATTTTATACTTGATCCACACAAAAATTGGCTATAAATGCTACTTACTGAGCTACTCATAGCACAAACCTGTATCTGCTTGTAAGTAATACGGTTTTAGACTTCTTTCTAGCAATTATTTCGTCAACAATGACACTGCCTCCAAGCAAATACACGATTGTACGAAAAAAGGCTCTTTACGGGCCATTTTAGATAATCCTTACAAGGAAGAAATTGAAACACAAGTTATCCACAAAAAAATAATCTCACCAAAGTACTTGAAGCGCTACGACGGAAACAGTGTTTTCCATCATGAAGAACAACACAGTCACCACATTCAACCATACTCTCAGCTGTACTGACCGCGACATTTTATTCACCTTCCAACATGAAAGCAACCGACAAACGTCCTTCGCTCGTACTGCTGTTTGGAGAGATAATAATACTATCACTACTGACATAACCGACGCACCTGCGCTGTAACTTGATTTACAGCACGACATAAACAAGCAACGTCAGAACCGAGCGGACACATATATCGTTCTCTTTCTTTACCCAGCAGAAAGGAGGGAAAAACCGAGTGAACTAAGACATCTCATGAAAACCTTACGGTCTAATGGTTACACACAAAAATTGATTTCCAACAAGACATCATGGTAGGCAATCAACCGACGGGATAAATTTACCCGACCCTTGGGATTGACGTAGCGCTTAAACTGATAGGTCAATTGAGTAAGGCAAGGAAAATATCTAGCGCACGAGATTGCTAGATATTGTTTACTTCTAGAACTTGCTAAGATAATTTCGAGTAAAATTTTCATTCTTCTTTAATTCAAGCAAATTTCAACTAAATATGATTACAATATGACTGACGGGAATGTGGGATATGGAACTTGTGAGAATTTAAAACATTGCCTAATCGAAGTAGTCGTGACTGTAGTTTTCTGCACTTTCACCATGGCTTAAATAATACAATATATTATCATGTACGCTGTAGCCAAAGATAGCGAGAGCAAGGAATATTTTAAAAATCTCCAGGAATCTAACTATCATTTGTTTAAGAGCGGATGTGTACAAGTTGTAATGGTAACGCAAAGCTATAACACTTTTTTACCTATATCCACTTGCTATCCTAGTGATGTAGAAAGGGTTGTGTCTACGAACTCCTGTTGAGGTTTTAATCGCCATCATCCGAAATAAAATTTGCTTCCTTCGATGACTACTGTTACAGGACAAAATGCTCGTGTAATCTCATTGGATCTGTCTGTGTTTGGAATAATGATGTTGATACTGATATTGATATTGACTTTATTTCAGGAGGGTAAATTGATACATTATTGCATGTTTTAAACTGCATTCTTGCCAATGGCCCTCAGATGTATTTCACCATTTGCAAAAAAAAAAATAAGTAAACAGAGAATGATACAAAAGTAAAAAAGTGAACTTAGGAGAAAGAAAAACAAAACAAAAACAAAATCAGTAACAAACACAGATATCATATTTTTTGGGAGGAATGGAGCGTGTAATTGACATATAACAAGTGCGTTTTACAATGTTTACAACTGCGAGAAAAAAAGTTCAAGATGGTCAATTTAAAAATTCATATTTCTGAAAAAAATTTTAAGCTTTTTAATGTAGGTAGAATAAGTATAATTGTAGATTAACTCTAGATCACATGGCAAGGAACTGAACAGTAAAGCACCACCATAAGAAAGTTTGGGTTTGGCCGATTTAGAGCTAACAGAAGGGAACGAAAGATTAATAAATGATGAGCGTGTATAGTTTTTGTGCACCTCATGGACAAATGTAAATAGTTTGCAAAGTTCAATTGAAGTTGAAGAATGCAAAACATTAAATATCATTTGATTTTTCCCTATTTCAATAAAGTTATGGATTGGAATCCATTCAAGCTTACGGAAAAACAATAAATGGTATTGTAATTTTTTCGTCGAAAGTTAATCTAGCACATCGCTTTTCAAGTTTGAGCAGTTGATGAAGTAATTCATCGCGTGCATTACCCCATATTGTATGAGAATACAACAGATGAGGATATATTACAGCATAACAGAAGAGAATTCTAGTATCGGGAGGCAGAGTCTCACCAATTCTGTGTTATAGAGGAAAGTGAAAAAAAGAAAAGTGAGAAAAGGGAAGTAAAATAACAATAAGGAAAAAGAATATTGATAGGGCGAGAACTAGTTGAAATCATCAATATAATAAACAAATAATATCGATCGAATAAAGATCGAAATACCGTGAAAAGATCTGAAGAGAAGCTATACTCACATAAACATGACAACCCAAAAAAAACCTTGCAATCTTATCAGGAGTAAGTGAGAAACAACCTATTATTACGCCATTAACGTGGAACATGGTAAATGTCGAGAACGACAATCAGAAAATTAATGTCATAGTACGAACAGTCAACTACATGCAACGACTTATTGCTATCAAGGAGAAGTTAAGACTTCGTTCCTAAAATCGCCTTCTACTTCTTGACGCTAAGAAAATACAGTGCTTCACACGCTGCTTCATCGCCTAAATCTTTTTAACCTTTCGTGGATTGAGGTTTGGTTTTCTTTTGCCAAGGCAAAATGGTTGGCACATCGTTCAGACTCTTCCTTACATTTTCTTTACAGTCAGAACTACATATTCTTGTACTGGCATGTATACTGTCACATCGACGAGATTGAAACTAAATTCTTATTAGTTTCTTATGATGTACTGGTGGGTGATAGAATTTCAATCTTGAGCCTTTCCTTTAACGGTTTTTAAATTGTTTTTATCTGCGCAGTTTTCTACCATATTTGTTTTACGATTCAAAAGCCTTGCTTTTACTACAAGTAAATATATAAATTATAGCAATGCCATGCGCTTGATGTTTTGCTTACCTTTACTTGATTACACAATCAGGTTAAGCGTTATGTCACACAGCCTGTCACGTGATACTTTCCCGTTAAGACATTACAACAGGAATTTCCATCGCCTATGTTCACGCCAACCCTCGAACTGTCAACAATTGTTACACAGAAGCATCGAAATCTTCTGTGATTAATATTTCCCTATTCTCAGCACTATCAAGATGAAGGACCTCTTGAAACGGGTTTAGAAAGTCAGACTGTGAAGGAAGTCTATGGAAGGTACCAAATAGAATTCCTTTTGTCTTGGGTAAAAGTATCTCCAATCGTATACATTCTCCCACAAAATCCCTTTTCAAATTTGCTGTCCTGATGAGGGAAAAAGCGTCCTTGATATAAAGGCAATCCCGCCACAAATTCCATTTGTGTGGTTCCTTCTATAGATCGAATAACCAAAGAGAGATATTTCACCATCAGTAATATTATCATTTAACCAAGTTTCAGTGATGGCAAGAATATGCAGATTTGAACATTGCGATAAAAGAATATTCAATTCGTCCAGCTTCCCACGAAGACTTCGTATGATGTCATGTAAAAACATTAAACTATGTTGATGTACAGCTTCAGATAGATCAGCAGGAAGTGTTGTTTCGATCAAATTCTCTTCTCCAGAAAAATTCATGGGACTGGTGAAACACAAATAACACTTTGATGAAACTTCAAATTTCTCCCCGAAACATTTATAATGATACGGCTGGGTTTACGCACCACAAATCGCCCTTCCTCAATTCCTTCTAATGGTTTTATTACATTTATAGCAATTCAAAATTGCAGGCCCTGAATTCTGTAGGACATCTTCACATAGAAGTACTAAATTTACAAATAGCACATCCCTAGTGAGATGAACTAACTGAACAGAACGACAAACCTTGTAACTCGGTTACTTGGTGCACTGGCGAGTTGAGACTTGAAGAGAATCAAGCAAGATGGATTTCGCTACGTACTGCTCGACAGCATCGGTAGACACAAACTCATAAAGATTACGTTTCTTCCTTAATGCAAAACTTGCAAATATAAAAACCAGAAACAGATATGTAGTCCACTTTCGTCCCAGCTTTAAAACCACATCCGCTATTTTGGTCCAGGGTGACTTCGAATATTGTGAAGTTAAGACGTTTGTGGAGTCGATTAATTCGTCATCTTCGTCTGCTTTAACAGATCTTGACCTAGTCCAATATTTCAGTATTTCCAACAGAAAACTTTTTTGTAAGTCTCGTAAACACACGTATGATCAGTTTTGTCTTCCACAGAACAATCTGGACCGCCCTACATTGATACATCAGTTTTCCTGGAAATACTTGCTTTCAAAGTTCATTCTTAAAATTTTATTTTTAGCTCGGCACATGAGCCTCTTGGGTGGGTTATAAGGCTTTTTCAAACCATTCTAGTTGCTATGTAGTAAGTGACTTGTAAGAACCCATTCTACACGTTACCATAAATTTAAACCTAGAATAACACGGATAAAATTTGCATGTCCATGTTCTGGGTTTCTTCCTGTTGCCGTCCATTACAACGAAGTATAATTAACTTTTTGACACCTCGCATTTCTTGAATATGTTAGTACTCCATGTATTTCACTAACTGATCTCAAGCATTCCGCTCACATACTCTGGATGGGAGAATCATCCTTAGCTATAAAGTTGCAGCACACCGTACTTGGCCTTGGAAAAAGCTTACGGAGATGGGTGATAAGAACTTCCTAGTTTTTGCTCTAAAGTACATTGAGACCATGGTGGGTTGTAATCAATGAGATATACACAGTTACCAAGGTTTAGGTGCTGTTGGACTGGATATTTCTTAAAAGAATTGCATGAAATTTAAAAAGAAGTAAAATCAAGCTTAAATCCTTTCTTGCCACGAGGTTTCTCTTAGGCGTGTAAGATCGTTGAGAACTAACAAGAATAAAATAACTTCTTATTAACAACAGTAAAGTAATAGAAGAGCTATCTGGAAAGAGAGGACGCGATGTACGTTGAAACACAGTACGTTAGGAAACTTAATTGCAAATTTCTGACATTTGGGTACCAGACATCATGTCACCAGGAAATACGTTGAGTTATGTTACAATCAGGTTATCGCGTAGGATGTTACACTGCAACGTATGTAGATTATAAGGTACAAGACGTTACTTTGCAAGACGTCATGATACTACACCACGTTTTAAGATAGCACACTTCGATTTAGTATGGCTACTTAGATGGTAAGACTCTATATTAGGATCTAAGATCTCACAAAGCATTATCTTCTACGACGATAAATTACGTTGCGCGACTTCAAAATGTATACATTACTTTGGCACATCCTTCATTTGACACAATGAACAGATATCACCGCGTATTTAATCGTCATTATCATGACCTACCAAACACCACACGCCTTGAAAATTTCACACTGCCTTGAACGACAGTACGTTACGTAGTAGAAAGACGTGATGTTGTCTTGTTCGACTCCACGTTAGATTGTATCAGGTTACAATAAATTCAAAGACACTACGTTATACTAAGCGATGTTACTGCATTGTGTAGAGTAACGATATAATTCACACAAGTTTACTGCTTTATGACACAAACTTTTAAGCTTATATGCTGCAAGACGCTAAGATATGTTTTCAGACATTACATCAAGTTTATAGATGCTGCAGTTGTCGCGAAAATGAGAGGTGAACTTTTCTCACAAGATATTGGGGACAGTGTATAACCACACGCTTTTCACACGCATTATTTCCTCATAATCCATGAACAGTCGACAATTTAAAGAAACATAACACAAAACAAAACACAAACCGAAAACGAACATCTTGAAAATCCAACATTCCGATTATAAACAAAACGATAAATTTTAATGGTAATATTTCGTCTCAATTCAAAAGCCATCATCAAACCGATCGCCTTACATACAATTTGCAAATTCTATGTAAGCCGAAAGCTCTTTAGGACTAAGGGGTCATGGAACTTACATGTCACGATAGCAAAGACATTTTACGTCTTGCATAGGATGTGTAGTTTCATATACAAGCTTTCTCAATTAATCCCAGTGCTCTTTCCATGCATTGTTATCACCGACTATCTGATTAACATATCAAACTTCTAATAAACAAAGTTTCACTGCAGAATGATAAACGCCATTCCTCACCACCTTAGTTCTTAAAAATCACATCAATTTAACAATCTTTCTAGCATTAGCTCTAATGGCGTCTATCCAGATCGTGGTCCTACTATATATTTTCTTATACTAACAGTAGTTTGTCCACTGATATGTAGACTTGAATCGATTGTTTCGTGGGCAATGAAGCAAATGCGTCCCACTTTAGAAACCTAATAAACTGCTCACCTTTTGCGCATTTCTCTCTTAATATGGCTCTGATGCCTTTAAAGGAGACATTAGCAATATGACAAATGAAAGACCAGAAATTGGACTAAAGCCGTCTAGTTCGCTGTTAAGGCATCTTGCTCGTTCCGTCTGTCCATGCATAAACATCTCAATCTCAAGTTTCCAACCACGGTGGCAGAAGGTTCTTTCTTCAGGCAGAACAGTGTGACCTATACGTTGGGAATAAAAAGACAGACTTAAAGTATGCAGTAATATTAGATAAATAGGAATGAAAACGAGGATGAATAATATATCGCAGCAAGGTTTTCACGTTACAAGTAAAAGATACAAAGTGGCAATTTAGTCGTACGAAGCAGCCAGTTTGAAATAATAAATGTCCCTTGCTGGTAAATCTTAAATGTGTAATCGAATACCAAAGTATAATTCCAATTGCCATGTACGTAGCGGCGTCGTGTGGAGAGAATTTCAAAGACATGGAATTTCCACACTAATATGTCGTCGATACAACATTTAAAGAAAGCAAAACATCTTATGAAAACAGGTTCTTCGAGATTAATTCAGTTAGCTATTGCTAAGGCTGAATGTCAAAAGGACAAATCAAAAGTGAAAGCGATTCTGTAGCGTGTTGACGAATAAGGCAAGAGCTGCTAGTAAGCCTTCAAAAATCAAGAAATAGCTCCGACAAAGGGAAAGATTTTTAAAGCAGTGAAGTACTACGTCATGAAGTTTGACAGGCAATCGGATATTACGGGAACTATCGCCTCCGGTAACATGTCGGTATCGCACGATTAAGAGTTGCGGAAGAGAAATGTCATTACGTATCACTTGTGGACGACTAGTGAAACACGTTTGCGACATTTTGCTGCAGACGAAATCAAAATGAACATTTTCAATCTAATCTGCAAAAGTAAAGCAACTATTCATGTAATATTTGCACGACTGTACAGCAGAAATTCAAACCGAATTTTATGCAGTGTAAAATCGACCTACAGATTTACGCCTCGTTTGGTAGGGTGAAATAATATTTAGAAAAAAGGCCAGTCATACCGTATACACAGACCTGCCCCCTCTAATGGTTCTATGTTAGCCGTAACGCATGGTAAGAGAGAGTTCTTAAAATTGCTAATATAAATATTCTGGACTATTAAAATACTGTAAAACATTAGCCGAAGAAAAACGTTATTAAAATTCATTAGCATTAATAGAATGACGGTTGACATGACAGGCGTTGATATATAATGCCCTTTTTAAGCTATTACGAAGCTGCATCAAGTCTTGACCTGAAAGAATATTATAAAATATTATTGAAAGTGGTCTTTTAAGCTTCTATTTTAAATAAGAGGCGATGTGGCCAATCGCCTGGTTTTGATATCAGTTTCCTACCATTTAATTTTAAAAATTGCAAAATTTAGTGTTTGCTAAACTCGGCAGGTATTCATACGACCGAAGTTTATGGCAAATTTTTCTATCCAATTTAGATTATTTTGTAATTATAGCACTTTCAAATTAATGTACTACGCTTTAAATTAACAATTGAAAATAGTACAATAAATACAATAAGTTCTAGGACAAGATAAACATGTGAAAGTGTTGCCACTGCTTAGACTTTTTATTGCAAAATTACTGGTTTTCTTCAGGGGAAATTTGTCCCGAAGCAATAAAAATTGATCATGTGAAAGAAGTTAATAAGCGAAATGTACTAAAGCACAGTATGGAGTGAATCACTACATGAATGAGTGAAAAACAATCTTTATTACAAGGAAGGCACATCTTCTGGTCATAATTAGCCTAAATTGCAAACAACACTGACCACATATTTGTTTCAGCAGCTTCCATCAAAAAATACACGCTTCCATTTAACACAATGTTATGTCTTGTGCTTGGACAGAGACCTTTTACCGATTTTCCGTTTCCGATAAAGATGTAAAAACGAACTGGAGTACAATTCATTCTAGGAAAAGCCGATGAATATTTTCTATTATCTTTGTTCACTTTTTTGCTCAAGCTGTTAAGAATGACTTGATATCGATCTTCCAAATGTCAATTCTTTTTGCGTGTGAGAATAGGACAGAAATACACAAAACGAAGAAAAGATACCAATTTACAGTGTAAAGCTGTCATTTGTGGAAAGCCAGTATAAAATTTCCCCAAATTTAAGAGAATTGTTAATACCGGAGGAGTCGATGCAAGGAGTACAAAGAAAGCGCTTGATGATTCACTTACACCGAAGATCCCTGGAAACATACGATAGTTTCGTATTTGCTCCCAGTAATGGTTCTGCATCGTGTTAATATGGGACGCACAACTCTTTCCTGGGCGAAGGTGAAACCAGTTAGACTATGGTTAGCTACGATCCTAATAATACGAGTTATGTTGGAGAAATTGGAAGATCACGCAAAACAAGGAACAAGGAACACCTGCTGAACGATAAATACCCCACCAAAATTCAAAAATCGCTAACCATGCATGGACTCACACACACACCAGTGACTTTAAAAATAGACATGCAGTACTACCCACAAAGGACGCAATCGCATAACAAAAAAACATCGCCATGATTTATGTAGCCGACAACAACTTGAAGCCGCTTCCTCAACTATAAACGCTTCTCTCACGTAAACAATGCCATTGCTAATAATAAAAACATTGTCGAAATTTAAGCCTTGTTTTTGTTATTGTAGCTGTATTTCAGCATTATTACATCTTTTAAGTCACTCACGCATACAATGTATTTCCATATGATCTTTTCATATTTCTCATTATTTATCGCCCGTTGAAGGCTACAGTTCTAGTAGCTGAAAGGTCGAATGAAAGACATTTGGCCTGAGAACGCTAAACAAATATCCTTAATACCGTAGGTATTTACTTGACCGTGCTTCTCGCACATTAGTAAATGACAGTATTGTAGTGGCAGCAATTACAGTATATAGCAGTAGAAGTACAGTTGTAGTAGAAAAAATAAAAGTGGGAGTGGTGGTAGTGAGGGTGGTAGTAGTGGTGCTGGTGATGGTAGTAGTAGTTATAACAATAATACGCTGCCCACCTATAGAAGGCTAAGACCCCTTCCACTGTTCTTAATTAGGTGGTATGCGAGTGGTAATAATAAAAATACAGTAATGATAATGATAATGGTAAACATAGAGATAATGCTAAAGATAATAATAAAATTAAAATAAAATTTATGCAGGATGCTTTAAGCAGAAGCTCAGATCCATCAGTGTGTCTCAACAAAGTACAGAAGAACATCACACATATTAGGTGTAAGCAACCTAAAGAGAATACGTACATTAATTCTTAAAACATTTTAAGACAACGAAGACCGTGCAATCATCAGATGAATTCTTCTTAATAAAATGGCCTAGCATGAACAAATATAAAATTCTGAAGGGCCACCTCTTTGAATTAAAAGGATTAAAATAGTCAGGAAAGGGTTTAACCTTTTGACCTAGAGACATTTACTGTCTTGTACATCAATTGAATGTAGTTATCTACTATTAGTTACCATAGAACATAATACTGAATAGACAGAACACAAGTAAAGGCATTAAGCCACAATGTAAATTGTACATCATTAGAAGACTACAGAAACTCATTCTGAAATTCTCCTGAACACAGCCCAAGATAATAAGAGCAGGTATGGTATGTTGTACGTTTAAGTTATAAGTGCAAGAATCAGTAGCAGGTTTGACAGTATGCTTTTCAGTTTCATTCTGACTGAATACACATGTAATAAGTACAATGTTGATTCACACTCACTTGCAAGTTAGTTGTTCATCCAAAGCCTGGAATTGGCAGTTTGTTAAGGTGTCCACAAATCAATACTGTATTGGTTGAAAGGTGATGTATCTTGTCGTAAACAAACATGGTTCATGAAAATAACACAAATTCCATCTACTGTATGCAGTATCTTCCGGGAAAAGAGAGGTTTCAAGAAAGTGACATCAACTGCACCTTTTAGGGGTTTTTCCCCTTAACCCATTAAGGGGCAAGGGCATCCTTTAGCATTTTACTCTGGCTAATGCCAGATGATTTTACTTGTTATAGGGTTGAGCCCAGAGTAATAGCCTAGAGTAATACATAAACAATATACTAGGAATAGTGCCACAAGCAAGGAACATGCTATATATAATTACTTCATATAGTTTATTAGGTAAATTACATATTACTGTACAGTTTTAAGTGCACATCCTCTTAAACTTAAAAGGAAAACTGGTTACTAATATTAGAAGAAGCAACTACCCACATAAATGTGTGATTTCACTGGTTCCCTGTACAGAATTACTGAATGTTTTCATCAGAGATAATAATCCCAGACCTTTTCTGCAATTAATGTGAAAATGAATATAATCATAGGGCATTTGCTGTATTAGTTGCTTGTGCCTGGACAACAACATTCCAACATATCAAGGATCATTCAGCCCACTCTGCTGAACAAAGTCAGCTGGTGTCACCCAGAATAAAATATCATGTGCAATCTTGCCCTATTAATCTTTTGTAGTCTGAGTGATGTCTCCTCTTGACAAATAAAATTGTCCAATGTCAGCCAGAGTAAAATCAAAAATTCAGTCTAAGACAAAAATGTGATAATTGAGGTATTCTTAACCCTTTGCAGTCTGAAACATCTCCATTAACAAGCAAAATCATCAGACATTAGCCAATGTAAAATCAAAGTTGGGTATGGATAAAAAGAAATTAATGAGTTATCCAAAATAGTAGTTATCCAATTAATGAACAGGTACCTTGCTCTGCTCAATAAAATCATCTGCCATTAGCAAATAGAAATCTAAGGTCTTGTCCCTCAATGAGTTAATCATACATCATGGTCTGTTAACTCCAGCACTAGCCCCTTTCAGTTTTATTCTGACAAAAATCAGGTAAATTTAATATTGTAAAGGGGAGATATGTTGGCCAGCTTTGGCATTAACCATTTATCACAAGACCTTCTGTAGCTTTAATATCTCTCCTTTATGAAGAAAATTATCAGGCATTAGCCAGAATAAAATTATTTTCGGCCAGTTTTGGGATTAATAGATTATGAGAAACCATAACTATTAACTCCTTAATACTAGCCCAGGTGTGTCCCCTATGTGGTGAGTAATGTGCATTTTGAACTCTGGTTAACAGAGCAATAAATTAACAAGATCTTCCACTGTGGCAAAATATTTATGATTGCCTACAACACTTGAAAATGCGTCTCCCACATAAGTTGAACACCTCTATATGGCTTTTGGAAAAGCTCATATCTCCATGAATCTTTTTCCTTGGTGATTTCCTAGCTCCCTATTAGCTCCAGTTAACTCAACTACAAGCAAATTAGGTTCACAATTGATAACTGCAGCACCATTACTGAGCAGTTACAAACATTAAAATTTTCATAAGCAATGGTCATGTAAATAATTTACTATCCCCAAGTATTTTATTTTAATCAATCGGCTCATTCACATCAATCATATGAGGATTTTACCGCAACAAGTAATGAATTTTTAAGTTCATACGGAATTAATACAACAAAACTAAATTATTATCAATTCACTTTCTTCTATAATTATAACAAATAAAAATTACAAATAACCTTATTTTTAAATTAAACTAAAGCAAATTTCGCAAAACTATGACAAAATTGAAGCCAAAAAAACTTTAAAATATGAATGATGAAACATTCTCATGGCTCTATGGAAATTAATGCTGCCCAAGTGGAATCTTCAGACCAGTTTTCAGCATTAACATAAATTTCCAGTCTTCCTTTTTAATGTAACACTTTACAACGAGTTATTCAGAGCAAACATTTGTATGTGGAAAGAAATTGACGATTGTCCATGTGCAAACCTGAACTACGTACAGTACCTGCTCAAGTTGTCCGGCGAGAAATCTCCATCTGTGACTCCGTGTCTTCCAAATAAAAATTGTCTTTCATTTGCTTGCTCATATAATTCGTTACATCTTGATGATATGCAATCTATCTCTTCGGCGTCGGGAGACAATGATATGGTGCCTGTGCTTTTCCAAAAATTCTGTCAAAATTGTTTGTCCAATATGGCCGCCATGATTTCATATTCAAAAATTTCATTAAGAGCATGAAATGAGCGTGTTCACTGGCGTTGCGACTGGTAGATGCTGGAAGTGTAATGCGTCTCTAATAATTTTAAATTCTAAATTGTTGGCCATATGCAAAATTATTATTATGAAATTAATTATTTGACAGCTGACAAAAATACACCGAAAAATCTTCGAAAGTCCACTACATTTCGTGAAGTACTTCGTACCAGGCTTGCTTGCCGACCTGACGTCAGATTCAGTTTCTCCATAGGCTTACCTATTTTTCAACTTTAAATGAAAGCTGACTGGAAGTATCATAATTAAGAGATCCACGCTAGAAAACTGTAGAAATTGCAAAAGCTGGATTTGAAAGACACTCTTCGTTTGCTCTCCAGACATGGTATCTATTTTTCAATCTAGCAAAGTCATGAGATTAACTCTGTCTACCATATTTTTTTCCTCCTCGAAATTAATAGCACTACCGTAATTTCTCTATTAAGCCCCAAGGGGGCAAATTTTTTTTCAAGCGTCGTTGAGAAGGGCATTAATGAAGGGGCTTTATTGAAGAGGGGGAGGGGTTTCTTTCCAATATATAAAAAAAGTCTGTGTGCATGTTTGATTTTCTTTCACCGTATATGCCATTTAAAAGTACTTAACATTTTAAACAAGGAACAGTGACGTTACTTAAGTACAAGGTAATAATTAACATGATAGTAATTAACATAAATGGTTCTTGCGTTGGTCTCTTTACTGCTGAAAATAAAACCCTACACGATACCATATAACAGTTTTTTTCGAGAATAAGTTTGTTTCCCGGAAGTATGTTTTGTTCTTATTTTAAAAATACGCCTTTATTCAATAATGTCAAGAATCTCGTCATCCTCTTTTAAAGTAAGATGACGTATGTCAAATTTCCTGAGAAATTTGCAAATCAAAAGGATCATCTTCTTCATTGTTAAGCTAGGAAGCTTGCAAGTTTTTAAAGTTGTTTCAATACTTCAAACCTTATTCAAATGAAAAGGCATTGGCATCTATTTTAAAGAATGAGCTGGAAAAGATGCCAACAAACTGAAACATCAAAAGCTCACTATCAATGAATTAAAAACCAAGAAGAAAATATCGTATCTTTGAAATAATACGATACTTTCTCGTTTAATAGGGAAGGGGGGGGGGGGACTTAAAATTCAGCTTCGGAAAACAGGACATTATTACAGCGCGGGGCTTAAAAGACAGTGTTGGCTTAATTATTTTCTGCTTGCAAAAAGGGGAGCTTATTAGAGCGGGGGGGGGGGGGGAGCTTAAAAAAGAGAGGGAATTAATAGAGAAATTACGGTATTTGAGAAAAATCAATAAATCAATAACTAATCTTTAAGGTTGAACCGGTTACTCTAAACATTTTATGGACTTGTTGAAGGCTGAGAAGTGAACTCACTTTCCGTATCTGGAATACTAACTAGCCAACGAAATGTGAAGCCAAGATGGCCGCCCATGGAAGCCAATCTTGTACGTCAGTTTCAGTGGCGTACCGTGCCAATATGACGCCCGGGCGTCGATGTCGCAAGAACCAGCTGGAAGATCTTTTTTGCATACCCCCCGGAAACCCACAGTCTCTAAAATGTCATTTCCTTCATTTCTGGGCATGATTTACATAATTCTGATGGTAATACAATGTCAAGTAAAAATGCTCAAAGTCTGACACATTTTAGCTGTTTGTTTTTCATTTCATAAGATTATCTATATTAATTATTAGATACTTAGTCAATAACCAGATAGGGAGCTTTCTGGCATTGCGATCAAATTTTGAACCATTGATAAAACGCTAGTGTACTACTTACAACAAAGATTTAATGAAGTGGGATTATTACGTTAATATCGTCAAAACAAGTCACTAACAGCATTTGGAAACGACATTTTCTCCACGGATTTGGACATATTGATCTGGACTCAGGAAGACAATCGTTTTGAACATGTCCGATATACGTCCATTAGTTAATTAATTAAAAAAACTTTTTTTCTGTTTGATTTAGAAAATTTATTTAGAAAAAATGCCGCTCCATTAGAGGTGCCGCCCGATCCAGACCTTTCCCCCTGCCCTGGTCAGCATCAGCCCCCTGCGCGGGCTTGTACTTTAGTTTTAGTCTCCTACGGGACATTTTACATTTTCTGAAGATTTCTCTTTAAAAATACACACAAAACATGTCTGAATAGGGTAAAAATGAATTTAGGAATTCAGAGACATTTCGAGAAAGCCAAACGAACTACAGGTTATACATTTTCACAAAAATATATTACCGAACTGACAAGAAACCGGACAAAACGGTCTCAAAAAAGTACTGGAGGAAACTATTAAGTGCACGTCCTTTTTTACCCTATGTTTGCCATCTTTAGACAATTTCGGACAGTTCTTAGGTCACACAGCAATAATGAGTCCTTTTAAGCACTCGAATATTTAAAATTCCTACAGTAATATTTCATCTGTTTCGTCTGTTTCGTCTGTTATTGTTCACGATTGTCCTTACCTTGTCTTAAAAATATAAAAATGATGTACGTTCGTTTGAATTAAGTGAATTAGAACGTAGACATATATTCCATTCCATTTTAGATAGTTGTTCATATTTCTTTCGGGGTTCTAGGTGAGGCATGATGACATCTTCCACTTTTCCTTTGTCTTACACTCCATTCCATTGATCTGAAAGCATATTCAAGGCTAACACGGCTCACTACTGGTTCTTCACGTTCGCGACCCAGCACCGGTGACATTACTTCGAAAGACTAGAGCACTTATCTTACAAGATGGCTGATACTAAATACGGAACATCTTCATCCCACTTAGTTTTCTTGTTATCTGAACATCCCTCGCATAAGGTGCTACCGTTGTCAGAGTTGGTCATTGAGCTAGAGTGTGTCATTATTCATGGACAAATACGACAGTGGCAAAACACGGCATTAGCTACCACATTGCTAGATTTCCATACAAAGCTGGCCAACGAGCGGGGACATTGCCTAACACCAAGCAGTAAGCCGCTGACAGAGGATTTCACGTAATTTCGGGGTTTACAGTGTAGTTTCATGTAATTAAAGGAAGTGAATTAGATGAGCTTGAGATGAACAATATCATGAGTGTCGTTATCACAGGAAATTTAAGGAGATCTTCGAGACTTTGACAGAGCATTGGTACACAGCCATTATATAATTGGATGTAATCGAGCATGGATACAAGTTACCTTCCATTCTTAGGCTGGACACGTCACATTTTAGCAATAAAAAATCATTCTTAGTTCATGTTCACTTTATTAAGTTTGCCATTCACGAATTCTCCCAATCAGGCCGTATACCAGGTTGTTCTGAATCTTACATGATTGTTAATCCCCTGTCCGTATCTGTTCAAGCGTAGAGGTAAGAGATTGATTTTTGACCTGAGCTATGTTAACCAGTTGTTGGAGACAAAGCGAGTCAACCGTCAGTTGTTGCAAGATAGAAAAAGGGAAAAAAATAAAGAAAAAAATAACATTAATCACCACAGAAACAGTTGTTTGCTCATAGAAAGTGTCCCTTTTCCTATGTTTATTCCTGGTAGTTGCTTCAAACAAGTCCTGGGACTCTCCCTCCACAACTCACACCTATATCCTAAGCGTTAACAAGTGTGCTACAATAATCGAGAGCCCATTTCATTGTTGGAGGATACGTGGCCAAAACAAGGAAGTTTATTGCATGTTGTAAAAAATAACAGGTAACCATCTCGTTGCCATCTTCCGCAGACGCAGTAGCATCCTACTACTTCAACTTGTTGTTCCAACAAATTAAAATTTAAATCCGTCCTCGTTATGGCCCATGTACCTTTGAACTGCTTCCAGTCCTTTGCTCCCGTCCATTTTCCTAATTTTCTTGTAAACGTATGCTGCAACAACATCATTGAATGCACCAAAAAAATAAACAATTGATCATTGCCAGAAAAAGGGCAAAACAGTCCCATAACCATAAAGAAAAGAATTGACAATTATGCCGCTGAAGGAGCCTCACTAAAGGATTTACACCTTGCCACCATATGTAGCTTAAGGTTTGCAGGCTTTTTTCGTTTTAATGAGATAAGTAAACCACAATTTAATCACATTACGTTCTTAGGAGAATTTATGAAGATTCCATACTCCGCAACAAAACTGCCGTCCAAAAACAGGGCAACTCCGTATACGTTGCTAGAACATACGCTACTTACTGTGCAGTCTGAGTCTCAGAGAAGTACACCACTGAAGTATAAATAGATCTATCCAGCAGTCTACCACTCCAAAGGGCCCTAAATAAGGTGAAATCTAGCTACACTCTCAGAACCGGGAATCTGTCTTATACGAGATATCGAAAGAAATTCAAAGGCGCATTGAATAAGCTGGGGTAGGATTCCCCAGCTTATGGCCTACACAACCTGAGTTCAGGCGGAATTACAGGAGTTGCTAACAAGTGTAGCAGCAAAACCGTTTCAGTGAGACTGCTAAAATTACATGGACGTTGGAAAACCGATACAGCCAAAGATATGTATGTACAAGAAATTGAACCAAGACGTTTACTAGTATCAAAAAACCAAAGCTTATAGAAAATCTACGTACTTATGTAAACAACGTTAAATATTATATTTGGTCCGTTAGCCAACCTCCCATATTCAGTTGTTCAAGGTTGTCTCTGTCTTGTCTTAAAAAAGGTAAACTGACTTACGTTGGTTTCAATGAAGTAAAATAGAGTGTAACTGATGAAATTTGCGAACAATAAATCAACACTTAAATATTTGTTTGAGTTCAAGAAAACATGAGGTAAGACAATGAACCTTCTGGAGTAGTTTTACAGTCTCGTCAACCAGCAAAAGCTCACATCGAATACGTCACAGGTTTATCCTATTGTCTTCTCCGGAATATACTCAGGAGCTTTAGGAGGATGTAGAATAGTCAACAGGTGGTTAAACCGCTGAAAAACCATACTCTATAACCTTCTCAAATGTCTCTAAACCGTACTCACAGTTTCAGCGATAAATTTGTGAAGATTATCAACAAACATTTGCGTACGAGCGTTGCGTTACTTTCTTAAGAATGCTAGCCACCACCGCGACGGCGACCGCGACCGCCAACTCGCCACGACTTACCGTATTTACTCGATTGAGCGCCGCCCCTGATTGAGTGCCGCCCCCGAAAGAGCGCCGCATTTGAGATAAAGTTTGGCGTCTTTTGCCGAATAAGATGGCGGATGATCGCGAGTCGACAAGCTCCTCATCTTTGTGTGTACCAGAGTCGCTACCAGATTCTTCTGGTTCAACTACTACAGATTCCAGCCTCCTATATCTCCGTGAAGATATATTTTATTGGAAGGGGGATCTGAAGTAGCTAAAGCACTTCGTAGAAGCCGATCTAAAGTTGATCGGTAAATGGACATCACCAGGAGGCGATACGAAGAAATTCCTGAATAAAGATTTCTGCCTCAAATGGAGAGGTTCCATCCACCAAAGGCTATCCATCGTTCAGGACAACGAACAAAAGTATTTGTACTCTTCTTTGAAGAAATCTGCCCAAAGAAGTATGGAGAAAACACACTTGTTGTCTCCGGATCTTTTGAGCTTGAAAGGCAATGACCACGTGGCTGATGACGAGAAATCAGATGACGCTGAAGAACACAATCTTGATGCCAACGACGAATCCAACTGCAAGAATTGTGAACTTCTCAAGCATAAAATATTTAATTTAATGGATCTGGTGAACAAGCTCGAAAGAAAACAAAACGAGACCTGTCAGAGGCTGATCAGTCTTGTTGACGAGAAATCCAACATGGCGGCCGAACTTGAGCAATTGAAGGTGAGCATCGTGGAGGTTGCTGAAGACAACAGCTGCATCAAATCGGCGCTGGACATCAAATAAGAGCTGTGGATTGAAGCTAAGACTGAAAAGAAGACGCCCAAGAAGATCATTCCTGTCGCTGCTCCTGCAACTACACAGAACCGTTTCGATTCCCTGGATATTGAGGACTGCCAAGAGTCTAACACTCACACTGAGGATGCTGTCTTGGTTTCTGAGGTGAGCTTTGATTCTCAAATCGGTGACTACCGTAGCCAACATAAACGGAAATTCTCCCACCTAAAGAAGATGACAACTAACCGAGTGAGACCAAAAATAAGAGATGCGAAAGAAAACAAATGTGGAAATATCTTAGTCATTGGAGACTCAGTGATTAAAAACATTGACCCCAAGAAAATTCAGCGAGCTGGCAAGAAAAAAACCACCTGCCATTCTTACAGTGGTGCCACTATTAACCAGATCCGTGACAAGATTCAGTTCAACCAGTATGAAAGTCAGCAGTATGACACCATAATCCTCCATGTTGGAACCAACGATCTGGTCCACGGGAAAGAAGATCATGTAGCCAAGAAAATGGAAAAGCTGATTGAAGAAGTAAAAGCCTGTGCAGAAAATGTTGCAGTCTCCAGCATAATCAGGAGGTATGATGGGAAGATTAATAATGATAAAATCATCAATTACAATAATTTGTTGCAAAATCTGTGCCAAAAACACAATATCTCTTACATTGACAATAGCTGCATTGACAAACATTTTCTGAATAGTTCTTATTTGCACCTAAATAGTAGTGGAGATAGTTTGTTAGGCAGCACATATTGCAACTACCTACGGTCTGTCCATGTGAAGTACCCAACTGTTATTGCTGATAATGCCAATGATTTTTTTCGACTGGCTTATCATCAATGGAACAGTTATGTTTGTCTTTGAGTCCCCTAAGTCAATTTACAAGCCTCCTTATATCTCAATAATTATCGTCCCAGGCCTACTCATGCAAGATACATAAATTATCATGACATCTCCCCTTCACGGGAAAAATGCAATATACACTAACTAAACTAAATTAAATATACATTTTTCTTATTTTTAAAAAAAAATTTTTATACTAAATTTAAATTCTAGTTAAATGTCACTAAAATATAAACTAATTAATAATCCTGGTATCGAAGTTCTAATTAGTACGCAATCTAACAGGTAGCCTATCATAATTTCATTCCCATTAATGTTCATATTCTAATCGCGCAGGTGGTCTAATAATTCTTCCTGATCTTGTTCGATATGGAGATTTCTGATTTGTAACTGGAATGGAAGAACAAGTCGATGGAATTTGAGGGATAGCTGTAGTCCGAATATCAGATGTTGCTGGTTCCACAAATTCCACTTCTTCGTCTCCTGAATATTGTGGAATTTCTTTGGAGAAGCTCTTATCAGTGTGCAAGAGATCTCTCCTATTTCTTCTTAACTTTCAACCAGTTTCATCTTGTATGATGTACGATCTGGGCGTATCTGCCTGCTTTATAACTTGTGCCAGTGAATCCCAACCATTTTCCTTTTGAATTCTTACTGTGGATCCCTCAGCAAGAGGACGAAGAGGCTTTGTCTTGACATCATAATAATATTTCTGCTTCTGTTGTTTCTCCAGAACTGATTTTTCCTGATGCGATATTTCTTTCTTCATTCTTGGTAGCCTTGTGCGTAGATTCCGATTCATCGACATAGTGGCTGGTTCCAGCGTTCCTTCTGGACCTGGACATGCTCTGAAATTCATCAAGGCTAGATATGGATCTTCTTCATTTCTAAAGGCCTTCTTCATTAAAGACTTTATAGTCTGAACTGTCCGTTCAGCTTTACCATTCGCTTCAGGATGATGGGGACTTGATGTAATATGCTGAAATTCCCATTTCTCTGCGAATTCTTTATATTCTTTGGAAGCATACTGCGGACCATTATCGGATACAACAACTTCCGGAATGCCATGCCTCGCGAATATTGATTTGGTATACTTAATTACAGTAGAACTGTTGGTATTTGGCAAGAGACAAATTTCTGGGTAATTGGTGTAATAGTCCACTACAAGGAGGTAATCTTTGCCTCGCATTTTAAACAAATCAGTTCCAATTCGTGTCCAAGCTTCAGTCGCTGCTGGCAACGGTTGAAGTGGTTCTCGTTGCTGTTTTCTTCTAGATTCAAGACAGGTGCTGCATCGCGAAACCATGTCGGCAATTTCGGAAGACATACCAGGCCAATACAAGGCTTCCCGTGCACGCACTTTACACCTTTCTATGCCAAGATGCCCTTCGTGTATCCGGCTCTTCATTTCTTTTCTCATTGACACTGGCACAATTATACGATTACCTCTTAGCATGATGCCTTCTGCCTCTGAAATTTCATCTTGGTGGGTTAGATATGGTTTAACTGCATCTGGTATTGTCTTTTTATCTTCGGGCCATCCTTCCTGAATGAAATGCTTCAATTTCTGGAGATTTTCATCCTTTGCAGTTTCCCTTTTAAACTCATCTAATTTAGACGCAGACACTGGTAAACTCTTAATTATGGAATGAACGTGACATCGAATTTCCTGCTCTGGTACTTCTGGCTTGACATGATGAGTAAGGTACGCTCTACTGAGTGTGTCAGCTACAGGAATCTCACTTCCTGGTGTAAATTCAACTTGACGATCATATTTCTGAAGTCGTAATAGGAATCTCTGGATTCTTGGGGGTGCCTTATTGATCGGCTTGGAAAAGATCGCTCCAAGTGGTTTGTGGTCTGTTCGTACTATGACTCGCTTGCCATAGGTATATTCGTGAAATCGTTCACATGCAAACACTATAGCAAGTGTTTCCTTTTCAATCTGTGCGTAATGTTGTTCACATTGAGTCATGGCTCTGCTTGCATATGCTATTGGTTTCCATACCCCTTCATGATTCTGTTCCAGAACTGCTCCAAGACCTGCTTTTGACGCATCTGTTGTGAGTCGTATAGGTAGTTTTGATTCATAATAAGCTAACACCGGACTGCTGGTAACCATCTTCTTCAGCCTATTAACCACTGCTTCGTGTTGCTGTTCAAATTGCCATTGAACATCTTTTTCCAATAGTTGACGTAGTGGTGCCGTTTCTTTCGATATATTTGGGAGGAATTTACCCAAATAATTGATCATTCCCAGAAACCTTTGAAGCTCTGTCTTATTTGCTGGTGTTGGCATTTGCAGAATAGCTTCGATCTTGCGAGGATCTGGCTTAATTCCATCTGCAGAAATAAGATGACCAAGAAATGTCGTTTGCGTCACTCTAAAAATACATTTCTTCTTATTTAGCTTGAGACCTGACTCTCGAACCTTATTAAGGACCTGCTGAAGTGCTTCATCATGCTCTTCATTATCCTTTCCAAAGACAATAATGTCATCTTGATCGTTACCTACACCGTCAATATCGCTAATGATTTCGGAAATTTTCTTCTGAAATACTTCTGCTGCACTATGTATGCCAAATGGCAGTCTCTTAAATCGATGTCTGCCAAATGGGGTGTTGAATGTAAGCAGTTTCGAGCTTTCCTCGTCGACTTTGATCTGCCAGTAACCACTTGATGCATCCAATTTTGAAAACACTTTTGCTCCACCAAGCTTGGATAGAATCTCATCAACAGTTGGCATAGGATGATGATGTCGTTTGATTGCTTTATTAAGGTCCCTTGGATCCAGACATAGACGAATTTTCCCATCAGGTTTCTCAACGATCACCAAGGAACTAACCCAATCAGTTGGCTCATCAACCTTTTCTATCACGTCAAGTTGTTTCATTCTTTCTAACTCAGCTTTAAGTTTGTCCATCATCGACATGGGGATTTTTCTAGAGGGATGTATGATGGGCTTAACTTCAGACTTTGTGACAATATGATGCTCTCCTTGTAGACATCCAATTTCACCAAACACATCTTCATATTCTTCTATAAAATTTGGTTCTGAGGTGTTAACAACCCATATTCGTTTAATAATGTTGAGCTGTTGGCACGTTTGGAGTCCAAGGAGTGGTGGCGATTCAGTATCGGTAACAATAAACATGGCTTTATAATTTTCATTCTTGTTTTCTAGATTTAGTTCACATTTTCCGATGGTCGGTATTTCTCCTCCATTGTATGCTGTTAATTTCACGTTTGTTTCTTCTAATGTAGACTTGATATTGAGCTGGTTATATGTTGATAGCGGCAGGACGTTGGTTTGAGCCCCCGTGTCTATTTTATAACGAATTTTTGAACCATTCGATTGTAATGAAATAAACCAATCTTGGTCGTTATGTTGTTCAGTCTGTTCAACAATTCCTATAAAAAAATCTTCATTCTCTCTTTCGTGCTGTTGTTGAGCTTGTGTGAAGTCTACTCTTTTTTGACTTGAGAGACAAACCGAAGCAAAATGGTTTAATTTTTTGCATTTTAAACATGTTTTGCCAAACGCTGGACAATTTCGGCGCTTATGAAGTGTACCACAGTATTTACATAACTGGGAAGTGTACTCATTGTTTTCTTGCTTTAACTTGCTATTGTGTTGGTTCATCTTAAGTGCATCTATTGTCTGGTTTTCCTGTAATCTGCATAATTCATATGCATGTTTTTTCGTTGCTTCTGCTGTTCTTCCTAACTTTATAGCATCTTCAAGACTTAAATTATCGATTCGAAGTAATCTTTCTCTCAGCGAATTGCTTAAAACTCCAATAACAATCATATCTCTGATCAAAGAGTCCCGTAGAGTTGCAAACTCACATTGCGAGCTTCGCTTCTTTAATTCTGTAATAAATGCATCAAACGATTGACCTTCGCTTTGTCTATATGTAAAGAAATGGTGGCGTATAAGCGTAATGTTCTTTCGTGGCTTACAGTATGCTTCAAAGTTCTCCATGACAGGCTTTAACTTCATTTTGTCACCATCATTCGCAAATGCAAACGTGTTGTAGATTTCAAGAGCTTGCTTCCCAATACAAGTTAAAAATATCGAAGTCTTGATGTTATCGGATTTCTCATTGGATTCAGTAGCAGTGATATATAACTCAAACTGCTGTTTCCATTGATCCCATTGCTCAGATATATTCCCTTCGAAGGTTAGCGGTTCTGGTGGGCGAAATTTGTTCATCCTGACACCATGTTATGTTTGTCTTTGAGTCCCCTAAGTCAATTTACAAGCCTCCTTATATCTCAATAATTATCGTCCCAGGCCTACTCATGCAAGATACATAAATTATCATGACAAATGTATCTCAGATACGTGAGCCAACGCCTGAGGTACCAATAACTATTTCTACTTTACCAGGCGATAATGTGAGTAGCATTATGTCTAATGGACTTGGCCCTTTTCCTAATGCTAAAGGCTTTAAAATGGCCTTCCTCAATATTGTTAGTCTATCAAAAAAATTTGATGAATTGAGAATTAGTTTGTCAGGAAAAGAGATTGACCTGATAGCTTTTAATGAAACTAGGCTTGATCCAAGTATATCTGACGGCATTGTCAATATAGATGGCTATGATATTGTTCGAAAAGACAGAACAAGAAATGGAGGTGGAGTTTGTGTCTATCTTCGTAGCTCTGTCAATTACAAGATAAGAAATGATCTTGTTCCCTCAAAATTGGAGGCTGTTTGCTTAGAAATCAACAAACCATATAGTCGACCATTTCTTGTGACTACAGTTTATAGATCCCAAAGTGTACCAACTGAAGATTTCTTTGATTATTTTGAAAAGCTAATTAAAGCAATTGATGATGAAAACAAAGAAGTGTATATTCTTGGAGATCTGAATTGTGATTTACTTAAAAAAACTCCAGACACACCAACAAAAATTTTAAAAGCTTACTATGAGTTGTATCAATTGACACAATTAATTGACAGAGCTACTCGTATCACAATGACAAGTGCCACCTTAATTGATCATATTTCCGCAAACAAGCCAGAAAAGATTTCTCACTCTGGTGTGATTCATACAGGTTTAAATGATCATAGTTTAGTATATGCAATTCAGAAAATATCCATCACTCGAAAGAAAGAAGAAAATGTTGTTGAAATCAGAAACATGAAAAACTTTAATGAAGAACATTTTATCAATGATTTGCTCAAACAACAATGGGAATATGTTTACTTTTACCCTGATTATGCCAATGATATGTGGATTGTCTGGAAAGATTTATTTCTTGAGGTGCTTAACAAGCATGCACCACTTTGCCACAAAAAATTGAGGGTAAATAGTGTCCCCTGGCTTACTAGTGAGATAAAAAATCTCATAAATTCAAGAGATAGGCTTAAGAGGAAGGCCATTATTATTAACCTTGATTCAGATTGGTCAAACTACAAAGCACTTAGAAATAAAGTAAATATTGGGCTGAGAAATGCAAAAAAAGATTACTTTTCCAATAAAATTGCTGCTCAAAAAAATAACCCAAGGGAAGCTTGGAAAACTATTAACCATTTACTGGGCCGTGTAAGTATACCAACCAAAGTGAGTGAGCTTAAAGTAGATGGGGTGTCCATTACTAATCCTGCTGATATTCCAGAGAGTTTCAATGACTACTTCTCCACAATAGGCCCCAATTTGGCTAGTAAAATCAATGACTCTTATCCAAAAAGCTTTCATGAATACATTCCAAAAGCTAAATCAGAGTTTGTTGGATTCAAAGAAATTACAACCAGTCAGCTCTATCATCTCCTTCTTGACCTCCCTGCCAATAAAGCCACTGGTATAGATAACATCTCTTCGAAAATTCTCAAAATAGCTGCGCCAGTAATTTCGGACAGCTTGACTTTTATCCTTAATCAGGCTATGACACTTTGTTCATTTCCTTCGGAATGGAAAGTGGGCAGAATACCTCCTCTCTTTAAAAATGGCTGTCGAAATTTGCCTGGTAACTACAGACCAATTTCGATCCTGCCAGCAATTAGCAAAGTATTTGAAAAAATATTATACGAGCAATTGTACACATACTTAACGGACTATAATATTTTGAGCGAAAATCAATTTGGCTTTCGAAAATTCCACTCAACAGCTTCGGCTCTATTGGATTGTACGAACAACTGGTATATGAATATTGATAAAAGGCTCTTTAACCTGGTGGTCTTTATCGATTTAAAAAAAGCATTCGATACTGTAGACCATCAAATTTTACTTAGTAAAATGAAGGCATATGGAATAAAAGGAAGTGCTTTAGCTCTCTTAAAATCTTATCTCTGGGACCGCAGCCAAGTTTGCCAGGTTAACGGGTGTCTCTCATCCCAAAGAAAGATAAAGTGTGGCGTACCTCAAGGCTCTATTCTGGGACCTTTACTCTTTTTGTTATATATCAATGATCTGCCTCATTGTCTTAAAAATTCAAAACCCTGCTTGTTTGCGGATGACACTAATTTGACGACAAGCGGGGAAACAATTGCAGATGTAGAGATCACAATGAACTCTGACTTAGACACCCTCAAAAAATGGTTAGTCGTCAACAAACTTAGCCTGAATGTGGCAAAGACTGAATTTATGATCATTGGATCTAAGCCAATGATGAAGAGTATATCAAATTCACTACCCAATATTAAAATTGATGACAAATCAATCAGTCAAGTTAATGAATGTAAAACTCTTGGGATAATAATTGATCAGCACTTGTCTTGGAAAAACTACACTAACTATATTTGTAAAAAAATAACTTCAGGAATATCAGCCCTTAGATGCTTAAAAGATTTCGTTGACAAAGATTCACTATTATCCGTGTACAATTCGACTGTTCGTCCATACTTTGACTACTGTTGTGGAGTATGGGATGGTTTTGGTGAAACCCAATCAAAGAGGCTTCAAAAATTGCAAAACAGATCTGCCCGAATAATTACAAATATGAGTAATGATGTAGATCACTCGATTGCTCTGCACGCATTAAACTGGGAACCTTTGAAAGTTCAAAGGAAAAGGGCAAAGTCAAAAATGATGTTTAAAATATTGAACAACATGGGTCCGAAATGCCTCTCAAACCTCTTTACCTTTAGAAGCGATGTTTCAGATTATGACCTACGTGATACGTCGCTTAAACTTTCTTTACTAAAACCGCGTACAAACAGCATGAAAAAAAGCTTTTTGTTTGACGGAGCTAAACTATGGAATAGTTTACCTGAGCAAATAAGAAGGTGCACTTCTTTCACGAGGTTTGAAACTAAAATCGCTGCTCACAGTATCGCCTACAGCACTTAACATTTCATTCTGTAAATATACTTTTAATTCTGAATCTATCTTTTCATTACCAAGTCCTAGCTTCCGTTGTAAATACCTTAGCTATTAGCGTAGACCTCAACTAACGAATCTCTTGTAATTTGTACACATTTTTTTTTTTATTTATTTATTTATTTTTTTTTTTTAATTTTCTCACGCCCTTCGTGGAAACCAGGTTATGTTGTCGAGGCTAGCGTGAATAAATAAAGTTATCATCATCATCATCAGTTTTTTAAAGAGCGCCGCCCCCCGAAAGAGCGCCTCACTAATTATTTTCAAATGCGGCGCTTAATCGAAGCATCGTCGAATGGCTCGGCACAATCGGAATACACGAAGAAACAACAGCTGGGAACTTGAAAGCGCCCCCAAGAAGAACGATTTTACAATGGATTATCGACGCTTGGGCCGATTTGCCAACGGATATTATCAAGAAATCCTTCACATGCTGTGCGTTGAACCTTCCCGTTGATGCGTCACAGGACGATTTCATTCACTGCCTGAAAGAGGGACAGCCTTGTAGCACCGGACGAGAAATGCTTCGATCGCAGTTGGATATCCTGGATGAACCAGACACGAATCCCTTTCAATGCGACGAATTTACGTCTCCTGATGTCGAGGAAGCATATCCAACAACGGTTACGATGCAGCAGTTGGACTCAGACCATGAAGAGGACAGTCACATTGATATTTTGTAAACTTGTAAACAGTGTAAAAACTTTCCGCCGTCAAAATGGGGACATTTAGTGACAAAGACATTTAAAACTTGTTTATTTCATTGTTAAAAGTTCTTGTTATAATTCACAAATAAAAGACTTTTTTAAAGAGCGCCGCCCCCGAATGAGCGCCGCATCTAAAGCTCTGAAAATTTAAAGAGCGCCGCGGCGCTCAAACGAGTAAATACGGTAAACACGGAGCAATCGCATAAGAAGAGGCTGAGTTTCTCAGCCTGTCAATTATGATTAAGGAAAGGTCGCATGTTATTGGTCAATTGAGTCAGACTAATTTCCGGTGGATCAATATCACGTTCAACTGAGGAGATTATAGAAGATGAATTTGTTTGCAACGACGTTGCTGCCTGGATAGTATTTTGCGCCTGTTGGCCATTTGAATTGTTTTGACTGAGCCAACAATCCAAGAGCAATTCGATAACTTCAATATTTCCTGCCGGTTTTCCGTTGGACACTTACTGATTCCTCACGGTGTTGATCTTTTTACGTACTTCTACCAAGCGCCCTTCCTCATCGCGTTTCACTTCCATTTTGAAGCCGTAGTAGGCCTTGCTCTCTTTAATTGCACTTTTATTCTTCTGGTAGTAGGCTTTAATGCGATCATACTTGCTAAGCCTCGCAGAAAGCGGAGTTGTGCTTTGTGCAGAGGTAGAAGTCCGAGCTGTCGGATGAGAGCAACCAAGCATATTTGCCACAAATGAATTTGAAAGTGGCACCAGTTTTTGTTTATATTTATAATGTTACAAGCTTTAAGAATGCGCCAAAAAGAATGCAGATGGCTATGACACATCACAGACGTAATAAAATGTGAATTGTACCTAAACACTGCGCGGGTAGGATGACTATAAGTGAATGAAGATTCGCAGGACGTATCGAATGATTATAATACGACGTATAACAACCAGAAAAATCAATAAATGTGGCATGTTCAGTCATTTATTGCTTTATATATTGTTTAGCTGTATTTTAAGAACACATTTTAAAAGCATTTCCGTAAGCTTTAAGCTCTAGGACACGCTTGTGGAGCTCTACGCTGTCCAGTTCAGTCACGCTTCAACGTGTCCGCCATTTAGAAACATGCAACTGCCATACGAAGCCAGAAATGTGGGAGGAGCTTACCCTTTTACAGCGTCGCTCCGTGTTTAAAGCTCAAATGCCCGGAATATTTCGTGTGCCGTGGTAATATGAGCTGTTTTATCCTGTGGGAAAGTATTAACCGTGCATTTAAATGAATATTGTAGAAATCTGAACGTAACGGCCCTCGTTACTTTCGGATTCAGCAGGCCTTAGGGGCCGCTACTTTCGGCGGGTGGTCGCTACTTTCGGATAGTTACTTTACGTTGGGAAGAAACAGCTATTGAATTGACTTAGTTATCAAGCGATAAGAGGAATGAAATTCCCAACATTTTTATTGCTAGATCTTATTACACACTGATTGTCAAATTAGATATAAAACTACGAACATTTAGACCATAATAAACAAAGCAAAAACAACAAAGTCATCTTGAGGCCATGTGTGTATACAGTGTCGTTTTGCTAGCTTTCTATAATGTTTTGCGTCCTCAGACAAGGCCACGGGAGTAGAAAAGAATGGCTTTATTATCTGAAACAATATGAAAACGTCACCGTGTGCACGACAGCAGCGATGAGGAGCTTCACATGGTTTTCGGCAGCTATGGTGGCGACGTATAAGAGAGAACATATAGTAAATATTGAAAAATTAACGATGCACACGTACTTTCTAAAATCACATGTATTAGTACCTTTAAGTATATTGTTAACTTTGAATACAAGCATTACTTTTTGTTGGATAAACATGTGTTTGAAATATAAAAGCACCACATTCACAGGGGCCGAAACGTCCGGAAAATTTTAGAAGTTTCATAATATTGAAGATATTTTCTGGGAGTCATAACTTTCGAGTGGTCGTTACTTTCGGAATTCTACGGTAGATCTACCAACTGGACGACAGGAGGTTTCTGCGCAAAGAAGTGTTTACAGCTTCGACTAGGTGTGTCGCAGTTCTCATGCTGCTGGAAAGAATAAACACAGCATAACCCACGCAATAATATATATACGTATATATATATATATATATATATATATATATATATATATGTATGTATGTATAAAAGTGTTTACATTTGCAGACAAGTCCCGCAACATCTATCAACTGGAAAAGCAGGAGTATGAAAAACTACTGAGAGAAAATATAACAAGGAAATATAAATTGGCGCCCGTTGATTCCGTAAGCAATATTAACAGGGAACTAAAGCTCATTGCCAGCCGCTTGGGAATTGGGGACCGTTTGAAAACGATAAATAAAACGAACGCATTTATTACTCTAAAAGATCATAAGGAGAACTTTGAAAATAACCATAAATGCAGATTAATTAACCCCGCTAACAGCCAGTTGGGAATCGTGAGCAAACTGATTCTAGATAAAATTAACAGCCTCGTTAGACAGCACACCAGGGCCCGCCAATGGAGGAATTCATCTTCAATTATTAATTGGTTCAACGACTTAACCAACAAGCAATGTTTGCCATTTATAATGTTTGACATTGTGGACTTTTACCCGTCTATAAGTGCGAACCTCCTACTGCAAACATTATCTTATGGCAAGAAATTTGTTAGCAATTCCGGATGAGGACATCGAAGTAATCATGCATGCCCGAAAGTCACTGCTATTCGATAACAACAAAGTATGGTGCAAGCGTGACAACACGGACCTGTTCGACATCACAATGGGAAGCCATGATGGAGCAGAGGTTTGTGAGCTTGTTGGGCTTTTGATACTCAACAAGCTGCAATCCGTCTTTAAAAATGAGAATATCGGTTTGTACAGCGATGATGCTTTAGCTGCATTCCGAGATATGGGGCCACGTACTGCCAACAAAGTTAGGAAACGATTCGTAGACTGTTTTACTGAATTTGGTTTAAAAATTACCATCCAAACCAACCGAAAGATTGTAAACTACCTCGACATACCTCTTAACCTAACTAACGGGACATACCAACCGTATCGAAAACCTGAAAATGCACCGCTCTTTATCCACACCGATTCCAATCATCCGCCATCCGTTAAAAAGCAGGTTTCTATTTCAACCAGTGACAGAATTTCGAAACTCTCCTGCAGCAACGATTGCTTTGAAAGACCTGCCCCAATCTATAACGAATAGCTTAGAAAGAGTGGTTTTAATGAGGTTATTCAGCGATCGCATCAAAACTTGGTACCGTGCAATAAATCAAGAAAACGCAATATCATTTGGTTCAACCCTCCATTTTCTATGAACACAAGAGCAAACGTCGGCAGGACATTTCTAGAATTAGTCAACAAGCATTTCCCGGTTGGCCATACACTGTATAAGCTTTTTAACAAGAACACTGTCAAGGTCAGCTACAGATGCACAGAGAACATGGCTCAAATCATCCAACGCCATAATAAGAAGATCTTAAACCAGGATAATACAGTGAAAGAAAAGTTATGTAACAGCAGGAAGAAAGAAGAATGCCCACTAAAACGATTGTGTCTGAAAGAGAATTTAGTTTACCAGGCCACGGTGAAGCCGTCTTCTCAAGATACAACGAAAATCTATATTGGTATGACCGAGGGCGAATTTAAAACTAGATTCAACAATCACATATACACTTTGAATCACAAGAAGCATGCAACCAGTACAGCACTGTCAAGATACATTTGGGATTTGAAGAATAAAAACGAAAACTATAGTATTGAATGGTCAATTCTCAAGCATGCCAGACCATACACAAACGAAGGTAATTCATGCAACTTGTGTACAACGGAAAAGCTGCTGATTTTAAACGCAGACAAACGCTTTTTATTGAACAAAAGATCAGAGCTAGTAACAAAGTGTAGACATGCCGCAAAATTTTTATGTAAATAGATATTTTTATCCTTATACATTTTTACAGGTCCCTATAGACACAACATTTTATGTTATATATTACATATGTTAATTTTTCAACAGACTTGTTTATATATATCACTGTCAATAGTTTTAACTTTTAGTCTGAAGATCGCTTCATAGCGTGAAACTCGAGTCACTGTTCATTTATTCTGAACTTCCATTAAACGTATAATACGTAGCTCCACAACTTGATTGTGTCGAGCACTGTCGTGATATTTAGTGGACATCCAAGTCTATTAAGTATATATATATATATATATATATATATATACATATATATATATACATATATATATATATATATATATATATATATATAGACTTGGATATGTCCACTAGATATCGACAGTGCTCAACACAAGTCGTGGAGCTACGTATTATACGTTTAATGGAAATTTAATAAAAATATAAAAAACTGTGACTCGAGTTTCACGCTGCACGGCGATCCTCAGACTAAAAGTTAAAACTATTTACAGTGATATATATAGGCAAATCAATTAAAAAATTAAAAAATTAATATGGAATGTATTACATAAAATATGAACCTATAGATAAAATTACCTATTTACATAAAAATTTTGCTGCATGCCTACACTTCGTTACTAGTTCGGATCTTTTGTTCAATAAAAAGCGTTTATCTGCATTTAAAATCAGCAGTTTTTTCGTAGTACACAAGTTGCATGATTTACCTCCGCTCGTGTATGGCCTAGCGTGCTTGAGGATTGACCATTCAATGCTATAAGGTTCGTTATTGGCCTTCAACTCCCAGATGTATCTAGACAGTGCGGTGCTATTTGCATGTTTCATGTGATTGAAAGAATGCATGTGGTTATTAAATCTGGTTTTAAATTCACCCTCGGTCATGCCAATGTAGATTCTCTTTGTATCTTGGGAACACGTCTTCACCGTGGCCTGATAAACTAAATTCTTTTTCAGGCACGATCCTTTTAACGGGCATTCTTCCTTCTTTCTACAATTGCATGACCTTTCTTTCATAGTACTGTCCAGATTTAAAATTCTATAGTTATGACGTTGAATAATTTGGGTCATGTTCGCGGTACATCGGTAGCTGACCTTGATGGTATTCTTATTAAAAAGCTTGTGCAGAGCGTGGCCAACTGGGAAATGCTTGCTGACCAATTCTAAATATCTTCTGCTGACGTTTGTCATGACGCTCATGGAAAATGGAGGGTTTAACCAGATGATGTTGCGCTTTCTTGATCTCTTACTGGGTACCGATTTTTGGTACGATCTCTGGATAACGTTTTTGAAACCACTCTTTCTAAACGCTTCATTGTAGATTGGGGCAGTTCTTTCGAAAAAATCCATGTTGCATGTTATAGGTCCATATTTTATGTAATACATTCCATATTAATTTTTTTAATTGATTTGCCTACATATATCACTGTAAATAGTTTTAACTTTTAGTCTGAGGATCGCCGTGCAGCGTGAAACTCGAGTTACAGTTTTTATATTTTATTAAATTTCCATTAAACGTATAATATATATATATATATATATATATATATATATATATGTATATATATATATATATATATATATATATACCTCTAAGATCACGTCAGCTTAACATATAATTCAGGATAACAAGGGGTACAAAACTGCACTTAAATTGACCTAAAAAGTTTTCCCGGCAGAAAGTCCACAGTGGAAAACTAAAAAAAATTGATCGTGTCGGGAAACAGTTAATTGAGGTACATTAGGTTGCAACCATTTAGTGGTGAAATGTGAACTCTTGACAAGGAAAATCTCATGTCGTTAGCCAGAGTAATATATAATTGAAGACTTACCCTGTCGAGAAGGACTTATTATATTTGTGTTTCTATATGAAACCCAACGGTTTTAACATTAACCAACATGAAAATAGACGTGCTTGCTTGACGTCCTACTTATTAGGCATCCATATAAGTACTTTTCAAAGAGCCTCATTGTATTGATCAGCTCATTTCCAGTAAACCTTGGTCAATCACTTGAAAAAGATGTTTTCCGATAACAATAAAAGGTTATTTAGATGAAATATTTTTTCATGCTATAATCAAAATAAACTAATCTTTTTTCCGTTTTACCACATTTTCAAGCAATGGTAATATCTTCATTTTACACGTGTCAATTTAGGCAGAAAAGGCTCACCCATATAACCTGCCCTAAAGCAAAATCTCTTTTGAAAAATTTGTCTTAACTATATTTAATTTCTATGTACTGAAACTTTTGAACCAGTACATTGAGCTAGTCACAGCAGTCTTTTACTTCAAGAAATTATTGGCATTTAAGTCCATTTTCCACTAGGTTAATTTTGCCCCGCGATTCGACTTTATATTATTTAAATTGAATAGATCCATCATTACTTCCTGCCGAAACCTCACGAGCCAAAAGAAAAAGTCGCTTCGCTCGAAGGAAGTCTTCTGGGGGTTTGAACATTTCAGTGAAAATAGTTGTCGTTGAATTACGGACGTGAATCCGATGCAAGTCGGCCAGTGTTGTACTCATGATGAACTACGAAGATCGTTGACGGAAGACTGATAATGATTTTTCTATACTGCACAAATGGTGGAGATGATCTCCAGGAACAATTTGGCAACAGTTATATTGAGATTAACCATGACATTTCTATTGGAGAAGGTTATAATGAGAATCGTAGAGGTAAACTTCGTACGTAAACAATTGAATGACGGTCTACGAGTCTTAATGCAAGATTACACTTAGTATATTGAGTTCATTTGCAAAAATAACCATTAAAATCTTATGCAGAATTTAGGCCAGTAGTTTAGAAAGTAGAGCACTGGACTAGATTTTGAGAGTCGTGGATTCAAGGGTCACGAAAATGTCTGGGCTCTTGTATGGGCTCCTAGACCAATGTTAATGAAGGCTTTGGCTCGAAACTTAATTTTTTAATCCTTTAGCTACGGAGTATCTTTGAGTTGCTTTGAATCAATCCATTAGTGTTCGATTCTGGGTTATATTTTCATTAAAGACAGGGAGACTTCTCGCACATGAAAAGCGGGTGTACTGTATGGCGAGCATATAGAAAAAAATAGAACATCCAGATCTAAGAACCTACTTTTGTGTAGAACGCTACAGACTCTCCGCCGGTGAACTCAGTGTTGTCGAAAGGGGGTTAGGGCAAGGAACACGAACAGGGGCTGATATGGTTCGCTTGTTTGGTAATTCTATAACAATGTTTTAATTTTAGATTTAGAAATGTGAGCTTGGATATATGTTGAGATAGACGAACGATCATTATCAATATAAAGTGGCTTCCGCTTAGGTCGCACATACATGTCGAACTTGCACCTTAGCTCGCTATCTGAGTCTTGGTAGCTCAATGGTTAGAGCGTCTCATCGGCAATGGGAAGGTTGCGGGTTCGATCCCCGTCTGGGGCTCAGAAATCGTTTATTTGAGTAGGGAGTTTGATGATCATTCGTCTATCTCAATGTTATAATTAACAAATTAAATCTTGGGTTGGGGCCGTTCATTTGTCGAGCTGCATGTGATATTGAAAAAAAAAAATTTTGTGGGTTGATCGGCATTCAAAGAGTTAATATACAGTATCTCTTGTTTATGCTGCTGATTCCGAACCAATCCTTGTTGCTAATCAACTTTAGCAACATGGCTGAGCTTGTTTCGAAGTCCGTATCGAAGATGACGCCAGATGTTTGATTGCTGACCAGGTCATAATACACTAGTGATTGACCGAGAATGAGGTCCGATATTTGAATTGAACTGATCTGACAAATGAGATCTATAAGTAGTTTGTTATACTGCCTTCATGAAGTCTAATTAGGTCTGCAAAAAGCATTTCAGGGCCAGACATTTCATTTGAGTTTAGAAATTCTTAAGAAGTTCTATTCTGCATAGGTACTTTTCTTTATCTGATTACTGTTGAGGGCATTTTTGCCTTTTTTTTAAAAAAAGATTTGCCGATGTTGATATGTCTTGCTAACTTTCCCGGACTAAGCGAGGAATACGAAAGATATCCGCCCAATCATGAACCAATAAATTACAGTGTTTCGAATATTTAGATCAATAATCGCTACAGCCGTATTATAATCACCACATAACTATCCTACCGTGGTAATATGCTTTATATTCCAGACCAGTAAGTTTTGAGTTGATTTTAAAGAGAATTATGCAGAAATAGAATTTTGCTCTAAAAACATTTGTTAAAGAGCGATTTGTATAAAAGAACGAGAAATGAATATTTAACAGGCGAAATGTTATGTTTATACCCATGCTCTCAAGCTATTTTAATAAGAAAAACTTTCTGAGTCCCGAATGCGAATCGAACCCGTAACCTTGTGATCGCCGGTGAGATGCTCTAACCATTGAGCTAAATGTAACCTTCGCTCACCATCCGAGTCCATGTGGTGGTTACAGTATTTCATCGGTGATCTGAAGGTTACGGGCTTAATTTCCGTTAGAGACTCTGAAAGTTTTTCAGAGTAGAATAGCTTGACAACATGCGTATAAGTATCTTATAACCTACACAAGCTCCCACATGTAATAACATCATAGAAGAAATATTGAGTGGAACGAACAAACTGTCGAGACAATGTGAACAACAATATGTGAAGAAAAAACAATGCTGCACTACTGATAAGAAAGTTATTTCAGAGCATTATAATATGTTCCTTATTGACCTCATTTACTTTATCCGTAAACAAAAGTATGTTTAACTGAAACGTTTCCCCGTGGATCTTTTTTCTTGTTTGAGAAACATGAGCTTGGATATATTGAAGTAGATGAACGATCTTCATCTACTTCAATATATCCAAGCTCTCATGTTTCTCAAACATCAAACTGCTTCAATCATTATCAATATATAGTGGCTTCCGCTTAGGTCGCACATATATATATCGAATTTGCAAGTTAGTTTGCCATCTGAGTCTCGATAGCTCAATGGTCAGAGCGTCTAACCGGTCATCAGAAGGTTGCGGGTTCGATCCCCGTCAGGGGCTCAGATATCATTTTCCGAGTATCGAGCTTGAAGATCGTTCATCTACTTCGATCTTTTTCCTTCGTTGATCTGGTCTACAAGAATACGTCAAGAAAATATATCACTATTATAACTAGAAAATAGCCGAATGAATATTGCGAAAGTGAAAAGTCGTCTCTCTTTAAAACATATTACATTAAGGCAGTCTAAGCAGATACCTTTTTATATAATTTGTTTCGAGCAGCTCGAACGACATTCCATTATTTTAACAACTGAACGGGAACTTACGATTTACGACGTCAGTTTCAACGACGTCGTTCTTTAAACAAAAGAATTGTTCGTGTAAAACAACGAGATTGAACACTTTTTATTCCCCAGAGCATTCTTAATTCTGTCGTCGTTGTAGTTACTACGTCACTTAGACCATTTTCACGCCTTAAAGACGACGTCGACTTGAGGACTGAAAAAAGCTCTTAGTTAAGATTAAACTCAACCCAAGCCTGCATTCGACCAAAGAACATTAGAGCGTTTTAGCGGTCATAAAACAAGCCACTAGTATTAAGCATGGTGGACAAGAAGCCATGGTTTGTTCAAATGTCGAAATTTTAAAGGACGTCGTCTTTCAAGTTGACCGTTAGTAGATCGTAAAGTCTTTAATTAAAGAATACACCGAACCTCAAACAGTATTAAAAAAAGGAATTTATTGCCCAAACATGCAATATCAATATATTGTGATCAATAAGCATTGTAAATCAAATTGTGATTGGCGCTTTTGTTTCGGCTTTGCTGGAGCCTTCGATACTTTACGTTTCTTGAAGAATAGATTTAAATATGCACATAGTTATCCTCACATGAAAGCTAGAAATCAATTTAAAAATTAAGGAAGAAAAAATGAGCTGCACGCATTTTACTAAAAAACGAGTGAAATGTGAAATGAAATAGGGAAGATCGCAGACAAATAGACGTTTCGGGTCACAGGTCTTCATTACTGACAATGAGCTGCACGAAAATTTAACTAAGTTACTTTTCCTAGAAAGATTAACTTATGACTACCTATTACTTGAGTTGAACGTTGCGTGAAAACTGCACATGGGGAACCTTGGTTACGTCACAGACGATATATCGACGGTCGTCAAGCTCATATCTCAGTAAAATGATTTCTGAGCCCAAATGGGGATCCATCCTGCCAAACGTCTGGTGACCAGTTAGAAACTCTAATCATTGACCTACCGAGAGTCAGATGGGGAGATCAGGTGATAACTGTGCTCGGTGATCAGGATGTTGTGGTTCGCTCTACGTCTAGGTATCAGAAGTCGCTGTTCTGGTATGAGCTTGATTAAGGCCCACGTGTCCTCTAGGATATCACTTAACTCTCAGATATTTAGTTTACATACAAGGGTAAATCAATGATGTGATTGTGGTAGCTTGGTAATTATGTTCTTAATATGCACGCTCTCAAGCTGTTCTCACAGTAAAACTTTCTGAGTCTTTGACGGGAATCGAACCCGTAACCTTCTGATCGCCGGTGAGACGCTCTTGCTGTTGCTTTTGTTTAAAGAACGACGTCGTTGAAACTGACGCCGTAAATCGTAAGTTCCCGTTCAGCTGTTAAATTAACGGAATGTCGTTCGAGCTCGTCGAAAGAAATTATACAAAAAAGTATCTGCTTAGGCTGCATTAATGTACTATGTTTTAAAGAGAGAAGACTTTTCACTTTAGCAATATTGGTTCGGCTATTTTCCAGTTATAATAGGGATGTATTTTCCTGCCGTCTTTCTAGCTAAATGGTGGAGCGTCTTACTAGCGATCAAAAGGTTACGGGTTCGATTCCCGTCAGGGACTCAGAAAGTCTTTCTGAGAGAAGAGCGTCAGAGGGTGCGTATTAAGAATAATAAGAATACAAGGGTTTATTTACACGATAAAAATGTCATATACGTTTGTTCTTTCTGGAGTATGTAGAGTTCTCTCAAAGATACGATTTCTGCTTTCGATTCTCAAACTAAAATATCGATACGTGAGAAAGACTCCAATGAGTTAACACGATAAAGCGTAATAAACAATCGTACACGACAATCTTATCTTGTAAACGGTTCCGAAATTTCATCTCAAGCGGTACTATTACCATAACGAGGTTGCGGCATCTGATTCTTGGTATCTCAATAACTAGAGCATTTCACGGGTCATCAGAAGGTTGCAGGTTCGATCCACTTCTGCGACTCAAAACTAGTTTTTGCCAGATTTAAGCTTTACGATCGTCGACATAATGCAAATACCCTTTCTTCAACGTGCTCCGTGGTTGATGAATATACCCATACAATTAAATGTAAAAATGCTTCCTGAAAAATGATGTCCCTTCAAACGAGAATGGATATGTATTTCGATACGAACTTGGCTTCCATACGCTTGGTTTATTATTCTTAGGTTGCGGGGGCTTCACCCACACTAGTAGCTTGGCTTGGGGGATGCACGTAGCTATGGGGGTGCGAGGGGGTGCAACGCCCCCCAAAATTTGTCCTTGCCGCCCCAAAGAAAATTGTGAAGTGGTTTAAAATATAATTTAGATATGAAAAAATCCGACAGATTTTTAATATATCTTATGGAAAATATGAGTTGTTCATTTTAGTTTAAATAGAGCAATTTATTCGAACAGGTACTATAGTTTTGGTGAATGTATACTAATAAAAAAACGGTGGTTTTAATCTTTCATCCAATATTTCTAGTTTTGTATATGCTTGCCTCTTGGAAAAAAAACAAATTATTATAAGTTCATTGATTTAAATAATCATGAAACAAAATTAAATTTAAGAAATATAAATGAAAAAATGAACTTGAGTGTCGAGTTATATTTGTGTTAGTGTTAAAATTTTAAGCTTACGTCGACAATTGTCCCCAAAAAATAGTGCTGCCCCCCCCCCAAATTTTACATCCTAGCTACGTGCCTGGTTGGAGTTACTAAAACATCAGCACCTTTGGTAGTGTTGAATATACGATTAAGCCTGCGTTTTATAAAGTTAATCAACAGTAGCACACGGACTGGGCAACAAAGCTACTATACAAAAAATTACCAGCCGTTTCTCAAATTAGCTGTCTATCTATATTATGGAGTAATATTAGGTACTGTAACTTTGTTTATCAACTTCTTGATTATGTTTGGAATAGAAGTGAGTCGAGCACGACGAATTTTGTAAATTGCCTTTACTTTGTTAAGGTGTCGAAGGCTTTGTACCAGAATTTAGAGCAGCAGTAGTATGAAACATGAATGGATTTTCAAAGCCAATAAAACATCTTTATGTCTTCTGTCTATAGTGGAGCTTCTTGTTCTGTTTGTGATCGGAAACTACGGTGAAAAACGGGAGATGATACTTGCCATCACTGGAACAGCAGATATAAGCACCAAACTTCTACTGGGATCACTTTGGCATTCGTTGTTAAAATCTTTTTAGAGATTTCTTGAAGGAGACTTCAGCACTTGGAACAGTCTTTCTCCACCTGGCCAAGGGAAAGCTTTAAGGCCCCCAAAACTTTCCAGACGTGTAATTCCAAAACCGTGCACACTGATTTAACTCTCTTGGTTTCTTACCAACAGCTTTATAATCTAAAATTTAAAATGAATGAATAAAGAAATAAACAAACAAACAAAGAAACAAACAAAAAAAACAAATAAACCAAATAAAAGATAAATAAAAAAGGATGAAAGTATGGACCGTCTTCAGCCTTATTTTCTCGGACGGTTCATTTGTTTCTCCACGAGAAGTTGGAAATTTGGAAGAAACTACCTTTCTGAGCGGATAAGAGTAAACTTTTTCAGTCGCATTGTGTAAATAGGCCCTTAAGTTTCCGACCGCTGAGCCAGTATTCAATTGTCAAATTTTCATTGGATTTGGACACTTTAAATTATGGAAATAATTGTATAAACATTGCACAAGCAAGTAACAAACTGACCCTAGATACCGTTTGCTAAAACAAACACTGCATTTGTAGCAAGTTTTCATACAATGGTAGATATTTGGTATATAGATTAAGAAATGATCATATGCAAAGTAATATACAGTATCTTCGACATACAGGAAACATCACGCGTGCATTGCCGAGATACACCGAACAGAAACATATATGTTGCTTTGGATCACAACTAGAGTCCTTGTAACCCAATGTATAGAACATATCACCAGCGATCGCTCAGTTATAGGGCGCCTAAAACTTTCCAGTCTAATTTCAAATACGCAATCTTTTTAATTTTTCAGCTAAAGCTAAGCCGTTTTAACCATATTTCTACAACAATTTATCAAATTTCATAGGCCTGTCCGTAATATTGCGTCAATATTCACTTATGAATAAAAGTAATAATTATTCGACTCGTTTTTCTCACCTTTCTGATTTTCTAAAAATCACGATGAAATGCTCTTTTCACGAACATTAAAATACAACTTCGATAGACATTGTCTATTCTGTTCAATGGTTGAGCCACGTTGTCCAAAACAATCTATATAGAAAAATAAAAAGTAAAATAAAAGATAACTCGAATAACAAAATAATTATTGAACTGGGTTATTTGGAAATATCAGGATTTGTAAATGACTCAATGACCTGCTCACCACTGACAAACCAGAATATTTTTCCCATCCTCGCATAGAATGATTTCTAGAATAGTTTAGGTGCTGATTGCGCTTCATTAGTGTAGTTAGCTTGTCGTTACACTGGTGATAATTTTACCTACTATAACTTTATTTATTTAATATTTCTTTAGGTATTTAGGGGGAAACGAAATATCTGTGATTTCTCGCTCGCTCTTCGCTAACACGCCAAACCTCAAAGAATTGTAAGTAGACAAGAAATCAAACTGTTGTATTAAAGTAAAACCCTGACACCTACATCGTGACTAAAAGGAAGGCCTTACGACAATAGAAAGAAGATTCTCATGCATTTGTTTAAAAACCATGTCAAACTGCAAGAGGCTGGAACGAGTATAGAACACAGGACATTTCTAAATTGATATAGTAAAGAAAAAGAAATCTAATTAAAAGGATAATAATTTAATGTACTGATTCATAAATTAAGATTATAAATTAAAACGTTTTCATTGAAAGAAGAAAGTAAGGAAGAAAACACAACAAAGGAAAGAAAGAAAGATACAAGGAAAGAAAGTAAGAAAAAAAAAAAAATAAGAAAGAAACAAAGAGAAAGAAAGAAAGAAACAAAGAGAGATAGAAAGATAGAAAGAAACAATGTAAGAAGACAAGCAAGAAAACTATAAAAGTAAGAAAGTAGGTAAGAAGGAAAGAAAGATGAAAAGAAGAATAGAAAGAAATTATGTAAGAAAAGAAAGAAAGGATGAAATATCCACAACATAATCACGATAGCGCTTTTCATTTTTCTTTCCTTACTTATTCTAATTCAAATTTATTAATTCAACGTGGCTTATGTCATGTGAGGATAACTATGTGTATATTTAAATATACACATAGTTATCCTCACATGAAAGCTAGAAATCAATTTAAAAATTAAGGAAGAAAAAATGAGCTGCACGCATTTTACTAAAAAACGAGTGAAATGTGAAATGAAATAGGGAAGATCGCAGACAAATGGACGTTTCGGGTCACAGGTCTTCATTACTGACAATGAGCTGCACGAAAATTTAACTAAGTTACTTTTCCTAGAAAGATTAACTTATGACTACCTATTACTTGAGTTGAACGTTGCGTGAAAACTGCACATGGGGAACCTTGGTTACGTCACAGACGATATATCGACGGTCGTCAAGCTCATATCTCAGTAAAATGATTTCTGAGCCCAAATGGGGATCCATCCTGCCAAACGTCTGGTGACCAGTTAGAAACTCTAATCATTGACCTACCGAGAGTCAGATGGGGAGATCAGGTGATAACTGTGCTCGGTGATCAGGATGTTGTGGTTCGCTCTACGTCTAGGTATCAGAAGTCGCTGTTCTGGTATGAGCTTGATTAAGGCCCACGTGTCCTCTAGGATATCACTTAACTCTCAGATATTTAGTTTACATACAAGGGTAAATCAATGATGTGATTGTGGTAGCTTGGTAATTATGTTCTTAATATGCACGCTCTCAAGCTGTTCTCACAGTAAAACTTTCTGAGTCTTTGACGGGAATCGAACCCGTAACCTTCTGATCGCCGGTGAGACGCTCTTGCTGTTGCTTTTGTTTAAAGAACGACGTCGTTGAAACTGACGCCGTAAATCGTAAGTTCCCGTTCAGCTGTTAAATTAACGGAATGTCGTTCGAGCTCGTCGAAAGAAATTATACAAAAAAGTATCTGCTTAGGCTGCATTAATGTACTATGTTTTAAAGAGAGAAGACTTTTCACTTTAGCAATATTGGTTCGGCTATTTTCCAGTTATAATAGGGATGTATTTTCCTGCCGTCTTTCTAGCTAAATGGTGGAGCGTCTTACTAGCGATCAAAAGGTTACGGGTTCGATTCCCGTCAGGGACTCAGAAAGTCTTTCTGAGAGAAGAGCGTCAGAGGGTGCGTATTAAGAATAATAAGAATACAAGGGTTTATTTACACGATAAAAATGTCATATACGTTTGTTCTTTCTGGAGTATGTAGAGTTCTCTCAAAGATACGATTTCTGCTTTCGATTCTCAAACTAAAATATCGATACGTGAGAAAGACTCCAATGAGTTAACACGATAAAGCGTAATAAACAATCGTACACGACAATCTTATCTTGTAAACGGTTCCGAAATTTCATCTCAAGCGGTACTATTACCATAACGAGGTTGCGGCATCTGATTCTTGGTATCTCAATAACTAGAGCATTTCACGGGTCATCAGAAGGTTGCAGGTTCGATCCACTTCTGCGACTCAAAACTAGTTTTTGCCAGATTTAAGCTTTACGATCGTCGAAATAATGCAAATACCCTTTCTTCAACGTGCTCCGTGGTTGATGAATATACCCATACAATTAAATGTAAAAATGCTTCCTGAAAAATGATGTCCCTTCAAACGAGAATGGATATGTATTTCGATACGAACTTGGCTTCCATACGCTTGGTTTATTATTCTTAGGTTGCGGGGGCTTCACCCACACTAGTAGCTTGGCTTGGGGGATGCACGTAGCTATGGGGGTGCGAGGGGGTGCAACGCCCCCCAAAATTTGTCCTTGCCGCCCCAAAGAAAATTGTGAAGTGGTTTAAAATATAATTTAGATATGAAAAAATCCGACAGATTTTTAATATATCTTATGGAAAATATGAGTTGTTCATTTTAGTTTAAATAGAGCAATTTATTCGAACAGGTACTATAGTTTTGGTGAATGTATACTAATAAAAAAACGGTGGTTTTAATCTTTCATCCAATATTTCTAGTTTTGTATATGCTTGCCTCTTGGAAAAAAAACAAATTATTATAAGTTCATTGATTTAAATAATCATGAAACAAAATTAAATTTAAGAAATATAAATGAAAAAATGAACTTGAGTGTCGAGTTATATTTGTGTTAGTGTTAAAATTTTAAGCTTACGTCGACAATTGTCCCCACAAAATAGTGCTGCCCCCCCCCCCAAATTTTATATCCTAGCTACGTGCCTGGTTGGAGGTACTAAAACATCAGCACCTTTGGTAGTGTTGAATGTACGATTAAGCCTGCGTTTTATAAAGTTAATCAACAGTAGCACACGGACTGGGCAACAAAGCTACTATACAAAAAATTACCAGCCGTTTCTCAAATTAGCTGTCTATCTATATTATGGAGTAATATTAGGTACTGTAACTTTGTTTATCAACTTCTTGATTATGTTTGGAATAGAAGTGAGTCGAGCACGACGAATTTTGTAAATTGCCTTTACTTTGTTAAGGTGTCGAAGGCTTTGTACCAGAATTTAGAGCAGCAGTAGTATGAAACATGAATGGATTTTCAAAGCCAATAAAACATCTTTATGTCTTCTGTCTATAGTGGAGCTTCTTGTTCTGTTTGTGATCGGAAACTACGGTGAAAAACGGGAGATGATACTTGCCATCACTGGAACAGCAGATATAAGCACCGAACATCTACTGGGATCACTTTGGCATTCGTTGTTAAAATCTTTTTAGAGATTTCTTGAAGGAGACTTCAGCACTTGGAACAGTCTTTCTCCACCTGGCCAAGGGAAAGCTTTAAGGCCCCCAAAACTTTCCAGACGTGTAATTCCAAAACCGTGCACACTGATTTAACTCTCTTGGTTTCTTACCAACAGCTTTATAATCTAAAATTTAAAATGAATGAATAAAGAAATAAACAAACAAACAAAGAAACAAACAAAAAAACAAATAAACCAAATAAAAGATAAATAAAAAAGGATGAAAGTATGGACCGTCTTCAGCCTTATTTTCTCGGACGGTTCATTTGTTTCTCCACGAGAAGTTGGAAATTTGGAAGAAACTACCTTTCTGAGCGGATAAGAGTAAACTTTTTCAGTCGCATTGTGTAAATAGGCCCTTAAGTTTCCGACCGCTGAGCCAGTATTCAATTGTCAAATTTTCATTGGATTTGGACACTTTAAATTATGGAAATAATTGTATAAACATTGCACAAGCATGTAACAAACTGACCCTAGATACCGTATGCTAAAACAAACACTGCATTTGTAGCAAGTTTTCATACAATGGTAGATATTTGGTATATAGATTAAGAAATGATCATATAAAAGCTAACATACAGTATCTTCGACATACAGGAAACATCACGCGTGCATTGCCGAGATACACCGAACAGAAACATACATGTTGCTTTGGATCACAACTAAGGTCCTTGTAACCCAATGGATAGAACATATCACCAGCGATCGCTCAGTTATAGGGCGCCTAAAACTTTCCAGTCTAATTTCAAATACGCAATCTTTTTAATTTTTCAGCTAAAGCTAAGCCGTTTTAACCATATTTTTACAACAATTTATTAAATTTCATAGGCCTGTCCGTAATATTGCGTCAATATTCACTTATGAATAAAAGTAATAATTATTCGACTCGTTTTTTCTCACCTTTCTGATTTTCTAAAAATCGCGACGCAATACTTCTTTTCACGAACATTAAAATACAACTTCGATAGACATTGTCTGCTCTGTTCAATGGTTGAGCCACGTTGTCCAAAACAATCTATATAGAAAAATAAAAAAGAAAAATAAAAGATAACTCGAATAACAAAACAGTTATTGAAGTATGTTATCTGGAAATATCAGGATTTGTAAGTGACTCGATGACCTGCTCAGCACTGACAAATCAGAATATTTTTCCCATCCTCGTACAGAACGATTTCTAGAATAGTTTAGGTGCTGATTGCGCTTTATTAGTGTAGTTAGCTTGTCGTTATACTGGTGATATATCTTCATTTATTTAATATTTCTTTAGATATTTATGGAGAAACAAAATATCTGTGATTCCTCTCCCGCTCTTTGCTAACACGCCAAACCTCAAAATACTGTAAGTAGACAAGAAATCAAACTGTTGTATTAAAGTAAAACCCTGACACCTACATCGTGACTAAAGGGAAGGCCTCATGACAATAGAAAGAAGATTCCCATGCACTTGTTGAAAAAAACCACGTCAAACTGCAAGAGGCTGGAACGAGTATAGAACACAGGACATTTCTATATTAATATAGAAAAGAAAAAGAAACCTAATTAAAAGGATAATAATTTAATGTAATGATTCATAAATTAAGATTATAAATTAAACCGTTTTCATTGAAAGAACTAAATAAGAAAGGAAGAAAACACAACAAAGGAAAGAGAGTAAGAAAAAAAGAAAGGAAAATAGGCAGAAAAAAAGAGAGAAAAAAAAGAAACAAAGATAGATAGATAGAAAGATAGAAAGAAAGAAACAAAGGAAGAAGAAAAGCAAGAAAACTATAAAGTAAAGAAAGAAGGTAATAAGGAAAGAAAGATGGAAAGAAGAATAGAAGGAAATCATGTAAGAAAAGAAGAAGAAAAAAAATGAAATGTCGCGAATATTATCGACATAGCGTTTTTCATTTTTTTTCTTACTTATTCTAATTCAAATTTATTAATTCAACATGGCTTATGTCTGTAAAAAAATTGTAAATTTAATTCCTGCGTTTTTCTGATGTCAAATGATCGCATTACAAATCCGCCATCAACGAATTATAAACAATATTTTGGCAAAACTTTATCAAGTTATCAATGTTAGACCAGAGATTCCAACGCCCATAACATTATCAAAATAAATTTTGAAGGGTAGAACTTGTTCAAAACATTTAAGTAAGCCTTAAAATTTTCCAAGATTGAGTGAAAATAAATTGAAATTAGGTTAAACATGACTATAAAATCTGTTGCCATCTACGCGTTAGACACGCTAGAAGCAAAATGTTACCGAAACAAAAACGTATTGTCCAATAAATTGCACGTAAGAGGTATGGCATTTAGCAGTTACTTCTCAAATGTACAGAAATTTCTGATATTAATTTTCGTCGCCAGATTACGCCCTTTTTACTATACGCGGTCGCAAGAAATTATTTTTGGGCTATTAAGAGACAGCCATCCTATGTGTAACTAAGCATATCCTGATGTCTTGGAGAGCAAGATTTTAAATATCAAAAAGTATCGAACTTTTTATAACTGTGACAATGACCGGAATAGAATCGAAATATTACCGCGATTACTGCTTTTTCTTGTATTTACTTAAACATCAAGTTCCAAGATTACCATTTTCGGTTTAGTTTTTCTATTTTATTTTCTTAAATTGTCGGCTGGCTAAAGTTTCTTAAAGTCGTACGGACAGCAGTTACGTTTTTAATCAGGGCAAATACCTTTTGTAGAAAACTAAAATCTCTGAATTTGTTGCCTTGTCTGTCATAGGGTTTCGATAAATCCACCAAAATTTCCAACACATAAACAATCTAAATAGAATGTAATTATATCTTTAGACTTTGAAAGAAATGGGTGAAGTTACAGTGCATCAAAGTAACAAACCGAGTTATTGTAGAGGAAATCCGAAGGAAAATGTCTTTCTCCACAATCACATACAAATAAACTGTTAATGAACATTAAAGGCGGGAAATATACTTCCAGATCCACCATACTATTAGGGCAGTCAGAGTTTGAGTATATATAATTATGATACTATTCATGAAAAGATCAGAGATTTAAAATCTACCAGCAGCTCAAAAACTATTTATGAAATATTGTTAAACTAATTCGATGAGTGGCAGAAAATCTACATCTCGAACTTGTTACAAAATATCGCTAAATCCGCCTAGAAATTTCTCTACGATATATAGCCATATATTCCTTTGACCATCCGCACCAAGCGTGGATCAACAGCACAAGGCCCGAGAGGGAAAGGGTACTAAACTTGACCTGCTTGGTATTTATTTATTCGGGTTATGATTGGGGAAAGAAAATTTCGCTTTGCAATTTTATATTTATATTCGTCGCGGACTACACAACTAACTTTACGTGGTCGGAAATTGGTGTCCTGGCAACAAGACTGGAAATCAGAAACACCGTGGTTGTTCGTTCAATTCAAAGCTTTTGTAAAGGAAACCGTTTTTACGAATTGATTCTTGATGATCTGATTCTTGGTATCTCAATAACTAGAGCATTTCACGGGTCATCAGAAGGTTGCAGGTATGATCCACTTCTGCGGCTCAAAACTAGTTTTTGTCAGATTTAAGCTTTACGATCGTCGACATAATGCAAATACCCTTTCTTCAACGTGCTCCGTGGTTGATGAATATACCCATACAATTAAATATAAAAATGCTTTATGAAAAATGATGTTCCTTCAAACGGGAATGGATATGTACTTCGATAGGAACTTGGCTTCCATACGCTTGGTTTATTATTATAAGGTTGCGGGGTCTTCACCCTAACCAGTAGGTTGGCTGCGGGTACTAAAACATCAGCACCTTTGGTAGTGTTGAATGTACGATTAAGCCTGCGTTTTATAAAGTTAATCAACAGTAGCACACGGACTGGGCAACAAAGCTACTATACAAAAAATTACCAGCCGTTTCTCAAATTAGCTGTCTATCTATATTATGGAGTAATATTAGGTACTGTAACTTTGTTTATCAACTTCTTGATTATGTTTGGAATAGAAGTGAGTCGAGCACGACGAATTTTGTAAATTGCCTTTACTTTGTTAAGGTGTCGAAGGCTTTGTACCAGAATTTAGAGCAGCAGTAGTATGAAACATGAATGGATTTTCAAAGCCAATAAAACATCTTTATGTCTTCTGTCTATAGTGGAGCTTCTTGTTCTGTTTGTGATCGGAAACTACGGTGAAAAACGGGAGATGATACTTGCCATCACTGGAACAGCAGATATAAGCACCAAACTTCTACTGGGATCACTTTGGCATTCGTTGTTAAAATCTTTTTAGAGATTTCTTGAAGGAGACTTCAGCACTTGGAACAGTCTTTCTCCACCTGGCCAAGGGAAAGCTTTAAGGCCCCCAAAACTTTCCAGACGTGTAATTCCAAAACCGTGCACACTGATTTAACTCTCTTGGTTTCTTACCAACAGCTTTATAATCTAAAATTTAAAATGAATGAATAAAGAAATAAACAAACAAACAAAGAAACAAACAAAAAAAACAAATAAACCAAATAAAAGATAAATAAAAAAGGATGAAAGTATGGACCGTCTTCAGCCTTATTTTCTCGGACGGTTCATTTGTTTCTCCACGAGAAGTTGGAAATTTGGAAGAAACTACCTTTCTGAGCGGATAAGAGTAAACTTTTTCAGTCGCATTGTGTAAATAGGCCCTTAAGTTTCCGACCGCTGAGCCAGTATTCAATTGTCAAATTTTCATTGGATTTGGACACTTTAAATTATGGAAATAATTGTATAAACATTGCACAAGCAAGTAACAAACTGACCCTAGATACCGTTTGCTAAAACAAACACTGCATTTGTAGCAAGTTTTCATACAATGGTAGATATTTGGTATATAGATTAAGAAATGATCATATGCAAAGTAATATACAGTATCTTCGACATACAGGAAACATCACGCGTGCATTGCCGAGATACACCGAACAGAAACATATATGTTGCTTTGGATCACAACTAGAGTCCTTGTAACCCAATGTATAGAACATATCACCAGCGATCGCTCAGTTATAGGGCGCCTAAAACTTTCCAGTCTAATTTCAAATACGCAATCTTTTTAATTTTTCAGCTAAAGCTAAGCCGTTTTAACCATATTTCTACAACAATTTATCAAATTTCATAGGCCTGTCCGTAATATTGCGTCAATATTCACTTATGAATAAAAGTAATAATTATTCGACTCGTTTTTCTCACCTTTCTGATTTTCTAAAAATCACGATGAAATGCTCTTTTCACGAACATTAAAATACAACTTCGATAGACATTGTCTATTCTGTTCAATGGTTGAGCCACGTTGTCCAAAACAATCTATATAGAAAAATAAAAAGTAAAATAAAAGATAACTCGAATAACAAAATAATTATTGAACTGGGTTATTTGGAAATATCAGGATTTGTAAATGACTCAATGACCTGCTCACCACTGACAAACCAGAATATTTTTCCCATCCTCGCATAGAATGATTTCTAGAATAGTTTAGGTGCTGATTGCGCTTCATTAGTGTAGTTAGCTTGTCGTTACACTGGTGATAATTTTACCTACTATAACTTTATTTATTTAATATTTCTTTAGGTATTTAGGGGGAAACGAAATATCTGTGATTTCTCGCTCGCTCTTCGCTAACACGCCAAACCTCAAAGAATTGTAAGTAGACAAGAAATCAAACTGTTGTATTAAAGTAAAACCCTGACACCTACATCGTGACTAAAAGGAAGGCCTTACGACAATAGAAAGAAGATTCTCATGCATTTGTTTAAAAACCATGTCAAACTGCAAGAGGCTGGAACGAGTATAGAACACAGGACATTTCTAAATTGATATAGTAAAGAAAAAGAAATCTAATTAAAAGGATAATAATTTAATGTACTGATTCATAAATTAAGATTATAAATTAAAACGTTTTCATTGAAAGAAGAAAGTAAGGAAGAAAACACAACAAAGGAAAGAAAGAAAGATACAAGGAAAGAAAGTAAGAAAAAAAAAAAAATAAGAAAGAAACAAAGAGAAAGAAAGAAAGAAACAAAGAGAGATAGAAAGATAGAAAGAAACAATGTAAGAAGACAAGCAAGAAAACTATAAAAGTAAGAAAGTAGGTAAGAAGGAAAGAAAGATGAAAAGAAGAATAGAAAGAAATTATGTAAGAAAAGAAAGAAAGGATGAAATATCCACAACATAATCACGATAGCGCTTTTCATTTTTCTTTCCTTACTTATTCTAATTCAAATTTATTAATTCAACGTGGCTTATGTCATGTGAGGATAACTATGTGTATATTTAAATATACACATAGTTATCCTCACATGAAAGCTAGAAATCAATTTAAAAATTAAGGAAGAAAAAATGAGCTGCACGCATTTTACTAAAAAACGAGTGAAATGTGAAATGAAATAGGGAAGATCGCAGACAAATGGACGTTTCGGGTCACAGGTCTTCATTACTGACAATGAGCTGCACGAAAATTTAACTAAGTTACTTTTCCTAGAAAGATTAACTTATGACTACCTATTACTTGAGTTGAACGTTGCGTGAAAACTGCACATGGGGAACCTTGGTTACGTCACAGACGATATATCGACGGTCGTCAAGCTCATATCTCAGTAAAATGATTTCTGAGCCCAAATGGGGATCCATCCTGCCAAACGTCTGGTGACCAGTTAGAAACTCTAATCATTGACCTACCGAGAGTCAGATGGGGAGATCAGGTGATAACTGTGCTCGGTGATCAGGATGTTGTGGTTCGCTCTACGTCTAGGTATCAGAAGTCGCTGTTCTGGTATGAGCTTGATTAAGGCCCACGTGTCCTCTAGGATATCACTTAACTCTCAGATATTTAGTTTACATACAAGGGTAAATCAATGATGTGATTGTGGTAGCTTGGTAATTATGTTCTTAATATGCACGCTCTCAAGCTGTTCTCACAGTAAAACTTTCTGAGTCTTTGACGGGAATCGAACCCGTAACCTTCTGATCGCCGGTGAGACGCTCTTGCTGTTGCTTTTGTTTAAAGAACGACGTCGTTGAAACTGACGCCGTAAATCGTAAGTTCCCGTTCAGCTGTTAAATTAACGGAATGTCGTTCGAGCTCGTCGAAAGAAATTATACAAAAAAGTATCTGCTTAGGCTGCATTAATGTACTATGTTTTAAAGAGAGAAGACTTTTCACTTTAGCAATATTGGTTCGGCTATTTTCCAGTTATAATAGGGATGTATTTTCCTGCCGTCTTTCTAGCTAAATGGTGGAGCGTCTTACTAGCGATCAAAAGGTTACGGGTTCGATTCCCGTCAGGGACTCAGAAAGTCTTTCTGAGAGAAGAGCGTCAGAGGGTGCGTATTAAGAATAATAAGAATACAAGGGTTTATTTACACGATAAAAATGTCATATACGTTTGTTCTTTCTGGAGTATGTAGAGTTCTCTCAAAGATACGATTTCTGCTTTCGATTCTCAAACTAAAATATCGATACGTGAGAAAGACTCCAATGAGTTAACACGATAAAGCGTAATAAACAATCGTACACGACAATCTTATCTTGTAAACGGTTCCGAAATTTCATCTCAAGCGGTACTACTACCATAACGAGGTTGCGGCATCTGATTCTTGGTATCTCAATAACTAGAGCATTTCACGGGTCATCAGAAGGTTGCAGGTTCGATCCACTTCTGCGACTCAAAACTAGTTTTTGCCAGATTTAAGCTTTACGATCGTCGACATAATGCAAATACCCTTTCTTCAACGTGCTCCGTGGTTGATGAATATACCCATACAATTAAATGTAAAAATGCTTCCTGAAAAATGATGTCCCTTCAAACGAGAATGGATATGTATTTCGATACGAACTTGGCTTCCATACGCTTGGTTTATTATTCTTAGGTTGCGGGGGCTTCACCCACACTAGTAGCTTGGCTTGGGGGATGCACGTAACTATGGGGGTGCGAGGGGGTGCAACGCCCCCCAAAATTTGTCCTTGCCGCCCCAAAGAAAATTGTGAAGTGGTTTAAAATATAATTTAGATATGAAAAAATCCGACAGATTTTTAATATATCTTATGGAAAATATGAGTTGTTCATTTTAGTTTAAATAGAGCAATTTATTCGAACAGGTACTATAGTTTTGGTGAATGTATACTAATAAAAAAACGGTGGTTTTAATCTTTCATCCAATATTTCTAGTTTTGTATATGCTTGCCTCTTGGAAAAAAAACAAATTATTATAAGTTCATTGATTTAAATAATCATGAAACAAAATTAAATTTAAGAAATATAAATGAAAAAATGAACTTGAGTGTCGAGTTATATTTGTGTTAGTGTTAAAATTTTAAGCTTACGTCGACAATTGTCCCCAAAAAATAGTGCTGCCCCCCCCCCCCAAATTTTATATCCTAGCTACGTGCCTGGTTGGAGGTACTAAAACATCAGCACCTTTGGTAGTGTTGAATGTACGATTAAGCCTGCGTTTTATAAAGTTAATCAACAGTAGCACACGGACTGGGCAACAAAGCTACTATACAAAAAATTACCAGCCGTTTCTCAAATTAGCTGTCTATCTATATTATGGAGTAATATTAGGTACTGTAACTTTGTTTATCAACTTCTTGATTATGTTTGGAATAGAAGTGAGTCGAGCACGACGAATTTTGTAAATTGCCTTTACTTTGTTAAGGTGTCGAAGGCTTTGTACCAGAATTTAGAGCAGCAGTAGTATGAAACATGAATGGATTTTCAAAGCCAATAAAACATCTTTATGTCTTCTGTCTATAGTGGAGCTTCTTGTTCTGTTTGTGATCGGAAACTACGGTGAAAAACGGGAGATGATACTTGCCATCACTGGAACAGCAGATATAAGCACCGAACATCTACTGGGATCACTTTGGCATTCGTTGTTAAAATCTTTTTAGAGATTTCTTGAAGGAGACTTCAGCACTTGGAACAGTCTTTCTCCACCTGGCCAAGGGAAAGCTTTAAGGCCCCCAAAACTTTCCAGACGTGTAATTCCAAAACCGTGCACACTGATTTAACTCTCTTGGTTTCTTACCAACAGCTTTATAATCTAAAATTTAAAATGAATGAATAAAGAAATAAACAAACAAACAAAGAAACAAACAAAAAAACAAATAAACCAAATAAAAGATAAATAAAAAAGGATGAAAGTATGGACCGTCTTCAGCCTTATTTTCTCGGACGGTTCATTTGTTTCTCCACGAGAAGTTGGAAATTTGGAAGAAACTACCTTTCTGAGCGGATAAGAGTAAACTTTTTCAGTCGCATTGTGTAAATAGGCCCTTAAGTTTCCGACCGCTGAGCCAGTATTCAATTGTCAAATTTTCATTGGATTTGGACACTTTAAATTATGGAAATAATTGTATAAACATTGCACAAGCATGTAACAAACTGACCCTAGATACCGTATGCTAAAACAAACACTGCATTTGTAGCAAGTTTTCATACAATGGTAGATATTTGGTATATAGATTAAGAAATGATCATATAAAAGCTAACATACAGTATCTTCGACATACAGGAAACATCACGCGTGCATTGCCGAGATACACCGAACAGAAACATACATGTTGCTTTGGATCACAACTAAGGTCCTTGTAACCCAATGGATAGAACATATCACCAGCGATCGCTCAGTTATAGGGCGCCTAAAACTTTCCAGTCTAATTTCAAATACGCAATCTTTTTAATTTTTCAGCTAAAGCTAAGCCGTTTTAACCATATTTTTACAACAATTTATTAAATTTCATAGGCCTGTCCGTAATATTGCGTCAATATTCACTTATGAATAAAAGTAATAATTATTCGACTCGTTTTTTCTCACCTTTCTGATTTTCTAAAAATCGCGACGCAATACTTCTTTTCACGAACATTAAAATACAACTTCGATAGACATTGTCTGCTCTGTTCAATGGTTGAGCCACGTTGTCCAAAACAATCTATATAGAAAAATAAAAAAGAAAAATAAAAGATAACTCGAATAACAAAACAGTTATTGAAGTATGTTATCTGGAAATATCAGGATTTGTAAGTGACTCGATGACCTGCTCAGCACTGACAAATCAGAATATTTTTCCCATCCTCGTACAGAACGATTTCTAGAATAGTTTAGGTGCTGATTGCGCTTTATTAGTGTAGTTAGCTTGTCGTTATACTGGTGATATATCTTCATTTATTTAATATTTCTTTAGATATTTATGGAGAAACAAAATATCTGTGATTCCTCTCCCGCTCTTTGCTAACACGCCAAACCTCAAAATACTGTAAGTAGACAAGAAATCAAACTGTTGTATTAAAGTAAAACCCTGACACCTACATCGTGACTAAAGGGAAGGCCTCATGACAATAGAAAGAAGATTCCCATGCACTTGTTGAAAAAAACCACGTCAAACTGCAAGAGGCTGGAACGAGTATAGAACACAGGACATTTCTATATTAATATAGAAAAGGAAAAGAAACCTAATTAAAAGGATAATAATTTGATGTACTGATTCATAAATTAAGATTATAAATTAAACCGTTTTCATTGAAAGAACTAAATAAGAAAGGAAGAAAACACAGCAAAGGAAAGAAAGTAAGAAAAAAAGAAAGGAAAATAGGCAGAAACAAAGAGAAAAAAAATAAAGCAACAAAGATAGTTGGATAGATAGAAAGATAGAAAAAGAGAAAGAAAAAAAGGAAGAAGAAAAGCAGAAAACTATAAAAGAAAGAAAGGAAGTAAGAAGGAAAGAAAGATGGAAAGAAGAATAGAAGGAAATCATGTAAGAAAAGAAGAAGAAAAAAAATGAAATGTCGCGAATATAATCGCGATAGCGTTTTTTCATTTTTCTTTTCTTACTTATTCTAATTCAAATTTATTAATTCAACATGGCTTATGTCTGTAAAAAAATTGTAAATTTAATTCCTGCGTTTTTCTGATGTCAAATGATCGCATTACAAATCCGCCATCATCAAATTATAAACAATGTTTTGGTAAAACTTTATCAAGTTATCAATGTTAGACCAGAGATTCCAACGCCCATAACATTATCAAAATAAATTTTGAAGGGTAGAACTTGTTCAAAACATTTAAGTAAGCCTTAAAATTTTCCAAGATTGAGTGAAAATAAATTGAAATTATGTTAAACATGACTATAAAATCTGTTGCCATCTACGCGTTAGACACGCTAGAAGCAAAATGTTACCGAAACAAAAACGTATTGTCCAATAAACTGCACGTAAGAGGTATGACATTTAGCAGTTACTTCTCAAATGTACAGAAATTTCTGATATTAATTTTCGTCGCCAGATTACGCCCTTTTTACTATATGCGGTCGCAAGAAATTATTTTTGGGCTATTAAGAGACAGCCATCCTATGTGTAACTAAGCATATCCTGATGTCTTGGAGAGCAAGATTTTAAATATCAAAACGTATCGAACTTTTTATAACTGTGACAATGACCGGAATAGAATCGAAATATTACCGCGATTACTGCTTTTTCTTGTATTTACTTAAATATCAAGTTCCAAGATTACCATTTTCGGTTTAGTTTTTCTATTTTATTTTCTTAAATTGTCGGCTGGCTAAAGTTTCTTAAAGTCGTACGGACAGCAGTTACGTTTTTAATCAGGGTAAATATCCTTTGTAGAAAACTAAAATCTCTGAATTTGTTGCCTTGTCTGTCATAGGGTTTCGATAAATCCACCAAAATTTCCAACACATAAACAATATAAATAGAATGTAAATATATCTTTAGACTTTGAAAGAAATGGGTGAAGTTACAGTGCATCAAAGTAACAAACCGAGTTATTGTAGAGGAAATCCGAAGGAAAATGTCTTTCTCCACAATCACATCCAAATAAACTGCAAATTGAAAATAAAGGCGGGAAATATACTTCTAGACGAACCATTCTATTAGTTATAAGATCAGAGATTTAAAATCTACCAGCAGCTCTAAAACTATTTATGAAATATTGCTAAAGTAATTCGATGAGTGGCAGAAAATCTACATCTCAAACTTGTTACAAAATATCGCTAAATCCGCCTAGAAATTTCTCTACGATATATAGCCATATATTCCTTTGACCATCCGCACCAAGCACGGTGCGAGAGTCCAAGGCCCGAGAGGGAAAGGGTACTAAACTTGACCTGCTTGGTATTTATTTATTCGGGTTATGATTGGGGAAAGAAAATTTCGCTTTGCGGTTTTATATTTATATTCGTCGCGGACCACACAACTAACTTTACGGTGTCGGAAATTGGTGTCTTGGCAACAAGACTGGAAATAAGAAAGTCCGTGGTTGTTCGTTCAATTCAAAGCTTTTTTAAAGGAAACCGTTTTTATGAAGAAGTCAATTTCAGAACAAGAATATTAGAACTGAAAAGCGATCTGAACCGGAAGTAGAAAAGCCTGAAAGGTTGTCAGAAAGTGAGACAACCACTGAAGCAAAAGTTGTTTAGGAAGACAGAAGAACGAGAACTTAGACTGGCAATATAATGGACACTTTACAAGGACCATTCAGGCGAAATTAAAGTTAAAAAAATCATTATCTAAAAGAGCATAACATGGCGAAATTGTGTACAAAAGACTAATGAACGACGAGAACTTAGATATCACAATATCAGACTTAAGACGAACATTATCAGAACCTGAAACACAACTTGATGGAGCGAATATAACAACTGCGAAACATAACAATAGGAATTCTCATAAAGGCCACTATCAGCTGACGTTTCCAGTAAAGTTTTTAAAGTTGTTCCTCTTCGGAAGAAAATCTGTGTGAGCTGTCGTACTTGAACCCTTGATATTACTGAGAAAACTAACGTCGGAAAGGACTTAATGAAGCTCCGAAAACCACAGAAATGTAAATTGAAAACTTCAAATAATTTTGTCTTTTTTGGTCGTAAAATTCTACAGTGTTTCTTTTAGTTTTACTGTGGATCCGTTTGAACGTAGCCTTGCATGAAGAGCCACCACCGAGTATCGTTATTGTGAAACAAAAGGACATACGAAACAGCATAAAAAAATACACGGTTTGGTTACGGTACAGATTATTTTAATTATGAGGAAACATTTGTCCGAATTTTGTTAGGCATCAAGAGGAACAATTCACATACATTTCTGTGCAAAGCATGAAATTAAGGAAAACAAAATTATAAAGTAATCATGGTAACCAACAATCAAAACCCTAAAAAAAGATCCTTTTTGATATAAGTGTTGCAATGGCAGAGTGGTCTACTACAGTTAAGAGTTTCTTAACAAATGAAAATGTCCGAGGATCAATCAAAGCGTGTGACTCTGGGATTTCTTTCTGATAATTACTATTTTGCAAGTTTTGTGGTAGTCTTATTCCATTAATTAATTCCTCGTTAAAGTTTCTTGACAAATCCCATCAACCAAAAAGTTTAAATTCACACCGGTAGCCTAATATTTGATCCTTTTGTAAAGAAAGCTATTCATGGCATGCCCTTACCCAGCTCTCTGGAGTAGGCGGTGGAAGGAAAAGGGTGTCAACGGAAGATACAAGATTCTAGCAACTTTTCTGTTGTAATTGTTACTTTTCAATGCTTTGCAACGACATTTAGGCAACAATTAATAATTCTTTAAGATTACACTTATAATATGAATAACTTCTGAGTCAAATTTAAATTTTAGGCTATTTAACAGTCTTTAGAACCCATCAACTTCGTCCGTACTCTTAAGACATATGATGCAATGGTGGGCGAGGGGTGTATAGTTGCGTATTCCTATTTATAGTAGAACTCAGGTCATGGCGAGAAATTCTTAACTCGCTGTGGAATATTTCTAAATTTTAAGATTCAGATAAGTGACAGAAAATCTACAACCGAAACTCGCTATACAAAATAAAGCTGAATACGAGGATTCACACCGGATTTGGAAAGTTTATTTCCTACACTTGTGAGGAAATTTTACTACATATTACGATTGAAAAATGATGTAGAATATTGTATTTACATTCGAAAATATCAGAAGCAACGCTAAATAATAAAGAGCAGCAATCCGAAACTCGTTATACCTACTATTGATAAATATTACGATCCAGATTGGAGGCAGAAAATCTTTCATCTAAACTCGTTACGAAGTCCTACATATAAAAAAAATCTGATCGAATGAGGAATATCAACCACCAACACTTGTTACAAAATGTTAGTATATATTACCATTGAAAAGGGAAAATCCACCACTAACCCTCGTCAAAGAATGTTTCAAATTCTTAGGATTTAAATATTGCAATATATCTAAAACTGGCAACATTTCCAGTGGAAAACCTACTTTCTTAACTCATAACGAAAAATTCGTAAGTACAACCAATGAGATCTGAGATTGATAATCCTACCAAAAAACGTCGTCATGAAATATTGTTAACAATTTCGGCTGAAAAGAGAGGTAGAAAATGTACTTCTAAAACTCCTCATTAAATAAAATTAACCATAAACGTTAGGCTGGAAGACATAGAGACAGCCTGGTAAAGTGGTACGATATGTTGCAAAATATCAGGACTCAAGTGAGAGACGGAAACTACCTTCCTATTCCTCAGCGAATTATTTGCGTGACCCTGTTAGTAGGACATGAAGATGCAAATGTGGAAAAAACCTACCACGAAACTTCACTACTAGTATCTGATCAGTATCAGCATTTTCATGGGAGGGAAAAAGTCTACGTCTTAAGCACGTTCCAATTTTATTTGCTTAATAAAGCTTAGTACCATATAATCGCTGACAATCCCTGAAAATCGCCGGGTTGTTCAAATCGTTCAACCCAATGACTACTGTCGATCGCTATCGATTGCCAAGATTTCTTTCCATTTCATCGCCCGCACCACAGCATATCATCCACCGCAGACTGCAACGAATCTTGAGTCATCAACTAAAATTGTCCGTGAACGTATGTTCATTGAACTCAATGCCCATGTCTGAGTCATTCAAAACCATAGTGGAGCATGTGGACCTCGTGCGATGTAGCTAAAAAGACGGAGTATGAAACAGTTTTGTTCAGAGTGAATTATTTGCTGCTTTTTGCACTTAAAAGAAGACAAATTCTACTGACATTTCAACGGTTTCTCTGCCACAAGAGGACAGAAAGTTGTTTTGCTTCTTCAGCCACCTTCCCCATGCCGTCCCACGTTTTTAAATTTCGATTATGATATTGTTGTTTGATCGCTGGGTCGACGAGTTTTGTTTCAATATGATTAACCGTGATCGCTGAGATAGAACATTTTCTATACCACCTATCGTCAGTGATCGCTGTCTCGCTGCAAAATGTTTCCATAAGATCGCCGACAATCGTTCAGGATCTACAGCGATTATGTGGAAACAAGCGTTAATACATTACTTCATGGTAAGCATAGAACAGGTACATTGAAAACTTCATTTAATTGCATACGTGGACACAACTCGGAGGCAAAAAACCCTCTTATCGAATACGTTTTAAATTAGTGCTTAATTTAACGGATTACATGTGTTTAGAAAATGATCCTGAGAATCTCGTTACTACATGTTTTTTTGATATGTCCGAATTATTAGAGATAGAAAATATACATTAAAATCTCTACATGGGAAATTGACAAATCATTGTCAAAATACTTTTACCATAGTCGTTGAGTAATATTCCTCACGACGCGATTCAAACCACTGGTAAAAAATTTACCACCGAAACCTAACGTCTCAAACAGCAAGTATAAAATCAACTTGTAAAATTTAGCACGAAATATTGCTGATCATTATGATACATGTCGTAGGTTTACAATTTACCTTCATCCGCTAAATAAAGTATCGGCAAATTAATCGGCGATTGAATAAAATCAACAAACGAAACTCTTCGTGAAATCTGCCTGAATATTCGGATTCCAATCGGAAACTCAAGCCTCGGTGTTAGTGATTGCAAACTGCCAGAAAGAAGATTGCAAGCACTCCTCGCCCACCATTCAATCACATCTATTGAGAACACGAAAGAAGTAAACAGCTTGTAAAGCTGATCAAACAGCCGAAAATTTAATTTAAACGGAAAAAATGCCCTTATTGCAACTTGGGACTGAAAAAAGTGCAACGCTTGCATGCCATTTTCCATTTTTAAGATACTGAAATTAATAATTACAACTGACAAATTTACCAAGAATCTTAAATGCCAAAGTCCAATCACATAGACGTACCTCGTCAGTCTACCTGGGAGGGCCGGGGAGGAGAGTAAGATGTACAGTTTTTGACTAGTAAAAATATTAATAAAAACCTCTGCTGACGTGAATTTGAACTTTTTTTCTTACTGGAAATGGTAAAGAAATTCCGAAGGGGAAAAAAGAAATAAAATTTAGAATTAGCTTCGAACAAAAAAATTAAACTAAGGGAATAGACCTCCAGATTACGAGAACAAGCCAGTGCCAACACTCGGAACGTCAGAATGCTAATATTATAGTGTCACAGACGACTCGTCTACTGGCACATTAAACCTGAACTACAACTCTTTTTGTATTTAAGCTGTTGGCTATCCTGTTTCTCGTTCATGTTTCTCTTTAGAAATTTCCTAGCTTTAAACCGAAACTTTCATCAATAACTTTTGATATGGCATAAAAATTGCGAACAAATTTACTCACACAATCAAAATACCGTATGCTGTGATCAAATCTTGTGTCAACTGTTTTGTAAGCTATATCGCTTCCCAGAAACATTACTACAACGTAGGTCTTTACGAAAAAGTAAGTTTGTAAGTACAGTATATATAAAAAGCCAATGCTTATATAAAAAATGTATTTTGGGGGGTTTTATTCCCCACCATAAAGTATAGTTTCTATGTTTTCTGTGGATTTTAAAATATACGTATTCAGACATTTGCTTCCTCGATGGTCGGGACTGCCTGGTAGTTCTTAGATATTTGTAAACGTTCAAAACAAAAATCTCAGTATATGGTGGTCTAAGTAGAAGTTTACATTCGATAAAACATTAATTTGAAAAAAAAAAAACTTCAAAACTTCTTGTCTGAGGAAAAGTTCTTCTTTTATAACTCAACCAAATTCTATTCATTAAGACACAATGTTAATTTCTGAGAACTGCTTAAGTTACCTTATGTATTTTTCTTATCAACTGATCATAACTTTATTCCAATAATGGCAATTCATCCTCATTCACATTGGATTTTGGTAACCCATCAACGGACATTCCGCCCTTAATGGGTGCATTGGTCTATACGTATAAATACAGACGAAAAAGAGCTTCAAAATTCTACTTCGGGGAGCTTCGTACAACACGGTTCGTACAAGCTGCGTGCCGTGAAGCCATCTTCCGTAATTTGAAAATACGTCAACGAATACGCGAGTGGTCAACATGTTTGAGGACAATGAAGAAGATAGCGATTTTCTTGCACTTGTGACGGTAAATGAATAACAATTATCTAAGGAGATCTGGTAGACGACAATTAGACGTTCCCTGGGCATTAAAAAGACGAAAAAGAGGATTTCCGTATATTTTTTTGACGAATCATCAGGTTTAGACATTCGAGATGGATAGTGACAGCAAGTGTGAAAGTCTTTTATGAAAGATAAAGCGAGGAATACCGAGACACCTCTTGGTCAAAGGTTAAAGATGGGTGCCTGATCAACAGATTTCCTCAGTTTGTTTTTGAGTGATTTCTTCGATCTCATCGTTTGTGCCACGAAGATGTACGCTCACAAAAAATTTGGAGATCTACAATTTTCTACGAGTTGACCAGTACTTTCAACTTTTGTTGGCTTAAAAATTAAAAAGAGAATAAACGAAGTGAGCAAGAGAAAGCGATCCTGGGTCACTAATCTCTTTAATTGAAATTTTGAGTTTAAAAACAATTCCTATAAAAAGTTTCGAGCTTTGAAGTACGTATTACTATATTTGGCTCTCTTAAGCACGAAGGAACAACGACCAAATTGAGCAGAATTTAGGCCTCCTGTTTCGTGACTTGGAAATCTTTTATTAAATTTATATATATTTTTGGCTAAAACATTCCGATTCACGAAAGACTTCCTAAATTCAATAGCCATTTATGTTTTAAGAAGTAATTACCGGAAAACCCTGCTAAATTTAGCGCAATACTTTGGATGATTTCCCAATCTGAAACTCACTTTGTCTGGCGCTTTGAGGCTTCCCCCCCCCCCTCCCAAGAAGTTCGCAGCAATTACGACGTTTATCTTGATTACAAAGTAGTAGACTCTTTGGGAAGACCATCCCGTAATTCTTATCATCATTTTTATGTCGATAATTATCCTCCATTCTTTCACTTATATTATTCATATCATTTCATTATCCAACCCGGAAGAACAAATGCTGTACCTGAAGAGATTCATGTCAAACCATCTCTCATTACTAAATACTATAAAATAACGATGTTGATCGAATCGAACGATATCGTAGCAATGATTCGGTCGGAACTTCAGGGAAAAAGTGGCGGAAATACTTAGTTTAGATATTCGTGAATATTTCAACTGTCAGCGTGTTTTCCTCTGCAAAATACACACAAATATACAAGGCTAAGAAAAGGCTCTATAGTGTACCATTTAGTCGTCGTATTCCAATCGAGTTAGGTGAATGTGTGAAGAGTCACAAACTGTAGCTCTATGTGCCCAAGTAATGTGTATAAATGTTCAAAGAACGTTTGAAAGTATTACCCAGCAAGGGCAATGTGCTGTATATTTTTGTAGACAAAGTGACTTATATGTCTTTTATTTTGTATTATGTGTACATTTTAATGAAACGACATTGATCATTTTGGCCCATAACCTAGCTTCCGGGATTTTCGATATGTGAACGTTGGTTAAGTTTGTATCACTTAAAATCTGAGCCGTAAACCGGGATTGTAGCTTCTACTCAGCTACAGATACTCAGACGGTAAGCTAAGATGCAGATAATTATATATGTACAAGAAATATTCTAATTCTTATAATACCTATTATGCAAACGTTCAATGGCTTTAGGGTTTGTTTACACGAACTTTGTAAACGGGTCCTCCCGAGCACCAGTTATATCAGCTCTGCCTCTTGCGAGAACTCTGTCCGGTCCCGGTTATAGCTGGCGGGATCGCTGCAAGTCGGGATGAATTTTTGTCGATAAAAACGTCAAAAAGAGGGATATTCCCGTAAAATGGGACAAAATGGATTGAAATAAACATTTAACGAACAATTCTATGTAGCATCAGAAAGAGTGAAAGGCATTTATATCCTTCGAAATTGGTCAAAAAATCTGAATTTGTGCTGTAAGATCTCATGAACAAGAAAACAAAATTGTACTTAGCTCAAATAACATGCAGAACAAAATAGATCATTAGCACAAAAATTGCTGTTTGTTTGATCGTTTCTCCGACTCCATTCTTTGCAGTTTACTGCATTTTTAGCTCCTTAGACACATTACAATTATAATGCATATAAACCCGGGATGAAATTTATCCCGGTTCACCGAAAGGTCTCGGTATGCCGATAAAGTACTTTTATTTATAATGGATACCTTATCAGTTATCTGAGCTGTTTACCCTCTAGTTCCAGTTAAGGGCCATCCCTCATGGATCCAGTATTACTACACGAGGAAGCCGGAGTACTCGGAGAAAACCTGGGATACTTGTTAGAGTCAAAGTGGATAGTGCTCTTCTCACATGTGATGCTTACAGGTACATCATACACAGCGCCTAACCCTGCCACTACTTCCTATTGCTCCCAGCTTGTATTTGGGTTAGCAATAGATTTTATCTCAAATATTTGTTCCGTCGGCCAAGATGTTGGTTCTCAGGGTTATTTTTACATTTACAAGTGGACAGGGTCTTAACAAAGAATTTCCTCCATTATGGTATCTTTCTTATATTGGGTGGAGTAAATAAGGAGGTCGACTTATGAGGAAGTGCAAAGAGACAGGCCAACTACTAAGAAAAAATTTGTTAACCCCTATATCAAAAACAAAAATTGGGAACCACAGTTATAGTATACTGTACAGTGTACATGTATTGCGAGCAAGGCATCAAGTACCATGCCGATACTCTATTTTTAAAACCACACCGTTATTTCTTATAGCAACAAAATGATATTTCTATGAATCTGCTACAGCGGACCTACCACAATTTTTTTGGGTTTTATGTAACAAATCTACTTCAAACACTTCACGCTACCTCCTATAATGAATAAAAGTAGTACATCAAGAATCCTCCCGAAAATACTTTCCACTCACGGAACATTTGATCCCTTTTTTTTAAAGACGCTTTCTCGCCCATACGTGTTTAAGATTAGAAACCATTTAAATTCCATAGTATGAATCTTTCCAGCATGAAGTACCTGATTTACTATATTACTACCACGTATTTCTCAAACCATCCTATCCTAGAAAACTTTAATTATTTTCCAAAGTTAAACATGGAACTTATTGACTCTTCACTTCCATTACAGGCCATCAACTCACCATAAACTACAGAATAGAACTTCTGACACGTACTAAATAAGCTTCATGTTTACATGTGGCTGAATAAACATTAGAATATGTTAACAAAAATTTACTAATACAAAAAACAAACCTGCACTTTTATATTTCTTTGTCTTTTCTTTTCCAGTATCACATGTTTGAACATTTCACACAATGACCACCGAGAAGTCGTGTTCCATTCAGAGACTGCAAAGCTATCACTTTAGCAAGACCTTCAAACAAAGTATATATTACACATCAAATTTACAAGTTAATCATCAGCTTAGTGGATGGTTTCCATATCCACTTACGAAGAGATCTAAGATTACCATCTTCCATCTCATTACCATAAAGCTTTCGTAAGAAAACATCTTACATGTTTTCAAAGTGATAGGTAGCTTTGAATGAAACGTTTGCCTGCAATGCATTATTTATACAAAGAATTAACTGACCTCAATGAATAAATCAAAAGAATCCTTCTAAAGATATACCACGAAACAACACCTCATCAGATTTTAGTCACTTTTCCTGCTTCCTTTTTATTGCAAGAATGGTTTTTCAAGAAAATATATTTTCAAATTCGAAGGAACCCATAGCTAAAAAGAAAAAAACTTGCCTTCTAAATGCATAATCATTGCTTTAAGAAGATCTACAGTAATCATTTTCTCCATGAAGTGGAACCATCAGATCAAACAACCTAAAAATATGGAAACCCATAATACTGCACAACTTTCAAAATCACACACAGTGTTACAGTTCCTTTATATGTTTGTACATGCTCTGAGTATAGAGCTTGAAGATCGTTCATCTATCTTCAGAAACAGCCAAGCTCTCACATTTCTAAAGTCATAAGTTGCCTTAATCATTACTAATATATAGTGGCTTCCGCTTAGGCGGCACATATACGTCAAACCTGCACCTAAGCTCGCCATCTGAGTCTCGGTAGCTCAATAGTTAGAGCGTCTCACCGGTCATCAGAAAGTCTCAGGTTCGATCCCCATCTGGGGCTCAGAAATCATTTTCTGAGTATAGAGCTTGAAGATCGTTCATCTATCTTAAGATAAATCCAAGCTCTCACATTTCTAAAATCATAAACTGCCTTAATTGTCCAATCTGTCATCGTCTTAACCAAGAGACAGAAATTATTCCATCAGCGACATCCAAAATGTAATATCATTAATTTCCATGCACTGTACAAGAGAAGAAAACTAAATGCAGTACCATGTGTAATTTGAACTAGAACCAAAATGTTTCAACATGTATTTGCCTTCTGAGTTGAGATGAAGCCTTTTCATATCTTATATACAAACTATTCAATGAAAGTTACTCATACAACTCAGGGTTTCAATAAGTATGAAATAGATTGCATTATAAACAAAATAGGCGTATGAGATATGTTAAATAATGGGAAGAGGGCTTTACCGCCTTTGTCTTCTAGCGGTCCGGGACAATGCTGCCCGAGAAAAATTATTACGAATTAGAGTCCCGGAGATGCGTTTTCATGCAATTTCAGGGGGTTAATGATAAAAAATGTTCGGCTTTTCTACACCTTCAGTCGTCAAGCTTTTGCGTTTCCTTGGACGCCATTTTGTTCAATGGAAAGATCCCTGAGCCAAAGATGTACAGTAAATCAGTACGATTTGGGCGCAAAATCCAAGATGGCGTTTACAAATCCGTCGAGGAGTCTCATTATGGCAAAAAACATAATCGAATCAAATATTCAAGCTGAAAAACCTGATACACTAGGTATTCATCTTCGAAGTAATAAATGTTAGTAAAAAGCTTCCTGATTTGAGGAGCTTGGTGCGTACGAGTGAGAATTTGCTTAAAAAGTAATTAACCGGCGGTTAGGAGCAACGTAGTCGGCGATTCTTTCCTGGTAGCCGCCTCTTATTAAAATCCCTGATACCTTGAGAATGGCATGTAGAAATCTGAAAGATTCATTCAACAGAACGTGATGAAACAAAAGGCTGTGGATAAGAACTTTACAAATAATTACTAGACTCGATTCCATGTCTAGTGTCACCAGATAATAAAAATTTTGAAGTAAATGGTTGTGGTCGCTTTAGTTGTTTCGTTTAGTCGCGTCTGTTCAAAACTTGCCAACGTACTTCTATCTTAGTCACATTATTCCATTATACATGTATGTACCTACAGCATCTTTCAAAACAGTAAAAACAACTGATGAAGTGCAGGTAAAGGCCCAGAAAATATGGAATTAAATATTGATTACTTATTAATCGAGTGTGAGGTCTGTAACGGAAAGTATTTCTCTGAGGTCTTTGCGAAAAAAACCGAACGCAAATACTTTCTCGTAAAGACCGAAAACATGAAGTTAATATGGAATTTATTATTTGACTTTTGACCAATTTCTTCATTGCTTTTAACGAAGCTTTGTTTTCGTAACTTAGCGGCTTCGGTTTACTTGCTCGTTTTTACCTATTTCTTTCCGGTTTTTTGCATTTATTCATCTAATTTTCGGATTAAAATTATCGTTGAGAACATCTAACTTCTTTCTTCGTAACTTGTTTTTATAAGTCTTTTGTAAAACGTACCTGAATCTGGCTTGTTCTCCAAATTTACTCGGAAATTTTCCAACCAAATCTAGCCGGTCTGTACGCGAAATTTAGTGGACGGTTAGGCAGCAAATCATCGTGCATCATTTTGCGTACAGATCGGATATCGAGCTCAGCCATGTACCTCTTAAACTACACATGCAGGAATGGTTTGCCAGCGTTGCCAGGAATTAAATGATACTTACCTTTCTTTAAACGGATAAAAACTCCGTAATATATTTTACTCAAAATACAAAGAATAATACGATTTTTCAAAGCATGGAGGGCAATCTGAGACTACGAGTCCTATATACAGCGATGATGTAACATCGGGAAAAAAGTACCTGAGATGGCTGTTAAATTATTCTATTCTTGTCGCCTCAACGGTGAACTGTGAAAACCAAAGGTCTTCACGATGCATAATTTTCAGGAATTCATACACAGAAGTTCCAGTAAACGGTATATTACTTCGTAATATATGAAGCCAAAGCTATAGGCCAACAATGAGTAGACTTTGTGAAACGCACACGTGCTAAATGGGAGCCAAGAAGCACACCATGCCTGTGCTACAAGTATTTTAAACTTGATGATTTTCTGGACAGAGTTTGTTTCCCGGAGGAAAAACACCCGGGATGATAAAGGATTTACCAATTATCCAGCCCTATATCAAGAGACTATCGAAGTTGAACCTTCAGGAAGAGCGATCCGAAGCAATTCAGTAAGCATTTCCTTACATTGGGTTAAGAAATCCCAAAACTAGATAAGACACGAAAACGTCTTAGGACTAACTGGAAATTTAACAAATGAAAAAAAACGAGCAAACGAACCCGTTCTCCGCTGCGAATGGGTTCATCGTCGTAAGGCAGTACCGACTTGGCGAAACAAGGTCCTTGTGCCCCTGAGTAATGGTTACGCACTTCCTTCACCTTAAATTTGTTGGTTAAGTCAAAATTCAAATAAAATTGCGTTTAATTTCTGTTTGAGTCAGAAACAGAACTATACAACGTCAGGAACACCGAAAAAGAAACGTTTATACACAGTTTTCGAATCTTGCGACAACAAGAATACAATAAGGAATCAAGACAGAAATAAAATGCCTTCCTGACATCATTCTTGCTACTTCTTCAATACTATTTTTTACAGCGAGGCTTAAAAATATTCATGTTAATATGAAGAAATCTCTGCAGCTATTGATAGGCTATAAAATAGCTATATCTTATTTGAATACTAATGCTCTCTGCCAGGTCAATTTCTAGAAAGAAAAAGTTATTTTTTTCGAACATGCACTTTAAAACATTCCCCATCTTGTTTCTGTTTGTTTGTTATCTTTAAAATGAAGTCCTTCATGTAATTTCCGTCCTTATCATTCTAATTTCTGGATAATAAGGTACAGTAAGGGTTTTCACTTGCAAACCTTCCGTTAACTTCATTGCGCTCAAGACAAACCTTAACACATTTTGCTCGTGTTCTTGATCAATCCACATTCAATGAAATAATGAAGGAGTTGACAAAATCCATTAGTGCAATTTCCCATTCAAAATTTCCACAGCACATTACATGGTGCGAAAGCATTGGTGACGTACCATTTAATCATGATTTTGAAACTCTTTTCTGGCATGCAATATCCATAATCATACCTAAATACTCTGCTGTGATATAATGTCTATGTCATTATTCGAAAGTTCTCGAGTCAACTGCAAAAGCAACAATTAAAAGTAAAAAAGATATGACATACCCACTGTAGATTGTAGTTCCTTTCAAATATCCAGACTTCAAAACACCAGTGGAAAAGCAATTGAAAACTTGCCAAACACTCGCTAACTTTACAGCCATGACAAGAAGGTTCCCGAAACAAGCAGTTTTGCACCTTGAATAAATAACATGAGTACTGTATACGAACATTATCAGAACAAAGAAAACTCGGCGATAGAAATCCACGTTTCAATTTCATCTTGACGTCATTATCAAGCAAAGGAACAAACTAAAATTATTGTAGTCTCATATTTGATACATACAGAAATTACAAAAGTTAATGAATGCTAAAAATTCAGCTATAGCTGGTTTAAAAATAACTGTGAAAGTAAACTATGCAAATAGAACTGGAAAGATTTTTGAATAAAATCAGAAAAACACTTTGCATTTAATAGAGTCCGTCTGTGGGTTTAAAATCCATTGTGAATCTTTAACATGAAAAGTTTCGGATACCAAACAATCGAATATCCATTTACATTTTCGAAAGACCGAAAACTTGTTTACCAGAGTACCAATGTCGTCATTATATACTGTTACATGTTTTTCGATTGCCGATGACTTGTGATGTCGATGCGCTGATACAAGTGCCGAAAACATGTAGCCGACGTAATTAACACCACACTAATCACATTTAACTTCGTAAACAACACATGACTGAAACAGTCAACAGCAAGGATTGTTCAATTTTACGCTCTGACTTTCTTGACCAATTTTCGACGTGTAAATATGGCTCTCAATTTATTTCCCAATTTTACTATATGTACTTAAATGAAACAACCGCCTTCTAAACATGTCTACGGATTTCTGTTCCTTGAAGGGCAAAATGATGGCAACGTTTTGATCGTCTCGGTTTTTCCTTCACGAGTGAAGGTTGTCTTGAAATTAACGAAAACAATTGATAAATGGCTCCTGGATACTAAAGATGGGTGATCATCGTATAAATATTTTACAGTATTCTTGGAAGGACACTAACTTTGAGAAAAGTCGTTTCGAATTATAGAACATGGTCTTAAGTAATGTTGCCTGGTATTCTTGATGAAAATCGTTTCCATAATGTAAAGCGTGGCTAGTATTCGTTGATATTTTTTAAGGATTTGCGTAGAGAATCGCTGTCCATATTTGGTGTAGAGCATGCTGAAAAACGGCATCTTTCCTTCATGTTGCGATTCCATTGTAAAAGTGAATGACGTTTGAGGACTATTTAGGGTTTGATTGAGCTTATTAGCCGAAGGAACATGTGCAGTAAGGCTCATTGGGTCTGCTACGTGCCACTTACAGTTGTTTCGCAACTTCCTTTCCTTCTAAAACTTCTCTTCTATTAAGCACATTACGGCAGTAGCCATGATGGGACCCATAGGGGAACCCATCGCAACACCGTCGAACTGTTCATACAGATACCCGTCAAATTGGAAAAGTTGATTTTTGGTCGCGATTTCATCAAACTCAGTCAGATCTTCACACCGTATATAGGTTTTATGTCTTACTGAAGCAATCACAATTAAAAATTTTCAGGGTTTCACCCAATGATACAAGGATATTTGAAGTACCAATTGCTTCTGTTTTATATATCCTCGGCAATGTCGAAAATGTCGTCGATAAAATATTCATTAATCACTAACGGCTTCAGCTTTTCATCTAACCACTTCGCCGGCTTATAATTATACGTTTAGTTTTTTAAGTTTTTCTCGTGCATCTTCAGAAACACATATAAATGAGCAAATATTGAGCTTTGGGGGCATAGTTGATCTCCAATTTCCCATTCCAAAATCTTTTTAATTCAAGACGTTACCTGTTTTTCTTTACAAAAAGCGGATGATAACATTTCGGAGGGTAGACTCGTGATTTAGTTTTCTCAAGGATAACAGTCATCAGCTATTATCTACAGTAAAACTGAATAGTGAATGGCTACTTTGAGTTTACATTAAGCTATTAATGCACACAGTAAACTTTTCATCGGAAAAATATTATAAGTAATAGCATGGCATTCAGGTCGATTAGTGATTAAATGTACCCGAAAGCCGAGAGACGTTTAGTAAAAGTCACGAGACCCGCAGCGCCGAGGGACTTTTTCGTAAACTTCTCGAGGCTTGAGGGACATTTAATCACTTATGGACCTGAATGCCATGCTATTACTTTGTAATATCATAGCTGCCGAGACAATAAAACGGTTTAAATCGGTTTGAATCATATAAGGTTATGCATATACATGAGGTACCATTTGTAACTAATCGTTCCGTGGTACGATTAGAAACTAACCGTACCTAATGTTTTAATAATGAGATAAATTAGTCATTAATCGCACCTCATGAAACAAAGAATTTCGAGGTAGCTATGATATTACTGTATTTATAGATAGACTTGTAACCAGGTAAATTTGTAGCCATAACAAACCGAATTTTAACTCTGGTTGAATATAGATATAAATCTTTTTAATATGAATTGGCATAATATTTTGAGAATAAACACCACAGTTTTGATTGAAAACTTTATTTTCGATGTATTTCGGAATATCCTTATTCCTTGCTTAAGCAATTTACATTAAGGTCGTTGTAATGACAGTTGAATGATCTTTGGTGGAGCTAAATTGGTTTGCGTCAGTTACAGCGTAATAAATAATAATTAAGCGTCCAATTGATAAGAATTAAAATTACATCAGAGAAAAGTTACACGTAAATCATAATTTGTATGAGATAATGGAATTTCATAACAGAGATCATAAAGACAGGTTTAAGATGACATGATCTTGTCGTTTATTGAGTTCCGGTTTGTCATGTACAGTATCCTTCTTTTAATTTAACTTCGTATTTGTTTGTGGTAGTGTATAGAATATTGAAGTAAGTAGAGTTACAAAGATTTTTACAATTATCAGAGGTTTTAAGATGTTTGAATATTTGAGAGTTCCTGTCTGCTTGAAGGTGCTCATTAATTCTTGTTTGGAGGTGCCTGTTGGTTTCTCTTATGTAACGTGCCTTACAACCCCTGCATTCAAATAAGTACATATCATGAAACTTCAAGGAAATTGGAACTTTGTCCTTGCTGCTGAACAATTTACTTATTTTGAAAGCCGAAAATACAAGTTTTATATCGTTATTGTTGTAGTAGCTGTTAATTATGTTTCCTAGTTTCTTTCGAGTTACTGATAAGTATGTTCCAATGCATGATAATTTAAAATACGTTCCGTTCGTCGTCGTTTCATTCCTATTAGGGGATGGAACAGAAGACTCCTCAGTTTTGCTTAAATACAAGTTTTTGAATCTGTTTGATTAGATATTGTGGAAATCGGTTTTTCCTTAGAGTTGAAGTGAGTTTTGCAAAATCATTTTGAAAGCCTCGCCAGTTGTTGTTAATCTCAAATATTCCCTCAATAAGAGTTTTTATTAATCCTATTTTGTAAGAGAATGCAGTAAAACTGAAAAAAATCGTCAGAACTCCCGTATATGTCGTCTTGTGGTGAATAAAGGTTTTACAAGAGCTACCAGTTTGTTTAGCTATTAAAACATCTAAAAAAGCCAATTTTCCTTTAGCTTCCGTTTCCATGGTGAACGTAATGCAAGGATGTCCAGTGTTAAGATATTCAAAGAAGTTATTCACCTCTTGTTCATTTTTGAATAAGCAAAAGGTTTCAGACGTGTCGTCGATAGTACTCCGGGCTGTTATGTCCATATTGTGGAAGCCAGTCTTGCTCATGATGACTCATAAATAGATTTGCAAGTACGGGTGCAAGAGGTGACCCCATTGCCACACCATCTACTTGGCCGTATCAATTACCATTGAATAAAAAATGGGTACGTGATGTTGTAAACGAGAAAAGTTTCTTCAGATCAGCGCGATTAATATTCAAGATGTTGTTGTTCATAATAGGGTCAACTCAGGAAATTTTTGTTGGAGTTGAGGTTCTTGATCTAGTGCACGAACGAAAACGGGTCACTTATGCAGTATTTCTGTGGTATAAAAGGAGTGAGCATAGAACTTAGATATTTTGCTAATTTATAATTCAAGGCTTTAATGGAGGAAACAATGGGACCAACCGGCGGTGTGTGAGGATCATAACAAGGTTTATGCAACTTAGGTAGTTCGTAAATTCTGGCAGGCTGAGATCCCTTTGGGTAGAGGGCGTTGTAGAGTTTCTCAGTGAGAATTTGCTGTTTTTTCAGTTTTCGGAGAAATCTTTCGAAATCTTTCGGGCTCCGTCTATTTTTTTTCAATTTAGAATTATCATCAATAACTTTATGAATTCCTTCAACATATCGCATTCTCTCCATTATCACAACGTCATTTTCTTTGTCACGTTTCATTATTATTATGTTTTAGTTGTTCTTTATATTTTTGAGGATTTTGTAATTCTTAAGATCCAATTTAGCGTCGTCAAATATCATTCAACTGTCATTACAACGACCTTAATGTAAATTGCCTAATGAAGAAATAAGTACATTCCGAAACATGTCGCAAATAAAGTTTTAAATCTAAGCCATGGTTCTAAATACGCACGCTCTCAAGCTATTATCATGCTTAACAGGTTAATCAAATTAATACATTAATTCCATCACTTGTCCCCTTCAGTTTTACACATAACAAATGTAGAAACTTTTAATAGTAAAGGGAAGACATGTTGGACAGCTAGAGAGTTATCAACTTATCATCAAATAAGACTATGAGAAGTTATGCAGCAACAGTGAGAATAAAATTGTTATTACTGCTCAGTTTTAAGATTGATTGATTGAGATACCACATGTTTTAAGCCTTTAAACACATTCAAGATGTCTCCATAACTGAAAATACATTTTGAACCGTGGTATAGAAAAACGTAAATCATAATGAGACTGATAGTTTATGCCATGAAATATGACTGGCTAAAAGACTCGAAAATTTTGCTTACACAACAGTTCCAGGCTTCCAGTAAATAACAGTTCAAGGCAAATGCTGTTCTCACTCAGTGCACTTAAGGGCTTGCTCCAAACCTAGTATGGAAAAAAACAAACATTTGTCTATATCCTTAAAAATATGACAGCAAATCCATAAATGAGGATGAGAGGTAGTCTGTACCATAAGAAACATTTCAAGCAAAGATTTCCATGGCAATCAAGTCACACAACTGTCATGGCTGCCATGTTTGTACAATTTAATTTAAGTTGTTAAATATTTGAAAACTGAACATCAAAATTTTATACATTTTTGTAAAGCCTATATGTGGTAACCAGCACCTTTCATATTAAAAAGTGAAAAAAAAAAAAAAGAAAAAAAGTGAAACTGATGGAAATTTTCTTTGGCTTAATCCCTGAGGATTTCTATCAAATTTTTTTTTGAGTCAATTAAAAAATAAAATCCTTTAAAAAATAAAGACACACTTACTAATTAAATGCCCTAATCCACAAATAAGATACATCATCAACCACATACTATAGTTGAATACTGTAGTTACATGACATGGTAGAATATTTTATATAGCATCGCACACGATCACATCACATGCATTAAATTTAATTATACCAAGTAGGCTGTATTTTAAACAAAGTGTACAGAAATTAACACTTAAAAATAAATACAAGTGTGGAGATGTTTTACTAAAGTTAGGAGGAACTTAATTACACTGGAATGTAACTCAGCACATGAGGCAAATCATATGCAGGAGGGTTTTGCATGATGTGTTTCCAAGAAATCTTGTAAAGCAATATGGCTGCTGTATATTTTAGGAGACATTTCCGATATACAAAATATGCCACCACATGTCTACATATCTTATAATGATTTTTATTAATTATTAAGCTTTGAAATACAGCAGACTTTTAGTTAAAAGATGGTGACAGATATCCTTAGTTAACTACATTTTGAAATTTCCAAAGTATTTTTCCTTATATCATCAATATTCTACATTGCATTTTTTTGACAGAAATAGAGAGTCTGCACCAAAACTTCACATATAGGATATAAGCCTCCTTGATTCCTCCTTTCCTCCCTCACATATCTCTGTCTCTATAATAACTTTTCTACGAACTTCACAACTAATGAAATAACAAAAGCAAAGTCAGAGTGAAAACCTTTACTTGCAGCATAACTAAACAAACACTAAAATTAATTTGATTTATAACAGCTACAGTCGAACTAAATGCCAACTTAACAGTAAAATATTTTTGTTAATAAAAAGGGAACTACTTCATATTTTAAAGAATTCATAGTATAATAAGATAGAGAAACGAAGACATGAGAATAACAAAACCACAACAGACCAATGTACATTCCTTGCATTCCATGAATACATGAATTGAAACACATTTCAAATTTAAAATATCTCCAGTTGAGTCATGAATACTTTGTAAAATGTCACTACCAAGTGCAACATCAAGTTAGCTTTCTTACAAACATGTCATCCAAACAGAACATAACTGCAGCATAAATGCTAAGCAGTGTATAAACTTTGGCAGCCTCCTATGCCATGGTTATGCAAAAAATTTATTTTCCACTCACATCCTATTTTAATAAGTCTGCTCATCCGCTTGAAAAACATCTACCTTTTTTCCATGTAATAAATTACCACAAGGAAACAAGAAAGAAACTATATTTCTTTATATATCAACTATATATCAACTATATATCAACGCACATTAAAATAAAACTAAAACAAATTTCACAAAATTATAACAAAACTGAGGTTAAAAAGAATTTAGAATAAGGAATAATCGGAAATGCGTTTGGCTTCATGGGAAAATGCTGCTCAAGAGGAAACTTTACATCAACTTCCATCAGTCATGTAAATACCCAATCAATCTTTTTCATTAAATAAATTTAATACGGTTATCTATGAGGACATTTTGTCTACTTTGTGGGCAAAACAACAACAATTCTCTATGAGGAAATCTGAAGTACCTACCTGTACTACGGTAGTTGTCTAGCGAGAAATCGCTATCAGTGATACTGATTCTATGTATTCCTACCAAACGTTGTCATCCGTTTCGCCACGTTTACAATAGACGTTAAATATGTATGATATGCCGTCAATTCCGCGTTAGCTGTATCCATGTCAATAGTCAACGCTTTTACGTCCTTCCAATATGGCCACTATGACGCACCATGACGTTATGTGAAAACCATCAATACAAGCACACCTTTAAGGTTCTTCCACACGACGCGATTGTTACATACCATTTTACATCCAGGCATCGCAAAAGGCGCATAGCCTCAAAAAAAGCCGCACAGTCGAAATACACTTATATTCCAGAGCAAACAACTATATACTTTGGCTTTTTGACCTTGTTATTTCAAGTATCAAGCCAAACTTTTGGTGGATTGTCTCTCAACTTGTTAACATTTGGGCATATCGACAGTAGAAACTTAATCAGCCTTGTCAACTTTATCAACAATAGGCAAAATAAATCAACGAACGTTTTATCAATAGACAGTTTAATATGAGAAGAGTCGCTGAATTGGAAAGTTAAAATCGTTCTGAAAATAGCTGAAACTTTGATCTGGACATTAATTTTTGTTGGGAGAACAAATCTTGGAAAGAAATTATCATTGTTTTCATCAATTCATATACGTCTCTACGAAAGAAAACTTTGGCTTTGAACTTTTCAGAGAAAGTTTACAGATGTATAACTGCAAGATCAACCTAAATTCATATCATTCAAAACCTTCCTCATTATTTGACTTCGTGGAAGGAAAGGAAAGATAAATTTTGATTTAATTAAAACTATTTTCGGTTAGTTTCGTTTTGTAAAGATGTGCGGTAGTTTCGCAAAATTAGTTTACTCTACGCTGGACGACACAACTGAGACTAATGAAAATCAGTAACTTGAAATCAACTTCTTGTGTAATTGCCAGACTATTGCGCAACATTTGGTTATATAAGATCACGAAACTGAAATAGGCATGCCAGTAAATAAAACTTACTAAAAGGAACTAAAAACAAAAAATAAAACTAAAGTACAAAAATAGCAATATTAAACAAATATAGATGTAGCACTGTGCTGATTGAGCAACTCTTTATCACTACACCTCGCCGTCGTAAGAAAAACCAAAGTTAAGAATTATTAAAAAAAAAAGTAGCAACGGTATCAACAGCATTCTAAAAGTGCGTCAATTGTTTATTTCGACTACGATACAAAGTCCATGTAGAAGTGTAGAAACCCTCATCACTGTCTCGGTGTGACAAATCGCATGCCACCACATCCTAATTAGTTAACAGAACAGTGCTACCTGACTTTCTTGTACCCATTCATTAATGTCCCCACTCTAACTGTGCTAAAGTCTGCAGAAACGACGTTAAATCACGAAACGTCAAGGTTCCTAAACGCCCTTCCAGTTTGTGAGTTGCCTAGTGTCTCGTTTCTAATTAAGTTAGTCGTGATACGTTATCATCGATCGGGTTTCAGAATTCATAATTACTCAGGTAAACCAACCTCAGTAAAACGTAAAATTTACGAAATCAGGGTATATTTAAGATGCATAGTAACGGTTATTCTTAAACCTTTGTCAAAATGTCACTATCCCAAAACGTGATCTCTTAATGCCACTAATGATAGTTGGCCCAAGAACGTTCTTTTATTTCACTTTTTATGAGCATGAAGATTCTGTATTAAAAGAGATCGCACTACTTAGGGAAGGGTACTTTATAATTAAAGAACTCCAAAACATTTATGTTACTTTATGAGAAATTGTTGTGGACGGCACCATTGGCGTATGAAGTGGGAGGGGGGACGGGTGCTTCTGTTTCCTTATGCGTTTAAATGCAGAGGCTGAGCTCCCCTCTCCCCAAAGAAAAAAATAAAAATTGGCCAATCATTCCAAAAGTAGCTTCTTATGCTCACTGGTTCAAAAAGCAGCTTAAGAGATTTTGGACTGGTACTCAGCGTAGCTAAACAGCAACAGATTAGCGAAGATTTGAGTAAGAAAGATTGAAGATGGTATTGGAAAAAATAAAACTTTTAATCAGTGCATGCAATGGAAATACAATACAGCTATCTCAGAGGCTACATAAACTGCCTAGGTCAGACGTCGAGTTTCAGTGCTTATGAGCACTGCGTTTAAAAAAAAATTGTGTATGTAGAAAATAATATACTTTCAATGAAAAAGGGACTCATCAATCGTCAGCAAATCACAGTAATTTAAGTAGACATATGACTTTCACCTCATTCTAAAAGGCTTTAAAACTCTTTTATTCCTCCACAGGTAAATGTTTTTCCACACTGACTTTAGCCTTGCAAAATCAAATTTGTTCCTATGCCATTGGACGGAGCAGTATATGATTTCCTTTAAAATTATGAGGGACTGGTCATGTTTTCTTGGAACTTTTAATTATTGAAAAACGGCCATAGGTGTGGGGCCCTTATTTTGTTAAAATTTTAGTCACTGGTAACGCAAGGCTTCAAGTTGTGCAATGTGCAATAAAATTGATCATCCAGTTGTTTCAAACCCCTCTCTATTACCGTTTTACTCCCATATTTTTCTTTGCTTTGCGGAGAAGAGGTATGTAGGGGTAATATGGTCCGGTTCCTTCCTCCCAAAGTTTATCCGTGCTTTTATTGAGACCTTTCTTTACCATAGATGATTTAAGTCTTTTAAAAATTCCTTCCTACACTTATAAACAATAAAATAGTCAATTGTACCTGTAAGGATAAGATTACCAATGGCAATTAGATCTTTTTATTACAGGCATCTGTAATAAAAATTACATTGCGCATTTCGCGCAAGCAAATCACGGATATCCAGAAGGATCTTTTCAATTCAACACCAAAGCTTACATATGTGTAAGCACTTGAAATAATCGATACATCCTTTCTAGGAAGGAATGGTGATCATTGTGGATTCTTGTGCATCTGATACGACCTTTTAATCTTACTTCATGTCACGGGAGTAAAAGATTTCATTAACCGCCATATAAACCTTTCAACGTTACATTTGATAGTTACCTCTTCATTATTAATACCCTTAGCTTAAAGTTAGAAAAACACAAAATTCGACTTTCTCGAAATGGAGATATCCCTTTTCCAAAATTTTTAGAAGACAACAACCTCGGCCACGCTTTCAACAGCTCGAGGCTGTACCTTCTGTTTCCGTCATGTCGAAGAACGTTCGATTTTGCCTAACGGATGTAATTATTACGCCGTTTGCTAAAATTTTCTTCTAGGCGAAAAATCACCACGAAAAGTTTTTAATGTTTTATACCCGAATACGTATTTTAAGCAAGTTTTGAGTAAAAGGTGATACGATCATGATACGAAGTTGTATCCTGATTTCTGACACGTTTCTGTTGTATCCACTTAAGTGGTTTCCATTACGAATTTTCCGTCTTTTGAAGATAATTTATATGAAACCGCATACGACTCTGCATACGGAAATGAAACGATCGCAACATGACCCGATTCTTAAAATCGTATCCGCATGCCGTATCCGTATCCTTGTCCGCATACGTACATAAGGGAACACACCTAATATTTTAAGTCATCGCAATTTTAGCCACATCCGCACCCGTATCCGTATCCGTATTCGTACAATTGGAAATGTAGCTTTAAGCAAATATTCTAGTAATTCCATCAGATTAACCTTTATCTGGACTGCAATGAGACGGATTGTCAATTTTTGAAACACTTGAAGAGTTGTTTAGGACTAGTAGTTCTTCTGTTTAGTTTACATAGCAAGTTCAGTGTTTGTTTGGGATTGAACACGTGTCAATTTGCAGTATCTTCCAAAGTTTTGTTTTGACTGGTCAAAGGTTTAATAAGATAAATCGATTTGCTCCTGTTGCTATGGCTACAGACATAAATAACTTACTACATCTTGCAATATTTTTTTAAGAAAATATCTCGACTCTTTAAACCTCTTTTCTTTTCGACACAGGTTTACTCCTATTTTCAACCAGATATTAACACTATTGGTTAAGGTTTATCATCCACTCTGGAGCTACTGCCCCTACTTGCCTTTTTTAAACTTTACTAATGATGTTACATCGTTTATTACACTCGAGACCATTCATTAACCATTCATTAACCATTCCTTAATGAATGATTATAGTGCACACCAAATTAATTCAAAGTTTTCAACTACTAGTGAAACAGGCTGTTCTCTTCCATGATATCACAAACTTGTTAGCCTCGCAACGAATGTAAGGACACAGAACACAGCCGAGCTGCATAATTCAACTCAACAAACATACAAATAATACATATTCAGATCAACTGTTATTAAATGCAACAAAGGATTTCTTTGTTAATTCCTCCGAGGCTCGCTCGTCATATAATACACTTGGTTGATTACTTTTATCGTTCTTTTACCTTATGCACAATTAATAGAAATGTACAAATAACCATCCGACCGACCATCGTACGGTCAATTTTTCCTAAATTTCGATATTTAGAAAATCCAATAATAAATACTCCAAGCAAGCAGCAAGCGTGCGCTAATGCCAGTAATCGGAAAATATAGTTTAAAAGGCCGGGAGTATATTAATCGAGTATATTTTATCGAAATTGGCTCTAAAAAATCTTCAGGTAGATGAACGATCGTCAAGCTCCATAGCCAGGAAACGATTTCTGAGCCCCTGATAGGGATCGAACCCGCAACCTTCTGACGACCGGTGAGACGATCTAACCGTTGAGCTACCAAGACTCAGATTGCGAGCTATGGTGCAACTTCGACATATATGCGCAACCTAAGCGGAAGCCACTATATATTGAGAATGAACAATGCAGTTTCAGCGTCCACCGGTGATCGAAAGGTTGTGGGTTCGATCCCGTCCAGGGCTAAGAAATCGTTTTTCTGCGTATAAAGCTGGACGATCGTTCATCTATCTCAAGATATATGCAAGCTCTCACATTTCCAAAATCCAAAACTGCATCTAAAAAATCCTCTTAATTATGAAGTACATAGCCTAGGCTTGCAATCCACTATTTACAGTACATACCTCCATATATCTTTGGGAAAATCGTGTTCGTCATGGTACATCTAGCCCAGTATGGACAAGCACACCATCGAATTTAATGAACTGAGGGAAACGATGTGTTAAGTTTAATGAACCAAAACTGATTCCTTGTAAAACCATTCCAGAGATAAGTGTGGATGTTGGTAAATTTATCCGGTAATTAAATGGATGTAATACACATAGTACTTATACTTCTTGCTGCATATTAACAAATCTATGCTGAAGATAGTACATTGAGTAAATTTGCGTTAGCTTACTTTTGATTTGGGCTTCAAAAACACTTATACAAATCTCCTCCGAGCGTCGACATTGTAAAATATATATTGAGAAGCACAGGTTATAAGTACAGGCTATATGGCGCATGCGTTTAGCGCGTTGTTTCTCACCACTGAGGCTCCTACTCAAGCCTGATCGGCCGTGATTACAAGTTGGATGGGTGTCCTCCTAATGGCAACCACGTGTTCACTCTTTAGCTTGGGTCTCATGTGAGTAGAGTTTTAGTTGGTCTCTGCTGTGCTTCGAGGGTTTTGCTCTGGGTACTTCGGTTTTCCCTCAATAAAATCAACCCTTACCTCAAAGCTGTGCTCCATGGACAAGTATGGGTCGAATGGTGGCTGCAAGCGGCGACTTTGATATGCCTTCGACTCGACCACGTTGATCTGCATCCTTCGTAATTCAGCCCAGCGGCTGGAAGTAAGGATGATTAGCTCCCCCCCCCCTTCATTCCCCGTTGCGATTCCACATACGCTTTGATAGTTTATTAGTGAGAACTTTACTATGGTGGTATCGCATTTTTATATGCTGGTCGGACGATAATGGCTGTGGTTGAAGAATGTGGTCAATGACCATCGCCTTATTCTAGCTTAGTTCTGGAAAAGACTGTTTCTGGTGATGACTGATGTCTCTCCGACTGTAATCCTGCAGCTAATGATTGGCAAATTTTCCCTTGCCAAGTTTGCAAGCTCAAAAGCTCACATAACCAGGTTTTAAACAAGAAAACTTCTTTGTTCGTACGGCAACCATGGAAAGCTTCACGAACGGTCATGTGCTCCATTTGATTCGGTGCGAGGAAGTGCGAGTGTGGCGTTCATATTTTTGGGGACTATAAAAGTCGCGGGATTTGAACACTAGAATATATAGAGAACAGAAAAAAATGTATTAAAATCTGATCATTATTAATTACTCCAAATTTTGAAAGCAGCATCTTCGGACTATCAAATTCAGTGGTGTCAAACGCCAAAAAAATTGACTTAAAATGTGAATCCGGTTTCTATTTTCTGTCCACCCCCAATAAAGGAATACTGGTATGCACGTACAAACGTGTAAACAACAATTGTCAAGGATATTTTGCGAAAGAAACTTTAGTTGTCATACACATGAGCTGTAAAAGCTAAGTAGGAACTTTTCAAAGGAGAGTTGGTGGAGTCTACGAGGCTTACGATTCATGTGGAGAGTGTTTTTTAGTTTCGCCTATTTGTGTGCCATTTTGGCGGCTTTTGATCTACAAAATATCTACGTTTCTCGATTCCAGAAAAGCGTCTCCGTTTATAAACAACAACCAGTTTAAACTACAAGATAACTTTTTATTCTTTTAAACCACTCGAATCAGAGACGTACCAACGAACATCGATGTATCAAGGCAATTCCAGTGTCGTCCCAATTGTTATGTCACTAGACATTCGCAGGTTCAACAATTCCTACATTTGTACGCTTCCATTAGACTGAAGGATTTCTCTTTGTTCATTTCGCGCGGACTAGATCATGGTCTCGCTTGCTGTTATATTTCTTTAAGAATAAGTCAAAAAAGCATCTCTTGGCTTCAATGTGGAATTATGGTCACCACAGTGGCACATGATGTCTTTAATCTGCTTGCACTCCTATATGTAACGTCCCTTAAAGTTAGAATTTTAGCCTGGTTTTCTTGCTCGACAATCATTTCAAATGGTACACTTCCCACTTCTTTCCAACAGCATTACCTTCAAATATTAAAAATAATTTTACTAAAAAATATTTACTACAGACTTTAAAATTATTGATCTACATTCGAAAACCTCTCCAGACAATCATCACAAGTTTCTCTGAAGAATAGCGCAGGTTAGTCGTGAATAAAATATAAAGGGAGAACAAAAATCATCTGAATTGTCCTCTTCCCACAATATTTCAGTATGATAACAATGGTTTCAAATAACTTAGCAAATATCGTTTATTTTCTACGTAGTCATTAATCCCTAAAAGTCAAAAATGACCAGAGACATTTTTGGCCATTGATTAACGACTGTTTGTCCCTATGATGTTTCTGAAATTTTTGGAGAGTAATGCTCACTATTTTCACAAATATTCTAACGGATTTCACCCAAATACTTCCACCTTGGTAGATAAATATTTGAGAGCACCTAACAACTTCTTATTCGTTACTGCGCGGTACCTATGTCTGTTCTGAAAATTTCTTCTCCAAAAGGCAATAACGACCATAATACACTGTAATAGTTTTTTTTTTCCCCATTCCTCTTTTCATGTTCGTGTTTTGCTGACTTGAGTAAGGTAATTAATCAAAACATTCTTCGTGTAAAAAAGACTTTGAAATTCAAAATGAAATAAAAATTTATGTTGTAAATTTATTTTCTTTATATTTTGTGGATTTATTTGTGCAGATATTGATAAATAGTCTTTTTTGCAACAGTTCCTCGCTGTACTTAAAATGAGGTCATCAAGAGGTTTCGGCCACCAGCCTATAGTCTTAGTGTAGGCGAAGATAAATGGAAAAAACTATAAAAGAATACAGGAGGTGATCTTATACTGTAAAAACAGGTTATAAATGGATGTGATGATTTGTGTATTAATTTAGAAGAATGAATAAATTATAATTGTGCGGTGCCTTATTGTTCCTTTAAAAGAATAGCATATTATTGTTGAAAATGCTTTTTCTCTCCGTTCTACTATGCATCATTCGATGAGTAGCTGTTCAGGAGTAACATTGCGTTTATATGTACTCACGTCCTTAAACTATTCAACTCAAAAAAACTTTGAGTCCCTCGCGGGAATGAAACCCGTCACCTATTTGATCGCCATTGATATGCTTTAATCATCGTGCTACATGAACCCAGATTGTTCCCGAAGGTTACATTTATGTAGTGGTTCGGTTTCCATATGAGTTCATGCAGCTCAATAGTCAGAACATCTCACCGGTGATCAGAAGGTTGCCGGTTCAATTTCCGTCAGGGACTCTTAAAGGTTTTCTGAGTAGAATAGTTTGAGAGCATGCGTACATATCACATATAACAACCAAGCTACCACATTTAATATCATGTTGTATTGGGAAAGGAAATTTCAATAGCGGTCTGTGTTTGTCGGTTTCATTACACATCAGTAATAATTGTTACATCTAATCTTGAACTAAAGAGTTAGGGGAAGACATTTGTCGGTTCTTTATGTTGAACGGTGAATGAAATGTTTGAATGAATGGAATTCAGGGTTTGGTTGAATGTGATGAGTGCATTTTTCTTAGTAATGGAAAAATTGTCGTCAATATAGCGCTTCCAATATTTTGGTAGGATAATTGCTTTTCAATGACCTGTCCTTTATGAGCTTTATCCATGTAAACATTGTGCAGTGTTCCGTTAAGAAATACAGTTATCTGCTATGGCCGTCGGCTGTTCCAGTTACTCTTGAACTCAGTTACAATTGAACTTAGTCACCTTTGCAAGCGATTGACTGCCGAACACTTTATATGTCGCGTGGTCAGACGCATACATTATAAAATTACGGGAGTAAGGTCGTTTAGGACTGTAAACTTGTTGTAAAACTGTTTACGTGTAACACATCTCTAATTTTATACTTGAACCACACAAAAATTGGCTGTAAATGGTACCTTGCTTGGCTACCAATAATACAAACTTGTGTCTGCTTGTATGTAGTATCGTTTTTCACTCCTTTTTAGAAATTATTTCGTCTAGAATGACACTGCCTCCTAGCAAATACAAGATTGTACGAAAAAAACCTCATTAGGTGCCACTGTACATAGTCCTTACAAGGAAGAAACCGAAACACAAGTCATCTTAAAAGAAATAATCTCATCATAGTACTTGAAGCGTTTCGTCGACAATAGTGTTTTCCATCATAAAAAAAAGATCCAGCCACGACATTCAACCATACTCTCAGTTGTACTGACCCCGACATTTTATTCACCTCCTAACATGAAAGCAACCGACAAATGTCCTTCGGTCAGTACTACCCACTATCACTACCTACATAACTATCACTGACTCACAGACGCATTGCCAAACCGACGCACATTCGCTCTTACTTGATTTAAATCACAACATAAGCAACGTCAGCACCTAGCCGACACAAACATCGATCCCTTTATGGGCATCTACACAACTGGGCATCGCTTGTGTACCCATCCACTGCTACCCGTCCATCTGATACAATTGCTCCCAACACCCTTTCCACATACACTACATGACTACTTCCCCTGTCTTTCGACATCACTACAATTCTTCCCTGACACCATCACCTTTGTTTTACCAATGTTCAACTTCCACACTTATGCCTCCATGCACTCTTACCACCGCACCACTTTCCCCTTAAGTTCCTCAATGCTTTCAGCCATCAGAACTAAATCGTCAGCATATAAAAGCTCCAACGGCAGGCCCTTCCTAACGTCTTGCGTCACTGCCTCCATCACAACCACAAACAATAATGGGCTCAGAATCGAGCCCTGATGTACCCCAGCCTTCACCTCAAACTGCTCACTGTTTCCATGGTTCGTATTCACCATTGTTCTCGCTTTCTTACACATTATCATCACTACTATAACAAGCTATTCTTCATCCTCCAGCTTCCTCAATGCCCACCAAACCACTTCTCTTGGTAATTGGTATCCTATCAAATGCCTCCTCCAGATCCACAAATGCCTAATACAATTGTCTCTTTTTTGCTAGAAACTTCTCCTGCATCTGTAGTGCCACAAAGATCCCATCTATCGTCCCCCTCCCTGGCATAAATCCCAACTGCATGCTATTTGTATTAACGTTCCCTCTTAACCTTCTTTCCAGAACCCTCTCAAATAACCTCATCCCCTGTTCTAACAGCTTTATTGCCCTATCTGCCCCACACTCCAATGGGTCACTTTTCCCCTTGTAAATGGGTAAAAGGGTACTCAGCTATCAGTCCCTTGGTATCTTTTCCTCGTCCACTACCATCCTGCAGATCTCCGTCATCTCCTTAACCCCTCACAGACCAGCTGCACAGATAATCTCCCCCACCAATTCGATCGGACCACCTGCATTCATACTTTTCATCTGCCCCATTGCCTTTTCTACTTCCATGTCTGTGATAAGTTCTCTTGCTTCTTCAGCTATCCCACATTCTACAATTCCATCCTAATCATTCTCTACATTCAACAGTTGCTCCATATACTCTCTCCATCTCTTCTTTATTACCTCTGGTTTCACAACTGTCTTTCCACTCTCATGCTTCAGGCAGTTCACTCCAACCATATCCTACCTTTCCTTCGCCATCTGCTTTTTAATCTTGAACACAGATTTCTGCCCTTCTTCTGTGTTGAACTTTTCTCCTAATCTCTTTATCTCCCACTGCTGGGCCTTTCTTCACAAGCAACCGCTTTCTTTGCAATCTTCTTAGCTGCTACATACTCTCTTCAACACTGCCTTTTCTGCAGCAGTACCCTTTGCACGATACCACGCCTTGAACTTCGACTTCTTCTCATTCACCTTCTTCTCAACCTCTTCAGTCTACCACAATGTTTGCACATGCCTTGGTGGTCCTATTGTCTATCCACATTCCTCACTTGCCGTATTCAACAATCTCTTGCCTTCTCCCATACCACATTCACACCACCCTCCCCCGCTTCCCCCAGAACCAGTTTATCCTGGAACTGCCTTCGCGCATTTTCATCATTGAGCCTTCACACCTTTCTCCTCGGTCGGAATTTCGTCCTCTGGATATTTACCGCATCCCTCCCCTTCGTATCGACCAGTATCAGACGGTTTTGTGATACTGCTACTTCACCAGGAATTGCTTTCGCATCCCAGAGACATTTCCTATCCTGTTTACGAATGATCAGATATTCAACCGTGGTATTCGATCCACCCGACGAATACGTCATAATTTTGTTTTCATGCTTCTTAAACTGCGTTCCACGAACAATCATATCCATTGCATCTCCAAACTCCAAGATCGTTTCACCCTCCATATTTCTAATACAAAAGCCGAACAGCCCATGTACTCCTCCATACCCATCACTTTCTCTACCAACATGCGCATTCAAATCTCCACCAAGAACCCCCATATCTTCCTTCTTCGGCCTTTCTACTAAGTCCTACACCGCATTCCAGAATATGTCCTTCTGAACTTGACTTCGACCAACCTGTGGCGCATAACCTGATATCACATTTATCAGACATTTCCCAATCACCAGCTTCACATTCATCAAACGTTCACGCGTACGCTTCTTTTCAACTACCTTATCCACAAACTCGTCTGACACTAACACCCCCCCCCCCCCACACACACACCATGAATCTCTTCAGGACATCCTTGCCACAGAAACGTGTACCTGCACTCTTTCCTCTAACAATCTTCGTGCTTCCACCCTTCCTTCGTGTTTCCTACACACAGCATACATCAACTCTCCGCCTTTCCAACACATCCCTCACTTCACTTGACTTTCCTGTCATGCTCCATACATTCCACGATCCAAACCTTATGAGCCGCGGTTCACGTGGTGCAGGTACATCAGACGTGTTGCCTTCATCCATGGGGTTTTTCCCTACGCATGCTTCTCTTGGGTTTCCCATCTTGAGTTTTAACGAGGGGTGATAGGGACCCCCACGTGATACTTAGGGCTGTACCATGCCTATGTTTCTTGACTGCTATATTGAATTCTTTTGAGGCTTTTCATTTTTTTTGGCGCGATGCCCTTCCTGACGAAATCCTTTTCTGTCAGGGGAGGACACTTAGCCTTTGTCTAAAAAGGCATTACCTAGCAGGAAACTCGTCATCCTGAATAGGAGCCCATACACAGTGCTATCAACCGGAGCCAGTTGAACTCGGGTATCAAGTAGGCAGGGTCGAGAATCCCTGAAATAGTAAACTAGCAATAACCACCGATAAAAATAATAATAATAAATAAAATTTACGCAAAGTGCTTTTAGCAGAAGTTCAGATCCCCCAGTGTATCTCAATAAAGTACAGACGAAAATCAAGCATATCAGCTACATGTAACTAATTGACCAATACATATATTAATTCTTTGAACATTTTAAGACAAACATGGCCCTTCAATCATCAGATGAATTCTTCTTAATAACATGGCCTAGCAAGAACAAGTATATAATTCTGAAAGGCCACCTCTGAATGAAAGGGGTTAAAATAATTATGACAAGGAATAACCTTTTGACCTTGAGATATTTACTGTCTTGTACCTAAATTGAATGTAGTTATATACTGTTAGTTACCATAGAACATTATACTGAATAGACAGGTCACAAATAAAGACATTAAGCCACAGTGTAAACTGTACATCACTAAAAGACCATTGAATCTCATTCTGAAATTCTCCTGAAGACAACCCAAGATAATAAGAGCAGCTATGGTATGTTGTACTTTTAAGTTATAAGTGCAAGAATCAGTAGCAGGTTTGACAGTGCACTTTTCAGTTTAATTCTGACTGAATACACATGTAGTAGGTACAAAGTTGATTCACACTCACTTGGAAGTTAGCTGTTCATCCAAAGCCTGGAATTGGCAGTTCTTTAAGGTGCCCCGAAATCAAGACTGTATGAGATGAGAGGTGATGTGTCTTGTCGTACACAAACATGGTTCATGAAAATAACACAAATTCCATCTACTACATGCAGTATCTTCTGTAAAAAGAGAAGTATTAAGAAAGTGACATGAACTGCAACTTTTGTTTTTTTTTCCTTTAATCCATCAAGGGGCAAGGACCCCCTTTAGCTTTTTACAGTGTACTCTGGCTAATGTCAGATGATTTTACTTCTCACAGGGGTGAGCCCAGGGCATTAAAGGATTAAAAAGTCTCTCTAGAGTTAAACATATACAATATACTAGGAATAGTGCCACAAGTAAAGAACATGCTATATATAATCCCCGTCCAGGGCTCAGAAATCATTTTCTGAGTATCAACCTTGAAGATTGTTCATCTACTATAATATATCCAAGCTCTCATGTTTCTCAAACATTAAAAAACTGCATCAGTCATTATTAATATATAGTGGCTTCTGCTTAGGTCACACACATATATCAAAATTGCACCCTAGCTCACCATCTGAGTCTTGGTAGCTCAATGGTTAGAGCATCTAACCGGTCATCAGAAGGTTGCGGGTTCGATCTCCGTCTGGGGCTCTGAAATCATTTTCTGAGTATCGAGCTTGAAGATCGTTCATCTACCTTATTACTGTACAGTTGCAAGTGCACATCCTCTTCAAGTTAAAAGGAAAACTGGCTACTGATATTTGGAGAAGCAACTAACCCACACAAATATGTGATTTTACTGGTTCCCTGTATATAATTATTGAATGTTTTCATTAGTGATAATAAACCCAGTCTTTTTCTGCACTTGGGACATTTGCTGTATTAGTTGCTTATACCTGGGACAACAACATGTCAACTTATCAAGGATCATTCACTCCACTCTGCTAAACAAAATCAGCTCGTGTTACCCAGAATGAATTATCATTTGTAATCTTGCCTCTTAATCCTTTGTAATCTGAGCAATGTCTCCCCTTGACTAATAAAGTTGTCTGATGTCAGCCAAAGTAAAATCAAAAATTCGGTCTTAGACCAATCTGAGATGTCTCCCATTGACAAGTAAAATCATTTGATGTTAGCCAAAATCAAATCAAAGTTGGATATGGACCAAAAAGAGATTAATGGCTTATCCAAGTTCGTAGTTATCTGATTAATGAGCAGGCACCCTGCTCTGCTGAATAAAATCATCTGCCATTAGCAAGAATAGAATTCTAAGGTCTTGTCCCTTAATGAATTAATCATACCTCATGGTCTGTTAATTCCAACACCAGCCCCTTTCAGTTTTATTCTAACAAAAACCACATAATTTTAATTGTAAAGGGGAGATAGGTTGACCAGCTTGGGGATTAACCATTCCACACAAAACTTACAGTTAGCTTTAATATCTCTTTTTTACAATGAAAATTATCAGGCATTAGCCAGAATAAAATTATTTTTGGCTAGTTTGGGGATTAATAGATTATGAGATTCAATAACTATGAACCCCTTAATCCTAGCCAAGATGTGTTCCCTAACTGGTGAGTACTGTGCATTTTTAACTCTAGTTAAGAGAGTAATAGTATATACTGAGGCAAAATATTCATAACTGGCTATAACACTTGAAAGTGTGTCTCCCACATAAGTTGAACACCTCTATATGGCTTTGGGAAAAGCTCAGATCTCCATGAATCTTTTTCAAGGTGGTTGCCTGGCTCACTGTTAACTCCAGTTAACTCAACTACAAGCAAATTAGATTTACAGTTGACAACTGCAGCACAACTACTGAACAGTTATAGACATTAAAATTTTCATAAGCAATGGTTATGTAAATAATTTACTTTCCCCAAGTATTTTATTTTAATCAATCTGTTCATTCACATCAATCATATGAGCATTTTACCGCAACAAGTAATGAACTTTTAAGTTCAAACGGAATTAGTACAAGAAAACTAAATTATCATCAGTTCACTTCCTTCTACAATTATAACTAACGAAAATTACTTGTAACCTTATTTTGAAATTGAAGTAAATCAAATTTCGCAGAAATATGACAAAATTGAAGCTAAAAGACTCTAAAATATGAATGATGAAACATTCTCATGGCTTTATGGACATTAATGCTGCCCCAGTGGAATCTTCATATCAATTTCCAGCATTAACATAAATTCCCAGCTTTCTTTTTAATGTAACACTTTACAACGATTCACTCAGAGCAAAAATTTTTGTGTGGAAAGAAATCGACGATTGTCCATGACGAAACCTGAAGTACGTACCTGCACCAGTCGTCCAGTGAGAAATGTCCATCTGTAACTCCGTGTCTTCCAAATAAAAGTTGTCTTCCATTTGCTCGCTCACATAATTCGTTACATACAGATCATATGCAGTCTATCTCTTCTGCGTCGGGCGACAACGACATGGTGCCCATGTCTTTCGAAAAATTCTGTCAAAATTTTTTTTCCAATATGGCCGCCATGTCGTCATATTCAAAATTTCAGTGAGAGCGTAAAATGAGCGTGTTCAGGGCGTGGTGACTGGTAAATGCTGGCAATGTAATTTGACAGCTGACAAAAATATCCCCAAAATTCTGGGGAACTCCAGCACCAGTACCAGTAAGCTGTACTGTATTATAGTTGGGCGCGCTTTTCGCTTCTCTGAGCGGTAAACAATGCTAGCTGAGTTGTTGTTATTTTATACGGTATAACTTTGGTAATAAAGTTACTTATTTCCTTTGGAATCGGATATTGAATTCATCTACTTCCTAACTGGCCTGGTGGCAGTAAGTGTCCGGATCTACGTCTCTTTGCAAGCCAGAATACACTCTCATCACACAACAGATTCAAGATGAACTGGTTCAACCCCGTATAAGTCCAAACAGCGTAAATTGTCGTGTTACAAGCACGATTTAGAAAATGTTTTGTGTGTTTTAGGTAAACCTCGAGCACATGGTTTACCTAAAGCACGATTTAGTAAAGCCTAAAGTAATAACCATGGCTAGCACTCATCGGGCCCCATAACAAAGGCGTCTTACCAAAACTGAAACTATAAATACTTTCGAAAATTGGAAACAGAACTTGCTCTACGCACTTTCTCTCGATGACAATTTCGCACCCTTTCTATCTGACAATGCTACCTGGGGGAAGAAGACGAAGTCTCAACCATTACTAGGATTCACCGACGACGACAACGATGTGCCAGCCACCAAGCGTCTAAAAGCCCAACAGAAAGTGAATTCTCTTGAGCTAATGTTTGAACAAATCGCAAATTATTGCCCTATAATCTTTGGTAAAGAACTCCACCTCTATACAGTTCATCTGGCGCACAATCAGACTACATTTTGGGTTTCAAGTGACAGGTGGCCACTTTATCGACTTGGCGGACATTTTACCAGATGACTGATGGCTTTTGTTGACGACATTTTGCTCCAGGCTAACAGCTTACCACACCATGGCGATCTAGTTACAGAAGATGATGAGTTAACTCAGACGTTAGAGAACTTTGTCGTCCTTACGTGGCTCCAACTCATCCACCTAGAATTACCCTAACTTGCGAAACAAAGATATGGAATGGAGCTAAGATCCCACAGCTTAGCCTCCATCAAACCTGAGATATCCCAGGCCTTCACCTCATTACTCGTTTCACACCGACCGTCTCAGAAACAACTCCCGAAAAGCCTTCGTTCGATACATCTCGAAACCCACCTGCTTCACCTACCGGCAAGAATCATTCCTCAATCGTGCACCTCGATCCAGACAAAACTACCTCATTGGACATGAAAGCTAGGTTCAAACCCCTCCTGGATGAATACGATCATGTATTCCTCCCAAACATCAAATGGTACAACGGCGCTGAAGGGCCATTTCAAGCAAAAGTGAATATGGGCCCAGTAGAGCCTCCCCAAAGCAAGGGCCGTCTACCGCAGAATTCCCGGGACAAACTTGTACTACTTCAGGAAAAGTTTGACCAGCTGGAGAACTTAGGTGTCTTTAAACGCCCTAAAGAGATAGGCGTCTCCGTCGAATACCTTAATCCGTCATTCTTAGTGAAGAAACCGAGTGGTGGACACCGCCTTGTGACTACATTAGCCAATGTTGGTCGTTACAGCAAACCCCACACCCCGCTTGAATTACTGTTAAATTGGAAGAAGGTCCTGCAAGCACTTTACAAACGTTATCTACGCTAGTCTGCATCCTAAACAGTTATCAACCCTAAGTCCACGACAATTATACAGTAGGATGGAGTTGGAGCAATGGCACCCTCAAAGCCATTCCCCTCCATATCGCCACCCTGGCCTCCTGTCCCTAGCCTGACACCGTCCGCCGCTAGAGATCTTTCGTCGGTGCATACAAGGTCCTTTCACGCGTCATTCCCTGATGTTCATCAGTACTTACCCTACTCGATGAAGATGTAGCAGGCCGTCAATCTCAAGAAACCATCGTATGAACCGACGCACTTCGAGCCTCATTTCAGACCACAGAACGCACTCTCTCGAGTAACCAATGCTGCTGTAAGAAAACCATGGATAAGCGCCACTCTATATAACTCGCGACAGCATTCTCCTCCTGGCCGGATTTTTTAGTGCAAAACTAAGAGGCTCCCCAATTTCATGTCTACCGTGCGAAGTTGAAGCACTTTCCATTGCCGTGCAACCTCGCACCTTAGTCCGTACATCTTTCAGTCTAGTAACAAGGCTTGCATCCTTACCGATACCAAGCCTGCGTTCAGGCCTTTGAGAAGCTATGTCGCAGCGAGTTTTACACCAGTCCCCGTGTTACTACCTTCCTAACAACCATCAGCCACTACCAAGCATCGGTCAGACACGTTTCTGGATCTGCAATTCTACCATTTGACTTCGTAAGTCGTAATGCCCCTGCATGTGAAGACGACGCCGGTCGCGTGTGTAGCTTTGTTAAGCACTTTGAAGAATCTGTCGTCCGACGCTCATCCATACAAGACATTTTGAAAGGCAATGCACGACTACTGTTCACAAGTCGAGCTGCTTGGCTTGCGATACAGTCCGAGATCTCTGATCTACGCCGCATACATGCCCACCTTATTCAAGGTGCAAGGCCGTCCAAGAAATTGACCATCATACAGGACGTTAAGAAGTACTTGAACGTAGCGACAATCGCCAAAGATGGCCAATTTGTGGTCAGGCGTGACGAGCCTTTAGCCCCCACATGCCAATGCACACTGTACAATTGTTCCCCGCAACATTCTAGATGGAGTGCTAACAGCTCTCCATATGCAACTTAGCCACCGGTCCAAACCACCAACTAAAAATGGTCGTAAAGCGATATCTCTACGCCTTAGATATGGAAAAAGCCATCGAGCGTGTGAATCGAGGTTGTCATCCGTGTGCCGCCGTGCACCAGTCCCCCAAAGCACAAATCGAACAGTCCTCATGCCCTCCACCTGTCGCTTTTGGCTTACCGTTCGCTGCCCACGTTATTTACCGTTCCCTACAATTAATACTTGTGTTATGGGAATGTGTGACTACCTACACAACTTCACTACTACTAGAAAACGAACGCCATAAAACTTTCCGAGAAGCGCTTATCCGTTTGTGCATCCAAATGCGACCCTTGCGTCCACTTGCTATCATACGCACCGATCCCGCGCCCAGATTTAAAGCGTCAGTAAACGACGAAGTCTTGCATCAACATCGGATCACGCTTGAGTTTGGAAACGCAAAGAATCTCAACAAAAATCCCGTCGCCGAAAAGGCAGTCCAGAAACTCGAAAGTGAGTTATTGCGCCAAGATCCCCGGGATGGAACTACATCACGCTGGCTATAGCCACCACCACCTTGAACTCCCGAATCCGCTCACGAGGACTGTCGTCTTGGGAGATGTGGCCTCAACGAGATCAGTTCTGCAATAGCACAATACCACTGAAAGGCCGTGATATAATAACCGACTAGCATGAACAACGTATCCTGAACCATCCGCACAGTGAATATTCAAAACCCCTCTAGCACAGACTCGCACTTCCCCGCGGGTAGAAGTAGGTGATTTGGTTTATCTTCACTCGGACCAAAATAAGTCCTGTGCCAGGGACCGGTACCCTGTTGTACCCATAGATGGCCCATTTTGTAATATAAAGAAGTTCAATGGCTCAGACCTTCGCAGCTCGTCTTATCGGGTTAAAACGTCTGAGTGTTCCAAAATACCAGCTTGAATCACTCGTTAATATCCACCCATATCACAGGTATCCGACTGCTCTGCAGACGAAGAAGCCCACCCCTAGCCAAACCAGGCACCTCCTCATCGACCAACAATCCCGGACCAGATCTCCAACTCAGCCGCACAGGACACTCCACAGGCCGACGATCCGACCGCCTGTACCAGTGAAATCAACGCCACTATATCTCCAACCGGTCACCCTCAACATTCCCACGTTCAGAAAGACAAGCCACCTCCTACTCGACGATCAACACGACATCGTCGGCGTCCGGCCTGATACGACGACTATGTCACTGACTTCGATTGATTCAAGCTCGTCCTCCACGTTGATGTTACCATTATCAGACACAATGTTCGGTTCCAGTTATCTTGACTCACAAAGACTGCCGATTATTGCCCGTTGGTTCATATGTAGCTCTTTTTGTTTAACAACAGGAAAGTGAAGAGAAGTTCCACCAGTACCGGTCAGCGGGATTGTATTGTCGTTGGCCGCGTTATTCCATTCTCTAAGTGGTAAACAGTGCTTCCCCCAGTTGTTGTTATTTTAAACCGTATAGCTTTGGTAATAAAGCTACTTATTTCGTTCGGAATCGTGTATTGGATTCATCTACTTCCTAATTGGCCCAGTATATTTCATGAAGCACTTCGTGCCAGGCTTGCTTGTAGGCCTGACGTCAGATTCAGTCTCCCCATTTGTTTTTATATTTTTCAACTTTAAATGAAAGCTGACTGGAAGTACGGTTATTAAGAGATCCACGTTAGAAAACTATAGAAATTTGCCAAAGCTGGATTTCAAAGACACTCTTCGCTTGTTATCCAGACATGGTATCTATTCCTCAATCTATCAAACTCATGAGATTAACTCTGTGTACTGTATTTTCCCCTTCCAAATTAATACTGCTATTTAAGAAAAATCAATAAATGAACAATAAAAAAGAAAGAAAACTTATCCATGCTATTAAATAGGTGGGAATATGTTCCCCATGCTTTCCGATAAATTCGCCCCTGACTAGTCGGAAATCTTTAAGGTTAAACCGTTTCCTCCAAACATGTTATGGACTTGTTGAAGGCTGAGCAGTGAACTCATTTCCATATCTCGAATACTAACCAGCCAATGAAATGTAACGCCAAGATGGCCGTCCAAAGAGTGCAATTTTTACGTCAGTTTTCGTAGCGTACCCTACTAATATGGCGCCCAGGGCGTCGATGAGACAAGAACCCTCTAGAGGGTCGGCGGGCATTTCCCCCGGAAACCTACAGTCTCTGAAATGTAACTTCCTGCATTTCTGGGGAAGATTGACATAATTCTGATGGTAATAAAATATCAAGTAAAAATGCCAAAATCTAACACATTTTAGCTGTTTGCTTTTCATATTATAAAATTATTATTAATTACTAGATACCTAGTCATTAGCCCGATAGGGAGCTTTCTGGCATTCTGATCAAATTTCGAACCATTGATAAAACGCTAGTTTACTATTTACAACACAGATTTAATGAAGTGGGATTATTACATTAATATCGTGAAAACAAGTCAATAACAGGCTTTGGAAACAGCATTTTCTCCACGGATTTGGACATATTGATCTGGACTCGGGAGGACAATCGTTTTGAACATGTCCGATAAAAGGGCATTAATTAATTACATAAAAGAATTTTGCCGGCCTGATTTAGAAAATATATTTAGCAAAAATGCTTCCTGATGCAGATCGTCCTCCCCGTCTCTCCCTTGATACGCCACTGGTCAATTTCAATCAACTACGCCAGCTTTTACGTCAGTTTTAATCTCTCACGTGACGTTTTACATTTTCTGAGGACTTTTCTTTAAAAATACACACAACACATGTCTTAAAAAGGTAGAAATGAATTTAGGAATTTCAAATATATTTCGAGAAAGCCAAACCGAATTACAGGTTATATATTTTCACGAAAATAGATTTCCCAACTGACAAGAAAACGGATATAACGGTCTCGAAAAACTACTGGACGAAACTATTAAGTGCACGTCCTTTTTTACTGTCAGTTTACCATCTTTAGACAATTTAGGACAGTCCATAGGGTACACGGCAATAATGAATCCTTTTAAGCACTTGAATATTTAAAACTGCTCCAGTAATATTTCATCTCTTGTGTCTGTTTGGTCTGTTATTGTTCACGATTTTCCTTACCTTGTCTTAAAAATTGAAATGATATAGGTTCGTTTGAATCAAGTGAATTAGAACGCAAATATATATTCCGTTCACTGATAGACAGTTGTTCATATTCCTTTGGGGTTTCTAGGTAAGGCACGATGACACCATCCATTCTTTCTTTGTCTTGCACTGCATTCCATTGATCTAAAAGGATATTTTTAAGGCTTACACGGCTCACTATTCGTCTTTCACGCACGCGACCCAGCACTAGTGTCATTCCTTCGAAAGAGCGCTTACCTTTCAAGATGGCTGATACCGAATACGGAACATCTTCATCCCTCGTAGTTTTCTTGTTACTGCCTAATCGCCTTTTCTCCTAGCCGTCGGTAACTTAACGTCCCCCACATAAGGTGCTACCGTTGTCAGAGAGTTTGTCACTGAGCTGGAGCATGCTGTTATTCATGGCAAAATACGACAGTCGCAAAACACGGCATCAACTACCACATTACTGGAGTCCCATACAAAGCTGGCCCATGAGCGAGGTCGTTGCCTAACACCAAGTATTAAGTTGCTCACAGAGGATTTCACTGAATTTGAGGACTTACAGTGTAGTTCAGGTAATCTAAGGTACTGAATTAGATGGGCTTGAGATGAATAATCTTTTTAGTGTCGTTATCACAGGAAATTTACATAGATCTTCGAGACTTTGCCAGAGCATTGGTACACAGCCATCATATAATTGGACGTAATCGAGCTTGGATACAAGCTACCTTCCATTCTTAGGCTGGACACGGCACATTTTAGCAATAACAAATCATCCTTAGTTCATGTTCACCTTATTGAGGGAGCCATTCACGAATTTTCCCAGTCAGGCCGTGTAGCACAATGTTTGGAATCTTATATGGTTGTGAATCCCCTGTCCGTATCCGTTCAAGCGCAGTGATAAAAGAGATTGGTTTTTGACCTGAGCTATGTTAACCAGTTCTTGGAGAAGAAGCGAGTCAACCGTCAGTTGTTGCAAAATAGAAAAACAGGAAAAAAAGTAAGAAAAAAACATCAATCGCCACGGAAAGAATCGTTCGCCCATAGAAAGAGTCACCTTTCCTCTGTTTTTTCCAGGTAGTTGCTTCAAGCAAGTCCTGGGACTTTCCCTCCACAACTCACTCCTATATCCCAAGCGTTAACAAGTGTGCTGCAACAATCCATAGCTCATACCACTGTCAGAGACACCTGGCCGAAAAAAGGAAGTTTATTACGTTTTGTAAACACAAACGGGTTACCATCTCATTGCCATTTTCTGCAGACGCAGTAGCATCGTACCTCTTAAACAAATTGAACAACTACACGAGTGCAAAACTCTTGGGGTGACAGTCGACCAGTATTTGTCGTGGAAGAGTAACACTGAAAATATTTGCAAGAAAATAACATCAGGAATTTCTGCACTTAGACGATTAAAGGAATTGGTGATAGGCAAATAACTGTGCTTCCTCATCAAGAGGTTGTGGTTCGTTCCCCGTCTGGGCATTAGAAGTCTTTGTTCTGAGATATCAGCTCGGTTAAAGCCCACGTATCGTCTACAAAATCACCTAGCTCTCACATATGCAGCTTGCTTGCAAGCGTTCATTTATACGATAAAAGAGTCATATACGATTGATCGTTCTGGAGTATGTAATGTTCTCTCAAAGCCACAATTTCTGTTTTCGATTGTCCCACTAAAATAGCAACACGAGAGAAAGGCTTGAGTAATTTAACACGTAGAACGTAACGAACAATCGTATAAGACAATCTCATCTTGTAAAAAGGCCCGAAATGTCATCTCATTCGGTATTATTAGCAAGCTGAGGCTGTGGCAGAGGCAGCACATTTGTTGAACACACGCCTGAGTTGGACCTCTGAGTTTTGAGCGTTTAGACCATTTCACCGGACATCATTCAATTGCTGGTTCTTTCCACTTCTGGGGCCCAGAAAGTTTTTCTTACATTTAAGCTTGATAAACGTTCATATATTGTAAAAAACCATTTCTTCGGGCGTGCTCCATGGTTGATGAACATACCCATACAATTAAATATACGAACAGATGAGGAAAAATCGCTCCCCTTTAAACGAGAATGGATATGTATTTCGACAGGACTTCTTCCCTACGCTTGGTTTACTACCCATAGGTTCCAAGGGCATCTCCCTAAAACGCAGCATTACTGGCGGGCACTTAATGATTAACAACTGTGATAGTGTAAAATGCATGCTCCGGTAGATGTTTCCAACAGTTAATAAACAGTAGAACGCACACTGGGGAAGAAACCAACAAAGGTTTTGAGGCCATATCTTAAAATAGCTGTCGACATTAAGGAATAATATCAGGTATTGCAATTTTATTCTAAGTTTCAAGCAGCATGTATATTCATGATTACCTTGGGAATAAACGTGAGGAAACAATGAAAAATTTTGTAAATTCCCTTGAGCTTGTTAAGCTGTCGAAGGCTTTGTACTAGAATTTAAAACAGCAGTAATATGGAGCATAAATCTGTTTTCCAAAACAATGAATCATCATTATGTCCTGTATATGTGCTGGAGCTTCTTATCCTGTTTCTGACCGTAAACCTCGGTGAGAAGCGACAGACAATGCTTGCCATTAGCTAGACAGTAGATCTAAGTACGAAACTTGTACTGAGGTCAAGTTGGAATTTGCGGTGGCTGTTAAAGTTGTTTTGGAAATTACTTGAAGAAGAGGTCAGCACTTGGAACAGTGTTTCTGCACTAGTCCTATTCAGACCGGGGAAGCTTTTAAGGCCCGCACAACTTTCAAGACGTGTAATTCCAAAACCGTATATATTGATTTAGCCATCTTGGTTTCTTAACAAGGGCTCTTTAATAAAGAAAGAAAGAAAGGAAGGAAGAAAGAAAGAAAGAAAGAAACAAACAAATAAATAGAAATAAAGAAAACAAAAAATACATAAAAAATAATCCAGGTACTGACCCCGTCATCAGTCTTATCCTCTCGCATGCACCCTTTGCTCGATAAGATATGTTGTAAATTTGGGGACTACCCTTTTAGGCTAAAAAGAGGAAATTCTTTCACTAGCGTTGTGTAAACAGGCCGATACAATTCCGTCCGGCTGAGACAGTAGGCAGTTGTCTAATTTTCATTGCAATTGAAAATTTTAAAACATCAAAATAACAGTATAAAAATTGCAAGAGCAATTAACACACCGACCCTAGATACCATCTGTTAAAACGTGCGCTGCAGTTCATGCAGATTTTCATATGACAGATACTTAGCACATAAATTAAGATATCATTACATGTAAGGTAAATTGCTGTATGTTTGACAGACACGGAACATCGCACGAACAATGCATACACAAAAACAGACAAATATAGTTAGCCTTAGATCACAATTACACTTCACCTAACCCAGTGGATGCAGCTTGTCACAGGAGATCGGTCAGTTACAGGTTCCAAACCCGCCAAGGCTCTTAAAACTTTCCTGTCTAAGTTCAAATATATTATTTTAATTTTAAACTCAAACTAAGTCGTTTTAACCAAATTTGTTTCAGAATTTAACTAAATGATAGGCCTGCACTTAATTTTGCCTCCATATTGAGTGGTGAATAAAAATAATTATTATTCGAATTGCTTTTCTCACATTTTTGATTTTCTAAAAGACGTCATTGTAATAAACCGTTAATGAACTTGAAAATACAGCTTCAATAGACATCGCCCATTCCGCTCAATAACTGGGAAGAATCTAAATAGAAATGCCAAAAATTAAATAAAAATAAGTCAAAGACATCTCGAATAACAAAACCATTATTAAGCTCGGTAATCACAAAATATGGTGATTTGTAAATGTCTCATTAATCTGTTTACCAGAGAAAAACCAGGATATGTTGCTCAGCTTTAAACAAGATTAGTAAACGAGTTTTGAATAGTTGAGCTGTTAATTGCACAATATCAATGTTGTTACCTTGTTCGTTACTCTGGTGATCGCTTTAACTAATATAACTTCGTTTATTTGATGTTTCTTTAGAGATTTAGAGTCCAACAAAATATCTGCGATTCCTTCCTTGCTGTTTGCTAAAACACCAAACCTTGAAACTTTGTAAGTAGACAGAAAATAAAAATGTTCTATTAAAGAAAAACTTACCTCTGACAACTATCTCGTTATTAAAAGCGACGCTTTATGACAAAAAAAGAGAGAATTCCAATCCATTTGTTGAAAATTCACGTGAGGCTGCAAGAGGGTGGAACGAGTACAGAGAACATTACTAAAGTAATATAGTAAAGAGCGAACCTAATAAAAAGAATCTTAAGTCAGTTTATGGATTAATAAATTAATATTATTGACTCATAAGTTTTAACAGAAAGGAAAAAATAAGACAGGAAGGACCAAAAGAAAACATAAAAGAAAGGGAAAGAAAGGAAGAAAAAGTCAGAAAAAAGAAAGAAAACAAAGAGTGTGCAATAATAAAAGAAACAACAAAAGAATGAAAGAAAGTAAGACAGAAAGTAAGATGTAAACAAGCATAGAAAGAAATAATGTAAGAAAGGAACAAGAAAAGAGGGATGAAATATCTCCAACTCAGTTACGATAAGGTTATTATTTTTCTTTCCTTAGTTTATTTCAAATTTATAAATTCAGTGTGTCCTATGTCCTTAACAAAAAATTGTAAATTAAATTCTAGCGTTTTTCCTAACGTCCAATGATGACATTATAAATACACCATTCTCGAATTGTAAAGAACGTTTCGGCCAAATTTTATGAAGTCATAAATGCCATACCAGGCATTTAAAGATCAATCACATAATTAAAATAAATTTTTAAGCCTTTAAAATTTCGCAGGAATTAAATAAGTGAAAATATTGAAATTTAGTTAAACATAACCGTAAAAATGTGTTGCCATTGAAATGCTAGATACCCTAGTAGCAAAATTTTAAGGAAACAAAAACGCATTTGTTAGATAGTTAAACTGTTAAGTTCTTTGACGTCAGCAGTATTTAGTTTGTTGCGTGAACACTATAAACTATTGTTGATAAATGTAATCTGAGAACACTATGACTGTGATGTGTGTGACAACGCATGATATAGGATTTTATTAGTATAATTGCGACTAGTGTGACGAAGAGACCGAAGTCAGATACTAGAAAGGTTATAAATAAACTGTTGATGTTCGATAATAAAAGTTTTGAGCAAACTGCTGTATATTGTTCTGGTATCCTTACACTGGCAATAAAGAACCTGTATAGCACCACGAGGTAACACATTCACCAACAAGTTTTAGGTAAAAGACATGATATTTTATGCCTACTACTTATATATACCGAAACTCCTGATCGTAATTCTTGTAGCCAGATCCCGTACTTTTTTTTATACGTGATCGCATGAAAAAAAATGAGTGCTATTAAGACATACAATATCTAGAACAGCAGGTTTTGCCTAATCAAGGACATATGAACTGCTTTATAAGTTTCTTTTACTTACTTAAATATCAAGTTCCATGATTGCTATTTTTGCTATAGTTTCTCTACTTTTTTTATTTTCGTTTTGAATTGCTGGTTGGCTATGTTCTTTTCATAGTCGGACGGATTAGCCAAATAGCAGTCACGTTTTCAATCAGGTAAAATATCTTTTGCGGAAAACTAAAGTCTTGCAAATTGTTGCCTTGTTCGTCATAGAGTTTAGATAAATCAACTAAAATTTCAAATAAATGAACAATATTAACCCTTTGAAGACTTCTGGAGATTTCCCTTTGACGTGCAAAATGGTCTGGCGTTAACCAGAGTAAAATTCATAAAGACGACAAATGCCGTCTTTAGGCGTCAAAGTGTTAATACAATGTAACTATATGTTTAGACTTTTAAAGAAATGTGCGAAGTCACTGTGCATCAAAGTAAGAAACCAAGTTATCGTAAAGGAAATCCGAAGTTCAATGTCTATCTCCACAACGACATGCACATATACTACAAATTCAAGCTAAAGGATGGAAATTTACTACCATACCCACGAGCAAGTGTTCCACAATATTAGGTATAACAATCGAGATTTGAAATCTACCATCGACCCCGGAACTATTTATAAAATATTATTAAACCATTTCGACGACTTGTAGAAAATCTACCTCTCAAAGTTGCTATAAAATATAGCTAAATCCACCTCGCAGTGTTTCTTGGAAATATTGCCATATATTCCCCTCGCAAAGGACGAGAAATGCACTGCGAAGCCCGAAGGCCCCAGAGGGCGAGGGTACTAATCTCGAAGTGCTTGGGATTCATTTACACTGGTGAAGGAGTAGTTGTAAAAGGGAGAGTTCTGGGAATTTTTTATACAAATCTCAAAAAACAAGCCAAAATTTTTCTAAGTGTCGCTGGGGAATTCCCTTTTTCCAAAACAACAAGATTTGATTGTCAGGTTTCATGATGACGTCATCAATCAAAGGTAAAAGGGAGAGTTCTGGGAATTTTTCAGCCAATTTCAAAAAATACATCCAAAATTTTTCTAAGTGTCACAGGTGAATCCCCTTTTCCCAAAAAACCTGTCAATCAAACCGAATGACGTCATCATCACCCACGTGATTGCGGTTGACATGCCGCAATGCATTCTAGGAGACAGAGAAAACCTCTGACCGCATAACATTGCATTCTCACTTCAAGGTTTGAATCCAAAGATATTTTCATAAGTAAAACAAAAAGATGAAAGAAAAATAAATGGAAAAAAAATTTTGTATGAATTTCTTCATACAAAATAAAAAAAAAACACTTTTTTTTATTCTTCTTTTTCCTCTTTTCCATGGTATTTCTTTTTCACAATATGTTTTCCAACTGTTATTCCACCAGAAAGAATTCCAAGATAGGGAAGAAAAGGCGTCACCTTTTCAACCAGAAATTTCACATCTCTTCTCAACAATTTATCTTTCGACAATTCTTTTTCCAATGCTTCACTGCTTTCAATTGCTTCCAATCCGCCAAGCAAATCTGCAAATTTTGACACCAACAAATCTGTTAAAAATGCGTTTGCTTTTTCCGCTTGTTGCCTTTCATATTCTTCATAAGTTTTTAACACAACTTTTCCGCTTGGTTTTTTCAAATTTGCAACAGATTGACTGATTTCTCCGTCTTCAGATAATCGAAGCAACTCTTCGCGTTTTTTTGCAAAATCTTTTTCTCTGGTTTCATTATTTGAATGGTTTTGGGTTGTTGGAATTTCTTCACTCCCATCTATACTCATTTATTATATAGCTATATGGAAAAATCAAAGAGATTTCCAAATTGGAATAGCGTTTATTTTTTAATGTTGTCATAATTTTTTGTAATTCATTGCGATTATTCACATTTGAATATTCTTCAAGAATGGTTTTCATATCTTTTTTGTTTGGATTATAAAATGTCACCAATTTAGAAATATTCTCTCTAAATGGTTTTGCAATGGAAGTCAATTGCTGAGTGATGACAACAACAGAAAGATTGAAATGTCTTGCAGAAAATCCCAATTTTACCAATTCACTTGTTGTATTTTTAACATCTTTTCCACTTGCACAATCATCCAAAATAATTAATGACTTTAACAATTTTCAAGTATTTTTCAACTTCATCTTGATCACAGGGAATAGCAATAAAATTTTCATCTTTATCATATTTCCAATTTTCATAAGTTTTATTCCATTGATAAATAGGACATATTAAAAAAATGTGATCAAAATAATTTTTATATTCTCTCTCCAGAAAATTCAAAAGAAAATGTGTTTTTCCACTACAAGTCATTCCAACAATAATCATATTAAATGGTTTCTTTTCTGCATTGTATTTTTTGACTGATTTTCTTTCTTTTGCTTCTTCTGAAATTTTCAACACTTGTAATTTTTGACTCATTTTTGTATTTTCTGTTTTTTTCTCTTGTGAAGTAATCTTTTCCATATTGATTTTATATGTTTTTTTTTCCTCCTCTTTCCAACAATAATCATATCAATTGGTTTATTTTCTAAATTGATTTTTTTGACAGATTTTCTTTCTTTTGCTTCTTCTGAAATTTTCAACGATTGTAATTTTTGATTCATTTTTGTATTTTCTGTTTTTTCCATTTTTATTATTATTGTTTTTTTTTTATTTAAAACTGGATAGAAGACAAGTCTTTATTAACAATATTTAATAATCCATCGCTGATCACAAAAATGTAACATTTCACATTTGCTGTAATTGCTGTTTTCTTAATTTCCAACAGGAGACCAGATTGTGTATTGACCAGCTTTTTTCCATTTCTGTATACAAAATTGTCATCTAATGTTCTCAAATCCACAACCAATGCAAAAGAATCTTTAAAGAATTTCTCCACACTCATCACAGAATCACAGGGAGTGAAACCACAATGAAATACTCTGAAAGCTTCTTCGAAAAATCTTCTTTTTGGCATACCTTGAGAATAGACTGAATTTGGAATTCCTTCCACTGAGATTTTCACTTCTGTGATATTAGGATAAACAAATTCTTCAGAATTTGTTACAGTTTTGTTTCTGAATAGCAACACCACTGCTTTCATTGATTTTCTTGGGATATTAATAGTTTCATTATGGAGTGTCGCATCTTTATCCCATTCCACTGTTTTCATTAAAGTAATATAATTGTAAGATAATGATCTTCCTGTAGAATAATTTGTTAAAACTTCATTTGCTAAATCCAAATTTTCAATTGTTTCATATTCTAATTCTAAATTTTCAAGAGAATATTTTCCTTTAGATTCTCCACTTTGCACTATCATAATTTCATCAGAGGGAGGAAAAGTCACAATATATTGGAAATTATTAATCATTCCATGCGGTGCATATAATCCATGATCTGCAAGAATTTTCTCCAGTTTCAAACATTGTTTTGTTCCAAAAGTATCAAACATGAGTTTATCAGAAACTTTTTTAGCGTCACCACTTGTTGCAGCAGAATCATCTTTTGAAATGAGTTTTCTCAAATTTTCATTCCCGATTCCATATTCAATCATATCTGCTCTTTCATATTCTGGTTTCCACAAATCTTTATAAATTTCCAACAACGATTCTCCTGTGTTGTCATAGACAATTTCTCCAGCAAATTTAATCACAAGTCTCTTTTTCAAAAGTTTTGACAAATTATTCATAAACCAAGATTTTGTGTTGCTATTTTTGAAATCAAAGACTAATCTCAGAGAATCTGGAACAAGACAAAGGTTTGGATTCAGTTTTGGAATATCCACATACAAATCTTCTTCTGGATTTATTTTATTTGGATTCAAAGTAACAACATGCCTTGTTCTATTTCCTTTGATTTCACTCATTTTTGATTTTTTGAAAGTTGGGTTCAAAACATTTGACCTCATTTATTTATATGTTTTTTTTTTCTTTCTTTGTATTCATTGTATAAAAAATAGGTTAAAGCAAGTGTTAAAATCCACAAGTTTTTTGCAAGAAAAGTTATTCCTTTACTTCCCCATGCTAATATTGACCCAATTAAATTCAAAAGAGAAGAAATCAATGCTCCAAAATTTTTACCAATATTTGCAATTGCTTTTCCCAAATTTCCAACTGCTTTTGCACCAGATTTCAAAGCATTTCTTGCCCCAATAATAATTGTTGTCAAAATTCCTGCAATAGAAATTGAAACTGTAGACAGACCCAAAAGATTTTCTTTTGCCCATTTTTTAAATTTTTCAAATCTCCCCAAATCAGATTCTTCAACTTCTTGTTGAATTATGGAAATTGTTTCTTCTTCTTCAGGTCTTGTATCATTTTCTAATCGCAACTTATCAGCTACCAATCTTGTTGTTTTATCAGCATCTTTATACCATTTTTCCTTTTCTTCATTAGTTTCAAGCAAAGCTTTTTGTCTCCAGTGATCAGCTTGTATTTCAAGAAAATCAATTTTCTCTTTTGGTGTTTCTCCTTTAGGATTTAAAACTCCATTTAATTCTCTCACATCCTGCTCATCCATTTCTGTTTCTTTCATGTTTTCTTGAATATTTTCAATACTATTATTTAATTTTTCAATGGAATTTTGTTTGATTTCATCTTTGAAAAAATTTCTTTCAAAAGGATCCCATTCATAATCATTCAAATCTGTTTCTTGGTCAATAACACTATCAAGGGTTTTTTCATATTCCAAGGTTGATTTTCTCAAAGCATCAACAAACTTATCAACATATTTTCTATTTCTTTTGGTATATAATTCCGCTTTATCATTTTCATTAACATTACCAATTTGCTTTCCTTCGAAATAGATTGAAACTTTTCCTTTTTCATTTTTAACAAATTCAGTGTTATCTAACAACATTCTTGAATTTTCTCCATTTTTCTTTTCAAGAGAAACATCAAATATTTTTCTGAAAGAATTTTTTTTATCCTCAGTCAATGATTTTTTCATTCCTTTTGCATCTTTTTTCACATCAGGAATATCAACCGTGTTGAATTTCCTTCTTGGAGATCCTTCATCAAAGTTTTCAGGATAATCTCCAATATCCCAAGGATCGTCGTCATCACTAAACTTTGTTTCTGCTTCTTTATATTCTTCTTCTTCTTCCTCTTCTTTCAAATTTTTATTTCACATTTCAATGTCATCAAATCCACCTTCTGCCATTTATTTTATATGTTTTTTTCTTTTTTTTCCAACACAGCAGATAATTCTTCTTCATAAAATTTACCAAGGATTTCTTCTCCTTCCAAATCTTTCAACTCATACATGTTTGGATCTCCAGCAAACACTTTTTCAACTTGGAAAATTTCTTCTGTGAAATTTGCTTCATATCCTTTAGCAAAGACATTTTTATATTTTGAAATTCTAACGTGGTCTCAAATTTTGAATTTGGGAGAAGGAATATCTCCCACAGGTTGACCAAAAAGTCTCACCCACACTTGATTCTTATTTGCTTCATTTACATCTGCAGGTTTCATTCCAATCACACCATGTTTTGTTGTGTTATAATTATTAACAAGATCATCCAAGACATCTATCCATTTGCTAGTATCTTTTGCGTGAAAATATTTCCACATGCTTGTTTTCAAAGTTTTATTAAATCTTTCTGCAATTGCTGCTTTCCTTTCAGAATAGGTTGAAAAATATTCTACACCGCTGTTTTTCAAGATTGTTTTAACTCCAACATTGTGAAATTCTTTTCCGTCGTCAAATTGCGCAAATTTTGGTAATTTTCCGAATCGTTGCCGGAATTTTTCCAACAATTCCTCTACTGCTTTTGTCATATTTTTTGTATCTTTTCTGTAAACGGGAATAGCAAACGCAAATCTTGATAAAATTTCAACTGCTGTTAGAATCCAATAATAACCTTTGTTTTTATTTTTATATTTTTCATATCAACCAAATCCATTTGTAATTGGTCACCTAAATTTCTAACGAATGTTTTTCTAAATTTATGTTTTCTCTCAATGGGTTTAAACATGGTAAAAGTATTTTGTGTTTTTAACCATTCTCCAATTTTTTTTTCGTGAAACTTTCAAACCTTCTTCTTTTGCTTTTTGATAAAGTCTTTCCGCAGATTGATAACCTGTTTCTGGATTATAATATAAATCTCGTAATTCCTGCTCTACAATAAACTTTTTTTCTGTCAATTCTTTATTCTTCAACATTTTATTTATAAATAAATATGAGTGAAGATTTTGAAAAAAAATATTATGGGAAAAATTATGATCTTGTAAAAAAAGAAGAGAAAATTCTTGACAAAAAACTGAGAGAAAATTTCAAAAAACAATATCCTTTTGCAGACATGTCTAAATTTTCATTTGAATCTGATTTTTTGAAAGATGGGAGTTGGGATTCTTCAAAAATATATTTTATCAATAATGAAAATATTCAAACTGATATTGATTCAGATACATTTAAAAATGATCCAAATATGACAAAATATTTAACAATAAATAAACCAAAACCAAACTTTCCAAAAATTTGGAAACTTGGAGGAAGAATACAAGAATTACCAAGAGGTAAAAGACATGTTGGTTATACAGGAAAATCATATTATTGGGATGAATTTCCAACAGAATATATCTTAAATTATCCTATAAACCAGTTTAGGATTTATGTAAACAATACAGATTATTTTCAAAGCAATTTACCTGGATTAAATATAACTACAGATGATAATGCAAAATGGTCTCTAAATGAGTCATATTTTCAAAGCATTATTGGTGTGTGGATTGCAACTTATGCATGTGGAATTTCAATACAACATTTATTATTTTCTCCAGATGTTCCACCTCAAATTACATCATTTATGAGATTTCATTTATATTTTACAGTTAGAAGAATTATGTGGCAATTGAGAAAAGGTGATTATACCATCTTTTATAAATTTAATGCTGGTTTTTTAAAAGATCACTATCCAAAGTATACATATCAAGAAATTTTACATATAAAAAATGAATATATAGGTCAAGACGTTGTTGGAATAAGACCATGGGAAAGATTTAAACATGGTCCTGGTCAAATCCGAGACACTCAAAATGATTATAAAAAATTCATTCCAAAAATTTCAGATGGGTTAATAAAAAAGGGAACTGAATTATTAAATCACAGCATTGAAGCATATCTTTATGCAATTTTAGGAAGTCAAGCTAGAACTAGACAAAGTATTGTATCAAATAGAGCATCAGCCTTGGAAACACAAAAAGTTTTTAGAAAAATTTTTGAAGATTCTATTATAAATTATGATACAACAACATGGATTAATAATATGAATACAGCCATCACTGCAACAAATGTTATTCTCAATACAGCTATATCTCCATCACTTTGGTTAATTCCTTCTTCTTTGGTTATTTTAAAAAATCCAATTGAAGGATATAATAATAAACTCAAAGTTTCTGATGAAAATATGGTTTTTGGAATAAATAAGAAATTAAATTATTATGGAGAAGAAAAAAATTTACAAGGAAATGAAACTAAAATAGACATAAAGAAATCTGAATCTAAAATAGATACAAAGAAAACTGAATCTGAAATAGATACAAAGAAAACTGAAACTAAAAAAGATACAAAAATTATTCCACCAAAAACATCAAACGAAAATTTATGGATTTTATCTTTTGCATTAGTTGTTGGAGTTGCAGTTTCAAAATATGTCTAAATAAATGACAAAGTCTTTTAAAATCTTCATTTCAAAAAAAGAGAAAAGAAAAATAATTGAATTAGATGAAACTCTTGTTTTGAATAATTGTCATAAAATGTTTGTAAAACCTGCAAGTATTTTTTGGGATTATAATAATTTAGATGAATCTTATTTTTACAATTATGATGTGGATGGTGTAAATACAAAAGTTACATTCAAAGAAGGATATTATAACTTTTCCTCTTTGAAAAAAGAATTTGAAAACACAGGGAAGATTGAATTGGAAGAAATTCCTTTTACAGGGAAATGCAAGCTGAAAACAGACAAGAAAATGAATTTAAAAACTTTATCACCCATTCTTGGTTTTTCTTCCAATAAAGAAATTTCTGCAAATACTTTGACAGAATCAGATTCAGTTGTGAATATCAATAACGGTTTGGTATATGTGAATATTCATTGCAACCTCATCAACGCATCAAGGAATTTCTTGGATGGAAAAAGAAGTGATATTTTGATTCAAATTCCAATTCCTTCCAATCAAACTCTGAAAGGATCTGTTTCTTCCTTTCCTTCAGAAGAAAAAGAAGGAATTATGCTTTCCAATGGAATTTTCAACACATTGGAATTCAAAGTCGAAGGAAATAGTTCTTCTTCTATTGGAAATGTTTTATTAGAAATTGTTATTAAATAAATATGAGTTTGTATTATGGATATAAAAAAGAAGGTAGTGGAATTGGAGGTCTTCCAGCAACAGGCGGAAAAATGTCTGGAGATATTAACATGCAAGATAATCATATTTTAACATCTGCAGATCCAACAGAAGATTCTGATCTTGCAAGAAAAAAATATGTAGACAATCATGTATCCAATACTGGTGGAAATTATCTCTTAAAAACTGGAGGTGTCATGACTGGAAATATTATCATGGGAAATAATAAAATTTCCACAAATAAGAATCCTACAGGTGTTAAAGATTTAGCAAGGAAAAAATATGTGGATGACCAAGATGCTAGAAGATTATCAGTAACAGGTGGTGTAATGTCTGGAAATATTATAATGGGAAATAATAAAATTCAAACAACTGCAGATCCTGTAAGTGATAAAGATCTTTCCCATAAAAAAATATGTGGATACACAAGATGCTAAAAAACTATCTTTAACTGGTGGAATAATGATTGGAAATATAACACTTGGAAATAACAAAATTATAACCACTTCAGATCCAACAGATGACAATCATTTGGTGAGAAAGAAATATGTGGATAAATTAGACAAAGATATTGGTCTTTCAATTTTAAAAGATAATTTCCCTCTAAAGTTTGATAATTTGTATTTTGTTGAATATGATTCAGCATATGATTTGTTATTTGAAAGAAATGGTGGGAAAGTAAAAGAGTTGGTTGATTATGGAATAGAAGGGAAGAATTTTAAACAAACAACAACAAGTCTTCAACCTTCTTTATGTTTAGAAAATGAAAAGGAAAATAATAAATATTTTTTAAAATTTAATAACACTAGAATGATTTCAGATTCTAATCTTAATGCAATAACAGGAAAAAAAGACATTATTAATGTTTTTGTGGTTTATAAATTAAATTCTATTTCTTCTTCTGGAAGTGTTTGGTTGAGAGGAGGAATATTTGGTCACGATAATGGAGGATATGATAAATTTGTTTGTTTTGCAAATCCAATTACAAGAGAATTAATTGTTGGTGGAGATTCTAGTGATTTTATTGTTATAGGTGAAAACAATGCAAATCATAGAACACCCATTGGATCTTATCAAACAAAAGCAAATGCAGGAGTTTTAAATAAATGGGTCTGTTTGAGTATCCATTGGGATATGGATACAACACCAAACACAGACGAAAGCAGTGTATATTGTAATGGAAAAAAATTAACAACTTTTACTGCAAAAATTTCCTCAGGAGATACAGAATTAACAATTGGTGATATTAAAAAAACAGATGTGAATAAATCACCTTTTGATGGATCAATAATATTCTTCTCAGTTTACAAGCATGAAAAAATGACAAATAAAGAAATTTTGACTTATCATTATCTTCTTTGTAATTCTTACAATGTTGATCACGATCCAATAAACATATAAATAAAAAATATATAAAATAAATATGAGTGTTGTGTTTGAAGAAGATTTTTCTTTAAAAACAAAATCTTTCATTTTGAAAGAATTTGATAAAAAAGTATCAAAAAGTGGTGATAGTATGACAGTTGATCTTGATATGCAAACAAATTTCATTCATTCCACAGCTATTCCAAATGACAACTCTGATTTGGTTAATAAAAAATACATAGACGATTCAGACGCAAAAAAAATAAATGTATCCGGAGGAAGCATGAGTGGAGATGTAAACATGCAAAATCATAAACTTGTAAATTTGAAAGATCCTGTAGATTCAAAAGATTCAATGCATAAAAAATATGTAGATGACGTGGATAATCTCAAATTAAATCTTTCAGGTGGAAGAATGTCTGGAAATTTGGATATGGGAAATCATCACATTATTCATGCTGCAAATTATTCTCCTTCTTCTAATCAACATGTTGTGAATAAAAAATATGTAACAAATTGGTCTCTTCCAAACACAATTTCAAATTTATATCTTCTTCAAATGGATGATGAAGGAATGTCTGATGCAACAAGAGATGATGTTGATTATATAGAATACACTGGAAACACTAAAAAGGTTGAAAAACTTTTGAATTTGTCAAGAAAAAAAGATTGGAATTTCACACAAGATGATATAAACAAACAACCCTTTTTCAAAAAATCTACAATTAATAATAATTTTTATTGTATTCAATATCCTGGTTCTGATTCCAACAATTTACATTTAGTTAGTACACAAGACATTTTATCCAATCAACATTTGAATTTTTATTTTGTTTATGGTTTAAAATCATTAAATTCAACCGATAAAGAAATATCGTTGTTTAAAATAACAAAATATGAAACACTAAAGTCTACTATTATGTTTGACATTGGTATTTCTTATATTCTTTCAGAATTATATATCACAAATTCAAGTATAGATATGGTTCCAAATTCTAGATGGCAATTAAAAGCAAATGCTAAAGAAATCAACAAGTTAATATGTCTTTCTGTGCATTGGGATAAAAGCGATATTGGTAAACCCCACAAAGGAAATCTTTATGTGAATGGAAAAGAAATTGTTTCTTTCTCGACAAAGTATAATTTTTCTCACAATGCAAATATGAAATTTTATCTTGGATCAAAAAACAAAGACCACGGAAAAATGGATGGAGAAATATTATATGTATATGTTTCAACAAGAAAAATGAAAGAAAAGGAGATTGGATTAAATCACTATCTCCTCTGCAAGAAATTGGAGATTGATTTTGATGAAGAAGAGGTGATAAAAGATCTTTAAACTGAAATAGATTCAAGTTAACTGATGAATAGATTTGAATTAACTTGTGAATATATTTGAATTAACTTGCAAATAGATTTGAATTAACTTGCAAATAGATTTAAATTAACTGGTGAATAGATTTGAGTTAACTGGTGAATAGATTTAAATTAACTGATGAATAGATTTGAGTTAACTGGTGAATAGATTTAAATTAACTTGTGAATAGATTTAAGTTAACTTGCAAATAGATTTAAATTAACTTGTGAATAGATTTGAGTTAACTGGTAAATAGATTTGAGTTAACTGATGAATAGATTTAAGTTAACTGGTGAATAGATTTAAATTAACTGATGAATAGATTTGAGTTAACTGGTGAATAGATTTAAATTAACTGGTGAACAGATTTGAGTTAACTGGTGAACAGATTTGAGTTAACTGGTGAATAGATTTAAACTAACTTGCAAGTTAACTGGTGAATAGATTTGAATAGATTTTGAATTAACTTGTGAATTAACTGGTGAATAGATTTGAATTAACTTGTAAATAGATTTGAATAGAATTTGAATAGATTTGAATAGAATTTGAATAAACTTGTGTTTTTCAAAATATTTTTTCCCTCTAATAAATATGAGTGGAGAAGAGGAGAATAAAATAACTTCGACAGAAAAATCTGTTAAAATCAAAGATCCAAGAAGAGTTGAATTGGGAAAAAGACTTGCAAAAATTTCAAAAGAAGCAAAAGCAAGAAAAGCAAAAGAAAGAAAAGAAAAAGAAAAATTAATTTCATATTTGGATACAAAACATTTTATTGGAGTTGCTAGTCTTGCTGCAACATTGATTGGATTATATTTTACTTTCAAACAATATAAAAGAAGAGAAGAAGAAAAAGATATGGGTAAAGAAAAAGAAAGAAAAAAAGAAGAAGAAAATCAGTTTACAAATGTGAAAAAAGACAAAACAAAAAGATGTTTGGAAAATCTTTAAAAAAAAAAAATCATATATAAATAAATGAGTGAAATGAATAGAAAAGAAATAATGAATGAATTGTTTGATTCCACTTTGATTACAATGGGAGTTGTTGGTGTTGGAATGGTTACAAGAAAAGCAATTGGTGATGGTTTGTCAACTCCAGCATCTTTAATGACAACTTTGAAACTTGCTGCAGCTGTTGGATTGTCTACACTTGGAATTAAATATGCTCAAGATAAAAAATGGATTCCAACAGATCCTTTCAAAAATTCATAAATAAAAATGGAAACTGTTGTTGGAGGTGTGGTGTATAAACCTTTTATTTACAAACTCAACAATACAGTCACAACACTCAAAGGATCACAACGCACACACCCAACGAAATCGACATCGTGGCGTGATGTAACGTCACTAGTCTCAGGACTCTACATTCCTCCACCCTAGCTTCTAACATGTGTTCAATGTCATTCGAGCCCAAAAAAAACAGAAAACTAAATAAGTTCTTCGACTTAAATGTGATTATTCGTATCGTTCCGGCGGCTTACGTTCTCTTGCCGGGTAACGTCTTACAAATTCTGGTGTTTCGGTAGATTGAGTCCGTGTTTCTCCACTTTGTGCGACTGTGGTATTACTACGCTGTGGTGACGTACTACGTGCATTATTTCCGAACTCTGGCTCAAACGAAGGTGGTATTAGTTCTTCTATGGGTTGACTCACGCGGGCCAAAAGTTGGTCGTGGTGTCTCCGAACAATATCACCATTTTCCAGTTTGATTCTGGCAGAAACAGGACCAGTTTGTTCTATGATAGTTCCGGGAGTCCATTTTCGGTTTCCAGAATAATTTCGTGCTTGGCCTTCGTCTCCTACACTCAAACGTCGTGATCGACTATGTTGGTCGTGTAGATTTTTCTGCCTGGTTTGCACTGCCTCGACTTTCATCGCAGTATTTGGTTTCAAGAGATCTATCTGGGTCCTTAGATTGCGACCCCATCGCAACTGACTTGGTGTTTCACCGGTGGTTGTATGTGGAGTTGTGCGATAACTCAATAAGAAGCGAGCTAATTTTGTTTCGACGCTTCCTTTTCCTTGCTTCTTCATTCCCTGTTTGAAGGTCAGCACTGCCCTTTCCACTAATCCGTTCGAGGATGGGTGGTACGGTGCTGTAGTTATGTGGCGTATCCCGTTTCTTCGGGTAAAAGTCTTAAAATCGTTGCTGGTAAAGACGGAACCGTTGTCGGACACTATAACTTCGGGTAGTCCATGTGCACTAAAAGTAGCTCTGAGCTTTTCGATCGTTGCTTCTGTGGTGGCGGAGTTAAGACAGTGGATGTCTAACCATTTTGAATGTGCGTCTACGATAAGGAGAAACATCTTTCCCATGAAAGGACCTGCAAAATCAATGTGTATCCGAGTCCACGGACGGCTTGGCCATTCCCAGGGATGTAGGGTTGCCGGAGCTGGCATTTTCCGGTGTCCTTGACATACTTGGCAGCTTCTTACTTTTCCTTCCAATGCAGAGTCGATCTTGGGCCACCAAACGTGGTTCCTAGCGATGCCTTTCATTCTGACGATGCCGGGATGACTGTCATGGAGAATTTTCATCACTTCTTCCCTCCCCTGGGGTGGTATGATGACGCGTGACCCCCACAATAGACATCCTGCGTGGACGCTTAGTTCGTTCTTCCGTGTGAAGTAAGGTTGCAGTTTCATGTCTTTGACAACTGAAAGCCAACCTTGCAGTACAAACTGCTTGATTCGAGAAAGCACCGGATCACGAGCTGTCCATTGTTTAATTTTCCCTGCGTCGACTGGACTTGCGTTAAGATCTTCCATCAGATGTATAATGTCAACGGGTAGTGGTGTCGACTGTGGTGTATCTGGGAGTGGCAAACGACTTAAGGTGTCCGCGTTTCCATTCTCGCGACCGGGTCGGTATATAATCTCGTACTCGTATGCTAGGAGTGTTAAATTCCACCTTTGCATCCTACCTGCTGCCATAGGCGGTGTGGCTTTATCGGGGTTCAGCAAACCAATCAGTGGTTTATGATCGGTGTAGATGATGAAGTGTCGACCATACAAGAACTGGCGAAACTTCTTAACAGCAAATATAACGGCTAGTGCTTCTTTATCTAGCTGGGAATATCCTCTCTCAGGTTTGGAGAGTGACCTTGATGCAAAAGCGACCGGCTTCTCACTACCGTCGTCCATTTCGTGTGCTAGTACAGCACCCACGCCGTACGGAGATGCATCACACGAAAGAATGATCTTCTTTGTGGGATCGTAATGTACTAATACTCGGGATGATTGCAGTAGGTCTTTAGCTGCTTGGAAAGCTTTTTGTTGACGGCTTTTCCATATCCAACGTTTTTCCTTGCGAAGGAGCTCGTGGAGAGGTTCCAAGGTCGATGACAGATTAGGAAGAAATTTCCCGTAAAAGTTAACCATTCCAAGAAATGATTTCAGTTCAGTAACGTTGGTCGGAGCTGGAGCTTCCTTGATAGCTTTAACTTTAGCTTCAGCTGGATGAAATCCTTCTTTATCCACTCGGTGTCCCAGGCATTCAAGTGATGGCTTCATGTACTGGCATTTCTTCTTCTTAAGGCGTAGACCCGCATCTGAAAGACGTTTCAAAACTTGGTCTAAGTTGTTTAGATGTTCTGCATCTGTTGGACCGGTGATAAGAACGTTGTCCAGTAAAACGCCTACACAGGGTACTCCTTGTAGCAATCCTTCCATCGTTCTCTGAAAAATACCAGGTGCTGAAGCGATACCATAGGGAAGGCGGTTATATCTGTAGAGGCCTTTATGCGTGTTGATTGTCAAGTATTTCTTAGAGTCCTCGTCCATTAACATCTGCTCATAAGCATGACTAAGATCTAGCTCCGTAAAGGTTTGGCCACCTGCAAGCTTCGTGTAGAGGTCATCTAATTTTGGGATTGGATATCCATCAAGCTTGGAGACATTGTTGACTGTTAGTTTATAATCACCGCAAACTCTGACAGTGCCATCTTGTTTGACCACAGGAACAATAGGTGTTGCCCACTCTGAATATTGGATTGGCTGGATTGTTCCTGCTTTTTCTAGCCTGTCTAAATCTTGTTCAATCTTTTCTCTCAGTGCATATGGAACTGGTCTGGCTTTGTGGAATATTGGTGTTGCTGTTGGATCTATGTGGATCTTTGCTGTTATCTCTTTTAAAGACCCAAGCCCTTCTTCAAATAATTGAGGGTACTTTCTCACTACCTCTTCTAGGTGCTGGTTTACTGGAGAAAGCTTTTTGATTGCATGCCAACTTAATGCTATCTTACTTAGCCAATTTCTACCAAGTAATGCTGGCCCATGTCCTTGGACAATGAGTAAAGGCAGTTTATATTCTTTGTTTTCATATGAAACCATAACATCAAGGCTGCCCCTTGGTTTAACTTCCTCCCCAGTGTAAGTATGAAGTACTGGCTCTGTCTTCTGCAGTTTAGGTAATTTACCATTACTGTGTAGCTTTGCAAACATCTCCTCACTCATGACTGACAGAGATGCACCGGTGTCAAGTTCCATATCTATGGGAACCTCATTTACAGTCACATTCACTTTATAGGGAGATGGGCTTTTACTGTTAAATATGAACATAGAATATGCTGTGGCACTTCCTTCATCTTCTGAATGACTTCCTCTTCCTTCACCAAGATGGTGGGTGGATGTGGGTTTCTCTGATTTCTTTTTCCCATGTTGTTTTGCTACTCCAGACTTTTTCTTCTCTTTACTTCGACAAGCCCTGGAGATGTGCCCAACTTTCCCGCACGTGTGGCAATTAGCTTCCTTAAAACGGCAATCGCTGGGGTGGTGATTACCATCACACCGAAAACATTTGGCTGACCTGCCTGTATCTTGCCTTCTAGGGTGCTTTAGCTGTTTCTCTAACTTATTCACTGTGCTTCCGCCGGGGGTATTGTTATTGTGTATATCTTGCGCGTCTTTCTCGGATGTTTCAATGGCTATGGCTAAGTCCATGGCTCTTTTCAATGTCAAGTTGGGTTCTGCTAACAGGCGTCGTTGAATTTTGTTGTTACTCGCCCCACAAACTAAACGATCTCGCAACATCTCATCTAAAGTCGCTCCAAATTCGCAATTCTCCGAGAGACGTCTTAACTCAGCTAAAAATACTGAAATGGTCTCACCTTGTTGCTGACCTCGGGTGTTAAATTTGAAACGTTCAACTATCACTGAAGGCTTTGGCTTGAAGTGTTCTTGAACCAACTTTGCCATGTCTGCGTAGCTCTTTTCCTTCGGATCTTCTGGAGCTACCAAACTTCTGATCAGCTTGTATGTCTTTGCACCAACACTAACCAGGAATATCGACCGCTGTTTAGCGTCGTCTGTTATTTCATTTGCTTCGAAGAAGTGGTTAAGGCGTTCGACATAATGGCGCCAATCTTCGCTCTCGTTGTATTCATCTATCTTCCCAAAAGTCGGCATGGTTTCCTCTACCAATTCCTGTCTCAACCAGTCCGGTTATCCTCGAACACTTCGTCTACTTCTCTGGCCGAAGTTTAAGTTTTCCTCGTCGCCAAAAATGTGGTGTATAAACCTTTTATTTACAAACTCAACAATACAGTCACAACACTCAAAGGATCACAACGCACACACCCAACGAAATCGACATCGTGGCGTGATGTGACGTCACTAGTCTCAGGACTCTACAGGAGGATTATTTAATGCTGTTGCATTTGCAGGAGCAGGATTTTTATTCTCAAAATTAAATCATACTGGTTATGAAAAAGAAATAAAAAGACATAATGAAGCAATGGAAAAACTTACAAGAGATAAAGAAATATGGATGGAAAAGCAAATGGAAAGAAAAACCAAGTTGGAAGAATTACGGCAACAACTCTCTGATGTAAATGCAGACATTAATAGAACAAACAAGTCTTTAAAAAATCTAGCCGCAATAAATTATCGTGTGAAGAATTTACAAAATGAATATAAGGAAGGAGTGGAAAATGAACCGAAATTGGAAGATTACTATAAACCTTCAAAAGAGATGAAAGAATGTCAAAATGTATTTTTCCTTCTTATTGGAGTTGCTGGGGGTTATTTAACTCATAAAATGTTGTAAATAAAAAATCAAAAGAGAAGAAAAATAATAAATCTAAAATCAAATTGATTTTTCCCAAAAAAAAAAAAAAACATTAATAAAAGATGAAGACTTATAATGAATTAATAGAAATTGCAAAACAGAAAAAAGTGAAACACTATAGAAGATATAGAAAACATGAATTGGAGAAAATTTTTGAATTTGAAAAAATACATGGGGAAAAAGAATTTTTTGAAAAATATTGTAAAGAAAAATGGAAATCAACTCCAGTTATATCAAAAAATTCAAAAGGAGAAAAAATTGAATTTAAAAGTCTTTATGCTTCAGCAAAATATTTTAATACTTATCCAGCAACTATAAAATGGAGAATATTAAATGAAAAGAAATTAAAATTGAATAATGGAGACATTTGGTCATTTTCTTACATCAAATCATGAAATTAATTTGTTTTTCTAAAAATTACTATAATAAAGGTATCATGACTTCAAGAAAAAATGAAAATGATTTTTTTTCTAAAAATTACTATAATAAAGGTATCATGACTTCAAGAAAAAATGAAAATGATTTTTTTTCTAAAAGTTCTACTAATAAAGAGAATATGACTTCAAGAAAAAATGAATCCCATTTATCTAAAAATTTTTATAATAAAGACATGTCTTCAAGAAAAAATAAAATTGATTTTTTTTCTAAAAATTCTACTAATAAAGAGAATATGTCTTCAAGAAAAAATGAAAATGATTTTTTTTATCCCTATAATAAAGTAATGACTTTAAAAGGAAATACAACTTCAGATCAGGTTTTAAAACAAACTGTATCAAAATCAAATTTACTTGATTCAGAAGTTCCTTCTGTTGACTCTACTCCTATTTTAAAACCAAAAAAATATGAAAAACCAAAAAGAAAATATTCAAAGTAAGGAATGTTTACAAAATCAGCAAAATTAAAAAATAAAATAATCAAGATATTTGACCAGTTTATAAAAAAACCTGGAAGATCAAAGATGACTTCAGAACGGCAAAAGAGTTGGTATGAAAAACTGAAAAAATCCATCGTTTATACATTTTGGAAAAAAGACCCGAAGTTTGAACTGGATAAAAAAGCATTGAATGTTACAAGAAGATATGTTTTGGATTTGGAAAAATCTGAATTATCTCTATATGACCCTCTGAGATTGTTGGAAAAAGTGAAACCTATGGTCATTGAAAAGATTAAAGAAAATTCAATGACAAAACAACAACTTGTTTTACAATGTTTTTTGAAAAAAATAAATCCAGCAACTGGAGAAGAAACAATATCGAACGAGTATTTTCATAGTAGTCAAGAATAAATTTTAAGAGAAAGTAATTTTGATGAAATTTATAAAAAAATGAAAGATAAACTGATTGAAAGATTTGAAAAATGGATAAACAAAGGAAGTCAATGGCAATTTCATTATGGCTTAAAACTATATCTTAATGTTAACAAAATTAAACTTTTGAAAGCATCTTCTTGGATTCCACTTCCAAAGTTTTTAAAGAATAAAAAAGCAATTATCAACCCGAAAAATTATTATGACCACAAATGTTTCTTGTGGTGTGTTGGAATTAATGAGATTCTGAAAACAAATCCAAATATGAAACAAGTGGGAAAAATCTCAAGTAGACTCAAAAAAGAAGTTGAAAAATTCGATTTAAAAGGAATCAATTTTCCATGTGGTTTCACAGATATTGAAAAGCTTGAAAAAAATAATATCTCTATTAATGTATTTGGTTATGAAGAAAAAGAAATTTTTCCTCTGAGAGTAAGCAGCAAACGAGAAGACACGCATGTGAATATCTTATTAATAGAAAATGATGGTAAAAAAAATTATTGTTTGATAAAAAATATGAGTCGGTTGTTTTCAAATCAAGCAAATAAACACAATGGAAAAATACACATTTGCAATTATTGCTTACAAAATTTCAAACATAAAAAAACTCTTGATAACCATTTGGAATATTGTAAGAGATTTGAGTGTGGAAAAACTGTTTATCCTAAGAAAGGAGAAACATTGAAGTTTAAAAATCATGAAAGAATGCATGATATTCACTTTATCATTTATGCAGATTTTGAAAGCTATACAAAACCTGTGGATAATAACATTGGAGATAATACAAAACAATTTCAAAAGCATGAACCGTCTGGTTATTGGTACTTAATAAAATGTTTTGATGACAATGTGTTTAAACCAAAATTAAAACATTACATAAAAAAATCTGATGATGACGATGTTTCTTTGAAATTTGTGAAAAGTTTGGAAAAAAGTGTTAGAAAAATACATGAAAAATTTAAATTTCCAAAGAAAATTGAAATGAAAGATGAAGATATAAAAGATTTTGAAGCAGCTGAGAAATGTTATGCTTGTGGAATTAAATTTGAAAAAGAAGTGGAAAAGGTTAAAGACCATTGTCACTACACTGGAAAATATAGAGGAGCAGCTTGTTGTAGTTGCAACTCAAAGATGAAAAAACCTAAATTCATTCCAGTTGTTTTCCACAATTTACAAAATTATGGTAGTCATTTGTTTATTAAAATTCTTGGAAAGACAGAAGGAGAAATTAATTGCATACCTAAAACAGAAGAGAAATATATTTCCTTCACAAAAGATATAATTGTAGATGAATTTATTTCAAAAAAAACTCAAGAAACTGTTTATGTTAAAAAAACAACTAAGATTTATTGACAGTTTTAAATTCATGGCAAGCAGTTTAGAAAAATTGTCTAAAAATTTAGACCCTGATAAAAAGTGTATTTTGAAAAGATTTTTCAAAGATGAAGAAGAAAGAAAGTTGTTGGAAAGAAAAGGAGTTTTTCCATATGATTGGTTTGATTCGTTGGAAAAATTAAAATAAGAAAGATTACCTCCAATAGATGAATTTTATTCCAAGTTGAATAACAAAAATATAAGTGAAGCAGATTATCAACATGCCAAAAGTGTTTGGGAAAAATTTAATATGAAAAATATGAAAGATTATCACAACTTGTATTTGAAAACAGATGTGTTGCTGCTTGCTGATGTTTTTGAAAATTTTAGAAAAGTTTGTAAAAAAAATTATGGATTGGATCCAGCTTGGTATTTTACTTCTCCAGGTCTTGCATGGGATGCAATGTTAAAAATGACAGGTGTGGAGTTGGAATTAATATCTGATCCAAATATGTATCTTATGATTGAAAATGGAATTAGAGGAGGAATTTCAACAATCACAAAAAGATATGCAAAAGCAAATAATCCATATATGGGAGAAAAGTTTGATCCAAATGAAGAAACAAAATATATACCATATTTAGATGCAAACAATTTATATGGGTGGGCAATGTCAAAACCACTTCCTGTCAGAAATTTCAAATGGATGGATGAAAAAGAATTGGAGAATTGGAAAAATATTCCTTGTATATTAGAAGTAGATTTAGAATATCCAGAAGATCTTCATGATTTGCATAATGAATATCCTCTGGCTCCAAAAAAAATGAAAGTTGGAAATGTGAAAAAACTAATTCCAAATCTGAGAGATAAAGAAAAATATGTGTTGCATTGCGAAAACTTGAAATTATATCAAAGTCTTGGTTTGAAATTGTCAAAAATTCACAAAGGTGTCAAATTTCAAGAAGAAGACTTTATGAAAAAATATATAGATTTGAACACGCAACTTAGAACAAAAGGAAAGAATGATTTTGAAAAAGATTTTTTCAAACTTATGAATAATTCTGTGTTTGGAAAAACAATGGAGAATGTTAGAAACAGAGTTGATATACAACTTTGCAGCAGAGAAGAAAAAGCGTTGAAATTATTTAGTAAAACTAGTTTTAATAGACGAACTATATTTTCCGAGAAATTAATAGCGATTCACATGCATAAGAAAAAAATCATGTTGAATAAACCCATATATCTTGGAATGAGTATTTTGGATTTAAGCAAGACACTAATGTATGAATTTCACTATAATTATATCAAACCAAAATATGGCGAAAATGCAAAGTTACTTTTCACAGATACCGACAGTTTGATGTATGAAATCAAAACACAAGATTTTTACAAAGATATTTCAGCGGATGTTGAAAAAATGTTTGACACAAGCAATTATCCCAAAGAACATCAAAGTAGAATCAAAACTGGTGTCAATAAAAAAGTAATTGGTATGATGAAAGATTAATGCAGTGGAAAACAGATTGTAGAATTTGTTGGTTTGAGATCAAAGTTAAATTCCTTTACAACGATTGATGGCGAAGTGAAAAAATGTAAAGGAATAAAGAAAAATGTAATTAAAAAAGAAATAACATTTCAAAATTATAAAGACTGCTTGTTTAAAGAAAAAGAAGAAACTAGAAAAATGAATTTAATAAGACATAGAAATCATGATTTGTTTTCTGAAACCATTGAAAAGATTGCATTGTCGTCAAAAGATGACAAAAGAATTATATTGGAAAATAAAATAGATACATTAGCATATGGTCATTATATGGAAGATATGATTGACGTGTATGAAGACATATTTGGATTCAAACCTTGAAGTGAGAATGCAATGTTATGCTGTCAGAGGTTTTCTCTGCCTCCTAGAATGCATTGCGGCATGTCAACCGCAATCACGTGGGTGATGATGACGTCATTCGGTTTGATTGACAGGTTTTTTGGGAAAAGGGGATTCACCTGTGACACTTAGAAAAATTTTGGATGTTTTTTTTTGAAATTGGCTGAAAAATTCCCAGGACTCTCCCTTTTACCTTTAACTGATGACGTCATCATGAAACCCGACAATCAAATCTTGTTGTTTTGGAAAAAGGGGATTCCCCTGCGACACTTAGAAAAATTTTGGCTTGTTTTTTGAGATTTGTATAAAAAATTCCCAGAACTCTCCCTTTTACAACTACTTGAAGGCTACGGAAGCATAATATCACTTTGCGTTTTTGTTTCAATTGATCGCCGGACCACACAGCCAACTCAATCACATTGGAAATAGGAGTCCTGGCAACGAGACTGGATATCAGAATTTCGCAGGTTGTTCTCTCAATTGAAAGCATGTTTAAAGTAAGCCGTTATTGTGAAGAAATCATTTCCAGGAACAGATTATTAAAACAGAAAAGCGATGTAAACCTGATTTACAAAATGCTGAAAGGATGCCAGAAAGTCAGATAACCAAGGGGGCCAAAGCTCCAAAGCAAGACAGTAGACGAACGAGCAGTTAGATTCGCAGTATGAAAGAAACCTTACAGGGAACGTTTGGACGAAATTGATATTAAAAAAAATATAATTGAAAAAAATAATGTCTGAAACAGCATAACGTGGTGAAACTGTTAATAAAAAAACTAATGGAAAACGAGAAGTTAGATTTCTCGATATCAGACTTCAGGAAAACAATAAAAGAATTTCAAACACGACTTCATGAAGCTAACATAACAGCTGCAAAACACAATCGTAGAGACGTCTGACAAAGGACGCAACAAACTAATGTTTCAGGTAAAGATTTCACAGTTGTCGCTTTTCGGAAGAAAAACTGCTTAAACTGCTGTGCATAAAACCTTGACATTAGTTACAAAGCTAACGTCCGAAATGGCTTCATAAACCTCGACAATTGAATAAAATCTACAAACGAAACTCTACGAAAAATATGCTGAAATATTCGGATTCCAGTCGGAACTTCAAAACTCGGTGTAAGTGATTACAAATTGCTGCAAATAACATTGCAAGCACCCCTCCTCCACAATTCAATGATATCCTTTGAGAGTACGAATGAAGGAAATGCGCTGTAATGCTTTTCAAAGAGCCGAAAATTTAAATTGAAAGAACAAATCGCCCTTATTGTAACTTGAGACTCAAAACAATGTTGTGTTTGCATGGAATTTTTCATTTTACAGAAATTAAAATTAATGTTTACAACAGTACAATTTACCGATAATTTTAAATTCCAAACCCTAAGCACACACACGTATCTTTCTCAGTGCAAACCGCAAAGAAATCCTAAAGGAACAAAAAATGAAAAGGAAATTTAGAACAAGCTTAGAACAAAAACAAGAAAACAAGGAAAAAAAGCCCTGAGATATTGAGAAGCCAGCACCGCACCTTGGGACTTTATGATGCTAATTTTATGGTTCCACAGACGACTCGTCTACTCACACATTCAATCTATAGCTACAATTCTCTTTGTAGTTAAACTGTTGGCTGTCCTGTTTGCCCTTTAAGCTTGTCTTTACAAATTTCCTAGCTTTAAACCGAAACTTTTATCAATAGCTTCTTCACATGGCTCAAAAAATATGAACAAACTTAGTCTCATCATTAAAATAATGTAAGCCGTGATCAACCTCTTTGTGAGCTGTTTTGTCAGCGATATTGTTTCCCATTAACATTATTTGCAGGTAGGCCTTCATGCAGAAGTTTGTTTCAAAGTACAGCATATATAAAAAACAATGCTTGCATAAAAAATAGATTTTGGGGCGTTTTTTCCCTAGCATAAAGGATACTTTCTGTATTTTTTTGTGACTTTTCAAATAAACGTATTTGGATTTGTCCTTCATCGATCGTCGGCATTTCTGATGGTTTTTAGATATTTTGGAACGTTCAAAGCAAAAATTTTGGTGTATGGTGTTCTTTAAAGAAGTTAAGTATCGGTAAACTCGAAACTTGGCTGGCAATCGAAGGTTTTGCTTTTTAAACTCTACCAATTTGTATTCATTAAGACACAATCTTATTTTCCGGAGACTACTTACACTTTATGTTACGCTATATATCTTCCTCGTCAATTGATCAGAACTTTAACCCATTAACGGCAATTCATCCTCATGAGCATAAGCGTACGAGGTTGGGGCTGGGGGTCTGCAGCCACCAAGTGCTTTGAAAATTGATTCATTCGGACAAAAATGATTTTATCATTCGGGCACGAATCATGGTACACTGGGTTAAAAATTCCATAAATAATAAAGCTTTAAAATCTTTGTAGTTTCTTAAATATTCCAAAAGTCAAAATACCCAAAAAAATCTCATAAAATGTTCGGCAAAAAACATCAAAAATCTAAAAATTACTGCAAAATTTTTATGATCTCTTAATAAAACCGAGATCCTATTGTACAATTAAACTTTCAAGTAACGTTTTGTATCCCTTCCATAACGCTAATACTTCACGTAAAAATTCTTGTCTTGACCACAATGAAAACAAATTTAAAGAAATATGGCGACAAACACATGTTTGGGTAAGAATGTTTCGCATGTTTATTTGCTCATTTTTTACTTATGATTGCCAATACGGTTTGCTTTGATGTAAGTGTTACCTAAAGCTGTTCAATGTAAACATAAATTAGTACGTATTTGTTTTTTCGTTGCTCATTTTTATAATATAGAAATTATAATATTCGCACTGTGCCTTGTCCTTCATTGTGCAATTTTAATCAGTGCTTTGGTCCATAGTGTTTTGACTATGGATAACTTATTGTTGATGTTTTATATCTTTTCATCGTCATGTTCCTATTTAAGTCTTTTAACGTAATTTACCGCAGAAGAACCTCCAACTGACTTTCAGTTTTAGTCTGTGAAGCTTATGGTGTGAATAGTTCAACTGACTTCACTAAAATTTCCCCTGAACCATTGCTATCCGACTGTGACTAAAATATTCGTTTATTTACAACGATTATACCACATTTACTAGACATGGTGATTTACGCGAACTCTGTTACGGGAACTATCAGGAAAAATTCTGCCTTCTCTCAATCCCTTACAATATCAGAATATTATGTCGTCTCGTAAAAGGTCTTATCGATATCGTGTTCGGTGCGAAGAATGCGGCAAGGAATTCGACAGTGATTATAAAGAGGTCCATTCTCGAAAAGTTCACAATGATCAAAATGTAAAATGTAACCCAGTGATCGAGTTATCCGATTCATTCCAGTCTAAAATAAGCCATTTCTTCATTGAAAGTGGTATGAGAACCAAGCACAGTAACCAGGTGAGTGAAGTGTCACAAACAGAAGCAGAACCGATTCAATCGAGTCAACCCTGGAGCTAGACTGGAGCTAGCGGAGCTCATGTTTTAAAATATTACTTTTTGGTATGTAGTATGTACATAAGTATTTTATTGTTGTTTAAAAATGAGATTTTGGGGGGATATTCTATAGTATTATATTTGGTTTTAATTTATACATAAGTGGATGATTATTCACATCTATGTTGGATATAAACAGAAGAGCGGATAAACTGCATTTATTCTGAAGAGGTCGTTGCACGACAAAAGCTTAATCAATCTATAATACATAGTAAAATTGGCCGCATTTGCATCGGGTTTCTTAAACTTTCTTCTCCTTTTTACTATATAATTTTACTGAAGGATACTTTCCATCGACTCATATGACTATTAATTTATCGTATTCTTGTCACTTCAGCTGTGAACTGCGAAGACGAAATTCCTTCACGCTGCATTATTTTCGAGTGTTCAAACACACCAGATCCCGCAAATGGTATATCATTTCATATGTCATTTGGGAATGATTTAAGGCTAGAAGTGAAAGTAAAAGGCCAACAATGAGTAGACTTTGTGAAACGCAAACGTGCTGAATGAGAGCCGACAAGCACACCACGCCTGTTCTAGAAGCATTTTAAACCTACTGATTTTGTGCAAAAGTTTGCTTGCCGGAGTAAAAGTACCCGTATATGACTTGGCTCGAAAGGGATGATAAAATAATTTACCAATTATCCATCCATATGTCAAGAGACTACAAAAGTTTAATATTCAGGAAAGGCGATCCGACACAATTCATTAAGTATTTCCTTACTTTGGGTTAAAAAGTTACTAGACAACTTCCTTTTCTTGAACTTTGAGCTAGACCTAAGATGCGACGTCTTAGGACTAGCTAGAAGCTCAAGATATGGGAAAAAAATCAAGCAAAGGAATGCGTCCACCGTTGGCAATGCGTCCATCGTGGTAAGACAGCACCGTCTCCGCGCAACAAGATCGTTCAGTCAGTGAGTATTTGTTGCACACTTCTTTGACCTCCAATTGGTCGGCTGAGTCAAAATTCGAATGAAAAAACGTTAAACTTCCGTCTGAGTCAGAAACACAAGTAGACAACGAGAGGAACATCAAAAAACAAACGTTTCAACACAGCTTTCGAATCTCGCAACAAAGATACAATAAGGAATTTACCCAGAAGTAAAATGTGTTTCCGATTTCAAGCCATGATTGTAGCAAGTGTCTGAATTTCTTTTATAAGGCCAATCTTAGAATATTAATGCTTATGTCAAGATATGTCTGGTGCTATTTATACGCAATAAAAGATTGTATGTCATTTGAATCTTCTCTACCAGACCAAGTTTTAGAAAGTAAAAGTGATAATATTCACATATCACTTCAAAACATTCTCTGTGTTGTTTTTGTTTGCTCGTTATCTTTCAAATGAAGCCGTACATGTAATCATTGTTTTACCTCTTCTAATTTTTGGACAATAAGGTGTAGTCAAGATTTTCATTAGGAAATCTTGCATTAATTTCATTGCGCTCAAAACAAACCCTGACGCATTTTGTTCATGTTCTTGATCAATCTTCATTCATCGAAATAATGAAAGTCTTCACAAAATTCATTTGTGCAATTTTCAATGCCATTCAAAATTTCCACCGCACATTACATGATACAGCAGCGTTGGGGACGTACCAATTAATCTTGATCTTCGAACTTTTTTCTGGCGGGCAATAATCAGAATCGTTCCTAAATGTTCTGCTGTGATGCAATGTCTACCGCATTATTGCAAGCTCCTTTAGTCAATTTCAAAAGCAGCAATTAAAAGTAAAAAAGATATCACATACCCACTGTCGACTGTATTTCTTTTCAAATACCATAACTTTACAAGATCAGCGGAAAAGCAATTGCAAACATGCCAAGCACTCCGTAAGTTTACATCCAGGACAAGAAAGTTTCCATAATCACTAATTTTGCAACTTTAACAAGTAACATGAGTAGAAGGAAAATATCAGGAATATTAGTTTTTTATGTGGAACATCGACCATTAGAAATTCAACACTGACACCCAAAAATACTTAATAAATTAACAATACACAATAATCCATTTCCGGGCGACAATTTGAAGAAATATAAAACAAAGCTTACTCCGAACAGCAGTATCTTGTGCACAAAAGATTTGAGTAATAAACAAGACAGTAGGATATACGGGCATGGTTGATCTCCAATTTCCCTTCCCAAGACGTTACTCTTTTTCCTTTTTCAATGAAGTGGATAACACTTCGGAAGGCGGACTCTGGATTTAATTTGTCAAGGCTAACAGGGACGAATTTATCTGTCTTATCAACAGATGCCTTTTTGACGAGTTCCATATATGTCGTTTTGTCTACGATCACAACACTACAGTAAAACCTGCATTAATCGGTCACTCTCGGTGGTTTCTCAGTAACAGAACACAGTACACGGAATCGTATAATTTGTGGAATATTTATCGTGATGGTATTAAAATGAATTATGATGAATTTAAGATGAATTATTCGATCTAAGAAAAAGAATTAACAAAATATGGCTAAATATAAAATAGCTTACAGTGCTCAGTTATCATATTCGCCTAATACGTAAATTACATATAAACCGTTATCTTTACTTACTTCTTGCCGGGTTTCTGCGTTCTATATCTTTAAACAGTCTTGAATCTCCAATTATGATTCACAGGTTAGCAAACAAAAAAAAAAACAAAACAGAATAACCCTACAACAGTTTTACCCGTCCAACGCGCTCTCACGTGTGGACTGCAGTTTATCATATGAGATCATATTACTTGGTGAACCTCGTGCTCCTAATTAAATGTCAATCAACTTATCTATTATTAAATGTTCTAACAAACGTATGTAGTTCCTCATCGATACACTCGGGAAATAGCGAAATCACCCGCTTAATACAGATTTCATGGAATTTCACACACTGTAATCCACGCTAAAATTGCATTTTACATTGCTCAGTTGCTCTGCAAACTCCTCTGCCTTAAAGACCAGTTTGATGACGGGTTGTTATTAAGAAAAATGTCACTGCAAGTCATCGGCTGACTCTTTCATTCGGCAACATGATGAGATTACTATTTGTTTAAGTACGTACCTAACATCAAGGATTCCAATGCAGTTGGAGTAGTGAACGAGAAACCTGACCAAGGTACACAGTCATCAGATCCTGAACGCGCTAGTTGACTGACAAATACGATATTATATGATGCGTCTCCAACCTCGTGGCAACCGGGTTTAGTATGTTTATAAAAAGGCCGTTCAACAAGATTTCTAGATTTATCTCCTGATATTAATGTTTACAGCGATGGTGAATTGAACTGTGAAAAATAATGCAAATTTAATTATTATAATTCCGTAGTGGTTTGCGAGGTGACCTTTCAATCCAGGTTGAGAACAATGAAAACTGCTCATAGGGACCTCTGGAAGGTAACCGCTTAATACAGAGACGTTGAATACGCATTTGAGTGTATTACTTTTGTCCGGTTTTATAATAGCAATGACATCGCGCTCCCTCAATCTCTTTACAGCACAAAAGCGAGACTTTGGTGGGCTAACGATCGGACTTCATTAAATCAGAATCGTTCATCCAATTCTATTCTGAAACCTTTTCAGGTCTATTTGTGATGTTTACTTTCACAGTTATTATATCACTAATTAATTGAATATTTAGGATTCATTAAGTTTTGTAATTTACATATTAGCTATCACATGTATGTATAAGACTACTTGAATTTTAGTTTGTTCCTTTGCTTGATGATGATATCGAGACGACGTTAAAACGTCACTTTTTATAGCTAAGTTTTGTTAATAAAAAGTTTTAATATAATCCAGATTATTAAAATCTCAAAATCTCTCCGCATTCTTGACCTCACCTAACTATTCGTTTCTTAAAATTCATCAATCTGACAGCAGAAACCCTGACATGAAGTTATATAGAAGCTGAATCAAAGTACAGCATATGATGCATCCTTAGTCGATTGCAAGGAATGCAACGTACAGGTACTTATGCATTTCCATTCAAGTGGGAAACAAAGTCACAACCCTTTGAAGCCAAACCAGCATTTGATTTATGGACCCAGGTGTACCACGGCCAAGGTGGTATTCAGTAATATCTAATATAATCATTAAAACTAGACATCAAACACTTGCAACATCAGCACTAATTCAATATCTTTTTCAAAGTCATAGAAAATTTAAGTGTGATTATGTGCATAGCAAAACCATTTTAAAAAATGCACTTACAGTACCTCAGAATTCGTTGCATCACCCTAAGAATTATCTCTCATACACCATTGAATGACTTATGAAAGCTGTTCCCAGGCATGCTCCCAAAACTTTGCCACATACAGCACTAGCATGACCATGTCTATTATGTGAATAAAATCTATCAAGCAAGAAGCTGCTGAACTCTTTTTAACTGTTTGTTCACTCTTAAAACAAGTGTTTTCCTAACCAAAGTGTTTCTTCACAAGTAATATCAAAGTGGAGTGCCCTGTGAGCAGTTCTGGACAATATAGAAAAATTTTGAAGGTTACTATTCTAAAAAACAGGAGAGCAACATAATACAATAAGAGAACAAGTTTCTCTTGTGTCTTGGATGAGTACTATCTTTAAACTTTTTTAAAATTTTCTTCATAGTTCCTCTCATTTATTGATAAGAAATACACATGCCAAATATTTTGTTTACCATATTTTCCTATACATTACTTCCTAACCAATCAAGAAAATGACAATATACTTAATGTATGCCATCATATTGAAGTAATTACAAGAAACACACACTACGTTAAGCCAGTCTTTCAATGTTGTACTTTATTTTACTATACTGACCAAAATCTTCGCATGCAATAACAAAGTCAAATCCTTAGTTATAAGGTTTAACTTTAGCTTGTAGCAAAAAAGTCCATTGTATATATACATTTCCCTTGCCTTACAGGAGTTACACCAATTAATCCACACCATCATAAATAATACACAAACATAGAACATACCACTGCCATGGTTGTCAGGTAAATAATGTACCATCAGACACATTAAATTAAATATTATGCATCGGTATTCCTTGAGTATCAGTACAACTTTCAATGTCATGGAAAGTTTAAGTCTGATTGCATGGCAAAAGTCATTTAGAGTACCAGTACAACCACCAGGAAATTGAATGTGTCACTCCTGTGAGTCATGTTTCATTCTTAGACCAATGGATTGCTACAGTGAATTTTCCATCTGATTTTTTCTTCATTACTCCTACCATTTATTCATAATGAATGCTGTAACTTACAAGCTGAATAATTAATTAACAGTATTTCTGGTCACCTTATTTCCTAACCAATAAAACAATCATAAGACAATACACATATCCCATCATATCCAAAAAATTTACAGACACAAAAGCAAGCCTGTCTTTCAATGCAGTCTTTTCAATTGCAAGTTTTATCTTCATCTCTAACACTTCAGCATTGACAATTCCACTACAGTACTACTCATATTATAACGAAACGATAACCTTATCAAATACAAAACCTGCCGCTGCCAAATAATTTAAACAAACCTCATAGTATTATTTTTGCATATAGCACGACACGATATCCAGCAAAAATACATTTTACTAACTCACTTGCATGATAAAAACTTAACAACACATCAGTTCCTCTTTAATTTATCTCAAATTTTCATAATTCCTAAGATCCGAATCCAGCCGAAGGTTTTGTCTTTCTATGCCTAAAATAATATACTTCTGTGCACAATTACAAATCACAGTAACCGTTTGCACACAAACGTAACCCTTTACGTCCACTACATGTACTTTTTAAAAATCATTTCACTTCATTCAACAGTAACATCTCTCGATACTTCTAAAAACCAAAACTCCGCACAAAACCTATCTTCTATGTGACCTTCTGTCTCTGTACGCTCACTTTCATTTCTAAAGTAATGGCAACAATATACTGATTTACATGTTAATGAGAAAAAATCGACAAACTGTAAGCGTCTTACTTATTCATCACGGTGCACAACTCTCTTTTACCAATCAGTGGCTGCATAAATGCTTCACGAAAATACGTCAGAAATCCCTTCACCCATTTCATTTCTCCATAATCTGCCGCTCTTAAGAGGAGTACGATGCTTTAACGACGCCTGACTCAATGACTAAATAAACGGGTTTTTTTCGAGACCTCTTTTGTCAAACTGCAGTCGGCCCCACTCATAGAGATTGTATTCCGAGGCGCTTAGCTCGGAGATATCCGTTAAGACGAAGATTGTCGTATTACCGGAAAAAGCGGGAAAGTTTTATCAAATCCTTAAAGAAGTCCATAATACGTTTAGAATTTTAGATTAAACTATTAACTGTTTACCCTCAAAAATTCCTGAGCAGTAAGTAAGAGACAAATTTGTGGGAAAGCATGAGGAACGTTTTTCCACTTCTATATAACATGGATAACTTTTCTCTTTTTCATTATTCATTTATTTATTTTTTTTTTTAAATCATGATATTAATTTCGGGGGAAAATGTAGTAGACAGAGTTAATCTCATGAGTTTGCTGGATTGGAAAATCAAATGGATACCCTGTTTTAGTCTCGATGTCAGACGAAAAAGGGTTTTTCAAATCCAGCTTTTACAACTTTCTATTAGTTTTATAGATTGGATCTCTTAGCCATACCTGCAGTAAGCTTTCACATAAAGTTGAAAAATATGTGAACCGAAGGGGACGCTGAAGTTGACGTTAAAAAGATGGTGCAGTGGTCTTCACAACAACTGGGCGAGATGAACATGTCCGCCATTTCCATGCAATTTCCTCTATATCGAAAGTGAACAGTCTACCTTACAGCTGAAATAGACTTTGATGGAGCTGTTTCTTTCTAAACATGCCTTAATCACTATAGAAGGAAAAGAAGAAAGTTCAATAATCATGTATTTTACCGTTTCCCTGTGTAACAGAAGCTCTAGCGGATAATTATTCTTGAAACTCTAAAGTTTATAAGATAAATTTTTTGAGCGTTTGATTAACATCTCAATATTCGTTTGAGCTTAAGAAAACTTGACTTAAGGACAATAAACCTTATAATGTAGTTTTACCACCTTATGAACCAACATAAGTTAACATCGATTACGTCACAGGTTTATTCAACTAGTTCGTGTACGTCTCAGTTTTATCCAATTGTCTTCTCCGGAATACATTCAAGAGCTTTTCTGAAGATGTAGATTAGTAATCCGAGTAAGAAATATAACAGCCCAGTAAATTGCTTGAAACAACATCTCGGAAACATATTATTTTAGGAATATTTAAGAACTAACGCTTCGTTGAATGTTTCGTAATATCTTCAGAGTGAATAATTAGAGTGTATTGGCATTTTTATAGCTAGACTACTTACAAAAATAGAAAGTGACGGGGGTGGGTGGAGCAACAGAGTAAGGCCATATGAAAACAGAAAGTGAGCGTTAATCAAGTGTGAGATCAGTGTGAGTTAATAAATTGAGAGAATAGATAACTAAGAATGGGCAAATGGAAAGGAGCGGATGTTTGCGTTAAGACATGGTGTCACAGTTTGTAGTTTCGTGTTTTGTTTAATATTCGTATATATTATCTCTAAATCTCCCGCAACACAACAATCCCTTTCAAATATAAACATGTGTTACCCCCCACACCTGAGTTCCATGCTAAAGTTAAAATTTAACCCAATTATATTCTATACTGTCACATCCTTCCCCACTAGTTTCAACGTAATTTGAATAGCAATTTTACTTATCCTAATTGTTAGCATGTTCTTCTGCAATGCTATCTACGGGTTCGCGGTATTGATAAGACTGTTAGTCTTCTTGCAATCGAATAAATTGCGTTTGACGTCTTGCTCTGGTTGAACGTCTCGGATTCATCTCAGGTTGTACCTTTTCGTTTTCATCATCTTCGCGTTGCATTTCATGCTGTAACGTTTGTCGTCGCCAAGGTAACAACTCATTAAAATGTCGTATCTCCAGCTTGGCTCCTGCGTTTGCTGCCTCCCTGATTTTGTAAGTCACAAGTCCAGTTTGTCCAACAACGACATATGGACATTGGAAGTAATTACGCAACTTTCCTCCTGACGTTTTGATGGTTTTTCTTTATTACCAAGTCATTCAATTGATAACCTTTATGATAAACTCGTTTCCTGGTTCTCATTATTTGTTCCTCTTGTGTTTCCTTAATCTTCCTTCTTGTTCTTCGTATTACTCTGTCCCACTTTTTGGTGTTTTCCCGCACCGTCTTGGCTAGCTTTTCTTGCTCCGTTGGTCTGTTTGATTTATAATCTTTGTCATCATTCTCGTTCTTTTCCGGGGGTAATAAGAAGGATTCCGGTCGATTAGGCTTTTGCTTGAATAGCAGTTCGAAAGTGCTAAGGTCTGTTGTTGCCGATTTACCCGAGTTGAAAGCATAGGCCTCCATGGGGAGCATGGCGGGCCGAATCAGGATAGTCTGATACTAATACTGTCAAACAATTGTTTAGTGTATTATTCTGGCGCTCACCTGCCCTTGAGACTGTGGGTGCCATGAACTGCTGAAGATTTGTTGGATTCCCAATTGCTCACAGACAGTTTTTAACACGGTTGAGGCGAAATGTGGGCCATTATCGGACTGTAAGGACTGAGGAATATCAAATACTCCAATCCAATTCTGAAGTAATGCCTTTGCTGCTGTCATGGCCGTTGCATCTTTAGTAGGGACAAACGGTACATAACGTCATAGAATATCTTGGATTTGCAAGACATATTTGTAACCGTCGGGTGTCTCTGGGTATGGACCAACGAAGTCGCAAGAAATCTTCGATAAGGGCATTTCAGGGTATCCTGTAGCTTGCAGTAGCGCCCGTGGGATGTGTTTTGGAAGTTTTCTTAATTGACATTTTGGACATCCAATGCAGTAATTGTTCACATCATCGATTACCGAGGGCCAATACGCTGTTTGGCGAACTCTTTCCAATGTTCGATCTCGTCCCAGATGTCCTGAGACTGGTGCATCGTGAATTAACTGTAAGAACCTACGACGAAGACTTTTGGGCACCAAAGCCTGCTGCCATGCTTTCTTTCCCAACGGTGAAGATTTGGTTGAGCGACGCGCATAATTCCATATTCTCAAAATGCCATCGGTACCGACATGGAGTTTCTGTTGTTGTCTCCATAGTAATTTTGCTTCTAATTCGACCTCGTTCCCTAGTTCCGTATTGGTCAACATCGCCCATTTCACCTGTTGAATCGCCAAATCATCTTTCTGCGCTTGGAGAAACTCCTCAGGACTGAAGATTGACGTAATTGTTGCCATTCCATCTGTCTTAGCTTGATATACTGCAGCGGTAATAGGGCCAGACTGAGCACAGGAAAGATAATCAGCCATAGACAACCCCCCTGATGTGCCAGGCTTGTACACAACCGTAAAACGATCACTCTGTAAGTAACTGATCCAGCGACCAAGTCGACCATTCTCTTTTTCGGGATCCAGCGATGAATTCATCCAACGAACGGCCCGATGATTAGTTATCAGTGCGAAGGAGTTCTGCAGATAGATTCGAAATTTCTTAATACTTTCGACTACGGCCAACAGTTCCTTGCTGGTCGTTGTGTAGTTGCGTTCATGTTTTCTCAGAGTCCTTGAAAAGAACTCTACTGGTCGTAGTGTGCCGTTGTCCATTTGCGATAGCTGGCTTCCTATGCCAACGTTACTTGCATTTGTTGTCAGCCAAAAGGGTTGCGTGAAATCTGGTAATTTTAAACACGGTGCTTCCGTCACCCGTCTTTTCAGCTCTAAAAAGGGTCATCATGCTCCTTAGTCCACTTTAACTTAGTGTTATTCTTGCCTTCTGTCAACTGGTATAATGACTTAGCTGTCGGCAAATCCGGGAGTATAGCATTAAAGATAGGAAAATGCCCCTATGGCCTTCTTCAACTCCGTTACCGTGGTAGGGCGTGCGATGTTCTGTATATCAGCGACGAGTCCGGCATGTATCTCCAAGCCTCTTGACGAGATCACGTGTCCCAAGAACTCAATCCTTCACTGTCCAAAGCGACATTTCTCCGCATTGAATTTCATTCACGCTTTTCGAAATTTATCAAAAACGTCCCTAAGTCTGTGAAGGTGTTCCTCCCAGGTAACACTCCAAACAATAACGTCGTCCAAGTAAGCTAACGCACTGTTCCACGACAGTTCTCCTAAGATATCAGTCATTAATCTCTGAAACTGCCTGGTGCACCAGACAGTCAAAACGGGGTCCCACGTCCAGTCCATTCATACTGCCCATCCGGTGTTACAAACGCCGTTTTAGAACAATCGTCAACACTAAGAGGCATTTTCCATTGGCATCTAGTGTTGAGAAAAACTTAGCATTACTTAATCGATCCAAGAGATCGTCGATGACGGGCAGTGGATAATGACTGTTGATAGTTAAACTATTAAGGCGACGGTAATCTATTGCTAGTCGTAAACGTCCGTTCTTTCGTCTCGCTATTACGATGGGGCTGGCCCACGGACTTGTTGATGTCTCTATTAAACCATGGCTAAGTAGATAATTGATTTCCTCTCGTACTTCTTCCCGTTCCGGAGGCGACAGTCTCTTAGGTCGTTGAGCTACTGGGACAGCATTTGGTTGTAAAGGTATTTCATGTTCCACTAACTTTACAGAACCTAAAGAAAGAACAGAAACTAAAAGATATCGTTATTTTGCTGTACCAAGTTGTAAAGTGCCTGTTTGTGAGTAGGGTCAAGAGTTTCATCAGTCTGATAATGTATTCTTCTGGTGTCCAACACCGGCTCGAGATTCAAATTTTGGAAACCAACTTCAAAATTGGGATTAGCCCATGCTAATTTTTAGTTCTGATATAGTGTTTGTACTTGGGAACCCAGGTTTGCAACTCTTAACATTACTTGGTGTGGTGTTGTGGGACGTGTAACTATTCTACACACCCCCACTAATTCAGTTTGTTGAGTTATTGGTTCAATCAATACTTCGTTACACAACAAGGGTGTGTCTAAATTACATAAGACTGCTGTCTCTGTCCCTGCAGCCAGTTCAACTGTTTCAGCAGGTCTAACCACAACTGGGTGAAGTTCTACAGCTGGCGAACTAGATTGATAGCTGTGATAAAAGGTACAACAGCTACCATCCTCTAATCTTATTTCTCCTCTTCGCCCGTCTATCATATATTCACCTAATCTGGCTTGAAAGTCAGCACCAAATAGGTAAGGTACTACCAACCCTTGTACAACATAAAATGTGTGCTTTTTTACCATAGTGGTGCCAATTTGCACATTTAAGGTAATTTTACCCTTTCAGTTAACTTTTGATCCCTCAACGGCTTGGGGTGTGTCATTTTGCATTACTGGTGTTAGTTCAACTCCTTCTTTTATCTTACCAGCTGCTATCAGGCTGAGGTCACTACCACTGTCCCACAATGCACTAAATGTATTTTTACCCAAGGTCACTCGAACCGAACTGGAGATTTCGAAAGTAGTCCAGCATAACAGTTTTGGGTATAATCTTGATCATATGCTTGCAATTTACGTCAATTTTCGCTATTGACCTTTAAAAACTAGTGATATCCTTTATCCCAGTGCTGGTCTGGTCCCACCCAGCCAGGCCTCTTTAGTTTAAATAGTTTGAATCATCTGCCGAATCTTGACCTTGCACTGCACGAAATGCTGGGGGAATACGGTTGTTTGGAGTTAACGATGGCTGCCATTCTGGCTCATTGCGTTTGCGCAGTCGACATTCCTTCCATCCGCCATGATGTTGTTTTCCGCACGGTGGGTACCAACAACGAAAAGATCTGCTACGACCGGGGAATCGACCCCGGGAACTACGACCCGACTTGTTATTTTCATTTACTTGAAGACTGTCGACCTTTTTTCTAGCTCGGTCAATTTCTGTCGTAAAACACTGTTTTCTTCTCTGATAGCGCAGATACTGGGAGCATCACCACTTGTTTGAAGAATGGATGAAAGTTCTTGAGCTGCGACAAGTACCGTTCCAGGTAATTCCCACGTGTCATCCTGTTTATAGAAACCTTTTTCAAGTAAACGGAAGCGAACAGTATCGCTGTTTATCCCCGAAATAAATCGCCGAGTTACTCTCGTGTCATTCTCGGTACTATCAGGAAATTCTAAACGAACCATACGTTGCAACCGGAGGAGGAAGTCGTCCAATTCTTCGCGAGGTTGTTGAATGGCTTAATCGAATGCCAAAGCATGACTTTGAATCGCACGTGGATTAACATATTTCTTAGTCAGTGCTTCATGGAGAGCTGTAACTGTCGCTTTACTTCCTTCAGGTAATCCGCGGACAAACAAGGCGGCTTTGCCAAGTAGTTGTTTCTCAATAGCGATTAACTTGGGAGCATCGTCTTCAGCAGACCATAGTTTCGCTGCAATATTTTGACGGGCCGTCAACTCGTAATGGTGCCAAAATTGTTCGAAATCCTCGGCGATTTCGCCATCAAATGTAAGATCTAGCCGATATTCTCGCTTACTTGCCATTAGAAGTTTTAATTTTTACGCTGCCATCACTGTCACAGTTTGTAGTTTCGTGTTTTGTTTAATATTCGTATATATTATCTCTAAGTCTCCCGCAACACAACAATCCCGCTCAAATATAAACACGTGTTACCCCCCACATCGTCTGCACGTGAGTTCCACGCTAAAGTTAATATTTAACCCAATTATACTCTATACTGTCACAATGGGTTCCCAAACCCGGGGTTGCGACCTCAAGTGGGGTCACGAGGCACTTTTTGTGGGGTCGCAGACTGTAGTCAAAACAAATTTGAAAGTGATGTGTTTTATATTTTACGTCAATCTGTTGTTTACTCGAAGTCCACTGGACTTGGTGTCAGGTTTGTGGTCATTCCTATTGCCCTGGCCTACAACGCATTTTATTTCCGGGAAGACTATTTACGAGAAAAAATTTCTCCAGGTAGGTTATTTCTGCTAAACATTTTCCGGGAAAGTTACTTTCGCGGCTAGAAAATTATCCCGGAAGTAAAAACGTCCACTTAACTGCTAAAGTTTCTCTCCGGGAAAGATTGATTGTAAATTGTGTCAGACCCGGAAATTTCGAAATCTAAGCTTAAGTAACTGTGATTTTGTATCAGCGGAACAACAATTCCCGATAAATACTTGTTGGTCGTGGGGTCGCGGTCCTATACGAAGTCACTGAATTGGGTCGCCACCAGAAAAAGTTTGGGAACCCATGCGTTAACAGAAGGTATCATTTCGGAAATTAATAAGCTTTCACGTATGAGGGTATTAAATTGATTGGAAGTAGGACATACAATTTTAAAATCATCAAAGGAAACATTACGGCCAATTTGTTTTTTATGTGCGGGAATGCTGGATAGTGGTGATTGAGAAGCAACTTTTACCGTGTAGGCTGAGATTCCCATATGTTCAGACATCCTAATGCATGGGTTCCCAAACTTTTTCTGGTGGCGACCCAATTCAGGGACTCAGCATTGGACGGCGACCCCACGACCAACAAGTATTTATCGGGAATTGTTGTTCCGCAGATACAAAATCACAGTTACTTAAGCTTAGATTTCGAAATTTCCGGGCCTGACACAATCTACAATCAATCTTTCCCGGAGAAAAATTTTAGTAGTTTAGTGGACGTTTTTACTTCCGGGATAATTTTCTAGCCGCGAAAGTAACTTTCCCGAAAAATGTTTAGCAGAAATAACCTACCTGGAGAAATTTTTTCTCGTAAATAGTCTTCCCGGAAATACAATGCGTTGTAGGCCAGGGCAATAGGAATGACCACAAACCTGACACCAAGAGCAGTGGAATTCGAGTAAACAACAGATTGACGTAAAATGTAAAACACAGCATTTTTCAAATTTGTTTTGACTACAGTCTGCGACCCCACGAAAAGTGCCTCGTGAACCCCACTTTGGGTCGCTACCCCGGGTTTGGGAAGCCATGTCCTAACGTGTAGTAAACGGGATGTTTGTCCCAAATACGATGCCTCGCAGCATCGACACGTAAATTTATACACTACACAAGATCTCATTTTAATGGGTAAACGGTCTTTGAAAACGAAAAAGTTTGAGAGATGACAAGTAGGCCGAAAGACAACGCGGACTTGGATATGCATATAAGCCGATGAGAGCAATTTAGTGCCTTGATGAATTTGTAAACCATGGTCTTCCATGAAAGGCAAGACAAACGAAATTAACAATTTATGCGCCATGTGAGGCTATACAGGGGGGCGGGAAACTTTGGCTAAAAAGGTTTTAAAGCAGTAGTTTAAAAAACGCTCAGGGTATCCATTTAGTTTTAGTAGTTTTTTTTCTTTTAGTCAGCTGACGGTTGAGCAGCTGTAAAACGCTAACCGTCTAACCTCACCAAATGTCTCTGAATCGCACTCACCTGTGACATGTCCAGCGTTTTAGTTTAGAAGACTCTGATGGGGGACAAAGCTTCAGGTTAATTATATAATTATATCAACTGAATTCTTGTAATCATGTGCTGGCTCCTAAAGTCTCACAAATTTGTCAATATCTAGGGACTTTGAACCCTCAGACTAAATACTTAGAATGCTGAGATTGCTTAACCTGTTGTCTACCATAGTGGAACGTAAATAAGTATTTACAATCTTCAACGTCCAGAAGCTGCGCTCACAAGCAGCACTGCTTACTGGTATCGTAACTGTAATCTTGCACAGCCAAAAAAGTTCATTGAGAACCTGTTTAAAAGGTTCCAAAAATCTTGTAAACTCAGGCAGATTAGGGGGCTTTTCTATGCTACGCTTGACTTTTCGTTCCAAAATTCTCTTTGCCTGGTGTAGCTCGTGACTGAAGTCCTCTACATCTGTTTCATATCCCTCTGCTAGTAGCAGCACAACCTTTTTGTCGAGAAAAAGGACGCTATTGGGACTCAATGCATAGATTGAATTCATAATGTTGCAGTTGGATGTCGAGAACAGCAGCTCAATTTCTCTAATCATAGAGTTACGGATACAATAGAAAGTGTGCGTTTTGAATTCATCCTTGTTAGCTAAATCCATAAGAGTCCCAAATGTGGATATTACCACCAATTCTTCCAGAGTAGTCTGTAATGTCCGGATTCTGTCACTCCTTTTTCAACACATTTTCAAATTTGGTCAAAATTTTTCAGTGTCGTGGGGGGTTACCCTTTTTCCTAACGGCGTAACTTTCGGTTTCGCTTACACCACTTCCGGCCTCTTCCAGGAATTTGATTACATTACCGGGAATTTCAACACATTTTAAAAACGGGTCAAAATTTTTCAGTGTCTTTGGGGAATAACCTTAACATTCCAAACATTCCAAACATTCCATACATGCCTAATCTCCCTAACAACCAGCCTAACTCAATGTCAACTTGAACAGCTCGATGTCAACAAAAAAACTATTTTTAGTTTGCTCCGTTGTTAGGGAGATCTGGAATGTATGGAATGTGGGGAAAACCCTCAACGACATGCGGGGAAATTACCTTATTTTAACACAATTTTAAACAAACAACGTCGCTGTAAAATTTGTGGAAAAATTACTTTTTATCAGGAATAAAAAAATAATAAATAAAAAATGGGAAATTCAAAATCAAAAACAAACAAAGATAATTCCAATAAGGGTTCAAACAATGACACAAAATTAGATTTAAATCTTCATGGATATCCAACAATAAATTTTAGAAAAATTCAAAAAAGTGGTTTTAGAATCGGGGCGCATGTTGATATTGGAATGAAAGATTTTGAAGCCGGAATAACGTTTGGGAAAAGTAATATACATGAAATTCAGTTTTCAGAAAATAATAATCATTTAAAATTATTAAAATCTTTAGAAAATGAAGAATCAACAAATAGCAACTCAAAAGAAAAAGATAAAATAATAAATACACTTATGAGCAAATTAACTATAAATGAAACAAAGCAAAGCGTGGGTGAAACCCGCTTAAACCGGAGCACAGCGACGGCAAGCCGTTGAGATACTTCACAGTAATTTTGTAATAAAAATATATCATTACAAAATTAATTTTATTATTCATCTTTTTCGCTGGCGTTGGTATTGCCGGTTTTTGATTGTTTTTTAATAACATGTTTTCCAACTGTAACTCCACCAGATAATATTCCAAGATATGGTAAATATGGACTTAATTTTTCAACTACAGATTTTACATCTCTTTTTAATAATTTATCTTTAACCAGTTCTTTTTCCAATTCTTCACTACTTTCTATTGCGTCTAATCCGCCTAATAAATCTGCAAATTTATTAATTAGTAAATCTGTTAAAAATGCATTTGCTTTTTCCGCTTGTTTTGCCTCATATTCTGCATAAATTTTAAATATAACTTCATCACTTGATTTTTTCAAATTTTGAACAGATTGACTAATTTCCCCATCTTCAGACAATTTTATCAATTCTTCTCGTTTTTTCATTACTTCTTTTTTAACAACTTGCGTTTGCTTTTCTTCACTTGCGGTTGTACTTGTCTCAATTTGCGGGACTTCTACATGTTCACTATTTTCACTCATTTATTTTATAACCAAATGGAAAAATTAAATTAATTTCTAATCTTGAATATTTTTTGGTTTTTAATGTTTCTAAAATTTTATCCAATTCTTTTTTACCTCCCGCCGTGCGGTCGCCTACATCTAAATATTCTTGAATTATTGTTGTCATATCTTTTTTATTTGGGTTATAAAATGTAACCAATTTTGAAATATTTTCTCTAAATGGTTTAGCAATAGATGTCAACTGCTGCGTTATAACTACAACGGAAAAATTATAATGCCTTGCAGAAAATCCTAATTTAACCAACTCACTTGTTCTATTTTTAACATTTTTTCCACTTGCACAATCATCCAATATGATTAAACTTTTACTTCCTTTTGAAAAGTCAACTATAAATTTTAACCAATCTTCAACATTATCTTGATCACAAGGAATAGCAATAAAATCTTCATCTTTATCATATTTCTAATTTTCATAAATTTTATTCCATTCAAATGTCGGACAAATTAAAAAAATATAATCAAAATAATTTTTTTATTTATTTTCTATAAAATCTAAAAGATATTTTGTTTTTCCACAAGCAGTCATTCCAACAATTATCATATTAAATGGTTTTTTGTTACCCACTTCGTGTTCAGCTTTGTTGTCATTCATTTTTTATTTTTCAAAAACCCTTGATTTTTGTTTTCAAAATTGAATTGATGACAAATCTTTATTTACAATGTTTAACAATCCATCACTTATCACAAATATATGACACATTACATTTGCAGAAATGGCAGTTTTTATAATTTCTAGCAACAATCCAGACTGTGTGTTTACTAATTTTTTACCAGTTCCATAAACAAAGTTATCATCTAATGTTCTTAAATCCACACATAATGCAAATGAATCTTTATAAAATTTTTCAATACTCATAACTGCATCACTACCGCCATATCCTCCGTGAAATATTCTAAATGCCTCTTCAAAAAATCTTCTTTTTGGCATACCTTGAGAATATATACTATTTGGCACTCCTTCAACACTAATTTTGACGTCTGTTATATTTGGATAAACAAATTGTTCACTATCTGTGATAGTTTTATTTCTAAATAACAGCACAACTGCTTTCATACTCTTCCGCGGAATATTTATAGTTTCATTATGTAAAGTTGCATCTTTATTCCATTCTACTGTTTTCATCAAAGTTACATAATTATATGATAATGATCTTCCTGTGGTGTAATTTGATAAAACATCAATTGCCAAGTCTTGATTTTCAATCGTTTCATACTCTAATTCTAAATTTTCCAATGTATATCCCCCAACACTACTGCCAGACTGTGCTACCATAATTTCACTAGCTTTTGGAAAAGTTAAAATGTATTGAAAATTATTAATCATTCCATAAGGGGCATATAATCCATGATCTGAAAGTATTTTTTCTAATTTTAAACACTGTTTTGTCCCATAAATATTATACATTAATTTATCAGATACTTTTTCTGCATTGCCATTTGTTACTCTAGAGTCATCTTTTGAAATTAATTTTCTGAGGTTTTCTCGGGCGATGCCGTATTCAACCATATCTGCTCTTTCAAATTCAGGCTTCCAGAGATCTTTGTAAATTTCTAGTAAAGATTCTTCACTATTATCATAAACAATTTCTCCAGCAAATTTAACAACCAATCTTTTCTTTAACAATTTTGATAAATTATTTAAAAACCACGATTTAGTATTTGCATTTTTAAAATTAAATAACAATTTTAATGAATCAGGAACAAGACACAAATTAGGATTTAATTTTGGAATATCTATATAAAGTTCTTCTTCTGGATTTGCTGAATTCAGATTCAAAGTTACAACATGCCTTGTTCTGTTTCCTTTAATTTCACTCATTTTTGATCTTTTATATCCTGGATATAATTTGTTTACTCTATTCATTTTTTATTATACAAAAATTAAAAATTTTTGTTTTATAAAAAAATTTTATTTAATTTATCAGAAGCGCTCGCTTCACTCGCTATGCTGTTTTTTTATTGTCCTTTCGGTATTCTTTATATTCTTTATATAAAAAGTAAGTAATTGCAATAACTAATATCCATAAATTTTTAGCTAGAAAAGCAATACCTTTTGCACCCCATGATAATATTTGAGAGATTAAATTTAAAACTGCTGAAATGACTGCACCAAAATTTTTACCTATATTTGCAATTGCTTTTCCTAAATTTCCAACCGCTTTTGCACCTTGTTTTAATGCGTTTCTTGCCCTTATAACTATTGCTGTAATTATACCTGTTACAGAAATAGCAACTGCTGATAAACCTAATAAATTTTCTTTTGCCCATTTTTTAAATCTTTCTAATCTTCCAAGGTCAGATTCTTCAGCATTTTCATTTAAAATCTGTATTCCTTCTTCACTAATTGGTCTTTCATTATTTTCAAGTCTCATTTTATCTGCTTGAAGTTTTGCAATTTCTGAAAAAGTTTTATATATACTTTTTTGAGGTTGAGCTGTTTCTAATTCAGATTTATTTTTCCAATGTTGATGATGCTCTCTATCAAATCCATCAATTTTTCCACGTATAACTTCTTTTTTTTCATTTTCTGATAGATTGGAGTCAATATCCTCCAAATATACTAGTCCTCTAAATTCCCTTAATTCATTTCTTTCAAATAATGTTCGTCTTGGATCCTGTTCATTATCAATGAACTTTTTAAAGTTATTTTCACCAATTATATTATCAATTTTAGTTTGAATTTCTAAAATAGAATCATTAGTGATAGAATTGACAACTTCACTTTCAAAATAACCATCATCACCTTCAGCAAACAGCTTCGCTGATAAATTGTCTCCACGCTCCGTGACGGCTACGCCAATTCTTTGTTCTATTACCGCACTTGGAGTTTTTTCATATTCTTTTTTTGCTTTTTTCATATAATCATTAAATTCATCAACATATTTCTTATTTTTTCTGGTAAATAACTCTGGTTCATTGTTGGTATTGACATTACCAATTTTTTCACCTTTGAAAATAATTGAAACATTTCCTTTTTGGTCTCTTACAAATGTTGTTTTATCCAACAATATACTATTATTTGGTCCATTTTTCTTTTCAAGTCGAATTTTAAATATTTTTTTAAAACTTAGTTTTCTATCATTAGTTATTATCGATTTTACATTTCTCATTCTTCTTGATATATTCACAGGTGTTTCTCTTGAAAGAGAGCTTTGCTCGCCGCTTGCGCGGTCAACCCTATTAAATTTTCTTTTTGGATTTTCTGTGTTTATTATGTTTATAATTCTATTATGATCATCAAGGTCATCCCCACCAAAACTTCTTTCCCCTTCTTCTTCTTCTTCTTCTTCTTCTTCCATGTTTCTATTTCTCATTTCAATATCATCAAAACCTTCAGACATTTATTTATTTATTAATTTTATTTAATTTATCATGACTGCTTTGCTGACGCTACGCTTCGATGTTTTGAATATTTTCTTCTGGTATCCAAGAATTGTGTTTGTTATCATAACCTAGCCACTTTACCAACACCATATTTTTACCTTTGACTTTTTTCCTTTTTAATATTTTCTCAACTGTATACACATCATCCTTTTTATCCACAGCAGATAATTCCTGTTCATAAAATTTTCCAATAATTGGTTCTCCCTCATGATCTTCTATTTCATCATGTTTGGATCACCTCTAAATACTTTTACAATTTTAAAAATTTCTTCTGTAAAATTAGCTTCATAACCTTTAGTAAAGATATTCTTATATTTAGAAATTCTAACAGTATCACCAATTCTGAATTTAGGTAAAGGTAAATCTCCTAATGGGTAACCATATAATGTAATCCACACTTGGTCTTTGTTAGACTTGTTCACATCAGCAGATTTCATTAATATACTACTGTGTTTAGTATGGTTATAATTATCTACAAGTTCATCTACTTGGTTAATCCAATTATAAGTTCCCTTGCTATAGAAATATTTCCACATGGATGTGTTTAGAGTTCTGTTAAATCTTTCAACTATAGCTGCTTTTCTATCTGAGTTTGTAGAAAAATATTCAACATTATGTTTTTTCAATAGTTCTTTTACACCTACATTGTAAAATTCTTTTCCTTCACCAAATTGAGCGACTTTTGGGTATTTACCAAATCTTTCTTTAAATTGTTTTAATAATTCATCCACAGCTTTTGTCATGTTTTTAGTATCTTTTCTGTAAACAGGAATAGCGAATGCATATCTACTTAAAATTTCAACAGTTGTCAGTATCCAATAATATCCTTTGTTCTGGTTTTTATATTTTCCCATATCAACCAAATCCATTTGGATTTGATCACCTAAATCTTTGACAAATGTTCTTTGGAATTTATGCCTTCTAACAATTGGTTTGTATCTTGTAAAAGTATCTTGTGTTTTTAACCCGTCTTGCACAATTTTTCTACTAACGTTTAATCCCTTTTCTTTTGCTTTTTGATAAAGTCTTTCCACAGATTGATAACCTGTTTCTGGGTTGTAGTAAATGTCTCTTAACTCTTGTTCAATAACAATCATGTCAGCAAACAGCTTCGCTGACATGTTGTCTTTGTCGCTAACTTTGTTCATTTATTTTTTAATATTGTAAAAATAAACAATGAATCAAAAATTGGTGGAAGAAGCTTCAAAAAAATTTTATGGAAAATATTATGATATTGTTAAGAAAGAACAAGCAATTGTAGATAAAAAATTAAAAGAAAATTTTTTAAAAAAATATCCTTATGCAGATTTATCAAAATTTGAATTTGTACATGATTATACAAAAGACGGAAGTTTTAATGGTGCAAAAATTTATTTTATAAATAATAAATATATTCAAACTGATATTGAAAGTGATGCATTTAAAAGTGATCCAAATGCAACCAAATATCTATATATTAACCGCGAAAGCGGTAAACCTATTGAACACAGCGACAGCGGGCGTTCCGCCCACTTTCCAAAAATTTGGAAAATCGGAGGAACTGTGCAAGAATTACCAAAAGGTAAAAGACATGTTGATTTTACCGGAAAATCATATTATTGGGATAATTTTCCAATAGAATATGTCTTAAATTATCCTATAAATCAGTTTAGGATTTATGTAAACAATACAGATTATTTTCAAAGCAATTTACCTATATTAAATTCGCCACGTGGTATAACTACAGATGATAATGCAAAATGGTCACTTAATGAGCCATATTTTCAAAGCATTATAGGAACATGGGTTGCAACTTATGGATGTGGAATTTCAATACAACATTTATTATTTAGTTCAGATGTGCCAAAACAAATTACATCATTTATGAGATTTCATCTATATTTTACAGTTAGAAGAATTATGTGGCAATTGAGAAATGGTGATGATAAAACCTTTTATAAATTTAATGCTGGTTTTTTAAAAGATCACTATCCAAAATGGACATATCAAGAAATTATGAACATAAAAAATGAGCATTTGGGACAAGATGTTGTGGGTGTAAGACCATGGATGAGATATAAACATGGCCCTGGGCAAATTAGAGAGACACAAAATGATTATAAAAAATTTGTTCCAAAAATATCAAATGGGCTTACAAAAAGTGGCATAGAATTGCTAAATCACAGCATTGAAGCATATATTTATTCAATCCTTGGAGCACAAGCAAGGACAAGACAAAGTATTTTTGGGCCAAGAGCTTCAGCATTAGAAACACAAAAAGTTTTTAGACAAATTGTTGAAGATTCTATAATAAATTATGATACAACAACATGGATTAATAATATGAATAAAGCAATTTCGTCAACTAATGTAGTTTTAAATACTGCTATAAGTCCAACTTTATGGTTAATTCCATCATCTTTAATTATTTTTAAAGAACCAATTGATGGTTATAATAATAAACTAAAAGTTTCATCAGAAAATATGATTTTTGGAATTAACAAAAATTTTAATTATTACGGGGTTAAAGAACATCCAATAAAAAAACAACTGGGAGCGCATGACTTGAAAAAATTAGAAACATTAGGAACTGAACAACAACCAAAGACCAATAAACATCCTTTGGTTGCTAAAGTAACAAAAAACAGCAAACAGTTGAAAACCGGCGGAGCCGGCACAAGCGCTGCTATAACAACAACCACAGCCCCTACGGTTGATAATTTAATTGTTTTATCTTTATCAATAATTGGTGGAATTTTAATTGCATGGTACGTGCTCTGAGAAACAAAGTTTCGAATCAAAATATATATTATAAAATAAATGACAATATCTTTAAAAATCTTCATCACAAAAGATGAAAACTCAGAAAAAATAATTCCATTAGACGAGCCACTTATATTAACTAATTGTAATAAAATGTTTGTAAAATCAGTTAGTATTTTTTGGAATTTTAATAATTTATATAAAAATATTCATTATTTTAGTTATGATACACAAGGTGCTAATAGAAAAATTGACTTCAAAGATGGATATTATACCTTTAATATTTTAAAAACTGAATTAGAAAATGTCGGCGCAATTGAACTGGAACAAATTGATTTTTCTGGAAAATGCACACTAAAATCGGATAAAACATTAAATTTGAAGACATTTGGACCAATGATATGATTTTCCGAGAATAAAGTAATACAAGCAAATACCTCAACAGAAAGCGACAATGTAGTAAATATTAATAACAACTTGGAATATGTAAACATAAGCTGTAATATGATTGATAAAAGTAAAAATTTTGTAAATGGTAAAAGAAGTAATGTACTTATTCAAGTTCCAATTGAATCTGAACAAACATTAAAAGGAAGTGTCTCAAAAATTTATCCACCTGAAGAAACAGGAGGAATAAAATTATCAAATGGAATTTATAATGAATTAATATTCAAAGTAGAAGGAAATAATTCATCATCTGTTGGAAATGTTTTATTGGAAATTATTATAAAATAAATGAGTTTATTTTACGGATATGAAAAAGTTAGCGATAATATAACAACAGGGGGTCTCCCAACAACAGGAGGTACAATGACCGGTAATATTAACATAGGCTCAAACCATATAATAACATCAGTTGACCCAACAGAAAATGCACATTTAGCGAGGAAGAAATATGTAGGTGACAAAGTGAGCAAAGCGAAAGGTTCAGGAAATTTATCAGGGACTTCAGCGGGAAATTATTTATTAAAAACTGGAGGCACAATGACAGGAAATATTATCATGGGCGATAATAAAATTCCACAACTGTGAATCCTGTGAGTGATAAAGATTTAGCGAGGAAGAAATATGTAGATGACCAAGATTCTAGAAAATTATCAGTAACAGGAGGAACAATGTCTGGAAATATTGTAATGGGAAATAACAGAATTACAACAACTGCGGACCCTAAAGGTGATAAAGACCTTTCCCGGAAAAAATATATTGATGATAACTTTTTATTAATATCAAATTATAGAAAAGAGATGAGTTTAAGTATTATTAAAGATAATTTTTTTTCAAAAGTAAATTCATTGTATAAATTTAAATATCCTTCATCTTATGATTTACTTTTTGAAAGAAATTCTTTAAAAGTTTCAAAAATTTTTGATGGTGGAATTGATAATAAAAATGCAATTCAAAATATGCAAACTCACAAGCTATTTTATGTTCTGAAAGTGAAAAAATTAATAATAGATATTTTTTAAAATTTGATGGAACTAAAAGATTAGTTAGTGATATTAATTTATATCCTGTTACAGGTAAAAAAGATATATTTAATATTTTTATTGTTTATAAATTAAATTCATACAGCGGGACTTCTTGGTTAAAAAGTGGTTTATTTGGAAATGATAATGGAGGATATGATAAATTTATTTCTTTTACAGCATTGGGAAGTTTAATTGTTTCTTCGGAAGAAAATGGTTTTTGTGTTATAGGAAGTAATAGAGAGAATCATAAAGATCCAATTGCTAATTTTCAAACAAAAGCTAATGCTGGAGCATTAAACACATGGAATTGTTTAAGTGTTCATTGGGATAATTATACAACACCTTTATCAAACAATTATTCAAAACTTTTTTGTAATGGTAAAAAATTAGCTTCTTTTAGAGCAAAGACAACAACAGGTGATACACAAATAGGGATTGGTGACGTACGAAAAACATTAAATACGCCTTTGGATGGAAATATTGCTTTTTTCTGTGTTTATAAATTTATAAAAATGAGTGATTTGGATATAAAAATGCACCATCATGTTCTTTGTAATTGGTATAATGTTGAACATGATAAAATAACTTTTTAATTAAAATAAATGAGTATAATCTTAAATGATGTAAATTTTAATAGTTCTTCTAATAAGAATTTTATTTTAAATGAATTTGATAAAAAGTTATCACTTTCTGGAGGGACAATGACAGGTGATTTAACTATAAACACAAATAAAATAATTTCAACAATTGATCCTATAGATGATAAACATTTGGCTCGAAAAAAATATGTAGATGACCAAAATAATAAACAATTGTCTTTGGCAGGAGGAACAATGGTGGGAGACATTAATATGGGAAATCATAAAATAATTTCTACATATCACCGGCCAACACATGAAACGCATATTATAACAAGAAAATATGTAGATGTAAAATTTAATATATTTTGGTTTCAATTTTTCAAATTTTATACTGCAGTTTATGAAATAAAAGACGATATTTCATATATTAAGTATAGTAATATCGATAAAAGAATCAGAGCAGTTTATAATCAAGCAGAACCAGAAAATTTAGATGTAAATTTGATGCTGCAAAGGAATTTCAATAGGCCAATTTATGAAACTACAAACAAAATGTATTTTAAGGATGAAAGTAATTTTTTTAAAGTTCCAGTTAATATAAACACCCCGGGTGCTTCTTCAAATTTAAAAGACCGCGTTCATATTTTTGTAGTTTATGAAATGGAAAGACAAAATATTAAAAGAACAAATGATTTTCCCGCAATTTTTGGAAATAAAGGTATTGGTAATGGAATTTACAGAATGATAGGATTCCAAAATCTTGACAATGCTTCTACAAAAAGATTAATTGTTTATGGAGTAGGAAACGATTATTTGGAAATAAATCCAAATGTGTTTCCACTGAAATCAGACCCTACAGAATATATCAAGATGAAATGTATTTCTGTTCATTATGATACAGTAACACCGACGACTACGTCGTATCCCTTTACACATGATAATTCAAGTATTTTTTGTAATGGAAAATTAATTAAAAGCTTTACAGCTGCACAAGTTACAAGCGGTTTGACTTCGTTGGTTTTTGGAGGAAGTAATAAAACTATAACAAATAATAGATTGACAGATTGTTTCAAAGGAAAAATTGCATTTATTGCTATACAATTACATAAAAAAATGACAGATAAAGAAATTTTAATGAATCATATTGTATTGTGTCAAAAATTTAATGTAGATTTTGATGAATCTATTATTAATGATTTATAAATTTTACTTGAATTTGTTTAAAATTTGTTTGAAGTAGATTGTAAGTTAATTTTAAATACACTTGTGACAACTTGTAATAACTTTGAATAAATTTTAAATACACTTTTGACAACTTGTAATAAATTTTAAATACACTTACAATAAATTTTAAATAAAATTATAAAAAGATAAATAAATGAGTGAACAGAGTGACCAAAGTAAACAAATGGTGAAGCCGGACGAAGTGAACACTTCTGATAAACAGCCTTTGACTGATAAACAACCAAAGGTTGATAAAGTAACAGCAGTTGAAAAAACTGCTAAAGTAAAAGATCCAAGAAAAGTAGAATTGGGAAAAAGATTGGCAAAAATTTCAAGAGAAGCAAAAGAAAGAAAGGCAAGACAGCGAAGCGAAGTAGAAAATAAACAATCGCCCGAAGAAAACCGCGCAAGAGTCCATTTTGCAAAAGAAATAACTGACTACATAGATTTTAGATATTTTATTGGCGGTGTGACGCTTGTTGCTTCACTTGGAGGGTTATATTATTCATATAAAAGAGACAAAAGAGAAAGCGAACGAAGTGAGCAAAGTGAGCGAAGTGAACAAAGAGAAGAAAAAGACAGTGAAGCGATCGACCGAAGATCTCAGCACAGCAACAAGTTCGTAAATAATATAAAAGAAAAGAATGACGGTAGCACCTCTCAAGGTAGAGAAAAAAAACCTCAAAGCGGCCCACCAAGGTGTTCTATTGAAAACCTGTAAGGAAGCAAACCGTGAAACGGACCTTACAGGTTTTTAATAAAAAAATTTTTATGTATATAAATAAATTACCGAAATGAGTACAAAAGAAGTTATGAATGAATTATATGATTCTACACTAATTACATTGGGTGCTGTGGGAATTGGAATGATAACAAGAAGAGTATTTAGTGATGGTTTGTCAACTCCGGCTAGTTTAGTGCCTACTTTAAAACTTACAGCAGCTGTAGGATTATCAACACTTGGAATTAAATATGCTCAAGACAAAAAGTGGCTTCCTACGGATCCTTTCAAATCTTAGAAAGCGAAAAAAGTGGGCAAAATAAAAAAATTAAATAAAAATAAATGGAAACAGTAATTGGAGGACTTTTTAATGCAGTTGCTTTTGCAGGTGCTGGATTTTTATTTTCAAAATTAAATCATTCTGGATATGAAAAAGAGATAAAAAGACATAATGAAGCAATGGAAAAACTGAGCGAAGCAAAGGAAAAATGGTATGAAAAACAAGTGGAAAAAAAAGAAGAGATTGAAAAATTAAGACACCAATTATCTGATGCAAATGCGGATATAAATCGGACAAACATGTCCTTGAAAACTCTTGCGCATGTGAAAAGTTTAGAGCAAGAATACAGTGAAACTGCGGGAAATGAGCCAAAATTGGAAGATTATTATAAATCATCAGATCAAATGAAAGAATATCAAAATGTTGCTTTTTTTCTGGTTGGAATCTCAGGAGGCTACATAGTTTACAAATTTATATAACGGTATAAATAAAATAAATGAACATTTTTGAATTTATTTTAGATTACTTTAAAAACGGAAAAATTGATAAAAAATATAATAATTGGTTAAAAGATGAAAATGTTTATAATTTATTTAAAATTGGCATTAAATATTATAATTTTCTATTTGATTATTTAAATTTAAATGGTTTTAATTGTAATTGTATGGAAAACTTTAAAAATTTAATAAATTTGGAGATTAAATTATACAAGATTTACAAGATTCAGAAAAGAAAAATACCAACTTTTAACTTATTTATTTTTGTTTTTTAAGAAAAAAAAATTTGTTCTTAAATAAAAAATAATATATAATAAAATGAACAATCAATCAAACAAAGTTCTCAGCAAAGCAAGTCATTATACTATTAAGCAATTGAGAGATATTGCAAAAGAAAAAAATAAAATATTATAAAACTTACAAAAAAAAATGAGCTTGAAAAAATACTGGGTTTGGAAATTAGTAAACCTAATGAAAAGTTTGAAAAATATTGCAGAGAAAAAATGAAAAAACCAACACCAATAATTATTATAAACAAAGAAACAGGTGAAATTTTCAATTTTAAAATTCTTTATTCTGCCGCAAAAAATTTTAACCTAAATGCAGAAAGCATCAAGTACAGAATTAAAGCAAAAAAAGATTTGAAAATTAATGATCAAGCATTTTTGGTTTTTGCTGAATAAGCATTTTGCTCTTAAGGAAAAATTTGTATATAATAAAAAACAATGAATCAAGTAGTCTCAGAAAAAGTTGTTGAAATATTTTTAGATTCTGAAGATTATGATAAAGACCATTTATATTATATTTTTACTGAAGAAATTGCTAAAATTGCTTGTGAAGAAGAATTATTACCACATCATGAATTTACAATAAATTATGATGAAAAATTTTGTATTTTTAGTGATTTTGAAATTGATTATGAAGCTGAAGAAAAAATTTATACAAATTATAAAATTATTTTGAAATCGACCAAAGGTCTCAGCGCAGCACCAAGACCAAAAAGATTAAATTTATTAATTAATATTTTTATATTTAATTATTGAAGACCTTTGGTGTATGGTTAAGAATAAAAATCAGATGATTTTTATTCTTTTTTTTTTGCATCATATTGCATTTAAAGAAAAAATAAACATATAAATAAAGAATGAATACAACAAAAAATTTATTGGACACAGATGTCCCTAATATTAATACACCTTTATTAAAACCAATAAATGTTTTTGAAAGAGGAAATTTACTTGATACACCAAATCCTGGTTATGATTTTAAAACCATATTGGAGCCAACAAAATATGTTTCAAAAATTAAAAGTTTGATTGAAAGGTCTAAAGAAAAAGCAAATAATTTATTTAACAAGTCTAAAGAAGAAGTACTTAATTTATTTGATAAATATAGAAATAATGTAAACAAAGGAACAGAAAAAATAACAAATTGGTATAATCATTTAAAAGAAAATGTTTTAAATATATTTAACAAAATACAGGAAAAACCGCAAATGGTTGAACCAAAGTTTAAATTGGATAAAGAAGCTTTGAAAGTAACAAAAAGATATGAAATGGATTTGGAAGAAGCCGGATTATCTTTATATGACCCTTTGAGCCTGTTGGAAAAATAAAACCATTGGTAATAAAAAAATTTAAAAAATATCCAAGTACAAAACAACAAATAACTCTTGAATGTTTAATGAAAAAAGCAAATCCAGCAACTGGAGAAGAAACTACAGATAAAGCACATTTTCATAGTTATTATGAAGAAATTTTTGATGGAAACAATTTTGATGAAATATATGAAAAAATGAAAGATAAAATTATTCAATGTTTTGAAGAATATTTAAGAAATTCAAGTTTATGGAAATTTTATAAAAGTTTAAAAATAATTCTTAATATTAATAAAATTAAACGATTACTTGCATCATCTTATATTCCTACTCCAAAATTTTTAAAAAATAAAAATGCAATTATTAATCCACAAAATGATGACCAAAAATGTTTATTGTGGTGTGTTGCAATAAGTGAACTTTTGAAAACTAATCCTAATTTGAAAAATCGTGGAAGAATTACAAAAATTTTAAAAAAGAAAGCTGAGAGTTTTAATACAAAAGGTATGGAATTCCCATGTGGATTTACAGATATTGATAAATTTGAAAAAAATAATAACATTGCAATTAATTTATTTGGATATAATGAAGAAAAAAGGTTTGGAAATAAAAAGCACGAAATTTTTCCTTTGAGGGTGAGTAAATTAGACTTGGAACAAATTAACACACATGTGGATACACATGAGGACACGCATGTGAACACACATGTGAATACACATGTGAATACACATGTGAACATATTGTTAATAACTAATGAAATGGTGATAAACATTATTGTTTAATTAAAAATATGAGCAGATTATTTTCAAACCAAGTCAATAAAAGCAAAGAAAAAATACATATTTGTAATTATTGTTTACAAAATTTTAGAAATGAAAAAACTCTTAAAAATCATTTAGAATATTGTTCAAAATATAAATGTGGAAAAACTGTTTATCCTAATAAAGGAGAAAAATTAAAGTTTAAAAATTATGAAAGAATGCACAATGTGCCGTTTGTAATTTACGCAGATTTTGAATGCAATTTAAAATATGAGGATAAAAATATTGGTAATAATACAAAACAATTTCAAAAACATGAACCGTCTGGATATTGTTATTTGATAAAATGTTTTGATGATAATTTATTTAAACCAAAATTAGTAATACACAGTAAAAAGGACAATTCTGATGAAGACGTTTCTTTAAAATTTGTAGAAAGTTTAGAAAATAATATTAAAAAAATACATGAGCAATTTAAATTTCCAAAAAAGATAATATTAAGAGAAAAGGATAAAAAAGATTTTGAAAAAGCTAAGAAATGTTATGCATGTGATAAAAAATTTGAAAAAGATGATAAAGTTAAAGATCATTGCCATTATACTAGAAAATATCGAGGTGCTGCATGTATTAGTTGTAATTCAAAAATGAAAAAACCTAAATTTGTTCCAGTTATATTTCATAATTTACAAAATTATGATAGTCATTTGTTTATAAAAAATCTAGGTGTTTCAGAAGGTGAAATTAATTGTATACCCAACACTGAGGAGAAATATATTTCATTCACAAAAGAGATTATTGTTGATAAATTTGAATCTAAAAAAATAATTACAGAAAAACAATTTCAAAGTAAATATAAAGAAAACATTATTGAATATGAGGAATTTAATAATGAAAAAGGTGAAATAGAGTATAAAATCAAAGAAATGATTAATGTTAAAAAACAAATTAGATTTATTGACGGTTTTAAGTTTATGCAAAGTAGTTTAGGAAACTTGGTTAAAAATTTAGATAAAAATGAACTAAATATTATGAAAAGAATTTACAAAAATGAAGAGGAAAGAGAATTATTAACTAGAAAAGGTGTGTTTCCATATGATTGGTTTGATAATATTGAAAAATTAAAAGAAGTAAAATTACCTGATATTAAGGAATTTTATTCAAAATTAAATGATGAAAATATAAGAGAACCAGATTATGAACATGCGCAAAATGTTTGGAAAAAATTTAATATTAAAAATATGAAAGAATATCATGACTTATATTTGAAAACTGATGTGATACTTTTGGTGGATGTTTTTGAAAATTTTAGAAAAGTTTGTAAAGAAAATTATAAATTAGACCCCGCTTGGTATTATACTTCTCCAGGGTTTGCTTGGGATGCAATGTTAAAAATGACTGGAGTTGAATTGGACTTATTATCCGATCCACAAATGTACCTTATGATTGAAAATGGAATTCGAGGGGGAATTTCCACTATTACAAAGCGATATGCAAAAGCTAATAATCCTTATATGGGCTCAAAGTATAATCCTGAAGAATATAATGTATATCTTGCTTATTTAGATGCAAATAATTTATACGGATGGGCTATGAGTAAAAAACTTCCTGTGAGAGATTTTAAATGGATGAATGAAAGAGAATTACAAAATTGGGAAAAATTTCCTTGTATATTAGAAGTTGACTTGGAATACCCTGAAGAGCTGCAGGATTTACATAATGAATACCCATTAGCGCCAGAAAGATTAAAAGTTGACACCTGCGGAGCAGGATGTGTTGAAAAATTAATTCCAAATTTGAATAATAAAGAAAAATATGTTTTACATAGTGAAAACTTGAAATTATATGAAAAATTAGGATTAAAAATCACAAAAATTCATAAAGGTGTTAAATTTTATGAAGAAGATTTTATGAAAAAATATATTGATTTAAACACAAAACTGAGAACAGATGCAAAAAATGAATTTGAAAAAGACTTTTTCAAACTTAAGAATAATTCTGTATTTGGGAAAACTATGGAGAATGTTAGAAACAGAGTTGATATACAATTAGTTAACAGAGAAGAAAAAGCATTAAAATTATTTTCAAAAACCAATTTTGACAAAAGAACAATATTTTCTGAAAATTTAATTGCCGTGCATATGCATAAGAAAGAAAGTTAAGCTTGATAAACCTATATATCTAGAAATGAGCATATTGGATCTGAGTAAGACTTTAATGTATGATTTTCATTATAATTATATTAAACCAAAATATGGTGAAAATTCGCGGTTGTTATTTACAGATACTGACAGTTTAATGTATGAAATTTACACTGAAGATTTTTATAAAGATATATCCCCAGATGTTGAAAATATGTTTGACACAAGTAATTACCCAAAAGACCATGAAAGCGGAATTCCAACAGGAAAGAATAAAAAAGTAATTGGAATGATGAAAGATGAATGCGGGGGAAAACAAATAGAAGAACTTGTAGGGCTCAGAGCAAAATTATATTCTTATAAAATAGATGAAAAAGACAACGCACCAAAGGTGTCAAAAAGATGTAAAGGTGTTAAAAAAATGTTATTGAAAAAAATATAACATTTCAAAATTATAAAGATTGCATATTTAGTGAAGAAGAACAAATTAGAAAAATGAATTTAATAAGGCATCGAAATCATGAATTGTATACTGAAAGTGTAGAAAAAATTGCATTGTCAGCAAAAGATGATAAAAGAATAATACTTGAAAATAAAATAGATACATTGGCATATGGGCATTATATGTTGGAAATGATTGACATTTATGAGAATATATTCGGATTTAAACCATAAAATACTTTATCAGCTAGGTTGTTTGTTTAAAGTTGTGACCAAAATAAGGTAATTCTCGGCCTGTTGATGAGGGATTTCCCCCACATTTCACGGTCAGGATGTCAAAACTGGAGTGTCTGAATCATATATATTAAAAACAGTTGCAGCTGCCAAAACATGTTTACACACATTTTTTCCAAATAAGGTCATAATTTTATCATGTGATAATCGTATGACTATTCTCAACAAATGAAAAACCAACCCATAAATTAACCTTGTGGCAAAAAAAACCAAAAATGCAACCAGTTGGTTTCATTTTTGGCAAAACAAACCAAAATCATATCCAGTTGGTTTCATTTCTGGCAAAACAAGCCAAGATGCCTGGTTTAGAAGAACTGACTCGAAGGTACGAAAGTGCTTGTCAACGTATTCAGGACCAGATATATATGATTGAAAGTCATATGGCAGGACATGAATCATTCACGTTTAATTCTTCCGACGAGATTTCTAATTTACATCAAGTGGATTTAGCAGCCAAGTGTTCAATTGCGTTCAATTCTCCCCCAGAGTGGGGTTTGTTTGGAACTTTTAAACTAAAAAAAACTATGATGCTATGAGGTGTTGCCATAGAATATTATGATTAAATGTGTTGGAATTTTTTCTTGGGATTAAAGTTATGATATCACGCGCTGGTCGAGCTGTTCTAGTTGTTAAAGAGATTAGGTATGTTTAGAATGTTTGGAATTTATCAGCCTGCTGTGTTGGGGGATTTCCCTTCGACACTTTAAAATTTTGACCAATTTTTAAAATGTGCTGAAATTCCCGGTAACGTTATCAAATTCCTGGAAGCGACCGGAAGTGGTGTAAGCGAAACCGAAAGTTACGCCGTTAGGAACAAGGGTAACCCCCCACGACACTGAAAAATTTTGACCAAATTTGAAAATGTGTTGAAAAAGGAGTGACAGAATCCGGACATTACAGACTACTTTCCAGTCACGTGTTCAGACGGGGAATTCTTCTCTTAACCATTTGCGTAGTAGAAATATTGCAACTATTGGCAGCAGCAATAACGCCTGTTCAAATGCCATCGAAGCAAGAGTCATCTCTACAGAGCTCAAAAGATTTTCGCACAGCATTGACGACATCAATAGCTCTGGAAAAATCAATGGTGGGCGATTGCAGGATGCCTGAGAGTGCCTTTGTGTCGCCAAGGATCTTACAGAAGACTGCATGAAGGCCAATGAAGTTGATGTCAATTTGAGCAAGTAAGCCTCGTGCAACTACTACTCTGTCAGGGTTGTCTTCGTTAGAAATCTCATCAACCACACGAATTACGGCTGCCAGTCAATCCATGGTATTCTTCCCAACAATGTACCTATTAAACTGCCGTGCATCATTTAACCTTAAAGTTCCCCTACACGCCCCCAAACATTCCGCTTAATTTGTATTTTAAGCCAGTTTCGTGCACGTAAGATCCAGAAATGAACACGTGCAATCTCCCGAGCAAAGAAATGAAACCTGTTGCCTCTGGCACTGATTTCACTACATCTACAAGGGTTTGGTTTATACAATATCCATGGCACTGAACATAGAAAACGTATTTTGCGACAGCTTTTATTCGAGTTGACACTCCCGAGAATGACTTCCACTCATTACTGTAGCGCCATCATATCCTTGACCAACTAGGCATTTTTTGTATTTCATGCCACATCTTTCCAAACACTGAGTTAATTTCTCTCCTTAGCCTTCAGCATCTAAACGCTCAGCTTCGAGAATATGTAAAAAGCTTTCGCGGATTGCCCCATTTTCGTAGTACCTTCGAACAAGAGAGAGTTGTTCTGTTTTCTTTATGTATTTGGTCTCATCTGCCATTATGGAAAACTGCTCACTATCTTTTACTTCAGAAATGATCTGTGTTCGTACCATATCTGCTAAGCATTGCAGTACTTCACTTTGGATGGTGTTACTAGTATACTTTGCATTCTGATGTTCTGTCATCTTCCTCTCTATCAACGTACTATGTTTTGCACGTAGATGCGAAATTTCCAGAAAATTTCATTAATTCTTTGACAGCTTTCATTCCCAGTGTCCTCTTTGAACAATATTTTGTGCTACAGTTAACAGAAGAACTTCTGCACTAATCTTGATGTACTCTCCTTTCTCTTGTATCTTCTTCTTGTGACCTTCATTCATCATCTCCAATAAAGAGGTGCTGCTATCTGCCATCCTCTTATGTTCTTTTCCGACCACCTTTTAATGCACATATATGACATTCTGACTTTAACTGAGAAGAAAACCCACCATCTTTGTATTAGGCATTTTTCTAGTTGGAGCAACCTGTGAACGTGAATGTTGTCTCAGCTGTATTTGGTAGGGCAAAATAGTGGCAAGCTAAGCATAAGCTGCAACTCTCCTTTGGGAGTACTCTAACCATGAAATGGACACCGTACCATGATTCTTGAAAACTCTTCTTTACCTCTCCTTGTACTGTATGAGCGAATCTTTTTAGAAGTGGTCTCACAAATTAATAAGATGAAAACTAAAGTTAAATAAAGCCATAGCTTATGTGCACAGATAAAAAGCTTCCGAGTATTACTCAATTTTGTGCATTCTTTGTTTCTCATAATCGGTCCTGGTGCTACACTGTATGTCCAAAAGGGCTTCTGGAGCACTTCTAATTAGGACACAACTCCCATCAGGTTATCTAGTAATCTAGTATCCCTATGGTAAGGTTATCAGGCCTCTAAAAAAGTTGAGGGACCCATTGCATACATCTGTGGAAACGCAAAAAATATTTCAGATTTCTGGTTCACGTGGGACGGTTGTGCGGCCGCCCACTCATCTTCTCGCCAATGAGCAATAATTATAATGTATTTGTGGGACGTTGACAGTAGAACTGATACTCATTTAAAAATCTTTATCAATTAGTAATTAACTGCAAGTAGATCAATGCACTAACATATAAACTGTAGCGTAAAATTACGCGGTAAAGTTTTGGCGTATCAAACATGAACTGTACATCTAAACATACCATGAGGTCCAATTGTAATGTGAACTTCACCATTAATTTGAAGCACTGTTGATTCACTCTGACAAGTTTCGTCACTATCACCTTTTTCAATTTCATGAAGGGCATCTGTTGAAGCAGGAACACTGCCAGTATCATCATCGATGTCACTCTTGGCAGACAAAACTGTTTCACTTGCTCTTTCCTGAAGAGGTATTTCATCTTCGCAAAGTTCACCATCTTAGTCCTCTTTCAAGTTTTTTTTTATATCTGCTAGATCGACTTGGTGAAGAGGAGCTGGCAACATTCTGCCTTGCACTTGCTTTTGAAATTAAAAACCTTTTCATAACGAAGCGTCTTACGTTTGCTTCTTATGACCATGAGCGTTGTAAATTTGTTGACTTAGGTTTTACCCGAAGAGTCTTCGCTACTGCCTTTCACACACATTGTCAGCGGTTCTTTAGAAGGCATTGAATCAGGACATAGATAAATCAAGCCACCGGATGGTCTATTTAGATTAATTTGGAATTTAATGTCCTTTCAAGTATTGTGAGGGATCTGTTTTGAAAGCTTCACGAAGAATGATGGGCTTCGATGAACCCAACGCTTCATTTTTTAATGAAGAAACGGCCGAAAACATTTTCCCATCCATGACACTTCTGACACTTATGATGGGAGGAGACATGGGCAGCACAGCATTAATTTAGGGTGGCGCAAGCTCCCCGTGTCCTTTGTGGACACGCGACAGGTACTAACACTTTAGCGATAAATTTGTGAAAATTTTTGCGCACGTGCATTGCATTTCATTTTTAAGGCTGCTCACCATCGCCGCCATCGCCAACTCGCCATGACTTGAGGCTCAAATTTCCGGGCTGTTTGGAATGGCTTAGTAATATCACCTGTTCTATCCAGGCGAAGATGTGAACCGGGAGGTCGTGGGAATGTTGTTAGAATAAGATGCTATGCTTCTTTTTTAAAAAAACCGTCATACTGAATGAAATGAATAAAAAGGTTTGAAGAGGTCTTACCCCGGGTATAGTGAAAGTAACACAAATGTAATAATAATGCTGTTATGGTGAACTGGTCAGTTGTTTTCGTCAACAAAAATCTCAAGGCATGGGCATTAAACGTTACCGCCAAAGCTATTTTCCCTTCTTTAAACGGTCGTTGCCAAACTTGGACGGTCGATTTCAACTTAATGTTTACGCAATGCCCAAGTGTACTGTGAGGATCCTCACTAAATGATGTGACGATTGAAAATTTCCCGATTTTTACCGGAATCAAGCGAACCTACAAACCTAATGTTATGGCTAGTGCGGCCAAGAGTCCTTGGTAATATGTGGGTTCGAATCCGTGCCAAAACTATTTCATTTTCTTTGCACTGCATGTGTTTTCTTTTTTTTTTTTTTGCTCTGCAGTATTTTATTTTCTTGTATTAAATGTTACAATTAGAATAATTAAGCGACTAGTGGTCAAGTATGTTAGGGTATAAGCAAGGCGGAAACCCACTACCAGGACAGTTAGGTTATGGTTACGGTTTGGGTAAGGTGACCGAAGATAATCCGTCGTAGAGATTAAAGTCAAGGAAAGAATTGAAACAGGTAAAAGATTTTGAGCATGTTTCTGGTTGATGCAACCTATAGAGCCCGGGTGAGATATGTATAGTTGGGGATAGCGAGAACATTTTGTTGGCATCGACCGTTCTGGCTGGCAACGATCGTTTACGAAACGGACGACTGTAGTGCCTTCACGAAGAACATATTTTTCCATTATTTAATTGTAGGTTAATTGAAGTTCTTGTTTATCGTCCTTTTGTGTATCAATTTTTTTCGGAAACTGGTTTTTTTTAATATATTTTGTCTAAATTTTGTTTTGAATGCAATATTGGTGACTTTGACGTGACCTTGATTGACCTTGAGGTTGTTTTGAGGTGCACGTAACAGGTTGAACGACCTTCATAACTTTTACATTGACCTTGACCTTGACTTCGGTACAAGATCCTTATGAAAACATTGAGCATATGAAGATCACCTTTATATCCTTGAAGGTGTTGGAAAACTACTAATTCTACAATGCATATCTAATGTTGAATTTTGATTCTGATTTTCGCGAGTTGTTAAAGCTATTGCAAAGCATCTTTTTCAAGCCTATTATTAAATCTACATTTACCGATTCTTATCAGATTTTCAACACAGATACGGAACCTAACAATCCAGGAAATGAACCTATTAAATTTAACATAATGTTGAAAGGCTTTCTAAAATTATATATTGTCTACTTACCTTGTTAGAAGTTTTGAGTGTTCCCTATTGAATCTGAAAGATAAACTGAAAAAGCGTGGAATATTAGCAGTATTTTAAGGTTTAGTATCTAGAGTAGCTTTTTGCCGATGGACAAAAGCCTATGAAAGGCTTCTGTCACTATTGAGTAGTACTATATCGTATTTGAAAAAGGGTAAAATATTTTACCGTTTCCACCTCATTATTTTCGTTACCATGACAACAAATCAATTAAAAACATGATTTTCATGGTTAGAATTCGATTGGCTATTATGACCACTAATACATTTGCCTTAATATTTAACATCGAAAAATCCAATTTCTTGTATAAGATCACCTTTAGTGGCCTTTACTTCTTCGACTAGGTGTGTTGCGGTTTCTATCTTGCTGCATAGAATAAACACAGAATAATCTACGCAATAACATTTAATATACATATATATATATATATATATATATATACATGCTTCTAATGCTAAGTGATTGTGAAAGTAAAGAATATTATTGCTACTTCTACGTGAAACGAACCCATACAGGGTAAGTAGAGAAACTACTCGACCCCGGTTGGGATTGGAACCCGCGACCTTCGGTTTACTAGTCCGAAGCTCTACCAACTGAGATACAAGCCAAGCCCGGAGCAGGCTGTGGAATGATGGAATGGTTCTGTTTGATATCTCCAAACTAACAAGTTTCCTCCATGTCGGCATCAATATAATGCATCTAATGTTAAGTGATTGTGTGAAATTATATACTTGAGTGAAAGTTAAGAATAATAATAATGCTACTTCCAAGTAAAATGAACCCATACTGGGTAAGTAGAGATTAATGATAATAATAATAATAATATATTATATATATATGTGTGTGTGTGCGTATATATATATATATATATATATATGTGTGTGTGTGTGTGTGTGTGTGTGTGTGTGTGCGTGTGTATGTATACATATATCCGTTTTGCTGTACCACGGCTCATCAGTGCAGCTCAGAACGAACATTAATTGATGAGGGAACGGAGTGTTCAAACCGCTACTCGAGCAGTGGGCATTGCTTAACGTTATTGATTACCCTTATACGTCGGTATATAAATATACTGTATATATATATATATATATATATATATAAATGTTCAATCTGTAGACGTATGTTTCACTGTACCTCAGTTCACCAGTGCAGCTCGGAACGAACATGGATTGATAATACATGTATTGTATATGTATATATATAATATATAATATATCACCTCAGCGTGACATATTACGCTTTTCGCGAGACAGTTTCCAGGAATCGGGCATTTATCGCGTTGTTGGAAGTTGCATTTGTCCTCGTTGGTGGTCGAATGTTTTCTGTTTGCGAGACCACCAACGATGACAATTATAACTGCCAACAACGCGATAAATGTCCGATTCCTGGAAACTGTCTCACGAAAGGCGTAAAATATCATGCCAAGGTGACCACGGATGATGATGGAGAAACTAAGATATACATCGGTATGACGGCGAACGATTTCAAGTAACGGTACTAGAACAATGTGAAGTCTTTCCACTACACAAAGCACGCAAACGAGACAGAACTTTCAAAGTATGTTTGGAACCTTAAGACGAAAAACCGGAATTTCGAAATAAAATGGCCAATTATTAAGCACGCCGCGGCCTACCTAAATGGTTCTAGAAGGCGCAACCTTTGCCTGGAGGAGAAATTGATTATGAAGGCCGACAAGGAAAACCTTCTCAGCAAAAGATCCGAAATCTTTGCGAAGTGCCAACACGTGAACAAACAAATAATTTCTCGTACAGACCGAACAAACGAGGTTAATAAGGAATTTATTATACGGCTTTTGGCTCTTTTCTTCAACACTTTTAAAGAAGCTTTGTGTTCGTGAGTTAGCGGCTTAGGCTTACTTGTTTGTTTTCAGCTATTCGTGGCTTTTTGCATCTATTCATCTAGTTTTCTGCTTTAACTTCTTTTTTGTAGTTTGTTTTCATAAATCTTCTGTAAAACATACCTGAATCTGGCTTGTTTTTCTTCAAATAAACTCGGAAGTTTTCCCGCCAAAACTAGCAGGTCTGAACGAAAAACGTATTGCACGACTAGGCATCCAATCAGGATGCGTCATTTTGCGTACAGACGGGATAGCAAACTCAGCCACAGTATATATATGGGAACAAACTAAGGAAAATCTCGAGTGCCTAGATACCTCGACTTTAAGATCCATCCGGGACCTGTTGTAAAAATGTAACTTTTGGCCTTCCGGTTGGGAATCAAACCCGCCACAACGCAAACCTAGTGAGATGCTCTTCCAATTGAGTTACCAAGCCCGTTGCTGTGTGAAAAATGCCATGTTTCTGAATATACACTTCACTTAATTGGCACTCCCAACTCATAAATAATGAACTCATGGCCATGCTCTCGGCAACGTCTTCCGTAGCTCAGTTGGCAGAGCATCGCACAAGATTTGCAGGGTTGCGGATTCGATTCCCATCCTGAAGGCAAAAAGTTGCATCTTTGCAACAAGTGTCGGCTGGGTCTCAAAGTCAAGGTATCTGGGCTCACGAGATTTTTCTTCTTTACTTTACCGAGTGAAAATGCCATAATGTCTCTCTGTGTATATATATATATCGACTAATTATTAACCGAGTGTGAGGTCTGTACGGGAAAGTATTTGCCTGAGGTTTTCGTAGAGACCGAGCGACGAAGGAGCGAGGTATGTACGGAAAAACCCGAGGACAAATACTTTCTCGTGCAGAACTCATACTCGGTTAATAAGGAATTTATTATATGGTTTTTGGTTCCTTTCTTCATCGCTTTTAGCGAAGTTTTGTGTTCAAGAGTAAGTAGCTTAGTTTACTTGCCTGTTTTTACCTATTACTTCGTGTTATTTTTTGCATCTATTTATTTAGTTTTCAGCTTTAAATTATCTTTGAGAAGATTTAACTTCTTTTTTCCTAGTTGATTGTGATAAATCTTTTGTAAAACGTACCTAAATCTGGTTTGTTTCTCTTGAAATCTAGTAGGAAATTTTCCTCGCCAAAACTAGCCGGTCTGTACGAAAAACTAATTGCACGGCTAGGCAACCAACCAGTGTGCGTAATATATAACTAACTACAGACGGAACCGTTTCGGCCTATTGGGCCTCATCAGTGTAGTGCTGATGAGCAGGATGGAGTAGCCTACGTTATATAAGCAACTCAAATGTCCCACGCATGTGGTACATCTAAGCCATGCCAGAGGGCTCTAACTAGTGACTAGTGAGGGTGCGCAAATGCACTAGCGGCATGACTCATCCTGTAGAGCGCTCAATATGAACCAAGAGGCCATAGAGCGATATCTAACTACAGACGGAACCGTTTCGGCCTATGGGGCCTCAACAGTGTAGTGCTGATGAGCAGGATGTTATATATATATATATACATATATATATATATATATATATATATATATATACGAGGAAAGTGTTGGTTTACGTAAAACAAAAGAGTGCTCAATACCATATAGGTTGAGGAAATAGTATTAGTATTTCGCTTACCTTAAAGCCGCAACAGCCTGTTCCATCCGTGGGGAATCTTCAGGCAGACGATTGTTTTTTTTCCGCCTGAAGATTCCCCACGGATGAAACAGACTGTTGCGGCTTTGTGGTAAGCGGAATACTATTATTATTATTATATATATATATATAATCACAACACAAGATTTGGTTACTTCATAAGAACTTTTATTCACTACAGAACTGTTTCGTATGACAAGTCCGAAGCTTGCCACACTCGTCAGGTGAATGTTGTGTTTGGCGTGTAAACTTGAGATCTGTGGTTAGTTTGTGATATTGAGATGTTTGTGTGTAGTATTTGGTTCGTATTACAGGTAGAGACAGTGACAATCATCTGTTACAAAGTAAATGTTTCTTGCGGTGCCTGCAAGTAGATATAAGTTCATTCCTTTTGTTGAGGGAACTCAGTTCCGGATGGCAGATGATAAGAAATTTTTCGCAGATGCATAAGTTGCAGCGTTTAGTCCTGTTTGAGTAGGGATGACATTTCTTCATAATTTTCCATTCTATTGAATAGCGCGCGTTCGATTCTTTCAGCGACCAAATATCTTTGCTAAGCTCTGTGGCGTTATTGGATTTTTCATTTCGAAATGAGCTGGTGTGGTTCCGATATCGTGTTTTAAACGTTCCTTCTGTTAAGCCGACGTAGGTCTCTTTCGTACTGCTGTCCTCATTCGTTACGGTGGCCTGGTAAACAATCCCTTTGGTTTGGCATTTCCCTTTTAGTGGGCAATTATTTCTTATGCGGCAGTTGCATTCGTTTTCCGGGGGCGTGTGATCAGCAGATTCTTTGGTTTTGTTTAGCACTGATTTGTTGTGTAAGAAAATGATGTTGGCTACGTTGGGCATGCAACTATAACTTAGCTTTAATGTGTTTCTTTTGCAAATTTTGTGTAAAGGATGGCCTTTTGGGAAGCACTCGTCGATAGCTTTCAAAAACTTACGGCCGATGTTGGTTGGGACATTGGCACTGTATGGCGGATTAAACCAAGTGACGTTTCTTTTCCTTGATCGTTTTTCTTGAGTAGGCTGTGGGTTGAAATGAAGCTGGTAGTCGTATCCGCTTTTTAGGAGAGCTTCTTGATACGGTTGTCGTGTGGAATCAAAAGTTTGTTGGCAGGAAGATATGTTGAAGTGTCGACGGTTGATGGACTTGGGGATTTGACGAAGTATTGGAGGCGGATGATTGCTGTCTTTGTGGACGTAAAAGGGAAAGCTGTTAGGCTTTGTGTACGGTTTGTATGCTTTGGATCTTAAGTCAAATGAAACATCGAGAAAGTTCACACTTTTTTTGTTTGCATCTATAATAAGTTTTAGCTTGTGGGCGTTGAATGTTTTACATATTGCTTTCTTGATGTTTTCAATTTCTTTGGGGGTTGCATTGAATGCACCCAGGCCGTCGTCTCTGTATAATCCGACATTCCTTTTAATATTAGTGGGTAATTGGGACAGGTAATTAGGACTGTTGTAAACCTTGAGCACTATATATATATCTATATATACAAATGGAGACAAATATTTAGCTGTCACTACTCCGAGTTTCACGCGCTTTTGGCGATCGTCAGGCAGTTATCGAGCGCTTTATCTATTCAAGTCACTTGTGCAGCTTTCCGGCTACGTTTTGTTGGATTTACATATATAGATAGATAGATAGATAGATAGATAGATAGATAGATAGATAGATAGATAGATAGATAGATAGATAGATAGATACATAGATACATACATAGATAGATAGATAGATAGATAGATAGATAGATAGATAGATAGATAGATAGATAGATAGATAGATAGATAAGTGAGATTTTTATTAAAAATCGTACGAAGAGAGTGCTCAATACCAGAGTAGAGCGAATTACAATAGCAAGACAAGGTAAACTTGGGTTACTTCATAAAGATTTACATACGAAACAAATTTGTAGTAAATCTTCATGAAGTAAACCGAGTTTACCTTGTCTTGCTATTGTATATATATATATAAGATCACGTCAGCTTAACATATAAATGCGGATAACAATCGAGGGGTACAAAACCGCACTTAAATAGACCTCAACCGTTTTCCCGGCGGAAAGTCTACTCTGGAAAACTAAAATGAATCTGGCGTTAGCCAGATTAAACTGTTCGTGCTGGGAAACAGTTAAGGTACTGTAGTTGCAACCATTTACCTGCAAAAGTGAACTCTTGACTAGGAAAATCTCTTGTCGTTACCCAGAGTAATATATAATTGACTATATTACAAATATATTTGTGTTTCCATATGAAACATACTTCATATGTTTGTGTTTCCATATGAAATCCAACTGGTTTTAACACTAATCAACATGAAAATAGATGTGCTTGCATGACGTCCTACATATTAGGCATCCATATTTGTCAAAGGGCCTCATTGTATTGATCAGTTCATTTCCAGTAAACCTTGGTCAATCGCTTGAAAAAGATGTTTTCCGATAACAATGAAAGATTTAGATGAACCCTTTTTTCACCCAATAGTCAAAATAAACTAATCTTTTATCCGTTTTTCCACATTTTCAAGCCAAGCTAATATCTTCTTTTTACACAAGTCAATTTAGGCAGAAAAAAACTCACAAATATAAGCAGCCCTGAACCAAAAATTTATCTTAGATTAAAAATTTATCTTAGATTATATTTAATTTCTATGTACTAAAACGTTTTGATCAGTACGTAGAGCTAGTCTCACCAGTCTTTTACTTTAAGAGTGGTGAATTTTGCCTCGCGAATCGACTTTTTATTGTTTAAATTGGATAGATCCATCATTACTTCCAGCCGAAACCTCATGAGACAAAACAATATGTCACTTTGCCCGAAGAAAGTCGACTGGTTGAGTATTTCAGTGAAAATTATTGTCGTTGAATTACGGGAGTGAATCAGATGCAAGTCGGCCAGTGTTGTACTCATGATGAACTACGAAGATCGCTGTCGGACGACTGATCATGATTTTTCTATACTATACAAACGTTGGAGATGATGTTCAGGAATGAATTGGTTATATTGAGATTAACAATAACATTTCCATCCGACAACATTATAATTAAAATCGTAGAGGTAATCTTCGTTCGTAAACAATTGAGTGAGGGTCTCCGAGTCTTACGCAAGATACATTTAGTAAAATGAATTCATTTCCAAGAATAACCTTTGAACCCTGATGCAGAATTTAGGCAAATAGTTTAGCAAGTAGAGAACTGGACTAAATTTTGAGAGCCGCGCATTCAAGGGTCGCAAAAATGTCTGGAATTTGTATCTCTTGTGTAGGCTCCTAGACGGATGTTAAAGAAGCTTTTGGCTTAACCTTTAGCTTTTTTATCCTTTAGCTACTGATTATCTGTGAGTTGTTTTGAATCAATCTATTTTGTATTCGATTATGGACTATATTTTCATTGAAGACATGGAGATTTCTCCCACATGAAAGGCGGCTGTAATGTTTGGCGAGAATATAGCAAAAAACAAAACATCCGGAATCTAAGAACTCACGTTTGGGTGTACCGGTTTGGGTGGGACGCTGCAGAGACTCTGTGCCGTTGAACTGTTGTCGAAATGGGGTTAGGGCAAGGAGTATGAACAGGTTCTAATATGGTTCGCTTGTTTGAATTGTACCTGTGAATTACGATCACTTAAGGGATTGTCCTCAACTGTCCCTAATTCTCATCTGGTCTCAATTGCCAGGTTGGAATGTAGACCATTCCATGTACACCTTGTACTCATATGCAATGTAATGACAATCCAATTACGTACTTTATTAGTAAAGCAGATCAATGTATATACACATGTAGCCAAACACAGAAAAGCAATCACTATCCTGCACCGGAATTAAGCAGCACATAGATGTGAGGATGGAAGTGACATTTCCAAGAAATAACCGTCAATCGTTGACGGCTTCAATGTGTTCTGGTTCTTTACAATGGCTCTCTCGATCACAGTGCAAGATGAAGCCTTGTGCGAATGCAACTCACCCATGTCTGCTTCAAGCGAATAAAGCTTAAGCTTCTGGGCATAATGGAGTGCTTGACGTAAGCTGCTGATCTCCAATCCACCTGATGCTACCTCAGTCTCCTCAGTCTCGTCTGATTCTTCATCGCCATCATTCTCCGCACTTTCACTTTGTTCATGAGGTGGCTGCAGCAAATCATCCGCTCAACTTGGTGACAGTTCCTCATTTGCTGGAACGTCAGGGTCCAAAGCAAGGTAAAACTCTGCTGTTAGTGGATTAGGTTAGCCCAGACCTCGAGCAGTTGCGGATATGAAGTCGTTCAGCTCGGAATCCTCACCATTGGTGTCTGAGTCGGTACAGGTGAGACAGTACATCTCCTTGGGGAAACCTGCATGACAAAAGCAGTTGGTGATGATGGAGGTCTTTACTTGCTTAGCAGCAGCACCTATCCACTGACAAGCATGCAACACCGTAATGGATTTGGTGACATTTGCAGCTGAGGTTGGCTGGCCGCCAACAACTTGCGACAGCACGTGACGAAGCAAGCTTTTGCGGTAAAACACCTTGAAATTCTGGATGATCCCTTGATCCAGTACCTGAAGTTTGGACGTGGTGTTCGGCTGAAAGAAAATCACCTGAACATTGCTCATGCTTGCATTTTGAGGGTGAGATGCAGCGCTGTCAATAAACAGAAGAATGTGCGGTCGCTGCAAGCGCATCTTATTATTCAGGTCTTGAAGCCACACCTGGAAAAGGTCAGACGTCATCCACGCTTTCAATGTTATGCTTCCATACTACAGGTAAAGAATCTTTGTTCAAATTTCGAAAGTATCTGGGATTTTTGGGGTTTGCCTATCACCAGAGGCTTCATCATTTCTCCAGTCCAGCTGCAGCACAGAACAGCGGTAAGTCGCTCCTTCGATCGTTTTCCACCATAGCAGTCAGTTCCACGAATGGTAAGGGTTCTGTCAGGCAAGGCCCTATAGAACACACCCGTCTCATTCATATTGAAAATGTCTTTCACTTCATATCCACGACATAGGTCTGGTAGACGTGAAGTCCATTCTGTTACAGTCATCTCACTCACACTGGCACTTTCTCAACAAGCAACAGCACATGCAACGTTATGCAGCTTCTTGAACGACTCCAACCAACCATTCGATGCTTTAAAGTCCGCCTTTCCAAGTCTTGCAGCGTATTCTCGCGCTTGTTCTTGGATCATGGGTCCTGAGACCGGGATGTTCTGTGAGCGAACAAGGGAGAATTATCACCAAACTTTGGCATTCAGTTCGTCATTGCTGCTTGTGTATGAACAGCGTCGCTTCGACATAGGCTTACTTCGCTCAAAGGCCTCCTCAACCTCTCTTCTTCTTTTCAAAATGCTGCCAACGTGGGCTTTTCCAATGCCGAAATCCTTTGCCGAATCCCGTTGAATACGGCCGGACTCAGCGGCTTTCTTTGGTAATGTCGATTTTCTTCTCAAGAGGCAACTCGTTTCTTTCCTTCGACGCCATGGCTATTGCTCACATGTATGAACTCAGTGTGCCATGCAATGTGAAGTCTACAGTTGTGTTTTTACAAAAACCTGCACGTGTTGTACGCATGTCGAGCACGCGCTTTCGGAAGAATGTCTGGGCGCAGGTTTTTGCATTTCAAAGGTCAAAACATACCCTAGGGCCGTAGAATTGTGTCCGCTAATCCTAATTCACAATGCCCACTTTTCCTAGGCTCCAAATGTATGTAAATGTATTGCGTTTTCAAGGGACTGTCACCAACTGTCCGCATTTCTAAGGTCCCCGCATTTGTCAGGTGGAAACAAGGACAAGTTCCACTTTTACAAATTAAAAATTGAGCTGGGGCCGTTCCTTTTTCGACCTGTTACGATCTAAATCCTGAAGAACAAGTTTTGTGGGTTAATCGGCATGCAAAGAGTTAGAATACAATATCTCAGGTTATATTGCTGATTCCGAACCAATCCTTGGCGCTATAATAATTTTTTGCAACATGGCTGAGCTTGTTTCGCAGTCCGTAACCAAGATGACGCTAGATGCTTGGTTGCTGACCAGGTCATAATTTACTAGTGATTGACCTAGCATCACGTACGATATTTCAATTGAGCTCATCAGGGGCGGATCTACGATTTTTCGTACATTAGTCAAAATTCTATGACGTCATCGATGGCGTAAACGTGATGACGTCATTTGATGGTCCGATTTACTTGGAAGCCTAGATATTTTACATTATCAAACTACAGATGTGTAAATGGCATAGTTTTCACAATTGACAATGTTAAGCATATGGTAGACTGTTTCGCCCTATGTCAGGGCTCATCAGCATGCCTAGGAAACGCATTTACCAAAAAATAGTAAACTGTAATCTGACATGGACAGTGGTTTGAAAAGGCCTAACACAAGCAATCTGGTTTTCAGGCGCCAGAAACCCGCCTTCACACCTTTCACAAGAGCAAAAGGAGTTTGGTTAGAAATGGGTGACAATATGGGACATAACTTGGATGTGAAATTGCTCAGTTTTTCACACTATCCCAAGTCAATTCTAACCCTTTACCCCCCACCAAAAATGAGCATTCTGGTTTTAAGGCGCCAGAAACCCGCCTTCACACCTTTTGCCAAAGTAAAAGGAGTTTGGTTAGAAATGGGCGACAATATGGGGCATTTCTTGGATGTGAAATTGCTCGTTTTTCACACCATCCCATGTCAGTTCTAGCCCTTTACCCCTTTCCCATATTAGTAACCCATGTCCTAGCCTAATTAAATTCATCTTCCTATGCTGTCCAATATGAAAATGTATACACGGAGTTACTATCGTAAGTGAAATGCTGCTTCACGGCCACGCTTCATTGGCATTTTAATCACAGTAGATTCAAAGATGATGCCCTTCAAAGGTAGACCACCACGAGCACATAGCATAACAGTTTCAACAACAGGTGCCAATTTTTGTCTTATTTGCTACTTCTTTTCGAAGATTGGCATCTAAAATCAAATCAAATTTGAGAGAGTAATGCCTGGTAAGTAGGAAAGGTAGAAACCTGTAACCCCATTTCTGCCCCAGTCTCAAGGCCTGCATATTTCTTGGACGTAAATAAAAAAAATTCATGTAAATTTTAATCTAGTATTTCCAACAGAAAATTTGTCAATTACGTCTTCAATACTTGGAATAATTTCCGGGTGCATCTTCATCAAAGCAAGGCCTTTTAGGCGGTCCTCGACCATGGTACTTCTTTTATAGTCTTTAAGAATCCTTAAACCTGAAATAGAACGCTCGCACTTACAAGAAGTAATTGGAAGGGTTCCTAAAATCCGAAGTATTACCTTTATATTTTCGAAACCATCAAAATTTATAGCTTTTAAGGTTGAGGCTGTATTACTGGGGTGAGGACCAACACGTTGTTCCCAGAAAGTTTGCCACAATAACAGCTCAGCATCTGAACTTAAGCGATTGGGCAAATCATCTGCATAAAAATCAGCAACAGTCTTAAACTTTGCTTTCCAGTCACCTCCTGTTTTGATGATGAAAAACATCTTAGTTGGCACAATGCTAAGCGCTAGATAAACATTCACACTATCAATGTCAAATCTTGCATTCAAAGGAGAAAAAAGATGGTCAATTAAAGGAATAGTGATTATTCTTTTGTAATACTCAGAAATTGTCTTATATGGATGATTTGCTCTGGTTGTTTGTCTTCCAACTGCTCTTAGTTTAGACTCTTCAAGACCAACCTTTTCAGCTAATGTCAAAGCAATTTCATACCATTGATCGTGGTAAGAATCAACAGCGTTCCTTACATTAGCAACACTAGTTTTCAAAGAAGAAATCAATTCAATACCATCCATTACATCAATACTCTTGCCTTGCAAAAGCTGTGTTACAGGGAGAGTTAAGTCAAAAACATTTCTGTAATTACCAAAATGGTAATAAACTCAAAATGAGAAACAAGTAAAAGTAAGTCGGATGCATCAGTACGAAGTGAAGGATTGTATTTTCCCTATGCCATATCGTGAAGCAAGTTAAAAATGGGAACAAACAGTTCTTCAAAAGTGCTCAGACCCTTAATACGTTCAACCCATCAAGTTCGACAAACGTCAGGCAGTCTAGTTTTTTTCGAGTCAGTTTCAGAACTATTACGAATAGTCTCCTCAAAAGGCATATTACGAGTTTGAGAAATATTGATAAAATTAGTCACTTCTTTCACATGCTTGAGCATTTTCTTGACCTCAATAATTGACAAACTATCACAAAGTGACAAATTTAGCCTATGACTATAGCAGTAAGTATAAAGAGCTCTGGGATTAAGCCTTAAGATATGGGCAGCCAAACCTTTTACGCTGCCAGCTACAGCGCCAGCACCATCATACCCTTGCCCTCGACAATCCTCAATCGACAAGTCAAGGTCATTGACAGCATTCAATAAAAGTTTAGCAAGATTCTCCCCACTTAATCCCCACCTACACTGAAGGAAAGCAATAAACTCCTCTCTAATATAAATGTTTTTGTCAACAAAACGCAAAACAAGGGCCATTTGCTCTTTGTGTGATGAATCTGCAGCCTCATCAGCAATAATAGTAAAGAACTTACTTTCCTTAATATCTTTAACAATCTTTTCTGATATTACCTGACCAAAGCACTTTATTATCTTATCTTGGCTGGTCTTAGAAATGTACCTTGTATTTTTGCCACATGTCTTTAAGTGATTTTCCTAGATTTTATCCCTTGATCGCACTTTCAGGTTGAGAGTTTCAATAAAATTGCCAACACCCCCAGCAGAATACTGGCCGACCTCTGGGTGATACTTAGAGTCATCACGATGGCCACGTAATGGCAAACCTAGACGATCACAATAAAGGACAGCATCAGCAATGGAAGCCAGTTTACTCCTGTTCTCCTCAATCTCTTTTTTAACATTCTTATCTAATAGAACTTCTATAGGTTGAGCAGCCCCCGACATTTGAGCAAGTATTGCAGTTGACATTGGAAATGTTGAAGTATGCAATCCCATTTCTGAACCTGTACCTTGACCAGCATGTTTCTTAAAAGTAAATGCAGCATCATTCCAATGGCAAAGGGGTTTTGAAAACAATCTATTTATCTTTGAAGCTTCACCAGAAAAAATATCTCCAAACAGCACACAAGACAAACAAAATGCACCATCCATAGACGGAGAATAGCAAAGCCATGAATATGATTCTAACCAATTATATCTAAAGCATCTACCATTAGTTTTGGGAAAGGAAAAATTTTTGTCAGGCTTAAAAACTTTTCTAACCAATTCACAAATTTCAGAAGAATCCATACCCTTAACTCTCTCCCTGTAAGATGCAACATCAAAGTTATGAACAAAATTAGTTGACTTTACATCACCTGCAGAAAGACTGCTGGAATATGGAGCTGAGTTTGATAAGGGTGTGGTTGGTTTGGAAGAAGTAACAGAACCTACTGAAATGGTGGATTTAACAGGCTGTTTCAGCATATGTGCCACAGTTAATGTGGCAGAAGAAAAAGCCTCATTGGTTTTTTTCTGAAATGATACATTTGATGAAGTGGTTGATTTATTAATCTGTTTCACCTTATGAGTAGCTAGTGATGCAGCAGAAGAAAAAGTCTCAATAGGTTTCGTCTGAGAAGTTGGGTTGGCAAAGGGTTTTTCAACTACATTAAAATAGTTAGATATGTTACCAGCAGGCGTTTTCATAGAAGAAAGAGGAGATACTTTATGTTTCTTGGCTGCTACCGATGCTTGTGAACTAGCAACAAACTTTCGTTTTTGCAGCCGTGCATGAAAAAGCAGAGGGACAAAGTGGTTGGGCTGAAATGTTACTCCAGGTGTAAGGTCACCATCATGGCAGAATAGAATATGGAGATCTTTTACACCCTTTTCAGCAAGCAAACGAGGCTGAACATTTCGATTGAATAAAAGTTTAAATCTATGTTCTCCACAATCAGGGCAATATGTAAAGATACGTCTACGTAAAACAGAAGAAAGACCCAAAATACAGAGAAATGATGACCATTTACCAGCATTACAATTCAAAATGGCCTCCTGTCTTACTAAATCATGCTTGATAGAGCCTGTATCTAAAGCCTCCATAGAGACAGACAAAGGCAACAGATTGTGAATACTTTTCCCAAAACATTCAGGGTGTTCATCAATGGCAGACAAAAAACAGGGATGATCGCAGTAAAACTGGGCATTCATGAATAGTTCAAGTGATGTCAAGATTCTTAAAGTGTGCAATAAAGTATTGTCACCAACCAATAGCAGAGAAACAGAGCTATAAAGGCAATTCCCAGAAACTTCTGATCTAAGAAAAAGACAAAATTTAAATTAGTTAATTTGAATCGTTAACCACTTGACTAGTATTCACTCATCCAATGTGGTTCATCAACTGCTTAAAATGCACAAGAAAACTTTTCGACGTTTCGACACAAGGGTCTTCATATCACTCGAATAGACATAAAAACATTGTAAATCTATATCAATATTAAAAACTTAAAACCATTTATTGATTAAATCTGCCTTTTACTTCCTAAATAAACTGTATTTATATCCTCGATATTAATAGTCTTCTGACTTCTGAGTTCTGTTCTCAACCAGTCTTCAACCGCAAAAATATGCAAATTTGCTGTTCAAATGAATGTGTAATCGAGATATTTACATACGCATGCAGAGCATCTTCATAGTCGCTTATAAATATTGTTATATTGTTAAACTGCCTAAAGCGAAATAATGTGGACATATCATACTAAATTTACCTTATCGCAGTACATGACTTGTCCTTTTGATCTTTCACACACTTCGGAATGAAGATCTCGGCACCAATACATCGACTCAAGCTGTAGTTCGTGCTACTGATGGCATCTAGCAACTGTTCATGCGAACTTTCCGATATACTGTCGATTTCCCTCAAAAGATCGACCCAATAGTGTTGTAAGACGGCTAAATCATTCACCGCGAATGCGGATTTAACCGTTTCTTAAATACTACAAGGAGTAGCAGACATTCTCGTAGAAATATTTGAATCACATCTTTTCGATAAAGCTTCGACTTGTCGCGTCGAATAATCGAGAGCTGAGAAAGACTTTAGCACCCGTCAAATATTAATTACATTCCGACAAATGGAGCGCCCCTGACTTTTGTATGTCAGTCAGAACTCCCCACAGACGAGTCAAAATCGCTGAAAATTGCTTGTTCCCATGGAAATAAGCAGTCAGACCAATCAGAACACTGGATTTTGACTTTTTTACTGACCGACTTTGCGTATGACAGCTGGTCATTGACTTGACTAAGCTCGCCGGCTCAGCCACTGTATGAAATTTGATCACTGGATTACAATTCAATTGGAATATTAATTACATTCTGCATTGTAGTAGACACAGAATTTTTATTAGGTGCAGCTGCATGATAAATGGTAACTGGACAATTTTTCAATTTTTCACTAAAAGTTTTCAATTTTTACGTTAGTCGCGTGACTGATTTGACGACCCCTACATCCACCCCTGAAGCTCATCTGACAAATGAGATCTATAAGTAGTTCGTTCTATTGTCTTCATGAAGCCTAATTAGTGCTGCAAAGACTTTTAGGGACGGGCATTTCATTTGAGTTGGGAATTTCTTCAACAGTTCTATTCTGCATAGGTACTTTTCTTCATATGATTACTGTTGAGGGCATGTTAGCCTCTTATTTTTTAAAAAAATACTTTTCACGACAATGATAGGTCTTGTTAACTTTCTCGGACTGAACGACTTATACGAAAGACATCCGAACAGTCATGAACCAATAAATTGCAGTGTTTCGAATATTTAGATGAATAATCGCCGCAGCCATATAATAATCCCCACATGATAACTATCCTATCGTGGTAATACGCTTTATATTGCGGACCCGTAAGTTTTGAGTTGATTTTAATGAGAATTACACAGAAATAGATTTTTTCTCTAAAAACATCTGTTAAAGAGCAATTTGTATAAAAGAACGAGAAATGAATACTTAAGTGGTGAAATATTACGTTTGTACGCATGCTCTCAAGCTATTGTACTCAGAAAAACTTTCTGAGTCCCGAATCGGAATCGAACCCGTAACCTGATCGCCGGTGAGATGCTCTAACCATTCAGCTAAATGTAACCTTTGTTCAACATCTGAGTCCATGTAGGTCAATGGTTAAAGGGTCTCACCGGCGATCAGGTTAAGGGTTCGATTTCCCGTTTGGGAGTCAGAAAGTTTTTCTGAGTAGAACAGCTTGAGAGCATGAGTATAAACATCGTATAAGTACCCAAGCTACCACATTTAATAGCATCATTGGTGAAGTATTGAGTGAAACGAACAAAGTACGAGACAATGTAAACAAAAACATGTGAAGAGAAAACAATGTTGCACGATGGATAAAAAAATTATTTAAGGGCATTATAATATGTTCCTTATTACCTTCATTTACTTCATCCGTAAACGAAAGTATATTTTCATGAAACGTTTTCCCATGGTTCTTTTTCCTTCCTTGCTCTGGTCTGCAAGAAAACGTCAGGAAAATACATCAGTATTATAACTGGAAAATAGCCTCACGAATATTGCTAAAGTGAAAGGTCTTCTCTCTTTAAAACATGTCACATTAAGGTAGTCTAAGCAGATGCTTTTTGTATATCTTGTTTCGAGGTGCTGGAACGACATTCTGTTATCCCAGCAGCTGAATGGGAACTTACGATTTACGACGTCAGCTTCAACGATGTCCTTCTTTAACCAAAGAATTCTTGGTGCAAAACAACGAAAATGAATACTTTTTATTCTCCAGAGCATTCTCAATTCTGTCGTCGTTGTACATACTACGTCACTTAGACCATTTTCACTTCTTAAGAACGTCGACTCGCGGAGTGAAAAAAGCTCTTAGTTAAGATTGAACTCAACCTAAGCCTTAATTCGTTCAAAGAACATTGGAGCCTTTTAGCAGTCATAAAACAAGCCACTAGTATTAAGCGTGGTGGACAAGAAGCCATGATTTGTTGAAATGTCGAAATTTTAAAGGACTTCGTCTATGAAGTTGACGTCATAGATCGCAAGGTCCCAAATTAAAGGATACACCGAACCTCTAGCCGTATTATAAAAAGAATTTATTGCCGTAACACGGAATATTAAGATATTGTGATCAATAAGCATTCTGAATCAAATTGTGATTGGCACTTTTCTTTCGGTTTTGCTGGAGCGTTTGATAATTTACGTTCCTTGAAGAAGATATCTAAATATATACATAGTTATGATCCTCAGATGAAAGTTTGAGTTCAACTTAAAAATTAAAAAAACATGAGTTCCATGTATTTCACAGCAGTATATAAATACTCAAAAACGACTGAAATGTGAAATGATATGGGAAAGATCAGAGACAACTGGACTTTTCGGGTCAGAGGTCTTGATTACTAACAATGAGCTGCGCGAAAATTTAACTAATTTACTTTTCCTGGAAAGACTAAGTTATCATTACCTATTACTTGAGTTGAATGTTGCATGTGAACTGCACGTGGGAAACCTTGGTGGTGTCACAGACGATATATCGACGCTCGTCAAGCTCATATCTCAAGAAAATGATTTATGAGTCCAAATGGGGATGGATCCTACCGAACTTCTGGTGACCAGTTAGAAACTCTAACCATTGAGAGATAGAGACTCAGATGGGGAGCTCAGGTGATATCTGTGCTCGGTGATAAGGAAGTTGTGATTCCCTCTACGTCTAGGTATCAGAAATCGTTGTTCTGATATGAGCTTGATTAAAGCCCACGTGTCGCCTACGATATCACCTAGCTCTCGGATATGTTTACATGCAAAGGTTTATTTTGTACGATACAAATTTCATATACGTTTATTCTTTCTGAAGTATGTAACGTTCTCTCAAAGCCACGATTTCTGCTTTCGATTCTCCTACTAAAATATCGATACGTGAAAAGACTCCAGGGAGTTAAGAAGTTAATACGTAACAAACAATCGTGCACGACAATCTTATCTTGTAAATGGTCCCGAAATTTCATCTCACATGGTATTATTATTAGAATACGGAGGCTGCGGCATCGGAATCTTGGTATCTCAATGGTTAGACCATTTTACCGGTCATCAGAAGATTGCGGGTTCGATCCACTTCTGCGGCTCAGAAATAGTTTTTCTCAGATTTAAACTTGATGATCGTCGACATATTGCAAACAACCGTTTCTTCAAGTGTGCTCCATGGTTGACAAATATACTCATACAATTAAATACAGAAACGCTCACTGAAAAATGATGTTCCTTCAAACGAGAATGGATACGTATTTCGATAGGACCTTGTCTTCCGTACGCCTGGTTTATTACCCTTGTGTTTCGAAGGCTTCACCCTCACTAGTAGCTTCGCTGGGGGGACTAAAGGGTCAACACCTTTGGTAGTGTTGAATGTATGATTAAGCCTGCGTTTTATAAAGTTAGTCAACAGTAGCACATGGACTGGGGAACAAAAATACTATGCAAAAATTGTCTAGTTGTGTCTTAAAATAGCTGTCTTTCTATATTATGGAGTAATACTGAGTAATGCAGCTTTGTTTAAAGTTTCAGCAACATATTAACTTCTTGATAATGTTTGGAATAGAAGTGAGTCAAGGATGACAAATTTTGTAAATTCCGTTTACTTTGTTAATGTGTCGAAGGATTTGTATCAGAATTTAGAACAGCAGTAATATGAAACATGAATTCTAAACTCTATCTATGGCGGAGCTTCTTGTCCTGTTTGTGGTCGAAAACTACGGTGAAAAACTGTAGATGACGCTTGCTATTACTGGAACAGCCGATATAAGCGCCAAACTTCTACTGGGGTCACTTTGGCACTCGTCGTGGTTGTTAAAGTTTTTCTAGAAATTTCTTGAATGAGTGTTCAGCACTTGGAACAGTCTTCCTCCACCAGGCCTATTCAGACAGGGAAAGCTTTAAGCGCCCTCCAAACTTTCGAGATGTGTAATTCTAAAACCGTGGATACTGATCAGGCTCTCTTGGTTTCTTACCAAGGTCTTTATAATCTAAAATGAACGAATAAATAAATAAACAAACAAACAAATTAATGAACCAAATAAAAAATAAATAAAAAAGGATGAAAGTATAGACCATCCTCAGCCTTATCTTCTCGGAGGGATCATCTGTTCACTTGGACATGTTGGAAATCTGGAGGAAACTACCGTTTTAAATTGATAAGAGTAAACTTTTTCAGTTGCATTGTCTAAATAGGCCCTTAAGTTTCCCACTGGCTGAGCCAGTATTCAATTGTCAAATTTTCATTGAATTTGAAAACTTTAAATTATGAAAATAATAGTATAAACATTGCACAAGCAAGTAACAAACTGACCCTAGATACCTTGTGCTAAAACAAACACTGCATTTGTTGCAGGTTTTCATACAATGGTAGGTATTTGGTATATAGATTAAGATATGATCATACGCAAGGTAATATACAGTATGTTCGACATACAGTGAACATCACACTTGCAATGCCGGCATACACCGAGCAGAAACATATAAGTTGTATTGGATCACAACTGGAGTCCTTGTAAGCCAATGGATAGAACATATCACTAGCCATCGGTCAGTTATAGATTTATTCGCGTCAGGGGTCTTAAAACCTTTCAGTCTAATTTCAAATATGCAATCTTAATTTAATTTTTAAACTTAAACTAAGTCGTTTTAATCATATTTCTTAAACAATTTATTAAACTTGATAAGCTAGTCCGTAATATTGCGTCCATATTCTCTTATGAATAAGAGTAATCATTACTCAATTCGTTTTTCTCACCTTTCTGATTTTCTAAAAATTTCAACGCAATACTCTGCTCATGAAAGTTTACAACTTCGATAGACATCGCCTATTCTGCTCAATGGTTGAGCCACCTTGTCAAAAACAGTCTATATTGAAAAACAAAATATTAAACAAAGTTAAATAAAAGATAACTCGAATAACAAAACAATTATTGAAATCGGTTATCTAGAAATATCACGATTTGCAAATGACTCGATGACCTGCTCACCATTGTCAAATAAGAATATTGTGCCCATCCTAGTACAGAATGATCTCTAATATAGTTTAGGTGCTGACTGCGCTATATTAGTGTAGTTAGCTTGTCATTACACAGGTGATAGCTTCACCTACTATATCTTCATTTATTTGATATTTCTTTAGATATTTACGAAATTCTTTAGAAAACTGAACATCAAAATTTTATACATCTTTGTAAAGCCTATATGTGGTAACCAGCACCTTTCATATTAAAAAGGGAAAAAAAAAGAAAAAAAGTGAAACTGATGGAAATTTTCTTTGGCTTAATCCCTGAGAATTTCTATCAAATTTTTTTTTGACTCAATTAAAAAATAAAATCCTTTAAAAAATAAAGACACACTTACTAATTAAATGCCCTAATCCACAAATAAGATACATCATCAACCACATACTATAGTTGAATACTGTAGTTACATGACATGGTAGAATATTTTATACAGCATCGCACACGATCACATCACATGCATTAAATTTAATTATACCAAGTAGGCTGTATTTTAAACAAAGTGTACAGAAATTAACACTTAAAAAAAAATACAAGTGTGGAGATGTTTTACTAAAGTTAGGAGGAACTTAATTACACTGGAATGTAACTCAGCACAAGAGGCAAATCATGAACAGGAGGGTTTTGCATGATGTCTTTCCAAGAAATCTTGTAAAGCAATATGGCTGCTGTATATTTTAGGAGACATTTCCGATATACAAAATATGCCACCACATGTCTACATATCTTATGATTTTTATTAATTATTAAGCTTTGAAATACAGCAGACTTTTAGTTAAAAGATGGTGGCAGATATCCTTAGTTAACTACATTTTGAAATTTCCAAAGTATTTTTCCTTATATCATCAATATTCTACATTGCATTTTTTTTGACAGAAATAGAGAGTCTGCACCAAAACTTCATATATAGGGAATAAGCCTCCTTGATTCCTCCTTTCCCCCCTCACATATCTCTGTCTCTATAATAACTTTTCTACGAACTTCACAACTAATGAAATAACAAAAGCAAAGTCAGAGTGAAAACCTTTACTTGCAGCATAACTAAACAAACACTAAAATTAATTTGATTTATAACAGCTACAGTCGAACTAAATGCCAACTTAACAGTAAAATATTTTTGTTAATAAAAAGGAAACTACTTCATATTTTAAAGAATTCATAGTATAATAAGATAGAGACACAAAGACATGAGAATAACAAAACCACAACAGACCAATGTACATTCCTTGCATTCCATGAATACATGAATTGAAACACATTTCAAATTTAAAATATCTCCAGTTGAGTCATGAATACTTTGTAAAATGTCACTACCAAGTGCAACATCAAGTTAGCTTTCTTACAAACATGTCATCCAAACAGAACATAACTGCAGCATAAATGCTAAGCAGTGTATAAACTTTGGCAGCCTCCTATGCCATGGTTATGCAAAAAATTTATTTTCCACTCACATCCTATTTTAATAAGTCTGCTCATCCGCTTGAAAAACATCTACCTTTTTTCCATGTAATAAATTACCACAAGGAAACAAGAAAGAAACTTTATTTCTTTATATATCAACTATATATCAACGGACATTGAAATAAAACTAAAACAAATTTCACAAAATTATAACAAAACTGAGGTTAAAAAGAATTTAGAATAAGGAATAATCGGAAATGCGTTTGACTTCATGGGAAAATGCTGCTCAAGAGGAAACTTTACATCAACTTCCATCAGTCATGTAAATACCCAATCAATCTTTTTCATTAAATAAATTTAATACGGTTATCTATGAGGACATTTTGTCTACTTTGTGGGCAAAACAGCAACAATTCTCTATGAGGAATTCTGAAGTACCTACCTGTACTACGGTAGTTGTCTAGCGAGAAATCGCTATCAGTGATACTGATTCTATGTATTCCTACCAAACGTTGTCATCCGTTTCACCACGTTTACAGTAGACGTTAAATATGTATGATATGCCGCCAATTCCGCGTTAGCTGTATCCATGTCAATAGTCAACGCTTTTACGTCCTTCCAATATGGCCGCTATGACGCACCATGACGTCATGTGAAAACCATCAATACAAGCAAACCTTTAAGGTTCTTCCACACGACGCGATTGTTGCATACCATTTTACATCCAGGCATTGCAAAAGGCGCATAGCCTCAAAAAAAGCCGCACAGTCGAAATACACTTATATTCCAGAGCAAACAACTATATACTTTGGCTTTTTGACCTTGTTATTTCAAGTATCAAGCCAAACTTTTGGTGGATTGTCTCTCAACTTGTTAACATTTGGGCATATCGACAGTAGAAACTTAACCAGCCTTGTCAACTTTATCAACAATAGGCAAAATAAATCAACGAACGTTTTATCAATAGACAGTTTAATATGAGAAAAGTCGCTGAATTGGAAAGTTAAAATCGTTCTGAAAATAGCTGAAACTTTGATCTGGACATTAATTTTTGTTGGGAGAACAAATCTTGGAAAGAAATTATCATTGTTATCGTCAATTCATATACGTCTCTACGAAAGAAAACTTTGGCTTTGAACTTTTCAGAGAAAGTTTACAGATGTATAACTGCACGATCAACTTAAATTCATATCATTCAAAACCTTCCTCATTATTTGACTTCGTGGAAGGTAAGGGAAGGAAAATTTTGATTTAATTAGAACTATTTTCGGTTAGTTTCGTTTTGTAAAGATGTGCGGTAGTTTCGCAAAATTAGTTTACTCTACGCTGGACGACACAACTGAGACTAATGAAAATCAGTAACTTGAAATCAACTTCTTGTGTAATTGCCAGACTATTGCGCAACGTTTGGTTATCTAAGATCACGAAACTAAAATAGGCATGCCAGTAAATAAAACTTACTAAAAGGAACTAAAAACAAAAATAAAACTAAAGTACAAAAATAGCAATGTTAAACAAATATAAATGTAGCTCTGTGCTGATTGAGCAACTCTTTATCACTACACCTCGCCGTCGTAAGAAAAACCAAAGTTAAGAATTATTAAGAAAAAAAGCAGCAACGGTATCAACAGCATTTTAAAAGTGCGTCAATTTTTTATTTCGACTACGATACAAAGTCCATGTAAAAGTCTAGAAACCCTCATCACTGTCTCGGCGTGACAAATCGCATGCCACCACATCCTAATTAGTTAACAGAACAGTACTACCTGACTTTCTTGTACCCATTCATTAATGTCCCCACTCTAACTGTGCTAAAGTCTGCAGAAACGACGTTAAATCACGAAACGTCAAGGTTCCTAAACGCCCTTCCAGTTTGTGAGTTGCCTAGCGTCTCGTTTCTAATTAAGTTAGTCGTGATACGTTATCATCGATCGGGTTTCAGAATTCATAATTACTCAGGTAAACCAACCTCAGTAAAACGTAAAATGAACAAAAGCACCCTGGCATATTGCACTAATGAAACATTTCGAAATCAGGGTATATTTCAGATTCATAGTAACGGTTATTCTTAGACCTTTGTCAAAATGTCACTATCCCAAAACGTGATCTCTTAATGCCACTAATGATAGTTGGCCCAAGAACGTTCTTTTATTTCACTTTTTATGAGCATGAAGATTCTGTATTAAAAGAGATCGCACTACGTAGGGAAGGGTACTTTATAATTAAAGAACTTCAAAACATTAATATGTTACTTTATGAGAATTTGTTGTGGACGGCACCATTGGCGTATGAAGTGGGAGGGCGAAGGGTGCTTCAGTTTCCTTATGCGTTTAAATGCAGAGGCTGAGCTCCCTTCTCCCCAAAGAAAAAAATAAAAATGGGCCAATCATTCCAAAAGTAGGTTCTTATGCTCACTGGTTCAAAAGCAGCTTAAGAGATTTTGGACTGGTACTCAGCGTAGCTAGACAGCAACAGATTAGCGAAGATTTGAGTAAGAAAGATTGAAGATGGCATTGCAAAAAATAAAACTTTTAATCAGTGCATGCAATGGAAATACAGCACAGCTATCTCAGAGGCTACATAAACTGCCTAGGTCAGACGTCGAGTTTCAGTGCTTATGAGCACTGCGTTTAAAAAAAATTGTGTACGTAGAAAATAATATACTTTCAATGAAAAAGGGACTCATCAATCGTCAGCAAATCACAGTAATTTAAGTAGACATATGACTTTCACCTCAATGTAAAAGGCTTTAAAACTCTTTTATTCCTCCACAGGTAAATGTTTTTCCACACTGACTTTAGTCTTGCAAAATCAAATTTGTTCCTATGCCATTGAACGGAGCAGTATATGATTTCCTTTAAAATTATGAGGGAATGGTCATGTTTTCTTGGAACTTTTAATTATTGAAAAACGGCCGTAGGTTTGGGGCCCTTATTTTGTTAAAATTTTAGTCACTGGTAAAGCAAGGCTTCAAGTTGTGCAATGTGCAATAAAATTGATCATCCAGTTGTTTCAAACCCCTCTCTACTAGCGTTTTACTGTCATATTTTTCTTTGCTTTGCGGGGAAGAGGTATGTAAGGGTAATATGGTCCGGTTCCTTCCTCCCAAAACGTATCCGTGCTTTTATTGAGAGACCTTTCTTTACCAAAGATGATTTAAGTCTTTTAAAAATTCCTTTCTACAATTATAAACAATAAAATAGTCAATTGTGCCTGTTAGGATAAGATTACCAATGGTAAATAGATCTTTTTATTACAGGCATCTTTCGCGCAAGCAAATCACGGATATCCAGAAGGATCTTTTCAATTCAACACCAAAGCTTACATATGTGTAAGCACTTGAAATAATCGATACATCCTTTCTAGGAACAAATGGTGATCATTGTGGATTCTTGTGCATCTGATACGACCTTTTAATTTTACTTCATGTCACGGGAGTAAAAGATTTCATTAACCCCCATATAAACCTTTCAACGTTACATTTGATAGTTGCCTCTTCATTATGAATACCCTTAGCTTAAAATTAGCGAACACAAAATTCGACTTTCTCGAAATGGAGATATCTCTTTTCCAAAATTTTTAGAAGATAACAACCTCGGCCACGCTTCCAACAGCTCGAGGTTGTACCTTCTGTTTCCGTCATGTCGAAGAACGTTCGATTTTGCCTAACAGATGTAATTATTACGCCATTTGCTAAAATTTTCCTCTAGGCGAAAAATTACCACAAAAACTTTTCAATGTTTTATACCCGAATACGTATTTAATTTAAGCAAGTTTTCAGTGAAAGGTGATACGATCATAATACGAAGTTATATCCTGATTTCTGACACGTTTCTATTGTATCCACTGAAGTGGAATTTTCCGTCTTTTGAAGATAATTTATATGAAACCGCATACGACTCTACATACGGAAATAAAACGATCACAACATGACCCGATTCTTAAAATCGTATTCCCATGCCGTATCCGTATCCTTGTCCGCATACGTACATAAGGGAACACACCTTATATTTTAAGTCATCGCAATTTTAGCCGCATCCTCACCCGTATCCGTATCCGTACAAATGGAAATGTTGCTTTAAGCAAATGTTCTAGTAATTCCATCAGATTAACCTTTATCTGGACTGCGATGAGACGGATTGTCAATTTTTGAAACACTTGAAGAGTTGTTTAGGACTAGTAGTTCTTCAGTTTAGTTTACATAGCAAGTTCAGTGTTTCTTTGGGATTGAACACGTGTCAATTTGCAGTATCTTCCAAAGTTTTGTTTTGACTGGTCAAAGGTTTAATAAGATAAATCGATTTGCTCCAGTTGCTATGGCTACAGACATAAATAACTTACTACCTCTTGCAATATTTTTTTAAGAAAATTTCTCGACTCTTTAAACCTCTTTTTCTTTTCGACACAGGTTTACTCCTATTTTCAACCAGATATTAACACTATTGGTTAAGGTTTATCATCCACTCTGGAGCTACTGCCCCTTCTTGCCTTTTTTAAACTTTACTAATGATGTTACATCGTTTATTACACTTGAGACCATTCAATTTCACACACTGTAATCCACGCTAAAATTGCATTTTACATTGCTCAGTTGCTCAGCAAACTCCTCTGCCTTAAAGACCAGTTTGATGACGGGTTGTTATTAAGAAAAATGTCACTGCAAGTCATTAGCTGACTCTTTCATTCGGCAACATAATGAGATTACTATTTGTTTAAGTACGTACCTAACATCAAGGATTCCAATGCTGTTGGAGTAGTGAACGAGAAACCTGACCAAGGTACACAGTCATCAGATCCTGAACGCGCTAGTTGACAGACAAATACGATATTATATGATGCGTCTCCAACCTCGTGGCAACCGGGTTTAGTATGTTTATAAAAAGGCCGTTCAACAAGATTTGTAGATTTATCTCCTGATATTAATGTTTACAGCGATGGTGAATTGAACTGTGAAAAATAATGCAAAGTTAATTATTATAATTCCGTAGTGGTTTCCGAGGTGACCTTTCAATCCAGGTTGAGAACAATGAAAACTGCTCATAGGGACCTCTCGAAGGTAACCGCTTAATACAGAGACGTTGAATACGCATTTGAGTGTATTACTTTTGTCCGGTTTTATAATAGCAATGACATCGCGCTCCCTCAATCTCTTTACAGCACAAAAGCGAGACTTTGGTGGGCTAACGATCGGACTTCATTAAATCAGAATCGTTCATCCAATTCTATTCTGAAACCTTTTCAGGTCTATTTGCGATGTTTATATTCACAGTTATTATATCACTAATTAATTGAATATTTAACATTCATTAAGTTTTGTAATTTACATATTAGCCATCACATGTATGTATAAGACTACTTGAATTTTAGTTTGTTCCTTTGCTTGATGATGATATCGAGACGACGTTAAAACGTCACTTTTTATAGCTAAGTTTTGTTAATAAAAAGTTTTAATATAATCCAGATTATTAAAATCTCAAAATCTCTCCGCATTCTTGACCTCACCTAACTATTCGTTTCTTAAAATTCATCAATCTGACAGCAGAAACCCTAACATGAAGTTATATAGAAGCTGAATCAAAGTACAGCATATGATGCATCCTTAGTCGATTGCAAGGAATGCAAAGTACAGGTACTTATGCATTTCCATCCAAGTGGGAAACAAAGTCACAACCCTTTGAAGCCAAGCCAGCATTTGATTTATGGACCCAGGTGTACCACTGCCAAGGTGGTATTCAGTAATATCTAATATAATCATTAAAATTAGACATCAAACACTTGCAACATCAGCACTTATTCAATATCTTTTTCAAAGTCAAGGAAAATTTAAGTGTGATTATGTGCATAGCAAAACCATTTTAAAAAAATGCAGTTACAGTACCTCAGAATTCGTTGCATCACCCTAAGAATTCTCTCATACACCATTGAATGACCTATGAAAGCTGTTCCCAGGCATGCTCCCAAAACTTTGCCACATACAGCACTAGCATGACCATGTCTATTATGTGAATAAAATCTATCAAGCATGAAGCTGCTGAACTCTTTTTAACTGTTTGTTTACTCTTAAAACAAGTGTTTTCCTAAGCAGTGTTTCTTCACAAGTAATATCAAAGTGGAGTGCCCTGTAAGCAGTTCTGGACAATATAGAAAAATTTTGAAGGTTACTATTCCAAAAAACAGGAGAGCAACATAATACAATAAGAGAACAAGTTTCTCTTGTGTCTTGGATGAGTACTATCTTTAAACTTTTTTAAAATTTTCTTCATAGTTCCTCTCATTTATTGATAAGAAATACACATGCCAAATATTTTGTTTACCATATTTTCCTATTCATTACTTCCTAACCAATCAAGAAAATGACAATATACTCACTGTATGCCATCACACTGAAGTAATTACAAGAAACACACACTAAGTTAAGCCAGTCTTTCAATGTTGTACTTTATTTTACTATACTGACCAATATCTTTGCATGCAATAACAAAGTCAAATCCTTAGTTATAAGGTTTAACATTAGCTTGTAGCAAAAACGTCAATTGTATATATACATATGCCTTGCCTTACAGGAGTTACACCAATTAACCCACACCATCATAAATAATACACAAATATAGAACATATCACTGCCATGGTTGTCAGGTAAATAATGTACCATCAGACACATTAAATTAAATATTATGCATCGGTATTCCTTGAGTATCAGTACAACTTTCAATGTCATGGAAAGTTTAAGTCTGACTGCATGGCAAAAGTCATTTAGAATACCAGTACAACCACCAGGAAATTGAATGTGTCACTCCTGTAAGTCATGTTTCATTCTCAGACCAAAGGATTGCTACAGTGAATTTTCCATCGGATTTTTTCTTCATTACTCCTACCATTTACTCATAATGAATGCTGTAACTTACAAGATAAATAATTAATTAACAGTATTTCCTGTCACCTTATTTCCTAACCAATAAAACAATCATAAGACAATACACATATCCCATCATATCCAAGAAATTTACAGACACAAAAGCAAGCCTGTCTTTCAATGCAGTCTTTTCAATTGCAAGTTTTATCTTCATCTCTAACCCTTCAGCATTGACAATTCCACTACAGTACTACTCATATTATAACAAAACGATAACCTTATCAAATACAAAACCTGCCACTGTCAAATAATTTAGACAAACCTCATAGTATTATTTTTGCATATAGCACGACACGATATCCAGCAAAAATACATTTTACTAACTCACTTGCATGATAAAAACTTAACAACACATCAGTTCCTCTCTAATATATCTCAAATTTTCATAATTCCTAAGATCCGAATCCAGCCGAAGGTTTTGTCTTTCTATGCCTAAAATAATATAGTTCTGTGCACAATTACAAATCACAGTAACCGTTTGCACACAAACGTAACCCTTTACGTCCACTACATGTACTTTTCAAAATCATTTCACTTCATTCAACAGTAACATCTCTCGATACTTCTAAAAACCAAAACTCCGCACAAAACCTATCTTCTATGTGACCTTCTGTCTCTGTACGTTCACTTTCATTTCTAAAGTAATGGCAACAGTATACTGATTTACATGTTAATGAGAAAAAATCGACAAACTGTAAGCGTCTTACTTATTCATCACGGTGCACAACTCTCTTTTACCAATCAGTGGCTGCATAAATGCTTCACGAAAATACGTCAGAAATCCCTTCACCCATTTCATTTCTCCATAATCTGCCGCTCTTAAGAGGAGTACGATGCTTTAACGACGCCTGACTCAATGACTAAATAAACGGGTTTTTTTCGAGACCTCTTTTGTCAAACTGCAGTCGGCCCCACTCATAGAGATTGCATTCCGAGGCGCTTAGCTCGGTGATATCCGTTAAGACGAAGATTGTCGTATTACCGGAAAAAGCGGGAAAGTTTAATCAAATCCTTAAAGAAGTCCATAATACGTTTAGAATTTTAGATTAAACTACTAACTGTTTACCCTCAAAAATTCCTGAGCAGTAAGTAAGAGACAAATTTGTGGGAAAGCATGAGGAACGTTTTTCCACTTCTATATAACATGGATAACTTTTCTCTTTTTCATTATTCATTTATTTATTTTTTTTTTAAATCATGATATTAATTTCGGGGGAAAATGTAGTAGACAGAGTTAATCTCATGAGTTTGCTGGATTGGAAAATCAAATGGATACCCTGTTTTAGTCTCGATGTCAGACGAAAAAGGGTTTTTCAAATCCAGCTTTTACAACTTTCTATTAGTTTTATAGATTGGATCTCTTAGCCATACCTGCAGTAAGCTTTCACATAAAGTTGAAAAATATGTGAACCGAAGGGGACGCTGAAGTTGACGTTAAAAAGATGGTGCAGTGGTCTTCACAACAACTGGGCGAGATGAACATGTCCGCCATTTCCATGCAATTTCCTCTATATCGAAAGTGAACAGTCTACCTTACAGCTGAAATAGACTTTGATGGAGCTGTTTCTTTCTAAACATGCCTTAATCACTATAGAAGGAAAAGAAGAAAGTTCAATAATCATGTATTTTACCGTTTCCCTGTGTAACAGAAGCTCTAGCGGATAATTATTCTTGAAACTCTAAAGTTTATAAGATAAATTTTTTGAGCGTTTGATTAACACCTCAATATTCGTTTGAGCTTAAGAAAACTTGACTTAAGGACAGTAAACCTTATAAAGTAGTTTTATCACCTTATGAACCAACATAAGTTAACATCGATTACGTCACAGGTTTATTCAACTAGCTCGTGTACGTCTCAGTTTTATCCAATTGTCTTCTCCGGAATACATTCAAGAGCTTTTCTGAAGATGTAGATTAGTAATCCGAGTAAGAAATATAACAGCCCAATTGCTTGAAACAACATCTCGGAAACATATTATTTTAGGAATATTTAAGAACTAACGCTTCGTTAAATGTTTCGTAATATCTTCAGAGTGAATAATTAGAGTGTATTGGCATTTTTATAGCTAGACTACTTACAAAAATAGAAAGTGACGGGGGTGGGTGGAGCAACAGAGTAAGGCCATATGAAAACAGAAAGTGAGCGTTAATCAAGTGTGAGATCAGTGTGAGTTAATAAATTGAGAGAATAGATAACTAAGAAAGGGCTAATGGAAAGGAGCGGATGTTTGCGTTAAGACTTGGTGTCACAGTTTGTAGTTTCGTGTTTTGTTTAATATTCGTATATATTCTCACTAAATCTCCCGCAACACAACAATCCCTTTCAAATATAAACATGTGTTACCCCCCACATCGTCTGCACGTGAGTTCCATGCTAAAGTTAAAATTTAACCCAATTATATTCTATACTGTCACATCCTTCCCCCCTAGTTTCAACGTAATTTGAATAGCAATTTTACTTATCCTAATTGTTAGCATGTTCTTCTGCAATGCTATCTACGGGTTCGCGGTATTGATAAGAGTGTTAGTCTTCTTGCAATCGAATAAATTGCGTTTGAAGTCTTGCTCTGGTTGAACGTCTCGGATTCATCTCTGGTCGTACCTTTTCGTTTTCATCATCTTCGCGTTGCATTTCATACTTTAACGTTTGTCATCGCCAAGGTAATAACTCATTAAAATGTCGTATCTCCATCTTAGCTCCTGTGTTTGCTGCCTCCCTGATTTTGTAAGTCATAGGTCCAGTTTGTCCAACAACGACATATGGACCTTAGAAGTAATTACGCAACTTTCCTCCTGACGTTTTGATGGTTTTTCTTTATTACCAAGTCATTCAATTGATAACCTTTATGATAAACTCGTTTCCTGGTTCTCATTATTTGTTTCTCTTGTGTTTCCTTAATCTTCCTTCTTGTTCTTCGTATTACTCTGTCCAACTTTTTGGTGTTTTCCCGCACCGTCTTGGCTAGCTTTTCTTGCTCCGTTGGTCTAATTGATTTATAATCTTCGTCATCATTCTCGTTCTTTTCCGGGGGTAATAAGAAGGATTCCGGTCGATTAGGCTTTTGCTTGAATAGCAGTTCGAAAGGGCTAAGGTCTGTTGTTGCCGATTTACCCGAGTTGAAAGCATTGGCCACCATGGGGAGCATGGCGGGCCACGAATCAGGATAGTCTGATACTAATACTGTCAAACAATTGTTTAGTGTATCATTCTGGCGCTCCACCTGCCCTTGAGACTGTGGGTGCCATGAACTGCTGAAGATTTGTTGGATTCCCAATTGCTCACAGACAGTTTTTAACACGGTTGAGGCGAAATGTGGGCCATTATCGGACTGTAAGGACTGAGGAATATCAAATACTCCAATCCAATTCTGAAGTAATGCCTTTGCTGCTGTCATGGCCGTTGCATCTTTAGTAGGGACAAACTGTACATAACGTCATAGAATATCTTGGATTTGCAAGACATATTTGTAACCGTCGGGTGTCTCTGGGTATGGACCAACGAAGTCACAAGAAATCTTCGATAAGGGCATTTCAGGGTATCCTGTAGCTTGCAGTAGCGCCCGTGGGATGTGTTTTGGAAGTTTTCTTAATTGACATTTTGGACATCCAATGCAGTAATTGTTCACATCATCGATTACCGAGGGCCAATACGCTGTTTGGCGAACTCTTTCCAATGTTCGATCTCGTCCCAGATGTCCTGAGACTGGTGCATCGTGAACTAACTGTAAGAACCTACGACGAAGACTTTTGGGAACTACAGCCTGCTGCCATGCTTTCTTTCCCAGCGGTGAAGATTTGGTTGAGCGACGCGCATAATTCCATATTCTCAAAATGCCATCGGTACCGACATGGAGTTTCTGTCGTTGTCTCCATAGCAATTTCGTTTCTGGTTGGACCTCGTTCCCTAGTTCAGTATTGGTCAACATCGCCCATTTCACCTGTTGAATCGCCAAATCATCTTTCTGCGCTTGGAGAAACTCCTCAGGACTGAAGATTGACGTAATTGTTGCCATTCCATCTGCCTTAGCTTGATCTGCTGCAGCGGTAATAGGGCCAGACTGAGCACAGGAAAGATGATCAGCCATAGACAACTCCTCTGATGTGCCAGGCTTGTGCACAACCGTAAAACGATCACTCTGTAAGTAACTGATCCAGCGACCAAGTCGACCATTCTCTTTTTCGGGATCCAGCGATGAATTCATCCAACGAACGGCCTGATGATCAGTTATCAGTGCGAAGGGGTTCTGCAGATAGATTCGAAATTTCTTAATACTTTCGACAACCGCCAACAGTTCCTCGCTGGTCGTTGTGTAGTTGCGTTCGTGTTTTCTCAGAGTCCTTGAAAAGAACTCTACTGGTCGTAGTGTGCCGTTGTCCATTTGCGATAACTGGCTTCCTATGCCAACGTTACTTGCATCTGTTGTCAGCCAAAAGGGTTGCGTGAAATCTGGTAATTTTAAACACGGTGCTTCAGTCACCCGTCTTTTCAGCTCTAAAAACGGGTCATCATGCTCCTTAGTCCACTTTAACTCAGTGTTTTTCTTGCCTTCTGTCAGCTGGTATAATGACTTAGCTATGTCGGCAAATCCGGGAGTATAGCGTTGAAGATAGGAAAATGCCCCTATGGCCTTCCTCAACTCCGTTACCGTGGTAGGGCGTGCGATGTTCTGTAAATCAGTGACGCGTCCGGCATGTATCTCCAAGCCTCTTGACGAGATCACGTGTCCCAAGAACTCAATCCTTCGCTGTCCAAAGCGACATTTCTCCGAATTGAGTTTCATTCACGCTTTTCGAAATTTATCAAAAACGTCCCTAAGTCTGTGAAGGTGCTCCACTCAGGTAACACTCCAAACAATAACGTCGTCCAAATAAGCTAACGCACTGTTCTACGACAGTTCTCCTAAGATATCAGTCATTAATCTCTGAAAACTGCCTGGTGCACCAAACAGTCCAAACGGAGTCCCACGTCCAGTCCATTAATACTACCCATCCGGTGTTACAAACGCCGTTTTAGAACAATCGTCAACACAAGGAGGCATTTGCCAGTATCCTGACTTGGCATCTAGTGTTGAGAAAAACTTAGCATTACTTAACCGATTCAAGAGATCGTCGATGACGGGCAGTGGATAATGACTGTTGATAGTTAAACTATTAAGGCGACGGTAATCTATTGCTAGTCGTACACGTCCGTTCTTTCGTCTCGCTATTACGATGGGGCTGGCCCACGGACTTGTTCATGTCTCGATTAAACCATGGCTAAGTTAATAACTGATTTCCTCTCGTACTTCTTCCCGTTCCGGAGGCGACAGTCTCTTAAGTCGTTGAGCTACTGGGACAGCATCTGCTTGTAAAGGTATTTCATGTTCCATTAACTTTACAGAACCTAACTGATCGCCGTCCACATAAAAGATATCTTTATTTTGCTGTACCAAGTTGTCAAGTGCCTGTTTGTGAGTAGGGTCAAGAGTTTCATCAGTCTGATAATGTATTCTTCTGGTGTCCAACACCGGCTCGAGATTCAAATTTTGGAAACCAACTTCAAAATTGGGATTAGCCCATGCTAATTTTTAGTTCTGATATAGTGTTTGTACTTGGGAACCCAGGTTTGCAACTCTTAACATTACTTGGTGTTGCGTTGTGGGACGTGTAACTATTCTACACCCCCACTAATACAGTTTGTTGAGTTATTGGTTCAATCAATACTTCGTTACACAACAAGGGTGTGTCTAAATTACATAAGACTGCTGTCTCTGTCCCTGCAGCCAGTTCAACTGTTTCAGCAGGTCTAACCACAACTGGGTGAAGTTCTACAGCTGCCGAACTAGATTGATAGCTGTGATAAAAGGTACAACAGCTACCATCCTCTAATCTTAGTTCTCCTCTTCGCCAGTCTATCATATATTCACCTAATCTGGCTTGAAAGTCAGCACTAAATAGGTAAGGCACTACCAACCCTTGTACAACATAAAATGTGTGCTGTTTTACCATAGTGGTGCCAATTTGCATATTTGAGGTCATTTTACCCTTACAGTTAACTTTTGATCCCTCAACGGCTTGGGGTGTGTCATTTTGCATTACTGGTGTTAGTTCAACTCCTTCTTTTATCTTACCAGTTGCTATCAGACTGAGGTCACTACCACTGTCCCACAATGCACTAACTGTATTTTTACCCAAGGTCACTCGAACCGAACTGGAGATTTCGAAAGTACTCCAGCATAACAGTTTTGGGTATAATCTTGATCATATGCTTGCAATTTGTGTCTATTTTCGCTATTGACCTTTAAAAACTAGAGATATCCTTTATCCCAGTGCTGGTCTGGTCCCACCCAGCCAGGCCTCTTTAGTTTAAATAGTTTGAATCATCCGCCGAATCCTGACCTTGGACTGCACGAAATGCTGGGGGAATACGGTTGTTTGGAGTTAACGATGGCTGCCATTCTGGCTCATTGCGTTTGCGCAGTCGACATTCCTTCCATCCGCCATGATGTTGTTTTCCGCACGGTGGGTACCAACAACGAATAGATCTGCTACGACCGGGGAATCGACCCCGGAAACTACGACCCGACTTGTTGTTTTCATTTACTTGAAGACTGTCAACTTTTTTTCTGTCGTAGAACACTGTTTTCTTCTCTGATAGCGCAGATACTGGGAGCATTACCACTTGTTTGAAGAATGGATGAAAGTTCTTGAGCTGCGACAAGTACCGTTCCAGGTAATTCCCACGTGTCATCCTGTTTATAGAAACCTTTTTGAAGTAAACGGAAGCGAACAGTATCGCTGTTTATCCCCAAAATAAATCGCTGAGTTACTCTCGTGTCTTTCTCGGTACTATCAGGAAATCCTAAACGAACCATACGTTGCAACCGGTGAAGGAAGTCGTCCAATTCTTCGCGAGGTTGTTGAGTGGCTTAATCAATGCCAAAGCATAACTTTGCATCGCACGTGGATTAACATATTTCTTAATCAGTGTTTCATGGAGAGCTGTAACTGTCGCTTTACTTCCTTCAGGTAATCCGCGGACAAACAAGGCGGCTTTGCCACGTAGTTGTTTCTCAATAGCGATTAACTTGGGGACATCGTCTTCAGCAGATCATAGTTTCGCTGCAATATTTTGACGGGCCGTCAACTCGTAATGGTGCCAAAATTGTTCGAAATCCTCGGCGATTTCGCCATCAAATGTAAGATCTAGCCGATATTCTCGCTTACTTGCCATTAGAAGTTTTAATTTTTACGCTCCCACCACTGTCACAGTTTGTAGTTTCGTGTTTTGTTTAATATTCGTATATATTATCTCTAAATCTCCCGCAACACAACAATCCCTCTCAAATATAAACACGTGTTACCCCCCACATCGTCTGCACGTGAGTTCCATGTTAAAGTTAATATTTAACCCAATTACACTCTATACTGTCACAATGGGTTCCCAAACCCGGGGTCGCGACCCCAAGTGAAGTCACGCGCAACTTTTCGTGGGGTCGCAGACTGAAGTCAAAACAAATTTGAAAGTGATGTGTTTTACATTTTACGTCAATCTGTTGTTTACTCGAATTCCACTGCTCTTGGTGTCAGGTTTGTGGTCATTCCTATTGCCCTGGCCTACAACGCATTTTAATTCCGGGAAGACTATTTGCGAGAAAAAATTTCTTCAGGTAGGTTATTTCTGCTAAACATTTTCCGGGAAAGTTACTTTCGCGGCTAGAAAATTATCCTGGAAGTAAAAACGTCCACTTAACTGCTAAAGTTTCTCTCCGGGAAGGATTGATTGTAAATTGTGTCAGGCCCGGAAATTTCGAAATCTAAGCTTAAGTAACTGTGATTTTGTATCTGTGGAACAACAATTCCCGATAAATACTTGTTGGTCGTGGGGCCGCGGTCCTATACGGAGTCACTGAATTGGGTCGCCACCAGAAAAAGTTTGGGAACCCATGCGTTAAGAGAAGGTATCATTTCGGAAATTAATAAGCTTTCACGTATGAGGGCATTAAATTGATTGGAAGTAGGACATCAAAATTTTAAAATCATCAAAGGAAACATCACGGCCAGTTTGTTTTTTATGTGCGGGAATGCTGGATAGTGGTGATTGGGAAGCGACTTTTACCGTGTAGGCTGAGATTCCCATATGTTCAGACATCCTAATGCATGGGTTCTCAAACTTTTTCTGGTAACGACCCAATTCAGGGACTCAGCATTGGACGGCGACCCCACGACCAACAAGTATTTATCGGGAATTGTTGTTCCACAGATACAAAATCACAGTTACATAAGCTTAGATTTCGAAATTTCCGGGCCTGACACAATTTACAATCAATCTTTCCTGGAGAGAAATTTTAGTAGTTTAGTGGACGTTTTTACTTCCAGGATAACTTTCTAGCCGCGAAAGTAACTTTCCCGGAAAATGTTTAGCAGAAATAACCTACCTGGAGAATTTTTTTCTCGCAAATAGTCTTCCCGGAAATACAATGCGTTGTAGGCCAGGGCAATAGGAATGACCACAAACCTGACACCAAGAGCAGTGGAGTTCGAGTAAACAACAGATTGACGTAAAATGTAAAACACAGCATTTTTCAAATTTGTTTTGACAACAGTCTGCGACCCCACGAAAAGTGCCTCGTGAACCCCACTTGGGGTCGCGACCCCGGGTTTGGGAACCCATGTCCTAATATGTAGTAAACGGGATGTTTGTCCCAAATACGATGCCTCGCAGCATCGTCACGTAAATTCATACACTACACAAGATCTGATTTTAATGGGTAAACGGTCTTTGAAAACGAAAAAGTTTGAGAGATGACAAATAGGCCGAAAGACAACGCGGACTTGGATATGCATATAAGCCGATGAGAGCAATTTAGTGACTTGATGATGAATTTGTAAACCATGGTCTTCCATGAAAGGCAAGACAAACGAAATTAACAATTTATGCGCCGTGTGAGGCTATACAGGGGGGTGGGAAACTTTGGCTAAAAAGGTTTTAAAACAGTAGTTTAAAAAACGCTCAGGGTATCCATTTAGTTTTAGTAGCTTTTTTTTCTTTTAGTCAGCTGACGGTTGAGCAGCTGTAAAACGCTAACCGTCTAACCTCACCAAATGTCTGTAAATCGCACTCACCTGTGACATGTCCAGCATTTTAGTTTAGAAGGCTCTGTGGGGGACAAAGCTTCACATCAGGGGGCGTAGTTATTCAGGTTAATTATATAATTATATCAACTGAATTCTTGTAATCATGTTCTGGCTCCTAAAGTCTCACAAATTTGTCAATATCGAGGGACTTTGAACGCTCAGACTAAATACTTAGAATGCTGAGATTGCCTAACCTGTTGTCTACCATAGTGGAACGTAAATAAGTATTTACAATCTTCAACGTCCAGAAGCTGCGCTCACAAGCAGCACTGCTTACTGGTATCGTAACTGTAATCTTGCACAGCCAAAAAAGTTCATTGAGAACCTGTTTAAAAGGTTCCAAAAATCTTGTAAACTCAGGCAGATTAGAGGGCTTTTCTATGCTACGCTTGACTTTTCGTTCCAAGATTCTCTTTGCCTGGTGTAGCTCGTGACTGAAGTTCTCTACATCTGTTTCATATCCCTCTGCTAGTAGCAGCACAACCTTTTTGTCGAGAAAAAGGACGCTATTGGGATTCAATGCACAGATTGAATTCATGATGTTGCAGTTGGATGTCGAGAACAGCAGCTCAATTTCTCTAATCATAGAGTCACGGATACAATAGAAAGTGTGCGTTTTGAATTCATCCTTGTTAGCTAAATCCATAAGAGTCCCAAATGTGGACATTACCACCAATTCTTCCAGTCACTTGTTCAGACGGGGAATTCTTCTCTTAACCATTTGCGCAGTAGAAATATTGCAACTATTGGCAGTAGCAATAACGTCTGTCCAAATGCCATCGAAGCAAGAGTCATCTCTACAGAGCTCAAAAGATTCTCGCACAGCATTGACGACATCAATAGCTCTGGGAAAATCAATTGTGGGCGATTGCAGGATGCCTGAGAGTGCCTTTGTGTCGCCAAGGATCTTACAGAAGACTGCATGAAGGCCAATGAATTTGATGTCAATTTGAGCAAGTAAGCCTCGTGCATCTACTACTCTGTCAGGGTTGTCTTCGTTAGAAATCTCATCAAGCACACGAATTACGGCTGCCAGTCAATCCATGGTATTCTTCCCAACAATGTACCTATTGAACTGCCGTGCATCACTTAACCTTAAAGTTCCTCTACTCGCCCCCAAACATTCCACTTAATTTGTATTTTAAGCCAGTTTCGTGCACGTAAGATCCAGAAATGAACACGTGCAATCTCCCGAGCAAAGAAATGAAACCTGTTGCCTCTGGCACTGATTTCACTACATCTACAAGGGTTTGGTTTATACAATGTCCATGGCACTGAACATAGAAAACGTATTTTGGGACAGCTTTTATTCGAGTTGACACTCCCGAGAATGACTTCCACTTATTACTGTAGTGCCATCATATCCTTGACCAACTAGGCATTTTTTGTATTTCATGACACATCTTTCCAAACACTGAGTTAATTTCTCTCCTTAGCCTTCAGCATCTAAACGCTCAGCTTCCAGAATATGTAAACAGCTTTCGCAGATTGCCCCATTTTCGTAGTACCTTCGAACAAGAGAGAGTTGTTCTGTTTTCTTTATGTATTTGGACTCATCTGCCATTATGGAAAACTACTCACTATCTTTTACTTCAGAAATGATCTGTGTTCGTACCATACCTGCTAAGGATTGCAGAACTTCGCTTTGGGTGGTGTTACTAGTATACTTTGCATTCTGACGTTCTGTCATCTTCCTTTCTATCAACGTATTACGTTTTTCACGTAGATGCGAAATTTCCAGAAAGTTTCATTAATTCTTTGACAGCTTTCATTCCCAGTGTCCTCTTTGAACAATATTTTGTGCTACAGTTAACAGAAGAACTTCTGCAATAATTTGGATGTACTCTCATTTCTCTTGTATCTTCTTCTTGTGACCTTCATTCATCATCTCCAATAAAGAGGCGCTGCTATCTGCCATCCTCTTATGTTCTTTTCCGACAACCATTTAATGCACATATATGACATTCTGATTTTAACTGAGAAGAAAACCCACCAACTTTGTATTAGGCATTTTTCTAGTTGGAGCAACCTGAGAACGTGAATGTTATCTCAGTTGTATTTGGTAGGGCAAAATAGTGGCAAGCTAAGCATAAGCTGCATCTCTGCTTTGGGAGTACTCTAACCATGAAATGGACACCATACCATGATTCTTGAAAACTCTTCTTTACCTCTCCTTGTACTGTATGAGTGAATCTTTTTAGAAGTGGTCTCACAAAATAATAAGATGAAAACTAAAGTTAAATATAGCCATACCTTATGTGCACAGATAAAAAGCTTCCGAGTATTACTCAATTTTGTGCATTCTTTGTTTCTCATAATCGGTCCTGGTGCTACACTGTATGTCCAAAAGGGCTTCTGGAGCACTTCTGATTAGGGCACCACTCCCATCAGGTTGTCTAGTAATCTAGTATCCCTATGGTAAGGTTATCAGGCCTCTAAAAAAGTTGAGGGACCCATTGCATACATTTGTGAAAACGCAAAAAATATTTCAGATTTCTGGTTCACGTGGGACGGTTGTGCGGCCGCCCTCTCATCTTCTCGCCAATGAGCAGTAATTATGTATTTGTAGGACGTTGACAGTGGAACTGATACTCATTTAAAATACTTTATCAATTAGTAATTAACTGCAAGTAGATCAGTGCACTACCATATAAACTGTAGCGTAAATTTACGCGGTAAAGTTTTGGCGTATCAAACATGAACTGTACATCTAAACATACCATGAGGTCCAATTGTAATGTGAACTTCACCATTAATTTGAAGCACTGTTGATTCACTCTGACAAGTTTCGTCACTATCACCTTTTTCAATTTCATGAAGGGCATCTGTTGAAGCAGGAACACTGCCAGTATCATCATCGATGTCACTCTTGGCAGACAAAACTGTTTCACTTGCTCTTTCCTGAAGAGGTATTTCATCTTCGCAAAGTTTACCATCTTAGTCCTCTTTCAAGTTTTTTCTGATTTCTGCTAGATCGACTTGGTGAAGAGGAGCTGGCGACATTCTGCCTTGCACTTGCTTTTGAAATTAAAAACCTTTTCATAACGAAGCATCTTACTCTTGCTTCTTATGACCATGAGCGTTGTAAATTTGTTGACTTAGGTTTTACCCGAAGAGTCTTCGCTACTGCCTTTCACACACATTGTCAGCGGTTCTTTAGAAGGCATTGAATCAGGACATAGATAAATCAAGCCACCGGATGGTCTATTTAGATTAATTTGAAATTTAATGTCCTTTCAAGTAATGTGAGGGATCTGTTTGAAAGCTTCACGAAGGATGATGGGCTTCGATGAACCCAACACTTTATTTTTTAATGGAGAAACGGCCGAAAAAATTTTCCCATCTATGACACTTCTGACACTTAAGATGGGAGGGGACATGGACAGCACAGCATTAATTTAGGGTGGTGCAATCTCCCCGTGTCCTATGTGGACACACCAATGGTACTAACACTTTAGCGATAAATTTGTGAAAATTTTTGCGCACGTGCATTGCATTTCATTTTTAAGGCTGCTTACCATCGCCGCCATCGCCAACTCGCCATGACTTGAGGCTCAAATTTCCGGGCTGTTTGGAATGGCTTAGTAATATCACCTGTTCTATCCAGGCGAAGATGTGGACCGGGAGGTCGTGGGAATGTTGTAAGAATAAGATGCTATGCTTCTTTTTTAAAAAAATTCTCATGCTGAATGAAATGAATAAAAAGGTTTGAAGAGGTCTTACCCCGGGTATAGTGAAAGTAACACAAATGTGATAATAATGCTGTTATGGTGAACTGGTCAGTTGTTTTCGTCAACAAAAATCTCAAGGCACGCGCATTAAACGTTACCGCCAAAGCTATTTTCCCTTCTTTAAACGGTCGTTGCCAACTTGGACGGTCGATTTCAACATAATGTTTACGCAATGCCCAAGTGTACTCTGAGGATCCTCACTAAATGATGTGACGATTGAAAATTTCCCGATTTTTGCCGGAATCAAGCTAACCTACAAACCTAATGTAATGGCTAGTGCGGCCAAGAGCCCTTGGTAATCTGTGGGTTCGAATCCGTGCCAAAATTACTTCATTTTCTTTGCACTGCATGTGTTTTCTTTTTTTGGTGCTCTGCAGTATTTTATTTTCTTGTATTAAATGTTACAATTAGAATAATTAAGCGACTAGTGGTCAAGTATGTTAGGGTATAAGCAAGGCGGAAACCCACTACCTGGACAGTTAGGTTATGGTTACGGTTTGGGTAAGGTGACCGAAGATAATCCGTCGTAGAGATTAAAGTCAAGGAAAGAATTGAAACAGGTAAAAGATTTCGAGCATATTTCTGGTTGATGCAACCTATAGAGCTAGGGTGAGATATGTATAGTTGGGGATAGCGAGAACATTTTGTTGGCATCGACCGTTCTGACTGGCAACGATCGTTTACGAAACGGACAACTGTGGTGCCTCCATCATGAACATATTTTTCCATTATTTAATTGTAGGTTAATTGAACTTCTTGTTTATCGTTCTTTTGTGTATCAATTTTTTTCGGAAACTCTTTTTTTAATATATTTTGTCTAAATTTTGTTTTGAATGCAATATTGGTGACTTTGACGTGACCTTGATTGACCTTGAGGTTGTTTTGAGGTGCACGTAACAGGTTGAACGACATTCATAACTTTAACATTGATCTTGACCTTGACTTCGGTACAAGATCCTTATGAAAACATTGAGCATATGAAGATCACCTTTATATCCTTGAAGGTGTTGGAAAACTACTAATTCTACAATGCATATCTAATGTTGAATTTTGATTCTGATTTTCGCGAGTTGTTAAAGCTATTGCAAAGCATCTTTTTCAAGCCTATTATTAAATCTACATTTACCGATTCTTATCAGATTTTCAACACAGATACGGAACCTAACAATCCAGGAAATGAACCTATTAAATTTAACATAATGTTGAAAGGCTTTCTAAAATTATATATTGTCTACTTACCTTGTTAGAAGTTTTGAGTGTTCCCTATTGAATCTGAAAGATAAACTGAAAAAGCGTGGAATATTAGCAGTATTTTAAGATTTAGTATCTAGAGCAGCTTTTTGCCGATGGACAAAAGCCTATGAAAGGCTTCTGTCACTATTGAGTAGTACTATATCGTATTTGAAAAAGGGTAAAATATTTTACCGTTTCCACCGCATTATTTTCGTTACCATGGCAACAGATCAATTAAAAACATGATTTTCATGGTTAGAATTCGATTGGCTATTATGACCACTAATACATTTGCCTTAATATTTAACATCAAAAAATCCAATTTCTTGTATAAGATCACCTTTAGGGGCATTTACTTCTTCGACTAGGTGTGTTGCGGTTTCTATCTTGCTGCATAGAATAAACACAGAATAATCTACGCAACAACATATAATATATATATATATATATATATATCTACCAACTGAGATACAAGCCAAGCCGGGAGCAGTCTGTGGAATGATGGAATGGTTCTGTTTGATATCTCCAAACTAACAAGTTTCCTCCATATCGGCATCAATATAATGCATCTAATGTTAAGTGATTATGTGATATCATATACTTGAGTGAAAGTTAAGAATAATAATGCTACTTCCAAGTAAAACGAACCCATACTGGGTAAGTAGAGACTAATGATAATAATAATAATAATAATATGTTATATATATATATGTGTGTGTGTGTGTATATATATATATATATATATGTGTGTGTGTGTGTGTGTGTATGTATATATATATCCGTTTCGCTGTACCACGGCTCATCAGTGCAGCTCAGAACGAACATTAATTGATGAGGGATCGGATTGCTCAAACCGGTACTCGAGCAGTGGGCATTGCTTAACGTTATTGATTACCCTTATACGTCGGTATATAAATATCCTGTATATATATATATATATATATATATAATATATATATAATATATATAATATATATATAATATATATATAATATATATAATATATATATAATATATGTACATAATATATATATGTATATATAAATGTTCAATCTGTACACGTATGTTTCACTGTACCACAGTTCATCAGTGCAGCTCGGAACGAAAATGGATTGATAATACATGTACTGTATATATATATATAATATATAATATATTACCTCAGCGTGACATATTACGCTTTTGGAGAGACAGTTTCCAGGAATCGGCCATTTATCGCGTTGTTGGAAGTTGCATTTGTCCTCGTTGGTGGTCGAGTGTTTTCTGTTTGCGAGACCACCACCGATGACAATTACAACTGCCAACAACGCGATAAATGTCCGATTCCTGGAAACTGTCTCGCGAAAGGCATAAAATATCATGCCAAGGTGACCACGGATGATGATGGAGAAACTAAGATATACATCGGTATGACGGCGAACGATTTCAAGTAACGGTACTAGAAAAATGTGAAGGCTTTCCACTACACAAAGCGCGCAAACGAGACGGAACCTTCAAAGTATGTTTGGAATCTTAAGACGAAAAACCGGAACTTCGAAATAAAATGGCCAATTATTAAGCACGCCGCGGCCTACCTAAATGGTTCTAGAAGGTACAACCTTTGCCTGGAGAAGAAATTAATGATTATGAAGGCCGACAAGGAAAACCTTCTCAGCAAAAGATCCGAAATCTTTGCGAAGTGCCAACACGTGAACAAACAAATACTTCTCGTACAGACCGAACAAACGAGGTTAATAAGGAATTTATTATACGGCTTTTGGCTCTTTTCTTCATCACTTTTAAAGAAGCTTTGTGTTCGTGAGTTAGCGGCTTAGGCTTACTTGCTTCTTTTCAGCTATTCGTGGCTTTTTGCATCTATTCATCTAGTTTTCTGCTTTAACTTCTTTTTTGTAGTTTGTTTTCATAAATCTTCTGTAAAACATACCTGAATCTGGCTTGTTTTTCTTCAAATAAACTCGGAAGTTTTCCCGCCAAAACTAGCAGGTCTGAACGAAAAACGTATTGCACGACTAGGCATCTAATCAGCATGCGTCATTTTGCGTACAGACGGGATAGCAAACTCAGCCACAGTATATATATGGGAACAAACTAAGGAAAATCTCGAGTGCCTAGATACCTCGACTTTAAGATCCACCCGGGACCTGTTGTAAAAATGTAACTTTTGGCCTTCCGGTTAGGAATCAAACCCGCCACAACGCAAACCTAGTGAGATGCTCTTCCAACTGAGCTACCAAGCCCGTTGCTGTGTGAAAAATGCCATAATGTTTCTGAATATACACTTCACTTAATTGGCACTCCCAACTCATAAATAATGAACTCATGGCCATGCTCTCGGAAACGTCTTCCGTAGCTCAGTTGGCAGAGCATCGCACTAGATTCGCAGGGTTGCGGATTCGATTACAATCCTGAAGGCCAAAAGTTACATTTTTGCAACAAGTGCCGGCTGGGTCTTAAAGTCAAGGTATCTGAGCTCACGAGATTTTTCTTCTTCACTTTACCGAGTGAAAATGCCATAATGTCTCTGTATATATATATATATATCGACTAATTATTAACCGAGTGTGAGGTCTGTACGGGAAAGTATTTGCCTGAGGTTTTCGTAGAGACCGAGCGACGAAGGAGCGAGGTATGTAGGGAAAAAACCGAGGACAAATACTTTCTCGTGCAGACCTCATACTCGGTTAATAAGGAATTTATTATATGGCTTTTGGTTCCTTTCTTCATCGCTTTTAGCGAAGTTTTGTGTTCAAGAGTAAGTAGCTTAGTTTACTTGCCTGTTTTTACCTACTTCGTGTTATTTTTTGCATCTATTTATCTAGTTTTCAGCTTTAAATTATCTTTGAGAAGATTTAACTTCTTTTTTCCTAGTTGATTGTGATAAATCTTTTGTAAAACGTACCTAAATCTGGTTTGTTTCTCTTGAAATCTACTAGGAAATTTTCCCCGCCAAAACTAGCCGGTCTGTACGAAAAACTAATTGCACGGCTAGGCAACCAACCAGTGTGCGTACATATATACATATATTTATATATATATATATATAGATATATATATATATATATATATATATACGAGGAAAGTGTTGGTTTACGTAAAACAAGAGTGCTCAATACCATATAGATTGAGGAAATAGTATTTCGCTTACCTTAAAGCCGCAACAGCCTGTTTCATCCGTGGGGAATCTTCAGGCAGAAGGTTGTTTTTTTTCCGCCTGAAGATTCCCCACGGATGAAACAGACTGTTGCGGCTTTGTGGTAAGCGGAATACTATTACTATTATATATATATATATATATATAATCACAACACAAGATTTGGTTACTTCATAAGAACTTTTATTCACTACAGAACTGTTTCGTATGACAAGTCCGAAGCTTGCCACACTCGTCAGGTGAATGTTGTGTTTGGCGTGTAAACTTGAAATCTGTGGTTAGTTCGTGACATCAAGATGTTTGTGTGTAGTATTTGGTTCGTATTACAGGTAGAGACAGTGACAATCATCTGTTACAAAGTAAATGTTTCTTGCGGTGCCTGCAAGTAGATATAAGTTCATTCCTTTTGTTGAGGGAACTCAGTTCCGGATGGTAGATGATAAGAAATTTTTCGCAGATGCATAAGTTGCAGCGTTTAGTCCTGTTTGAGTAGGGATGACATTTCTTCATAATTTTCCATTCTATTGAATAGGGCGCGTTCGATTCTTTCAGCGACCAGCTACCAAATTTTGTTTAAAGTTTGGCCTTCTGGGAAGCACTCGTCGATAGCTTTCAAAAACTTACGGCCGATGTTGGTTGGGACATTGGCACTGTATGGCAGATGTTACCGAACGCTCTCCGATTAACCGACGAAGACATTGTCGCGCCTTTTTTTGTGTCAAATAGAACCGCTGGGGGGATGTAGTTATAGTTGTAAATAGGATTCGACCGAGACGGTACGAAGCAAGACATATACACTGAACTGTTCGTGGTTTTCCCAAAGGGGGTTGTAAGTTTTAAGGTCAGTGGTGAGCGGAAAGAGGCCAAACCTTTGGAGGTTTGTTGTGTTTACGTTGTAGAACAGTTGGACTCGCTTTATATTGAATAAAGGCACATGAGCATGTTTATGGTCTCCACTCGCGTATTCGTGACAGCTCACCAGATCGAGAAGATAACGTCGTCCGAAGTCGCATTTGCGAACAGCAGATTAAACCAAGTGACGTTTCTTTTCCTTGATCGTTTTTCTTGAATAGGCTGGGGGTTGAAATGAAGCTGGTAGTCGTAACCACTTTTTAGGAGAGCTTCTTGATACGGTTGTCGTGTGGAATCAAAAGTTTGTTGGCAGTAAGATGTATTCGAGAGTCGACGGTTGATGGCCATTTTGGCAGAGATAAAACGTTAGCAAAAATCTCTGACCGTTATTACTGGAAGGGAATGAAGAACAACGTTCAACAACGCGTCAAAGCCTGTCAAAAATGTTTTGTCATAAATCCTAAAATCAGCAAGGAGGCTCCACCACTCAACAGTATACCAGTGCCTGGAAAAGTATGGAGCTTAGTCGGGATTGATATGATCGGTCCTCTTCAGGAAACATCAAACGGCAACAAATATATAGTTGCTGCCACTGATTATTTATCCAAGTGGACTGAAGCAACAGCTGTTCCATATGAGTGTCAAGTCAGTAGCAAATTTTTTGTACTCCGTTATTTGCCGCCTTGGCTGTATGAACACTCTGATTAGCGACCAGGGACGAGAGTTTGTGAACTCGATCATCGACAACTTGATGGAGCAGTTTCAAACAGATAACCGCATTTCATCTGCCTACCATCCACAAACAAATGGCCAGCGGGAACGTGACAATCGAACACTGAAAGAATCTCTTAGTAAGCTTGTCAATGACCAAGGAAACAACTGGGACCAGTTCATCCCTGGTGTTCTTTTTGCCGATCACACATCTGTGCATGACTCAACCAAGTGCACTCCATTTGAGGTCATGTATGGACGGAAGGCCAAGCTTCCTATCCACCTCAAACCCTCGGAAGATGACATTGTGGACCCTATGCCCCTTTCAGATGATACCAATCCTGATATGCTGGATATGCTGACAACCATTCATAAAAAGCTGCGTTCAACTATCAGTACCAACATCTACTCTGCCCAGGAACACCAGAAGCGTGCCTTTGATCGCCGACACAACAGCAACAAAGAAATCACTGCTGGCTCCATCGTTTATATCAAGAATCAGTGCCGTATTCATCGCATGGGTTCAAAGATGGAACCACGCTGGATTGGACCTTACTTAGTTGTGGAATCCTTGACCAAGGGACGAGTAAAACTCAAGAACAATAAAACTGGCAAGATACTGAGCAACACCTACCACGCCAGCAACCTTAAGATTTACCAGGATGAAGAGGCTTCTCCACCACCCCAGTTCCCTGATGATTGTCCTAGTGACTCTGCTAATGACAAACCAAAGCAAAAGACACTCAAAAGACCACGCGAAGTACCAGACAATGATGACATGTACATCTCACAGAAACACAAGCAGACCAAGACTTTCAACCCACTACCAAGTTCAGGAAGGAAGTATCTTAGCACCACTCTTGGCCTTACGTTTGGTAAGGTTGTGTACTATGGACGCACAAGAGACCTTGGACAACCACGGCGCATATATAAAACCAAAGGTGATGGGAACTGCTACTTCCGCGCCATCAGCTACGTCCTGACAGAATCAGTGGACAACCACTCCCTTCTCAGAGATAAAGTCATCCACCACATGAACACTGAATTGACAAAAAAACTACAGGACTACTTGAACCAAAATGTGAATGAATATGTGAACACCTCTGGCATCTCTCGTGATGGATGTCTGGGCAACCGATGCAGAGATCATGGCCACAGCAAATCTGTTGAGTTGCGACATCGTCCTACACACAAAAGTCGGTGACTCCATGGATTGGCTGACCTATCCCGCAAGCTTCAATCTGTAGTTAACAGAACATGCACTTTATCTTAAAAACAAGCATGATCATTTTGATGTTGCTATCAGTGTTTAACTTTGAACATTTATATTGCAGTGAAGACTTGCTAGTCTTAGAAGTTGAAGTTTCAGGACGTTATGACTTTTATTATATTATGAACGATTAAATTAATTGAACATTATGTTACAATTGCATTATAATGTTTTGAGTATGTGCTTTTATTTTAATGTGTAAACACTACTGAGAAGTGTTGTCGTAATCTTTGATCTTTGTGGAAGTCTAATATTTTTACTGATTGAAGTTTTTCTGGTTGAAGTAATAAAAGTCTATGTGTTTAGAGTTTTATGATTTAAGTCAGTTAGCTTTCTCACTTAACTTACCTGACAAAGCTGAACCCCCAATAAAATGTTAGAAAATTAAGTAATTCTTGTGTATATCACTCAACACTACTGATATCATGGGGGTATAATCTGGCCCGAGGGGTATGAATTGGCCTAGGCCAATTTATACCCCGGAGTATAAATTGGCCTAGGCTATAATATACCCGGGGTATAATCTAGCCTGGGCCCCTTTAACCTCAGGTATAGTCCAGACTAGGGGTATACTATGGCCTGTTACACCGGCATTCACCGAGCAGAAACATATAAGTTGTATTGGATCACAACTGGAGTCCTTGTAAGCCAATGGATAGAACATATCACTTGCCATCGGTCAGTTATAGATTTATTCGCGTCAAGGGGTCTTAAAACCTTTCAGTCTAATTTCAAATATGCAATCTTAATTTAATTTTTAAACTTAAACTAAGTCGTTTTAATCATATTCTTAAACAATTTATTAAACTTGATAAGCTAGTCCGTAATATTGCGTCCATATTCTCTTATGAATAAGAGTAATCATTATTCAATTCGTTTTTCTCATCTTTCTGATTTTCTAAAAATTTCAACGCAATACTCTGCTCAAGAAAGTTTACAACTTCGATAGACATCGCCTATTCTGCTCAATGGTTGAGCCACCTTGTCAAAAACAGTCTATATTGAAAAACAAAATATTAAACAAAGTTAAATAAAAGATAACTCGAATAACAAAACAATTATTGAAATCGGTTATCTAGAAATATCACGATTTGCAAATGACTCGATGACCTGCTCACCATTGTCAAATAAGAATATTGTGCCCATCCTAGTACAGAATGATCTCTAATATAGTTTAGGTGCTGACTGCGCTATATTAGTGTAGTTAGCTTGTCGTTACACAGGTGATAGCTTCACCTACTATATCTTCATTTATTTGATATTTCTTTAGATATTTATGCTACAACAAAATATCTGTGATTCCTCCCTCGCTCTTTGCTAACACGCCAAACCTCAAAAAATTGTAAGTAGACAAGAAATAAAATTGTTGGATTAAAGTAAAACCCTGACAGCTACATCGTGACTAAAGGGAACGCCTGACAAAAATAGAAAGAGGATTCTTATGCATTGGTTGAAAAACCACGTCAAATTGTAAGAGACTGCAACGAGTATAGAGCAGAACATTTCTAAATTAATAAAAAGGATGATAATTTTAATGTACTACTTAATAAATTAAGATTATTAAAATATCTTTTATTTGAAAGGACGAAATAAGTAAGGAAGAAAACACAACAAAGCAATGAAGGAATGAAAGAAAGATAGATAGGAAAGAAAAAAAGTAAAAAAAAAAACAAAGAAAGAAACCAAGAGAGAAAGAGAGAAAGAAACAAAGGAAGAAGGAAAGCAAGAAAGCCATGAAAGAAAGAAAGGAAGTAAGAAAGAAAGGACGTAAGAAGGAAAGGAAGTAAGAAAGAAAGGAAGTAAGAAGGAAAGAAAGATGGAAAGAAGAATAGAAAGAAATAATGCGAGAAAGGAAGAAGAAAAGGATGAAATGTCGCTGATATAACCCCGATAGCGTTTTTCATTTTTCTTTCCTTACTTATTCTAACTCAAATTTATTAATTCAACGTGGCCTATATCTGTAACAAAAATTGTAAATTTAATTCTGGTGTTTTTCTGACTTCAAATGATGGCATTACAAATCCGCCATCTTCGAATTATAAACAACGTTTTGGCCAAATTTTATCAAGTCATCAATCTGGTACCAGAGATTCCTAGACCAATAACATTATTAAAATAAATTATGAAGTGTAAAACTTATTCAAAACATTTAAAAAAGCCTTAAAATTGCGCAGATATATGTAAAAAGAATTGAAATTAGTTTAAACATGACTATAAAATCTGTTGCCATTGACGCGCTAGACACCCTAGTAGCAAAATTTTATCGAAACAAAAACGTATTGTCCAATAAATTGTAGGTAAGGAGTATGGTATTTAGCAGTTACTTCTTAAATATAAAGAAAGTTCTGATTGTAATTTTCGTCGCCAGATTCCGCCCTTTTCCTATACGCAGTCGCAAGAAAAAATTTTAGGGCTATTGAGAGACAGACATCGTATGTGTAACTAAACACATCCTGGTGTCTAGGAGAGCAGGATTTTCAAAATCAAAACGTATCAAATACTTTATTACTGTGACAATGACTGAAATAGAGTCGAAATATTACCTCTATTACTGCCTTTTCTTCTATTTACTTAAATATCAAGTTCCAAGATGATCATTTTCAGGTTAGCTTTTCTACTTTATTTTCTCAAATTGTCGGCTGGCTAAGGTTTCTTACAGTTACACAGACAGCAGTTACGTTTTCAATCAGGTGAAATATCCTTTGTAGAAAACTAAAATCCCTGAAGTTGTTGCCTTGTCTCTCATAGGGTTTCGATAAATCCACCAAAATTTCCAATACATAAACAATCTAAATAGCATGTAAATAAATCTTCAGACTATTGAAGAAATGTGCGAAGTTACAGTGCATCAAAGTTACAAACCAAGTTATTGTAGAGGAAATCCGAAGCAGAATGTCCTTCTCCACAATGACATACACCCAAACTACTAATTAAAAATAAAAGCGGGAAATATACATCCAGAGCCACGAAAAACTGTTCCACATTATTAGTTGTAGGACTGGAGATTTAAAATCTACTAGCGGCTCTAAAACTATTTATGAAATATTGTCAAACTAAGTCGACGAGTAGCAGAAAATCTACCTCTCAAACTTCTTACAAAATATCGCTAAATCTGTCTCGAAATTTCTCTATGAAATATAGCCATATATTCCTTTGGCTAACCTCGCGAAGCGCGATGCGAGAGCCCAAGGTCTGAGACAAGAAGGATTCTAAACTTGACCTGTTTGGGATTTATTTATTCGGATTATGATTGGGGAAACAAAATTTCGCTTTCCGTTTTTATATTTATGTCTATCGCCGGACCACAGAACCAAATTAAAGGTGTCGGAAACTGGTGTCCTGGCAACAAGACTGGAAATAACAAAGTTGGCGGTTGTTCTTTCAATTGAAAGCTTTTTTAAAATAAACCGTTTTTACGAAGAAGTCAATTTCACAAAAAGAATATTAAAAGCGATGTGAACCTGAAGTAGAAAACCCTGAAAGGTTGTCAGAAAGTGAGACAACCACGGCAGCAAAGGTTGTTAAGCAAGCCGGTAGAACGAGAACTTAGATTGTTAATATAAAGGAAACTTTACAAGGACTATTCGGGTGAAACTAAAGCTAAAAATATCACTATTTGAAAGAGCATAAAATGGCAAAACTGTGTACAGAAGACTTATGAACGACGACAAGTTAGATTTCTTGATATCAGACGTAGGAGAAATAATATCAGAATCTGAAACACAACTTGATGGAACTAATTTAACAACTGTGAAACATAACCATAGAGAAGTCACTGTAAACTGATGCTTCCAGTAAAGTTTTTGAAGTTGTTTCTCTTCAGAAGAAAACCTGGGTGAATTGTCGTACTTTAAACCTTGACATTACTGACAAAACTAACGCCCGAAATGGCTTAATAAACCTCCGAAAACCACATATATGCAAATGCAAAATTTCAAAAAATTTTTTTCTTTTTTTGGCGTAAATGCTACACTGTTTGGTTTCGTTTTACTGTTGATCCTTTTGAACGTAGTCTTACATGAAGACTAGCAATAAAAATTATTGCCCAGCAAATAATTTTCAGGAAGGTAGTTGTGCGTCGGGTAGTTCCAAAACACAAATGGGGACTGTATCTTTCAATAAATGTGGAACGTTTAATCACAACTCGTCTCTAAAGTTACAAGACCTTTTCCTTTATACCGATTACATCACTACATCCACGATTATCAACTTTCCTCTAAAGTGACAAGACCTTTTCCCTTTTTTGGCGCAGCCCAGAAGCTCAACCTCACATTGTGCTTTGGTCCAAAGTTCAAAGTCTAACAACAAGGTAATCCAACAATAGTCCTGACCACTCCACAACCAACCAAACAGAGCATTTACAAAATATTCGACAGTCAATTCAATAATGCTTAATACAATCATTAAACTAGACATTAAACACCTGCAACATCAGCACTTATTCAATATCTTTTTCAAAGTCATAGAAAATTTAAGTGTGATTATGTACATGGCAAAACCATTTTAAAAAATGCACTTACAGTACCCCAGAGTTGCTTGCATCACCCTAAGAATTATCTCTCATACACCATTGAATGACCTATGAAAGCTGTTCCCAGGCATGCTCCCAAAACTTTGCCACATACAGCACTAGCATGACCATGTCTATTATGTGAATAAAATCTATCAAACATGAAGCATCTGAACTCTTTTTAACTCTTTGTTCACTCTTAAAACAAGTGCTTTCCTAACCAGAGTGTTTCTTCCCAAGTAATATCAAAGTGGAGTGCCCTGTGAGCAGTTCTGGACATATATAGAAAAATTTTGAAGGTTACTATTCCAAAAAACAGGAGAGCAACATAATACAATAAGAGAACAAGTTTCTCTTGTGTCTTGGATGAGTACTATCTTTAAACTTTTTTAAAATTTTCTTCATAGTTCCTCTCATTTATTGATAAGAAATACACATGCCAAATATTTTGTTTACCATATTTTCCTATTCATTACTTCCTAACTAATCAAGAAAATGACAATATACTCACTGTATGCCATCACATTGAAGTAATTACAAGAAACACACACTAAGTTAAGCCAGTCTTTCAATGTCGTACTTTACTCTACTATACTGACCAAAATCTTTACATGCAATAACAAAGTCAAATCCTTAGTGATAAGGTCTAACTTTAGCTTGTAGCAAAAAGTCCATTGTATATATACATATGCCTTGCCTTACAGGAGTGACACCAATTAACCCACAGCCCCATAAATAATACATAAACATAAAGCATACCACTGCCATGGTTGTCACACAAATAATGTACCATCAGACACATTAAACTAAATATCATGCATAGGTACTCCTTCAGTATTGGTACAACTTTCAATGTCATGGAAAGTTTAAGTCTGATTCCATGGCAAAAGACATTCAGAGTGTTAGTACAGCCACCAGGAAATTGAATGTGTCACTCCTGTAAGTCATGTTTCAATCTTATTCAAAGGGATTGTTACAGTGTATTTGCTATCAGAATTTTTCTTCATTACTGATACCATTTACTCATAATGAATGCTGCACCTCACAAGCTGAATAATTAATTAACAGTATTTCTTGTCACCTTATTTCCCAAGGAACAAAACAACCATAATACAGTACACATATCCCATCATATCCAAGAAATTAATTGACACAAAAGCAAGCCTGTCTTTCACTGTAGTCTTTTCAATTGCATGTTTTATCTTCACCTCGAAGCCTTCCCCATTGACAATTCCACTACAGTCCTACTGATGTGATAATGAAACGATTAACTTATCAAATGCAATACTTGCCGCTGCCAAATAAGTTAGACAAACCTCATAGTTTTATTTTTGTATATAGCACCACTAGATATCCAGCAAAAATACATTTTACCAACTCACTTGTATGATAAAAACTTAACAACACGTCAATTCCTCTCTAATATATCTCAAATTTTCATAATTCCCAACAACCAAATGCAACCGAAGATTTTGTCTATCCATGCCGAAAATAAAATTATTCTGTACTCAATTACGAATCACAGAAACTGTTTACACATAAACGTAACCCTTTACGTCCACTACATGAACTTTTCAAAATAATTTCACTTCATTCAACAGTAACATCCCTCGATACTTCTAAAAGCCGAAAGGCTACACAAAAACTATCTTCCCTATGATGTTCTATCTCTGTACGTTCACTTTCATTTGTAAAGTAACGGTAACAATACATTGATTTACATGTTAATGAGAAAAAATCAACAAACTGTGAGAGACTTACAGTAAGTCTTGTCAACTCTCCCGGTGCCGCCGGGAGACTCCCGGTTTTAACACTTTTCTCACGGTCTCACGGTTTTAAGAGTTTTTCTCCCGGCTTGCTTTAATTGTTAGGAAGCATTGGAATATTTCCAGATTCTGAATCCGTTCAGAATTAAATAATAATGACGTGAATTTTGGCGGTAGCCATTTTTGCCCATAAGTGATATAAAGGGATTATAGGGGATATGGAACGGGAATGGATCTCGAAAACACGCACGTGTTCAAATCAAACATGGCGTCAAAGAGAAACTATTCTCAATCATCGGAGGACATTCCTAGCGTCTCTAGTTCGGGAAATGAAGCAGAAACATCGTCTAAAAAAAGATACACTGGCTCAGCTAAGTACAAAGTTGCTTTTAAAAGTGAGTGGAAAGCTTTGCATCCAATTCAAGAAGTAAGAAATGATATATACAAGTTTTATTGCATACCATGTGACAAAAACCTCAATTGTCATCATCAAGGATTAAAAGACGTCGAAGATCACTGCAAGACGGAAACTCATCTTAAAAATTACTCTTCCTGGAAAAAGCAACCCCGGTTGTCATTCCATAAATCATCTGATTGCAACTTTGAAAACAAGGTTTTAAATGCTGAAGTAATGGTGACAAACTTTAATATCCAGCATAACTTACCTATCGCTACCGCAGATCATCTAGGGCCGCTCTTCAAAAGCGTTTTTCCTGATAGCAAAATTACGTCGTCATATTCCTGTGCAAAAACCAAAACATTTGCAATTTTGAATGAAGGATTTGCACCTGATTGTCACAGTTATATAGTTGAACACTGCAAGACCCATGCCTATAGTGTCGGACATGATGGATCAAATGATACCGGTCTCCAGAAAATGAATCCAGTGTCAATCAGAATATTTGATGTAAAAAGATCCAAATTCGTCACTGATCATTTTTTCAACATGTGTATCACTGAAGGTGAAGATTGTTGCAAACCCTATAAGATATTTGAATCAATTGAACGATGCTTTGTGGAAGATGGTATGCCATGGCCAAATTGTGTCAGCTTAAGTGTTGATAACACTAACAGCATGATTGGTAGAAATAATGCAGTGGCATCTCGTTTCTTGGAGAAGAATCCTGCAACTTTTATTGCAGGATGTCCTTGTCATCTGGCCCATATCGCAGCCAGTCATGCAAATGAATCTTTCAGTGAGTTTGTCAACCTTAGTGTGGAAGATGTTTGTGTTGACTGTTACTACTGGTTTGACAAAAGTACTAAAAGAAAAGGAAAACTTACTGAATACTTTGAATTTTGCAATCAAGAGTACCAATCTGTACTTAAACATCTCTCTGTTCGTTGGCTCTCATTAGAGCAATGTATGGAGAGAATATTGAAAAAGTTCCCTAGTTTAAAGGCATACTTTGAGAGTGAAGATTTTCAGGATGAAAGATTCCAACGTTTAAATCGTTGGTTTACTAACCCATTACTTGAGCCTTCTCTACTCTTCAATACAGCTGCCATTACCATGTTTACCTCTTTCAACCGCTTACTACAAAGAGAGGAGCCCACTATCCACCTTCTTAAAGCGTCAATGGAGCATCTGGGAAGAAAATTTGCCAGCAGAATCATTACACCCAAGGTGCTGCAGAATATATCATCAATTACAGAAATAGATCTAAGTGATGAGGCAATATTTATCAATGCCAGATCCATCTTTCTTGGTGGTACCACAAAGTTTACACTCAATAGATTGCGGAATAATGGCACCATCTCTGAAACTGAATATTTGAAAGTTCACCGCAGTGCATTTTATTACTTCAAGAATGCTTTAGAATACATTTTGGAGAAGTTCCCTATCACCAATGAAGTAATTTCAAACAGCATTTGGATAGATGTTGAAAAAAGGCTTCAGGCAAAATGGGAGAATCTTGAGTTTTTCTTAGAGACTTTTCCTAATATTTCATTCATGGACACAATCAATCCTGATAACTTGTACGAGGAATTTGTAGATTTTCAATCACTTTCAGATGATGACATTGGCCAAGCAGCGTGGAATGAAGCAAAAGTGATTGATGGAACGGATGAAGATGGTAGCATCTTAGCACACTACAGAGTTGATGTATTATGGTATCATATCTCACAGATGAAAGTTCCAGAAACATCCTTACATCGATTCAAATACCTTCCACTTTTAGCAGAAATTGTACTAGTGATTCCTCACAGTAATGCAGGGCAAGAGAGACTATTCAGCATCGTTCGTAAGAACAAAACGGACAGTAGATCTTCATTGAAGTTGGATGGATCCTTGTCCAGTATCCTTGCAGTGAAGTGTCATAACCCAGAAGCAGTCACACCCTGCTACAAGTGGCAACCAAATGATGATCTTCTGCAGAAGTCCAAACGTAGAACAAAAGTGTACAATGACAAGCATAAGAAACAATAGACTATGTTACATCATTTGTTTTATATTATTAAAATCTTACAAAAATGAATTTAATTTCGATTTTCCGGGTTTTGATAAGATCTCCCAGTTTTTTCTGAAATCTCCAGGTTTTTTAAGGGTTAGAGAGCAAAATCTCACTGTTTTAAAATTTTAAGGTTGACAGGTCTGCTTACTTATTCTTCACAGTGCACAACTCTCTATCACCAACCTTTGGCTGCATAAATGCTTCACGAAAATGTGTCAGAAATCTCTTCACCCATTTCATTTCTCCATAATCTGACGCTCTTAAGAGGCATACGATACTTTAACGACATCTGACTCGGTGACTAAATAAACGGTTTTTCTTCGAGACCTCTTTTGTCAACCTACAATTGGCCATTCCAAGCGATTGCATTCCAAGGACTTTGACTCGGAGATACCCACTGACCTGTAAATAAGACTGGATAGAGCAACTCTAGTCTCTCGCTCACCGAAAATTGAAGCCGGAAGTGAAGCTGAAAATCTCACGGCGGCCATATTGGAAGGACCCATTTGTAGTTATAGGGCTATTACTGAATTATGATTTTCGCTCTTAATGGTTGTGATTTCAACGAAAACCAGTTAACCATTACATTTTTAGCAATAAATTGTGTTTTTCGATGGTGGAGAACTTTAAACGTGGCCAGAGTAACTGAAAATCAACAGAAATTCGATGATTTTTACCCAAGCGAAGACCAGTGCCGGCCACCTCTTTAAAGAAATGTAACTAAAGTAAGAAAAAAGTGGTCGATAATATTATGTAACTTTAGCAGTTTGACAGTGACTTAGCAATAAAGAGGAGATACTACCGTTTCTGTATTCGTCTTGTCATTGTTCTTCGGATCTCAGATTTACCAAGTGTATGTATTCGAGGTTTTAAATTACTGTATTTGTCAAGCAAATTCAACAATTTCTTCACTATTAATGACGATGAGCTTTTGACGAAAATAAACTTTGACTAACTCTTTTGCCGGGATCAATTACTGAATGAACCATGCAAACCCAATTTATTGCTAGATGTTGCTGATCAGAGAAGATGGGTTCTGTACTCATAAAGTTTCAATACATGCATTTTGTTTGCACTAGTGCATGTAGTAAACTTGAGTTCACAGCCGTTTGTTGTGATTTAGTGTGAAGTTTTTTAATGTTTTTCACGTTTTTGATATGGCTTCTAGTTACAGATTGATCAATATTGTTGTACTTGTACAGTAATCAAATCATTCATGCAAATCAATGTGAACTATGTTGTTTGAAGCTGCTTTGTGAGTTGGAGTTGAGGGAGGACTTTTGGGTCTAAGTCAAACGAAAATTAGTTAGGTTTTTTTCTTTAAAATGTTCACGGAGCTCAGTCTGCTATATGGTAGATTCTCCTGTTGATTTAAGTCAGATTTTTGCCCTTATCAAGTGCATAGCAAAGTGCACAGCAAAATTCATCATTGATATCTTGAGAAGGAAACAAAGCCAACCATTATCATATGAAATCAGAAAAAGTTAAATTTATCCTCTTCTAGCAACAGTAAGAACCAAAATCTAATCTACAGTAATATTGGATAACCTCTCCAGTCACTGCATACATTTGTATAAGTGTTCACCTATCCATGGAAGACTAGAAGAGTCAATTGTGGTGAAAAACTAAATATATACCCAGAAAGACAGACATGCAAACATACCATGCACAAAAACTGGAAAGCTTAAGTAACAGGAAAGCTAATGACTTCTTGAGCCAAATGAACCCTATCATCATGGTTATTAGTGGGAACCTCTAACCACTAAGCAACAGCAACTAAGGTGGTCAAGCAAAGGTTACATGTGTCAACCCATAAATCACCTGAGAAATAGTGAGATGTTCAAACCATTGAGGTACAAAGGCGAAGATTGTTAAGGAAAGGTGTTTATCAATGTGTCGCTGACCTGGAACTAGCAGTAAGGTCTGGGATCTAAATCAACATATTAACTTTAAGACAATGAAGGCAAGTCCTACATGAGAATATCTCACTGAAATACGACCACGAAAACCTTACTATGAGGTTTCATGTTAGAACTCTTCAAATAAACGGCCAAGTTCGATTTCCACATATTTCGATTCAAGTGTTCAAACACATGTACAGCATGAGCGAGAAATTTGCAGTTTAATACATCCTGGGGTTTTATCAGCAACAAATGAATCAGGACTTAGGCAAAACATATCACAGAAAATTGGCAAATAATAAGGGTTACTTAAAAAACAAAGAGAGAAACAAATACACAAGAGTCTCACAGACTCGATAGACATTTATCAAATTTTGAAGCAAGTATACAGACGGGTGCATTTCGCAAAATAAAGCATTTGCGAAACAAAAAAACAATTCTGAATACTTGTTTATTACTTAAAATAAGATTAAGAACCTTAATTTCGTTGTCAAGTCATCTCAACCTCCCTGAAATTGGCGAAAAATGCCGTTTAACCGCTACAACTCCTATTTACGCCATATTGTTTGGGGCCTGGTTGGGTCCTTCCAATATGGCCGCCGCTCCTTGACTTCCGGCTTCACTTCTTGGGCCCAGTTGCTCTATCCAGTCTTATTTAGAGATCAGTGGAGATATCCGGCAAGACAAAGATTTTCATATTGCCCGCCAAACCGAAAAAGTGGGAAATTTGAATTAAATCCTTGAAGAAATCAACTGGTTAACTGTTTACCCTCAAAAATTTCTGAGTAGTAAGAGACAAATTGATGAGAAAGCACGAGGAACGTATTCTCACTTCTATATAGCAAGTATAACTTTTCTCTTATTAATTTATTTTTTTAAATCGTGGAATCAATTTCGGGGGGAAAATACAGTTGACAGAGTAGTGAGAGTTAATCTCACGAGTTTGCTTGATTGGGAAATGAAATGGATACCCTGTTTTAGTCTCGATGTCAGACTATGGATGGGTCTTTCAAATCGAGTTTTTGCAATTTTCTATTAGTTTTATAGAGTGGATCTCCTAGCCATAACTACAGTAAGCTTTCATGTAAAGATGAAAATTATGTAAACAGAAGGGGAGACTGAAGCTGACGTTAAAAAGATGGTGCAGTGGTCTTCACAACAACGGGGCGAGATGAACATGTCCACCATTTCCATGGAACTTCCTCTCTATCGAAAGTAACCAGTCAACCTTACAGTTGAAATAGATTTTGATGGAGCTAATGTTTCTTCCTAAACATGTCTGAATCGCTATGAAAGGAAAAGAAGAAAGTTCAATAATCATGTATTTAATCGTTTTCCTGTGTAACAGAAGCTCTAGGGGATAATTATTCTTAAACTGACTCTAAAATTTATAAGATGAATTTTGGGAAGCGTTTAATTAACACTTCAATATCAGTTTGATCTTAAGAAAACTTGAATCAAGGACAATGAACCTTTTGAAATAGTTTTACAACCATGTAAACCAACAAAAGTTAACATCGATTACGCCACTGGATTATTCAACTAGTTCGCGTACGTCACAGTTTTATCCAATTAACTTCTCTTGAATACATTCAAGAGCTCTTCTGAAGATGTAGATTAGTCATCCGAGTAAGGAATATCATAACCCAGCGAATTGCTTTAAACAACATCTCCGAAACATATTATTTTGGGGATATTTAATAACTAACACTTCGTTACATGTTTTGCAATATCTTCAGAGTGAATAATTACTGAATGTATCGGCGTTTTTATAGTTAGACTATTTACAAAAATAGAAAGTGACAGGGGGTGGAGCTATAAAGTAAGGCTACACAAAAACAGAGAGTCAGCGTTAGTCAAGTGTGAGGACCAGTGTGAGTTAATAAATTGAGAGAATAGATAACTAAAATAGAGCTATTGGAAAGGAGCGGATGTTTGCGTTAAGAGAAGGTTTCATTTCAGAAATTAATAAGATTTCCCGTATGAGGGCACCGAGTTGATTGGAAGTGGAAGATATAATTTTAAAATCATCAAAGAAAGCATCATTGCCAGTTTGTTTTTTAGGTGCAGAAATGCTGGATAGTACTGACTGGGAAATGGTTTTTCGGTGTAGGCTGAAATTCCCATATGCTCGGACATTCTAATGTGTAGCAAACGGGACGTTTGTCCCAAATACGATGCTTGGCAGCATCGACACGTAACTTCATACACTACACAAGATCTCATTTTGAAGGGTAAACGGTCTTTAAACACGAAAAAATTCGAGACAACGAAAGACAACGCAGAGTTGGATATGCGGATAAGCCAGTGAGAGCAATTTAATGACTTGATTATGGATTTGTAAACAATGGTATTCCGTGAATGGCAGGACTAATGAAATTAACAATTTAGGAGCCGTGTGAGGCTTTACTGCCGGCCGGAAAACTGTAATTAAAAAGGTTTTAAAACAGTTGTTTAAAAAACGCTCAGGGTATCCATTTTTTTTGGCAGGGTTTTTTTTTCTTTCAGTAAGCTGACGGTTGGGTAGCTGAAAAACGCTAACCGTCGAAGCTCACCAAATGTCTCTAAATTGAATTCACCAGTGAAATGTCCATCATTTTAATTTTGAAGAGACTGAAGGGGGACAAAGCTTCATATCAGGGGCGTAGTTATTCAGGCGAAGTATATAATTATATCAACTGAATTCTTGTAATCATGTGCTAGCTGGCAAAACCTCACAAATTTGTCAATATCGAAAGACTTTGCACTTTCAGACCAGTGGCGTGCTGGCAGGGGTGTATGGGGGGGGGGGGGGGGGGGGCGTTGCAAACCCTGTTGGCGGTTTTTGAGGAGCGCAAACATGACTAAAGGGCGCCAAATTTGTAAGAGGTTTCTAAAACTTACATTTCTCCGTAACCGAACTCAAAACAACGTTATCAAAATTATCGGCAAGATCATTAAGTGTGCCATAGTAAAGAACATCAACCAGTGCGAAGCTTGGGCTTTGATAGCTGATACAACGCCAGACGTAAGTCATCAAGAGCAACTTACCATTTGTGTCAGGATAGTAGACCGGTATGGCTACTGCTTTGAACATTTGTTATGTTGTATAAGAGCATCCAGCACTACAGCGCGAAGTCTTTTCGATGCTATAGTGAATGCGTTAAAGTCTGAAGGAGTAACATTTAATAAACTGGTCGCACAAACGTATGATGGAGCTTCCAACATGAGTGGCTGCTATAATGGATTACAGGCAATTATGCTAGAAGAAATTGGCAGTCATGTGGCATTCTCAAATTGTTATGCTCATACTTTAAACCTAGTCCTCTCTGATTCAGCTGGTGCCGCTATCAATGTTGTTTCCCTTTTTAGCAATCTTGAAAAGATGTATATGCTCTTCAGCAAGTCTCAAGGAATTTTCCAGTTGTTTGAGACAGCTCAAAAAAACCAAAATCTGAAAGTATTTTCTTTAAAGCGAATCAATACTGTGCGGTGGAGTTCTCGTGAGTTCAGTCTTAAAGTCTTTCTTTTGCTATACGATTGTATAATGCAGGTTCTTCGGAAAGTTGAAGCAGATCGGTCACTTTCCGCTCACGTTAGAGCAACAGCAGAAAGAATCCGATCTTGTTTTGAAACCAAGCAAAGTTTGGCAACAGCTTACCTGTTTCGTGAACTTTTTGCTGTTACTGGTCCACTAAGTTGCTACTGACAGAGTGGCAACGTAGATCTTGGCAATGCGTTAGATATGATCGATACGGCTCTTTCAAAGCTACAAAGATTACGCAGCAAACCGGATAAAATCATCCAGATGATCGAAAGCGAATGCGGAAAGATTGCTTGGAAAGAAAATAGAGTTCGCCGACAAAGAGTAATTGATAGAGATATGGGTTAAGATGAACCAGCAAATTGCGCAAATGAATGGAAACGTGACACGTTTTATGTTGCCACGGATATGGTGATCAACTCGATGAGAAATCGCCTTGAGAAAAACCGACCAATGTTGCAATCACTAGCTTTATTTTCTATACATCGTTTTCCGAGACTTGTCAAAAACGTTCTAACTGCTGACGGTCTGGAAGTCAAAGTTAGGACTTTCTGCACAATGTACCATATCGACTCGCACCGCTGTGCAGACGAACTGTTCAGCTTTGCAAAATCATTTCAGAAATTCAATCGCTCCATGCTTTTTAATGAAAACGAAGAAGAGGAACAGAGCTCTGATTTTGAATCGAGTTCTGAATCAGAATGCGTAGACCATCATGGTGATGCAAGTGATTGGAAGCATGAGAATGGCGATGATGAAGACCGCAAAGAGGGCGATGGAGCTACAAGAGAACCAAAGCAGAAGGATAAACCATCATTTCTAGAGGCTTTGAGAATTTTGTTGCATCCTGATTACCATCTAGTTGATGCGTTTCCTACCCTTTGTCAAGTTTATGCAATCGCAGTCGCAATTCCAATCAGTCGTGCAACCGCAGAGCGCTCATTCTCAACCCTTAAGAGAGTTAAAATTCGAATACGTTCGTCCGTATGTCCCAAGAAAGACTTGAAGCGTTGCTACTCATGGCGATTGAAAGGAAGATTTTAGTGCCTCTGGATAATGAGCAGATTATTTCCGATTTCGGAAGTCTGACATCAGAACTGTCGAAGGCATTTATATGAAACATATAGTGATTACGATAATTTGGATAACCATAAATGATTTTAATATTTGGATTTTTGAGAAACATTATATACATTAGAGAGATATTAAAAAGCCTTAACAAGTTAAAAAACTTCAACGAATCTTTCACGTTTGGACCAATTATACGCTCTTGTATGGTGTTTTGGGACGTCGCATTATTTCAGATTGTAGGATATTATTCAGAAACCATTCATTGAATTGTCACTTCATGACAGAAATTACCCTTTACTGCATGTTCGTACTTCGCGGGCTAGGGGGGGCGCATTATTGATTGATTGCCCCCCTAGATAATAAGTAGCCAGCACGCCACTGGTTCAGACTCAATACTTAGAACGCTGATATTGCTTAACCAGTTGTCTACCGTAGTGGAACCGTAAATAAGTATTTACAATCTTAAGGGTAGAGAAGCTGCGCTCACAAGCAGCACTGCTTAATGATATCGTAACTGTAATGTTGCACCGCCAAAAAAGTTTCATTGAGAACCTGTTTGAAAGGTTTCAAAACTCTGGTAAACTCAGGCAAACTAGAAGGCTTCTCCATGCCACGCTTGACTTTTCTTTCCAAGATTCTCTTTCCCTGGTGTAGCTCGTGACTGAAGCACTCTACATCTGTTTCATATCCCTCTGCTAGTAGCTGCACAACCTTTTTTATCCAATAAAAGGACACTATAGGGACACAGTGCATGGATTCCATTCATGATGTTGCAGTTCGATGTCGAGAACAACCGCTCAATTTCTCCAACCCTGGAGTCAAGGATAGAACAGAAAGTGTGCGTTTTGAATTCATCCTTGTTAGCTAAATCCATAAGAGGCCTAAGTGTAGACATTACCACCAATTCTTCCAGTCGCGTGTTCAGATGGGGAATTCTTCTCTTAACCATTTGCGTAGTAGAAATATTGCAACTATTGGCAGTAGCAATAACGTCTGTCCAAATGCCATTGAAGCAAGAGTCATATCTATAGAGCTCAAAAAATTCCCGCATGGCGTTGACAACATCAATAGCACTGCAAAATCAATTGTTTGGCGATTGAAGCATGTCTGAGAGTGTTTTTGTGTCGCCAAGTATCTTTCAAAAGACTACAAGAAGGCCAATGAATTTGATGTCAATTTGAGGAAGTAAGCCACGTGAATCTACTGCTCTATCAGGGTTGTCTTCGTTAGAAATCTCGTCAAGCACGCGAATTACGGCGGCCAGTCGATCCACGATATTCTTGCAAACAAAGTACCAACTGGCCTGCCGTCTATCGCTTAACTTTTGAAGTTTCCTCGGCACGCCCCCAAACATTTCGATTTGTATTCTAAGCTGGTTTTCATGCACATAAGATCCCTAAATGGACACGTGCAATCTCCCGAGCAAAGAAAAGAAATCAGCTGCCTCTGGCACTGATTTCACTACATCTACAAGGATTTGGTTTGTACGATGTTCATGGCACTGAGCCTAGAAAACGTATTTTGCGACAGCCTTTATTCGAGTTGACACTCCCGAGAATGACTTCCACTCATTATTGCAGCGTAATCATGTCCTTGACTAAATAGGTATTGTTTGTATTTCAGGCCACATCTTTCCAAACACTGAGTTATTTTCTCAGCTAAGGCTTCAGCATCCAAACGCTCAGCTTCTAGAAAATGTAAAATGCTTTTGTGGATTGCTCCATTTTAGTAGTACTTTCGAACAACAGACAGTTGTTTTGTTTTCCTTATGTATTTGGTCTCATCTGCCATTATGAAAAACTGCTCATTATCGTTTACTTCGGAAATGATCTGTGTTCGTACCATATCTGCTAAGCATTGCAGTACTTCGCTTTGGATGGTGTTACTAGTATACTTTGCATTCTGACGTTCCGTCATCTTCCCCTCAATCAACGGATTATGTTTTGCAAGTATCTGCGAGATGTCCAGAAAGGTTCATTTATTTTTTGACTACTTTGATTTTCTGTGCCTTCTTTGAACAATATTTTGTGTTACAGTTAACAGAAGAATTTCTGCAATAATCTTGATGTGCTGTCATTTCTGTGGTATCTTCTTTTGACCTTCATTCATCATCTCCAATATAGAGGCGCTGCTATCTGCAATCCTCTTATGTTCTTTCCAGGCCACAATTTAATGCACTTATATATGACATTCTGATTTTCCTTGCGAAGCAAGCCTACCATCTTTCTAAAAGGCTTTTTTCCAGTTGAAGTAACCTGTGAACGTCAATGTTGACTGAGCTGTATTTGGTAGGGCAAAGTGGCGCTAAACTAAGCAGTAAGTTGCACCTCTGCTTTGAGAGTACTCTAACCATGGACGGACACCGTACCATGATTCTTGAAAACTCCTCTTTACCTCTCGTTGCATTTTATGAGAGAATCCGTTTAGAAGTGTTCTCACAAAATAATATGATGCAAACTAAAGTTAAAATCATGCTGTAAAGTTTTGGTGTATCAAACATGGACTGTAGATCTAAACATACCATGAGGTGCTATTGTAATGGGAACTTCAGCATTAATTTGAACCACTACTAATTAACTTTGACAAGTTTCCTCACTGTCATCTTTTTCAGTTTCATGAAAGGCATCTGTTGAAGCCGGAACACTGTCAGTATCGTCATCCATTTCACTCTCTTCAGACGAAACTGTTTCACTTACTTATTCCTCAAGAGGTAATTCATCTTCCCAAAGTTCACCATCTTCGTCGTCTTTCAATTTTTTCCGATTTCTGCCAGATACACTTGCTGAAGAGAACCTGGCGACATCCTGGCTTGCACTTGCTTTTGAAATCAAAAATCTTTTCATAAAGAAACGTCTTATGTTTGCTGCTTATGACCATGAGCGTTCTAAATTTGTTTACTTAAATTTTAGCCGAAGAGTCTTCGTTACAGTGTTTTACACACATTGTCAGCGCTTCTTTAGAAGACATTGAATCAAGACATTGATAAATTAAGCCACCGGATAGTCTGTTTAGATTCATTTGAAATTCAATTTCCTTTCAAGTAATGTGAAGGACCTGTTTAGAAAACCTCACTGAGGATGATGGACTTCAATGAACAGAAATTTTTATTTTTGATTGGAGAATCGATCGAAAAATTTTCCAGAGCTACGACACTTCTGACACTTAAGATGAGAGGAGAAATGGGGGGCACAGCATTGATTTAGGGTAGCACATGCCCTCCGTGCCCCTTGTGGACACGCCACTGGTACTAACACTTTAGCGATAAATTTGTGAAAATTTTTACGTGCGAGCATTGCATTACATTTTTAAGTCTGCTCCAAGGACGTTAATCCTGGGGGGATCGGGGACATATCCCCCCACTTTTTGGACAGAGGGGGATACATATACAATTATCCCCCCACTTTTTGCAAAGTTTATGACAACTGAAGCTTAATTTCTGTTCCCTCGGCGCTTATGGTTCCATAGTTACGATTTTCCGATATAACCTTTTTCAGTCCCAATTCTTACCTAGGTATTGTTGGTTCGAATACATGGCAAATTATGAAAATTTGCCAAGTTATTTTACAGTCCGATCGTTCTTCTTTGGACGCCGTTTTGTAAACAATCAGAAATAGTTTAGTCTTACTATAACGTCTTTATTGCTGTTTGGAGGAAATGCATGGCTTCGTTTCGATTGAAAAATAAGGTATGAATATTGTTCCAAAGAAACAATCCCAGAATGCCGGAAAAGGCATTTCATAAACATTAGATTTACAAAAAAAAGAACCAACTTTCAGAGGGAATGCTTCCACATCACGTGGCCGGCTCTATCCCTCCCCCCACTTTTAAGAAGTGATTGTCGCCCTTGGTCTGCTCGCCGTCGCCGCCGTCGCCAACTCATCATAACTCGAAGCTCAAATTTCCGGGCTATTTGGAATGACTTAGTAATATTACCCATTTTATCCTGGCGGAGATGTTAACCTGGAGGTCCTCGGGATGCTGTAGGGATATAGTGCTATGCTCCTTTTTTAAAGAAAGCTCCGCATACTGTATGACCGGGCTGCTCAAATATTTTTCTCTAGGGCCTGACAAGGAAGTAGGACTTTTTCCAGGCCCGGACAACCCTTGCTAACCCTTGTACCTGTCTAGTCCTGCTGGCTTGTAACCCTTGGAATTTGTTCTTTCTGGCTTCACTACCAATGGGAAAGTTGGCAACAAACTCTCTGTGCTTGGTTTCGTGGTGCCGTTTTAGATTTGCTGCTTTATTCACAGCAACAATATCTTGGCAAATTAAGCATGTTGGCTTTTGAGACGTGGTATCAAATGTAAATAAGAACGCATCAGTCCAAGACTCATTAAATATGCGATTCTTTGTATCCACTTATCTCTTCAAAAGAACTAGGCTTACGTTATATATCTTTACGTTATATATTACGTTATAACTAGGCTTACTATATCGGCCAGTTCGTTTCTAAGAAAGTCCTTGTGAGTAATCTAATTTAGCGTTGGTCCCAGACTTCTGATTGTCGCGCAATTTTTGTGCCCTACGCAGCGACTCTGCTGGATTCGGCTAAATAATTTTCACTTAACTATTTTGACGTTTTTCTTGGTAAATAGTAATCGGAATTTTTCTACATAAGTAGACTTCCACAAGGGCCGGACAGAATGAGCTTGAGGGTTGGATCTGGCAAGCGGGCCACCATTTGAGCAGTCCAGCTGTATGAAATGAACAAATAGGTTTGAAGCGGTCTTGCCCCAGGTATAGCGAAAGTAACATAAATGTGGTAATAAAGCTGTCATGGTGTACTGGTCCGTTGTTTTTGTCAATAAAAATCTCAAGGTACGCGCATTAAATGCCGCCGCCTCAGTTATTTCCGTAAACGGTCGTTGCGAACTGGGACGGTCGATTTCAATATAATGTTTTTGCAATGCCTAAGTGTACTCTGAGGATCCTCACCAAATGATGTGTTGTTTGAAAAATTCCCGATTTTAAGCGAAATCAAATGAAGCTACAAACCTAGTGTAGTAGCTTGTGCGGTAAAGAGTGCTCGGTAATATGTGGGTTCAAATCCGTGGCGAAATTATTTTATTTTCTTTGCATTCAAAGTGTTTTCTTTTTTGTTACTCTGCAGTGTTTTATTTTCTGCTATTAAGTGTTACAAATCGCATAATTGAGCGACTAGTGGTCAATTACGTTAGGCTATAAGGAAGGCGGAAAACCCACTACCGGAACAGTTGGGTTAGGGTTTAGGTTTGGGTAAAATAATCCGTCTTTGAGTTTAAAGTCAAGGAAAGAATTAAAACAGGTAAGAGATTTTGAGCGTGTTTATGGTTGATGCGACTTATAGAGTTAGGGTGCGATGGGTAAATTTGGGGATAGCGAGAACATTTTGTTGTCATCGACGGTTCCGGTTGGCAACGAGCGTTTACTAAACGGACGACTGCGGTGCATCCGCAAGAAACATATTTTTCTACTATTTGTATGTAAATTGAACTTCTTGCTTATTGTTCTTTTTTCAGCCCACGTTTTAATACCAATCATAACAATGTCGTGACCACGGGATAGGCCGCAATGTAATTAATTAATTCTTAGAGGCGCATTTAAAGGAATAGAATCGATTTTTCCAGCTGAACGTTAGGAGTTTGCGGCATTAAGGTGGTGTTATACTCAATCTATTTTTTTTCGGAAACTATTTTTTGATTAAAATATTGACCAAGGATTTACCAGGCGGGAATCGTAGTCGTAGGATGAATATTAATGCCCAGCTTAAAATTCGAATGTGCATAGCCATAACAGGATAAAACACGACAAATAACAAAACATGTTAGTTTAGACAAGCTTTACTGAAGTTTCGTTGCTAACGCGCAACATTTTCAAAGTAACATAGATGATGGATAAGTAAGGTTATAAATACGATATTTACAAGGTGTGGAAATTAATTAGCCAATGAGAGAGGAGAAAAGGTGTGAGAAATGTAGAAGAGGAAGAGCGGAAGGAGAGAAGACTAATTAAAATAAGGCGAGCGGAACAGACCTGATGTTTTCATTAAGGACAGGCTTAAATTTATCAATGAGTAAACTCTCCCGAATGAGTAACTCAAGGGGCGAGTTACCGGACGAAATAATAGAAAAGTCATCGGCGGAGATGGTGTGATGAGAAGCTTTGGTGTGAGAAAGGATGCTAGACAGGCTAGTGTAAGATCTTTTCTTCCCCGTTAAAGGCGAGATTCCTAGGTGTTCAGAGATGCGTGTGTGTAGAAGGCGTCGCGTTTGCCCTATATACGATGCTATATTGCATGTTATTTATCAATACACGTGTCGATGCTGCGGAGCATTGTATATAGGGCAAACTCGACGCCTTCTACACACACGCATCTCTGAACACCTAGGAATCTCGCCTTTAACGGGGAAGAAAAGATCTTACAATAGCCTGTCTAGCATCCTTTCTCACACCAAAGCTTCTCATCACACCATCTCCGCCGATGACTTTTCTATTATTTCGTCCGGTAACTCGCCCCTTGAGTTACTCATTCGGGAGAGTTTACTCATTGATAAATTTAAGCCTGTCCTTAATGAAAACATCAGGTCTGTTCCGCTCGCCTTATTTTAATTAGTCTTCTCTCCTTCCGCTCTTCCTCTTCTACATTTCTCACACCTTTTCTCCTCTCTCATTGGCTAATTAATTTCCACACCTTGTAAATATCGTATTTATAACCTTACTTATCCATCATCTATGTTACTTTGAAAATGTTGCGCGTTAGCAACGAAACTTCAGTAAAGCTTGTCTAAACTAACATGTTTTGTTATTTGTCTTGTTTTATCCTGTTATGGCTATGCACGTTCGAATTTTAAGCTGGGCATTAATATTTTTTGATTATATTTTGTCTAAATTTTATTTTGAATGCAATAGTAGCGACTTCATAATTTTTACATTGGCCTTGACCTTGACCTCGGCACAAGATCTTTATGAAAACATTGAACATGCGAAGATCACTTTTATGTCCTTCTTGAAGGTGTTGCAAGATTACTTACTCTACAACGCATATCTAATGTTGAATTTTGATTCTGATTTTCTCGAGTTGTCAAAGTTATTGCAAAGCATCTTCCTTCAAACCTAAATTTAGTTATACCTTTACCGATTCTTACCAAATATTCACCACAGATAAGGAACCTAACAATCTAACACGAATTTAACATAATGTCGAAAGGCTTTCTAAAATTATACATTTTCTACTTATTTTGTCTGACGTTTTGAATGTTCTGTACTAGAATCTGGACAATAATCTGAAAAAACTTGGAAAATTAGCAATTTTTTAGGTTTAGTACTTAGAGTAACCTTTTGCTGATGCACAAAAACCTATAAAAAGATTCTCTCACTATTGGGTAGTACTATATCATGTTTGAAAAAGGGTACAATATTTGATTGTTTCCGCTATATTATTTTCGTTACCATGGTAACTAATCAATTAAAACATGATTATTATAGTAAGAAATCGATTGGCTATTACGATCACCTATACATTTCCTTTAATATTTAACCATCGAAAAACCCAATTTTTTGTATGAGATCACCTTTGGGAGCGTTCACTTCTTCGACTAGGTGTGTAGCGGTTTTTATGTACGCAATAACATATATATATATGTATATGTGTATATATATATATATATATATATATATATATATATATACATATATTTTTATGTATATACATGCATAGTGAACAAATACAGATGAAAGAAATCTCGAATGCCCAAATACCTCGACTTTGAAGGCCTAACCAGTGAACTCAATTTCCATACCTGGAGTGGTAACTGACCAATGAAAAGAGAAGCCAAAATGGGCGCCCATGGAGACCAATTTTAGATGTCAGTTTCAGCCACCTGTTAAAATGGTTTCGAAAAATTACTTTAGCAAACTGCTAAGTGTTCGTCCTCTTTTTACAGTTAGTTTACCATCTTCAGACACTTTAGTACATTTCTTACGGCACACGGTAATAATGAATGCTTTTAAATTCTCAAACATGTGAAACTGGTCCAGTAATATTTCGTCTGAGCACTGTTTCCATGGCTGGGAATGTTTTCGAAGCCGAACCAAACATAACTGAGGGTCCAACTTTGGCAAAGGACTGGAACTGACGTACAAGTGCGCGAAGAGGACTGAAACTGACGTCCAAAATTCTCTCCATGGGAGGCCATCTTGGCTTCACTTTTAGCCCTAGCAAATAACTGGGAGTTAGCATTCGAGATATGAAAATTGAGTTCATTGGACCTAACCGGGAACTGTTGGGAAAATGCAACTTCTGGCCTTCCGGATGAGAATCGAACCCGCGACTGCGCGAATCTAGTGCAGTGCTCTAGCAACTGAGCTACGGAGGCCGTTGCCGAGAGCATGGCCACGAGTCTAGTGTTCACGATATGGGAATGCCAATAAAGCTCAACACATAAATGAAGATGACAACCGATGGATACAAAAGTGAACTCAAACGGACCTAACTAAAATTGTCTGGCGATAGCCAGATGAAATTGATCGTGGGGAAAAAGAGTTAATTGAAGTGCTGTAGTTATAACCATTTACCGGCAAAATGTAATCTCTTGACTAGTAGAATCTCTTTTCGTAAGTCAGAGTAATATATGATTGAAAACTGGTCCTGCCTGGAAAGACTTAATATACTTGTGTTTGCATAATTATGAAATGATTGTCCACTGGTTTTCACATTAATAAACCTGACAATAAATGTGTTTTCATGACGTCCTACTGATTAGCAACCCATATGAATATTTTTTCAACGGTCTTATTGTATTAGTCAGTTTATTTCCAGTAAAACGTGGTGAATCACTTCACGGAAATGTTTCCATGACCGTAAAGATAAGCTCTGTTTAGATAAGCTCTTTTGTGATCATGTAACCCAAATACACTTGTTTTCCTTTTCACGATATTTTCAAGCTATGGTAAAGTCTTGATGTTACATATGTGTCAATTCAGGCAGGAAAGGCTCGCTCATATAAGCAGCCCTGAAGCAAAACCTCTCTTTAAAAGTTTATCTTATATTATGTTTAAAGTTAACAAATAAGAAGCATAAGGAAAAGAAAAGGATTTGTTATTTTATGCACTGAAACTTTATCATTACACCTCTTTTCAATTGAATTCAGAAATTTCTAAAATGATTTCAAATATTTCCAAATGATATTCAGAAATGTCCGAAGGGATTTAAGACGTTTCCTTACGATATTCAGATTGTTCAAGTGAATTTCACACATTTCCAAATAATAATCAGAAATGTCCATAGGGATTTCAGACATTGCCAAATGATATTCATAATTTATAAATAAATGTTATTACTACTATTGACAATTTGTTGATGTGCAGTGAAACATACAACGTGGTCCTTACTCTCAAATATCGCTTGCTGACCGAGAAAGGATTGTCATATTAGCTAATAATGGCGGAAATTGGCGAGAGCTTGCCGAACAATTAGGGGTAAAATACAAAACTGCGTATACCTAGATTCGCGCTGATGCCAAACATCTGAAACCCAAAGTTGGACGTCAGAAGAAGCTGACCGGTGATCAAATAGATGACGTTGTGGCCATGATCAAAAGAGACCCTGGTTTAACTTTAAACCAGTTGTCAGAGAGAACACAACAAGCATTTCGAGTTCATCATAGTAAGTCAACTATCCACAACTACCTGAATGGGAAACTCAACCCTGAAAAAGGCACATGCTATTCCTGCAACAATGAATAGTAACGCCAACGAGGAGCTTTGGCGCCAGTATGTTGCAAGAATTAGTGAGTACATGAGAAAAGTATTATGAAATGATAACTTCACAATTAACCTACACTGTTGAAGTCAACTGAAAAATGTTGACTCGAGCGGGATTTGAACTTGCATCTTCGGGATACCGGTCCGCCGCTCTACCTGTTGAGCTATCGAGTCCACGGGGATTGGAGGTGAGTTTTTATCCAATTTAAGTGCACGAAATATTCTCGCGACAACTTAACGCTATCCTGGAACCATATCTTTAAAAGAGTTTTATTGACTAACGTTTCGTTACTTAACCAGTAACATCATCAGAGTAATTATTTACAAGAGTTGAGAGGCTTAAATAGCTAACTGTTACAAAAATAGTGATGAAAGAATGTCACAAAGGATTAGCGGAACGATTAGCAAGAACAATTAACGGAAGGAGTGCGAGTAATAAAGTGATGAAGAATTAGACGTGTGAAGAATTTAATTAGAGGGGAGGGGAAAAAAAAAAAAAAAAAAAATGTCAAGAAATAACGTTAAAAAAGTGCTAAAGGAAAGGATCTGATATTAGCGTTAAGAGACGGTTGCATTCTAGAAATTAACAGACTTTCTCGCAGAAGAACGTCAAACTGAGTAGAACCAGAGGATAAGATTTCGAAATCATCAAAAGAGATTTCATGGTCGGTTTTCACCTTGTGTGAAAGGACACTAGATAGTGTAGAGTGTGAGAGCGGTTTTCCAGTGTAGGCTGAAATACCTAAGTGATCAGGAGATCCTCGTGTGTAATAAACGGCATGTTTCGCCTATATACGACGCCTGGCAGCGTCGGCACGTGAATTTGTAAACAACATGGGATCTCAATTTGAGTGGTAAGCGATCTTTAAAACGGAAAAAGTTAGACAGACGAGAAACGGGCCGAAAGGCAATACGAATTTGGAGGTGTGGATAGGCTGACGAAAGTAATTTAATAACTTGTTGACGAATTTGTAGGCCATGATTTCCGGTAAAAGGTAAAACTAAAGAGAGTAAGAGCCTAGGTGCCGTAAGAGGTTTTACTGGAGGATGAGAAATTTTGTTTAAAAAAATTCGAAAACAGTGGTCCAAGAATCTGTGTGGATATCCATTTTGTTTTAATAAAGTTTTCAGTTTCTCAAGTTCAGCGTGGAAAATATCGTAAGAGGAGCTTAGTTTAAAATAACGAAACATCAAAGTGTAAATTAATCCCTTTTTAAACACGAGGGGTATAAAACTTTCGAAGTTGGTAAAAAGCCCGGTGAATGTTGGTTTGCGATAAACTGAGGTAACAAATGAACCATTAGAGCGTTGGATTTTAATGTCAAGGAACGGAAGTGTTTTGTCAGCTTCAATTTCACAAGTAAAATTAATGCAGGTGTGTTGGGAATTTAGATAATCCAAAAAGGGAGTAATGTGGTCTTTAGATTTAAACAAAATAAAACAATCGTCAACGTAACGCCTGTAATATATGGGTTTGAAGTGAGCGGGGCAATTTTTAAGCCAATTTTGTTCGTGAAATGAAAGAAAAATGTTGGCAAAGGAGGGACCGAGAGGCGAACCCATAGCGACACCTTCAATTTGATCAAAAAACCTACCTCTGAAAGTAAAATGACAATTTTTGACCGATAAATTAAGGAGTTGCTTAAGCTGTTCACGAGAAAAACCTTGAAATAATTGAACGGAAGAAAATAACTGATCGAGAATAATATCTATGGTTTCATCAATAGGTATGTTGGTGAAGAGTGAGGTGATGTCAAAACTGGTCATAGTAACTTAATAATGGCCAGTTTTGACATCACCTCACTCTTCACCAACATACCTATTGATGAAACCATAGATATTATTCTCGATCAGTTATTTTCTTCCGTTCAATTATTTCAAGGTTTTTCTCGTGAACAGCTTAAGCAACTCCTTAATTTATCGGTCAAAAATTGTCATTTTACTTTCAGAGGTAGGTTTTTTGATCAAATTGAAGGTGTCGCTATGGGTTCGCCTCTCGGTCCCTCCTTTGCCAACATTTTTCTTTCATTTCACGAACAAAATTGGCTTAAAAATTGCCCCGCTCACTTCAAACCCATATATTACAGGCGTTACGTTGACGATTGTTTTATTTTGTTTAAATCTAAAGACCACATTACTCCCTTTTTGGATTATCTAAATTCCCAACACACCTGCATTAATTTTACTTGTGAAATTGAAGCTGACAAAACACTTCCGTTCCTTGACATTAAAATCCAACGCTCTAATGGTTCATTTGTTACCTCAGTTTATCGCAAACCAACATTCACCGGGCTTTTTACCAACTTCGAAAGTTTTATACCCCTCGTGTTTAAAAAGGGATTAATTTACACTTTGATGTTTCGTTATTTTAAACTAAGCTCCTCTTACGATATTTTCCACGCTGAACTTGAGAAACTGAAAACTTTATTAAAACAAAATGGATATCCACACAGATTCTTGGACCACTGTTTTCGAATTTTTTTAAACAAAATTTCTCATCCTCCAGTAAAACCTCTTACGGCACCTAGGCTCTTACTCTCTTTAGTTTTACCTTTTACCGGAAATCATGGCCTACAAATTCGTCAACAAGTTATTAAATTACTTTCGTCAGCCTATCCACACCTCCAAATTCGTATTGCCTTTCGGCCCGTTTCTCGTCTGTCTAACTTTTTCCGTTTTAAAGATCGCTTACCACTCAAATTGAGATCCCATGTTGTTTACAAATTCACGTGCCGACGCTGCCAGGCGTCGTATATAGGCGAAACATGCCGTTTATTACACACGAGGATCTCCTGATCACTTAGGTATTTCAGCCTACACTGGAAAACCGCTCTCACACTCTACACTATCTAGTGTCCTTTCACACAAGGTGAAAACCGACCATGAAATCTCTTTTGATGATTTCGAAATCTTATCCTCTGGTTCTACTCAGTTTGACGTTCTTCTGCGAGAAAGTCTGTTAATTTCTAGAATGCAACCGTCTCTTAACGCTAATATCAGATCCTTTCCTTTAGCACTTTTTTAACGTTATTTCTTGACATTTTTTTTTTTTTTTTTTTTCCCTCCCCTCTAATTAAATTCTTCACACGTCTAATTCTTCATCACTTTATTACTCGCACTCCTTCCGTTAATTGTTCTTGCTAATCGTTCCGCTAATCCTTTGTGACATTCTTTCATCACTATTTTTGTAACAGTTAGCTATTTAAGCCTCTCAACTCTTGTAAATAATTACTCTGATGATGTTACTGGTTAAGTAACGAAACGTTAGTCAATAAAACTCTTTTAAAGATATGGTTCCATTATGGCTCTATTTAAACTTGTTTGCTGGGCTATTATATTTCTAACTTAACGCTATCCATGAGATCGGATGTGCAGTGTTTCAATTCTATTTCAGAATCATCCTCAGGGTATTATGAAATGACAATAACTTCACAAGTTATCATTTCATAATACCCTGAGGGTGATTCTGAAATAGAACTGAAACACTGCACATCCAATCTCATGGATAGCGTTAAGTTGTCGCGAGAATATTTCGTGCACTTAAATTGGATAAAAACTCGCCTCCAATCCCCGTGGATTCGATAGCTCAACAGGTAGAGCGGCGGACCGGTATTCCGAAGGTGCGAGTTCAAATCCCGCTCGAATCAACATTTTTCAGTTGACGTCAACAGTGTAGGTTAATTGTGAAGTTATCATTACATGAGAAAAGGCAAGATGATTATTTGGATGAATGAAACCAATATTAACCTTTTCTGTAGAAGGCCTCATGGTCAAGCACGTGTAGGTGACAGAGCAGTTGTGAATTGATATGTACAATAAAACAAAAGTGTCTGAAATTTATTCGTATTCTGAAATGCATTTCGAACTATCTAAAATTGATTTGAATTATCTGAAATACTTTTGGACGTTTCTGAATTTGAAATGGATTTACTTTAAATTCATTTGGAAAATTCTGATTTTGTTTTGAATTATCTGAAATTCGTTTGGAGATTTCTGAATTTTACATGAAATATCTGAAACTCAATTGGAAATTTCGGAATTTGATCCAAAAAAGGTGTACAGTCGAACTTCGATTATCCGGACTCACTGTGACCGGGATAAAGAGTCCGGATAATCCAGAGTCCGGATAATCGAGAATATGAATGAAACGAGACAAAAATAAAATTAATTAAGTTAGAAATGTGGGAATTATGGACATACATGAATACAAAACATTTACAAACAACTTCATGCAAAAACAATTTACATTGATTTTCTAGATATACAGTATAGGTTTTACCCTTGCTTAAAATGTTGGAGTGTGGTTTGCTTCAAAGAACAAAATCGTGTTCGCACTGTCAATTCCATCATTCTTTGAGGCTGCATAATTTGAATGGTGTCAACATTGTTCTGTGTTTCCATCCATGACACTTTTAAAAACACTCTACAGCTTCAAAATTTGAGACATTGTTCTCATCTTGACCTGCGTCTTCCTCGTCGCTAGTCACTTCATCTTCTTCAACAGACTGTTCTGCAATATTCGCCGAAATTTGTTCGTCTGACTTATGTAGCGTAGTAGGAAATTCAATTTCGGCGTTTAACCAGGCTTCGACATGAGAAGAAGAAAGACCTCCACTGTTGCCAACTCGATTCAAAACCTCCATCATGGTTTTGTCAGAAATATCCTCTTGTTCTGGCTGAGAAACATTTGGCTGGCCGTTGGGGTGAATTTGCAGCTTACTGAATGCTTTGGATATGGAATCAGAGCTTCCCTCTTCCCGCGCATCAGCAAGCATATAGAGTGCATCTTTCACAGTGTGTTGCTTTACCATTTCCTTGATGTTTTGTGTTGGATCAAAGTCTTGACCGTAAATCACTATCTGAAGGAGTTTTCGCTTGTACCGGGTCTTCATTGCTTGTAAGATGCCTTGATCCATTGTCTGAATCAGCAAAGTTGTGTTTGGAGGGAGAAACACACGAGTAACAGAACCATCGTGGCTCCTGAGTTCCTCGGGATGGGCAGAACAGTTGTCGATCACCAACAAAGCTTTTGGTGGAGGAATGTTTTGCGTAAGCTGGTGGCGTTTAACAGCCGGGACGAATTCTTTCTTAAACACCTCGGCAAAAATCTCAGAGTTCATCCAGGCGTTTCTCTGTGACTTGTGAATGACTGATAAAGCATCCGTGTTTACGTTGTTAAAACAACGCGGCTTAGCAAATTTCCGATCAGAACAGGTTTCAGTTTATGTGTTCCAGTGGCATTTGCACAACCAAGGACAGTCAAGCGATCCTTTGATTTTTTGAAGCCCGGGACAGATTTCTCACGGCATGACACAGGGGTTCTTTCGGGTAAACATTTCCACAGAAGTCCCGTTTCGTCAGCGATGTAGATTTGTTCGGGGGTTAGACCTTTCTATTCGATCATTTTATGCAACTTATGGTAAAAAGGCTCAACAGTTTCTTCCACTGCAGAAAGTTTTTCACCTTGGATACTAAGGTTTCTTATTCCATGGCGATTTTTGAATTTCTCTAACCATCCTGATGAAGCTTTAAAGGGTTCACTGTCTGCGACTATCTCCACGTGTAACTGTCTGTAGAAGTGCTTTGCTTTCTCTTGAAGAAGGGGATCGGAAATTGGAGTGCCAGATGTTCTTTGCTGAATAAACCAGGCATACAGGGATTTATCTAGTTGTTCATCACTTGCAATCTTCAAAGATTTTCGCTGCAATCTTTCGCTCGTCTCCAAGTTGTTGGCGAGCTTCATGATCTTTTCTCTGTTCTTTCGTATATCAGAGATCTGCTGCTTGCTGACGCCGTATTCAAGTGATAAGTGTGTTCTTTTTTCTCCTTTGTCTAATCTTAAAATAATTGATTGTTTATCTTTTATCGAAAGAATGGATCACTTACGCTTTGTGGACATGATTATCGGAAAACTGTGACGCTAGCTCGTGTGATTTGCATACATACCAGGCGGATCAAGCCAGTCGAGCGTGAAATTTCACTTAACAACAAAACAACTGCCAGCTAATCAGAATTTAGACGAATGCACCTCATCCCCAACAACGTATACGATCATTGGTTTCGCTCTTCGAAAGGGAAACAAATCTGTTTCAATTGCACTTCAATGGAAGGAGAAATAATTCCCACTGATCTTTATAAGTACTAATTAATATTCATGAAAAAATTGGGACCAGAGAAAAAGTCCTGATAATTGAGAAATCCGGATAATCGAGGTTCGACTGTAGTACATTGAACTAGTTACACTAGTCTTTTACGCGAGTTAATCAGATGCAAGTCGACCACAGTGTTGTACTCATGATGGTCTACGAGCAGCACTGCTGTACGCCTGGTCATAATTCTTGCATATCGTACAAATGGTGGGAGGTGATGTCCAGGAATGAATTGGTTATATTGAGATTAACAATGACATTTCCATTCGACCACGTTATATTAAAAATCATAGCGAGAAACTTTGAATATAAAGAAATGAATGAGAGTCTTTGAGCCTTAATTTAATGTTACATTTAGTATATTGAATTCATTTGGAAATATAAGCTTTCACCCCCGATGCAGGACTTAGGTCAAGTTACTGGTAGGATGCTGCATAGTTCAGCATGTTCAGCACTGAATTAGACTTTGAGAGTTTGCGGATTGAAGAGTCACAAAAATGTCTCGAAGTTATATCTCTTGCTTAGGCTTCAAGATGCAAGTTAAAGAAGACTTAGGGCTCAATCTTTAACTTTTTAATCCTTTAGTTACCATTATTGCAATATAAAGTGACTTATTCAACAATTATGGCGTTTATTAAACTAAATGATGAAAACATTAGCCGTCGTACAGAGCTAGCAAATGCCCCAAGGTCGATTTTTTTATGTAGGGTCATGTTAGGAATATTATGTAGGAAAAATAACAGTTGATCAAAGAAAAAGTTTAAAGAAAAATGATTCGCGTGAGTATTGTGCTATTTCAATTTTAAATTACTTAACTTTGCTACATTTGCTATGGGCAGTCTATCGTTCTAAACAATTCATTAAAAGTCCTTTATTAACCGAAACAAGGTGATTTCTATTTTCTTTTTTCTGAACTATATCTTGTCAAATGTCTGGAAAACGTACTTTGCCTGACTAACGTGAAAGCCAGGCAAGCCAGGAAAATTCAGTGCCAGCTTCATTTTTGGCTTTAGTGACCATGATATTATATGGGCCAAATATTACGGAGCAATACAGCTCCCCACAACTTCCTCAGTAAACTCTAACAGCTTACAGTGATGGATCTAGGATTTTTATCACCTTAGTCAAACTTTTCAATTTTTTTTCGAGGGTGGGTGTCGGGTTAGCACAAAGTCACGTAAAGTTTTCAAAACTGCAGTAGCAAGATCAGCACCTGACACACCCCACTTACAATCAACAAATCCAATGAAATCTTCCCTAATATTAATACTTTCATCAACAAAAGGCAAAACAAGGGAAATCTGCTCCTTGTTTGAGCAATTGGAAACCTCATCCGCTATAATGGAAAAAAATTTGCTGTTCTTTACATCATTTACAATCTTTTTAGTAATAACTTTACCACAACACTTAATAAACTCATTTTGGCTCTTCTTAGAGATATAAGTAGCATTCGTTGCACCACTTTTGAGATGGTCTTCAAGAACTTTGTCACCAGCCCTAATGCGAAAGTGAATGAGCTCAACAAAGTTACCTACTCCACCTTGAGAGTAATGTCCAGCCTCAGGATAATATTTTGAATCATCCCGATGTCCTCTAAGAGGTAAACCAAGACGACCTCAAAGTTTAATAGTGTCAATAATAGGAATTAACCTCTTTCTGTTCTCAGAAATAATTTTTCTCAAATTTTCATCCACAATAATATTGGTTGGCTGAGTTTTTCCAGACATCTGCTTTGAAATATTAGTAAAAATTTGAAATGTTTCAAAATGTAAACCAGCTCTAAATGTAGCAGTATGAGCTCCCATGTGACGTTTAAAAGTAGCAGTAGCGTCACTCCAGTGAGTAAAAGGTTCTGAAAATAGTTTCTTAATTCTGCCTGCTTTGTTTGGAAAACGATCTCCAAACAACACACATGACTGACAAAATGCCCCATCAGTACTAGGAGAATAACTTAACCATGGAAAAGAATTAAACCAGTTGAAGAGAAAACTTCTCCCATCACTCTTTGGAAACTTATAGGATGTATCTGGCTTAAAAACATTGTCAATTAGATTTTGAATTTGGGCATTGCTCATTCCCTTCACCTTTTCTCTATAACATGCCACATCAAATTCAATGGTTGGCTGCAAGTTAGTGGAAGGACTTTGACTGCTTGTGATATCAATAGTATGTTTATCAGTACCAAACTCTGAATCAGGGTTAAATGTACTTTGCATTACTATTTGTTGCATATTACTACTCAGACTATCTTGTGCAACTTCAGAACGTACAAAGAGTGTGGAGGAAGGAATGCCTGTACCAGTACTAGCATTGGTAGTACAAGTAAGTGTGGAAATTAGTGGAGACATACCACTAAATGCATGTTGTCCTTGACAAAAAAAAGAGGTTATATCAGAATACTTCTTCTTTTGTATGGCAGAGTGAAAGTGCTGTGTTAGCTTTGTTTTTTCCCCTGTATATTCACCAAAGATTAGTGGAACAAGATGATTTTGTATGAAGGTCTCCCCAGACCTGATCACTCCCTCAAAGCAAAACAAAATATGCAGATCATCACCATCTGACTTAAGAGGTGGACGAGGCTCAACAAAACAATTAAAAAGTAACTTAAACTTCTGCTCCCCACAATCAGGGTAGTAAGAGTGAATTTTCCTATTGGTCACAGTAGCTAGAGCAAGGATGGAAATGAAACTGGACCATTTCTTATTTTCACAAATGGAAGTAGCTTCTTCTTTTACAAGTTGATCCCCATCAAGACCAGAATCCAAACTTTTAAAAGATACACATAAAGGAAGAATATTATTAAAACTACTAGAAATTTGTTCTCTATACTTATCAAATTTCAAAAGTAAAGATGGATGGTTGCAGTAAAAATTGGCATTCAGATAAAGTTCGATTGAAGTCATTGCCCTAAGTTCTTCAATTAAAGAACTATCACCCACCAGAGCCAATAAAATAGAGGTGTACAGGCAATCCCTGACGGTTCGGACCTATCAAAAATTTAATGAATACACGTCAAATTACTAGTATATCAAAACATCGATTAATAATAATATACGAGGATGCAATAAATTGGGACAGGACCAAGTTGGCGTTGCTACAGAGAACCAGCCGAGGAACCGATAAAAACTAACAATATCAAGCTATTTTCAGCAGTTTTCTGACTTCATAATCAGATGACAAATGAACCATCTTGACTAGCTTTACCATCAACAAAATGAGCCCGTCAATACGTCATGGTTCAAGTATTAGTTGGAAAACAGCAATCCTTCGGTTTGCCCGAATAAATTAACAGTTACTCATTAGCATTAATCAGTACTAAATCCGCCACTGAAAATGGTGAGTATATTTGTTCCTGTTCGTCAGTGTTAAGTCAATTTAAGCACTGAAGATTACCTTACCTGAGAGCAATGCATGTCTTCTTGTCCTTTGCGAAAGAATGCACATAGTCCTTGGCGCCAAAATTTCGGCTGATGTCCCAACGTTTGCCAGTGCCGCGATCAGCAGAACGAATGCGATCTCTTAAAGTTGACGATTAACCGTCATAGATCATGAGCAAAGTCTTCTCGTCATAGCTCTTGAGCGCAGTTTGTGAGCGTTCCAAAAGGCTCTTAAATGACATTTTGGGTGACTAGTCTATAACTACGGTACGCACCCTAATTTAAGCTTTCCAACAGAAGTGAGACTCTGTTTATGCAAATTGCACGATGGTGGTCTCGAATATCGGCAAAGACGGCAAGTGACATCACAAATTCGGCAAAAAACTTCATAGTAGATGCCGCTAAGCCAATAGCTGATCCTGTTAAAGAGTGTCTTGAAAATTTAAGCCAATCAGAGGAAGCTAAACAAAATGAAGATTCGGCAAAGCAAGCAGTGAAATTGGTCAAGCCAATCAGCGGTCGCGATTCAAGCAGTTTCACTAAATGAACCAATAGCAAAGAGGAATATAGCCTAAAGACTCGGCAAAATTGTTGACCTTGAGATACCGACTGACTGAACCCGAGATTCTGATCCTCGGCAATGTTAGCGGAAACCACAAACTCGCTAAGTGAAAATACGACGGCTCAGTCAAGCTTACACGAATTAAACAACTGCCAAGGACATCGGACAAGTTTATAGCGACAAAAATGCAGCTGAAAAGCGATTTGAAATATAAGGATTGTCACCTTAGTCAGCTGACCTATTTGACCAACCCTAGATCCGCCGCTGGCTTACAACAACGAAGGCCGAAAGCCACTTCACGCATTACAAGGCACAACCAAGGACAGGAGACTCCATTGCCTATCTGTCTAGGAGTGAAGATTAATACGAAAATCCGCAGACGTGAACTGGTGAGTACTCTCTTTGACCTGAGATTGTTGATTTCATATGATCGGATACTGGAGATCTCTAGCTGAGCAACGAGATGTGCCATCACAATGAACTCAAGAAAGCTGTTTGTCTTCTTCTGCTAAACGTTACATGGCCATTAGAACACAGCTGCACTAAACAATATCTACCACAGCCCTAACTCACCCAGTGCTTCTGACTCCATCCATGGAACTGAAATCTCGCTCTTTCAACATTGAAGCAATGAGTTCCATGGTGTTCCATGGATTGTCTCCAGAGACAAAGATAACACACATGCAGTTGCAAAGCAAAAAAACAGCTCCCCTACGACAGATCTACATCAATGTACCTCCAGTCGCCCTTGTAGAAAACAACCTTCTGTAACTAAAACCGGAATGATCCAACAAAGCAGGAATTCTCTTAGTAAATCAAGATATGCTGAAGAAGTACTGGTAGATATGGCATATTTATGCAAAACATTAATTCTTTTTACTTGGTATCGTGATACAAACCAGATTTATAAACATCAAAATTAAAAACTGAAATATACGGAGTAAGGCCGAGCACTCTTTGCACAATTTAACGAGAACTTCAACAAAATTTGTGATAGACTTAAGCTATAGCAATAACACTGGTCAGTTTTTCCTTTTCACTTACATTTTCAAAAAAGCTTTCTATACGCTCACATTGTCGCAGCCTGAGGGGTTCTTATATAATACTAGCGTGTGATTAATTCCAATAAAGGTTTTTTTACCTTTGAATTGTTTCCTTTATCAAGGTTTTTCCTTCACTTTCCTCAAAAAGTTTTCATCGCTTGTTCAGTCTCCCCTCGGTGGCTCATTTTAACTTCGTGGACGTCATTATATAGAAGTTTGTGATAAAAAGTAAACGTTTGTTTTAGGATTTGAAATGTGCGACCAGTTGCAGAAAAACTGATCCAGCATCGAGACAAGAAAAATGTACAGCAAAAACTCAAAACTTTTGTTCATATCTGCACCTTGTGTACTGTTTTGAAATTCGAAATGTTGCAACATTTTTGGCAACTTTGCTTACTGTTTTTGAAGTAGTTGACTGTTCCTTGAAGAGTTTTGTCTCGATGTGTGAAGTTACGCTCCAATCTTATCTAAATTTGAAAAACAAACTTGAAAGCTACAAGCTCAAAGTTGTCAATAAGGTGAGAGGAGTGAGTTTAAAATTTGTTTGTACTCAACTGGATTCTCTGCCATAAACAAAGTAAATACAGCTCATATAGCTTTATTAACGACATAAACGAATACTGGAGTCAGCTACTATCACCTCCGGGCTGCCTGTAGTATAATGAGATTTTTCTGTTCATGAGATTCCTATATGACCGCCATGACGTCATATGTAAAATATTAATTTGAGTGCACTCAGGGGTGCAGCGAGGGAGTTATACAGGGGGTGCAACACCCCTCCAATAGTTTTAATTGCAAATATTTGGTCAAATAATAAAAAAAACCCCTGGTAAAATGGAAAATAGTTTGTCAAATGGAAATTATGATTATGAACAGGATTATTTGACTGCTCATAAAAATATTAAGAAAAATCCTGAAAAGATTTTACTTCCTTACGAAAGTTGGATTCTTATAGAACACTTTTAGAAGTACATCGTACCAGGTTTGCTTATGCATCGTATTTTGTTTTTTGTTTTGTGTTTTATGGTATTTTATCAGCATTATGATTCCAGAACTGGTTCATATCTTTGTTTATTTCATCTGTTTTGAGATTTTTTTCATCTTATTTGTCACAAGTCTTCTACCTAAAATTGAATAAATCTTTATTAAAGCTCCTTTGTGTCATTTGTGGCAAATTTTGGGATATTGAGCTATTTTTATATTTATAAGACAGAAAAAATGTAAAAAAACTTTAAATCATAAGCAGCACGTGCTCCCTGTTCTCTACCGGAAACCTGTGAGATTATTACATTTTTAAGACGGATAGTCTGATCATGTGATAGGTCTTACTTTATGCCGAATTCAACGAGAACTGCAAATGGAAAACAACTCGTGATATCTGAAGCCCGCAAATAATACAAGGTCTTGATCCACAGTTCTATATACTGAAGCTTTTTAACTAGTGCATGTGACTGCATTAGCATTATTCTTTTCTTATAAAATCATTAGTATTTAAACAACCCTAAAAATTAACTCTTTCCTGGCTGAATAAAACTTCTTTTTTTTTGCTCTGGCAAATACCAGACGATTTTACTCGTTAAGGGAAAAGCTCTAACTGGTAAAGAGTTAAGCTTTGCGTTTTTCAACGAAAACTGTTGACAATGAATTCCCGGTTAATCTATTGCCAGTCAACCAGTGTTGTTCTCGTGAATAACGAAGATCGCGGCTGGAAGATTGGTCGTGATTCCTGCGGATTTATCGTGGGAGATAATTGAAGGGACTAAATTACTTATATTCGAATTATGAATTTTATCTACTCCCGACAATATTACGATTACATTTATTATCTATTTATTACATTTCATGTAATACATCTTTTCTTTTTTAATATTTCATTAGATATTTACATGGAAACAAACTATCTGTTATTCCTTCGGCAGTGTTTCGTAATATACTCAAATTGGAATCTTTGTAAGTAGAAAGGAAATAAAGTTGTTTCATGACATCAAAGCCCTGACACGTACTGTGAAAGAAACTCTCTTATTATTAAATCAAGCCTACTTATAAATTACTATTAGTTATTCTAATGTAATATTATTACAAATAACTATTAAAATACTATATCACTTTTCTCTCTATCTCTTTTTGTTTTGTATTTTTTCCAAACAAATATCAACAATTTTTCTCAGATGTCTCCAATTTATTGATCTCTTAGCTGTGTATACAATTCTTCATTTTAATGTTCCGGTGTGCTACAGTTATAGAATTTGATCTGGCATAGTGCTATCCGTCACTGGTTGGCTAGCCCTGCAAGATTTACTTAACTGTCTGTCTAGTTGTAGTTCTGTTGTTTGAGCTGCTTTCCCATTCATCATCGCTTTTTTCTTTAATTATTTTCTAGAAATTTGACACGTTTCTAGTGATAGTTTTTCCCTCTCTTCTGGTTACTACAGTGTTGTGTTTCCGATGCATGACAGTATGATAATCAGTCAAATCTAGGTATGAGTTAGTCTTTCTTCTTCTGTTTACAAATGACAATATCTCCTTCTTTAATTTCGGATTCCTTCTCTCTGTTTTTCTTCTGGTAATATTTTTTTGCTTTCCTGTTTCTTCTTTTGGATATTTCTTTTAGCTTCAATGTGCTTTTTGACATTTTTCTTTTTCTTTAGTTTTGAAAGGTAGCCTTTGATTTGATGGTTGAAGAGCAGTTCACACGGAGCAACCTTTTTTGTTTGATAAGGGGTTGAACGATATTGGAATAGAAATCTCTGTAGCTCTTGTCTTCAGTTCTTTCTCGTCTGTTTTTAAGACTTTCCCAGTTGGTTTCATTATGCTTTCTGCTACTGCATTTTCTTGGGACCACTAAGATGTGCTAGGTTTCCAATCTATACCCGACGTTTTGGTGTATCTCTTAAATTCATTCCCATTGGTTGAGGTTCGTGGTCTGTTTTAAGTTTGTATGGTAAGTCTTGAGTAGCAGAAATTCTGTCAAGTCTCGGTATGCAGGTTTTCGCTTTTTTTGAGTTAACTATTTTGACCTCTGAAAATTTGGAGTAGGTGTCGACTACAACTAGTTAATACTGTTCAGTTCTTGGTATTGGATCTTGGAAATCTATTGCTAGACTAGACAATGGTGTGTCTTCTGTTGGTGTTATCTCCAAGAGTTCTGGATTGTGATTGGACTGACGGGCGCTGCATTTTTTCTATCGTTTCTTTTACTTTTTATCCATATTTGGATACCAAATCTTTTCTCGTAGCAAACTCTTAGTTTTCTCGATTCCCTGATAAACAATGTGTCCTAGTCGTCTTGTTTTGTCCTGTAACTTTGCTGGAATGACTATTCTTGTATGCTTTAAGATGATGTAATCTGATTCATTGATAGTTAATTGATCAGCACATTGTCTGAACGGTTGTAGATCAGTGTCTTTCTCGTCCCAGTTTCCTGTCTTCAAACTATCCTTTAATTTCTTTAGAAGTGGAGCGCTAAGTGTCGCTTCTTTGATCTCTTCGACTTTCATTGATTTTGGAACTGAATGATTAACTAGGTATTTCACATATTCTTCTGCTACGTTGCTTTCTGCTTGCTCTTTCTTGATTGTGACTTGGTGTCTGGTCATGTAATCAGTTTCATTGGTCGATCCTTTCCACTAAATTACTCTGAAATTGAACGGCTGTAATTGCATCATCAGTCTCTCTATTCAAGCTGGCGGTTTCGATCTTGGGTTATTGAATATTGATTCCAGTGATTTATGATCGGTTATCAGCTCAGATTCTGATCCTATCAGGAAAAATCTATAGTGTTCAATTTCCCATACTAAGATGAGACCATCTTTGTGCATTTAAGAGTATCGTATTTCTACTGGGCTAAGAAGCTGTGCTTGCATACGAAACTAGTCTTTACTGTTAACTGTCGTTTTCTCTTTGGCCTGGAATGGCATCATTTCCGTTAGGGGTTCCATCTAGAATTACTACACTGCGCTTCTTAGTGTCAAAGTAGGCCTTCACCGGTGCGCTCGTTAGTTTGTTTTTCAGTTGTTCAAATGCTTTTTAATGCCTATATTTCCACTGGAAGACCGTACTCTTTTTCCTCAATTCTCTCAGCGGTGCCGTGACTGTTGCGTAGTAAAGAATGTACTCGTGGCATTTATTCGCCATTCCAAAGAAACTTCTAACTGCTCCTGCGCTTTTCGGGATGGTACTTTTATCAGATTAGCAGTTCTTTCGGGGTCTGGCATCGTACCTTCTACACTGAATATCAACTCGTAGAATTTAATTTCATTCTGGAGGAAATGGGATTTTTCTCCTTTTACTTTCAGGTTGAGGGTCTCCAAGCATTTTACACCATTCTCTAACGCTTCACCGCGTGCTTTCCTCATTTTACCTGTGTACTATGATGTCGTCAATGTTCTGAATTCCTCTAAATTCACTGAGGGTTTTTTTGGAACACACTTCGGAAAATTTCGGCTAAGCTGTTGGTACCATAGTTCAGTGTTTGGCACTCGAATAGCCTTTCGAGTGTGGAGAATATGGTGATGAATCGGTTTCCCCGGTGTAAATCGAGCTGGTGTTACGCTTGTTTTAAATCAATCTTTGAGAACAATTTTTCTTCGTCCATTTTGGCTTTGAAATCCTACAACGTGGGCATAATGTGTCTTTCTCTTCCCATTGCTTGGTTAGCTTCTCTCATGTTCAGGCATATTCGTGTGCTGTCATCCTTCGTTGGGGTGACGACAATTGGAGACATTCAGGGAATTGGTTGGTCAATAACTTTTTCAATAATATCTTGTTCCATCAGCTTATTTAATTCCTTGTGACTTTTTTTCTCATGTGGTTAGGCATTCGTCTTTGACGCTGCATTATTGGTTTCACGTTTTCTCGTATGTGCAGTTTGGTTTGTTGATTGTTCAGCTTTCCCTGTCAATTAAATACTGTGTTGTATTTCTTTAGAATTTCTTGAATCTTTAGATCGTCAGACTGTGAAATACTATGGTTAGTTTCCTTCGGTTTTACCTTTTCCCTCTCGCCGTTGGACTTTGTTTCTTCCCTAACCTGTAAACTAGAGACTCTGTTAACTAGCTGGACTAATACCAAGTCTTGGACAGTCTTTGCACTTACAAGTTTCCCTTTGTGCTGTCAATTGCATATATTTGGGATACTGAATACCGCTGTTTTGATTCGAGTGTCGCTTGAAAATTTCCTTTCAGTTGTAGAGGCGTTTGGAAACCACATGCGCATATTTTAGTCGAACTTTTCAGTAAGATGACTTTGCTTGCCGATTTTTCAAACGTCGTTGAATGTGTTATTTCAACTGTGACTCCCGTATCCGCTAAAACTGAGATATCTTGTCCATTTACCTTGACTGTCTCATGCGTCCTATGACTATGGTCTTTCGATATTATGTGGACATAATCATCTTCGATTCTTTCTTGGTCTGACTCTTTTAAAAAATTTTTTTCTCGTGCTCTTGCTTGCTGCGAGATGTCTTTCTTTTTAGTTCCTGATTGATTGCTTCTGATAGGTGAACGTCGTCCTTTCTTTGATTTTCATTGTTTATCTCGGGTTGACAATGTCTTTTGTCTCGATCTGCAAACTTTAGCAAAATGTCCAATAGTTCAGCAATGATTGCAAGCAGAACTTTTTTGCCGGACATCGTCGTTTTTCGGTGGATAGCTCAATCCACAGTAATAAAACTTTCGTTGATCCATCTTAATTTCTCTTACTGTATTTGTTTTGAATTGTTCCTCATCGCCACTTGCTTAAGCTGAACTTATTTCAATTTTCCGCCCATTTCCTCCATATTTCCCCCTATTTCGGGTGTTTTAACGCTTCTTTCCTTTATATGGAGATTGCGCAGCCAGGTTGAGACATAATTAATTTTGAGACACGTTCTCTGACTAAAATTTATTAAATATACGAGCTTTCGACTACCTAACTGTAGTCTTCGACAGGCAAGAGTGACATAAATTAATGACTTGTAGATATTTATAGGTGCGTGTTGAATTGAGGAACTATGTGGCAGGAATTTCCTGCCACATAAATTCCCTCACGGAATTTCCTACTACAGACCTACCCCACCACTACAAATCATAGTTTCATCACGGTTACAGTCGGTTCAGAGCATTTTCAGAGAGTTTCACAGCATCTGTATATACGTTTTTGTACAAACATTTTTTCAGAACCTTTTAAAGTTTTTTTAATGCAATGATGCTTTTTGATAGTTTGGTCTTGCTAAAATGCTCAAATGTATGATGTTTTTCACCGGTTCAAAGTGCGTAGTTAGCGCTTTAACTATCGAATTGAAATCGTTTTCTTCTCCTTCTTCTGATAATGTTTTGAAGCAAAAAAAGCAAAGCTCGTTTGCGGGCGTCATCCTATAAGTCTGCAGCAAGTAACATTATACCAAGTATCATTTGAAATAACTTTGGGATGCGAAGCCTTTTTGATCGGTCCTACGCTGGACATAAAATGACCGAAGAATTTGAAATTTTTAGGAGATAGTGTTTAGAATTGTATGTGTTACGCTTGGCTGATTTTCGCCCACTTTTCACTAATGTTTAATGATTTATTTTCCAAATTATGAAACAAATATCTCATTCGGAGCAATTTTGGTAGTTCTTCATGCAGTAATATACTGTACATGTCTCATAGTTTAAATTTTTATTAAGTAATGCTCCATCATCTGTGTTTACATATTGAAGAAAAAATTTATAATATTTACTTTGACCCAGATGCGTTCTTGTTTTTGTCATACCCCTTCCTATGTTTCCCACAACAAGTGCTCTAGCACAAAACTCGTTTAATTTTGCTTTTGACTTTATATACAGTACATAAATTTTACGTGTATTGATTGAAGGCGACATGATTTTCTTGCAAATAATATGGTACAAATTTTATTCCAGGCAACACGAATAGATAATTCTTTTCCTCCTATCCATATCATGACGGTCTGGGAATTTTTGGTCTAGGGCGTGACGCGCTGGTACTGTTTTAAGTGCAACGTGTAACAGCCTACCACCCATTTTACCAAATTGCTTTGTGTGTTTTACCCTAGAACTAGCCAACCAATATAAATTTTAGGGACATTTTTCCAACAGATTAACGTTATTTTCTCAAGTCAGCTAAAGCTTCTTACGTCGAAAAGTAAAACTTTTGCGCTTGCGACTATCAGTAGAACATAAGTTAGATGAACGATCTTAAGATAGATGAACGATCTTCAAGCTCTATACTCAGAAAATGATTTCCGGCTTTCGGTTAGGTCGCACATATATGTCGAACTTGCACCTTAGCTCAATATCAGAGTCTCGGTAGCTCAATGGTTAGAGCGTCTCACCGGTCATCAGAAGGTTACCGGTTCGATCCCCGTATGGGGCTCAGAACTCATTTTCTGAGTATAGAGCTAGAAGGTCGTTCATCTATCTTAAGATATATCCAAGCTCTCACATTTCCAAAAATCATCTGAGTAGAACACTCGACCCTTCACATAAACTGAAATAGTCTGCTCACTAAGCTACAAAGGCCGTTGCCTAGGATTGATCACGAGTCCTATATTTTAAAGATACAGAATTTTGAGAACAACAGCTCGTGACCAAGCTGATGCCAATGACCTTCGTAGCTTAGTTGGGGCAGTAGTGCAGTTAATTCACAAGGTTGCGGTTTGGAGTCCTAGCTGGAGTGTCCAAGAGTTTTACCTTTAACAATAGCTCCAGCTTGGGTCTTCAAATACATAATTCTGCCACCGAAAATTTTTTATCATCATTGATAAACTCGCTTATTTGATTGGATGTAAATGCTAAATATTTGCTTAATGCAAGGGTTAAGCAGACCTTTAAAAAAATCACAGGGGCTTCTAATCTCTAAAACCATTTCTAATCGGTATGGCATTGTTTCCATGTCGTCTTTGGGAATGTGTGTGTCGCTGAAGCTGGTTTTTATTACTAATGTAGTCCAACAATAACCAAGCTCGTAATCTTTACTTTTATGTATTTCTATGTTGCTTAATGATATTGGCTGATTTGGATAAATCATTCTAAATTTACGTCATTCTGTAGGGAAAACCTTTTTCTAGTTTTGCGTCTTTCAACTCAAAGGAAATCTTACCATTACCAAAAGCTTTATTAAAGTACCAAAACATAGAAGTCGAAACCTCCAGACTTTTCCGCAATAAATTTTGATGGATAAATTGTTTTGCCTCTTAGTGTATGGTAAATTTGATCTTAATGCCGGATGGGTTCTAATCTGTTTCAGAAAGAATTATTTGCTTAATTCATCTGACCTTGACATTTTTGGCTTCTCAAAGTTCTAGGGGATCTTTCGGGTTCTCATGAATACTTCGTTATAATTAAGCCAGTGGTAAGTTGAAATCCACTCCTGGAAAAGCTCCTCGGTTCTTTCACATAAACCTACGTTATGATTATACAATATGTTTACCATGCATGGGAAAAATTACTACTTGAAAAATTTTGTGTGTAAGGCGGTCAATTGCAATTCGTTAATTGCAATTCGTACCATATATTGAATGTTAACAAAGAAAAAGTGTATTTAAACAGGACCAAAGCTCTTTCAAGGTATGCCAGGGCTCTATCTGGGATTTTTCATTCTTAGTGGGAGACATAAGGGCTGGCTAAAGACCATTCCGCTGGCATGTAAAGGGTTCTGAATGTTTTCTCATCTGCCGCACTAATAAAATGTTATTCGTATTACTTTTTGCTTCCACTCATTATACATTCATTATAATTAACAGTTGAGCTCGCTTATCAGTATGGATGCAAAATTACGCAAGTTGATAGGCTACCGAACAATTCCTACATTTTATGATACTGGGTCATCGGTTACGTCCACTTTCTACACCAAAACGGTACATTTTTGCTGAATAATCGCCAAGCAGATCTTAATTAAAGATAATGAAAACTAAGTATCCTCTATCAAAAGTTTCAAATAGTAAAATGTGCTGGAACTCTGGAGCTGCTTTTGTTTAAAACTAATTAAATAAAAGTATAGTACGATAAATGGACGTTTAACTAGCGAAAAAAAGACGCAAAACAACCAAGTTACGATGTATGGTAAACAACAACAGCTACAACAATAACTCACTGAAAATATAAAAAAAAACATACAAAAGGCATCTGAAAGGTTTATTATTAACATCAACATTTTCAATTTACATAACTAATTCTCATTAATTTTCATTAACGATCGACGATTTTCCCGCCAAAACTTACTGATATAAGATAAAAAGTGTATTGGACAGTTCAGTCCAATGTTGTTCGGTATTGTACCGTTCAGTAACGAATCAGCTAACGTAATCTTGTGTGCAAACCGAAAAATGAGCTCAGAAATATACCGATGTTGTATATTGTCTCAAATCTGTCCCAACCAATGTTATCTGATGACTCACGTCGAACTCATGGCTTGAACTGAAGTATTAGCCTCTTCTGGAAAAAGCTCATTAAGCTTTCATTAAGTATTTAAAAAAATGTTACAGAAGCAACGTGTTCTCTGACAAATTTAGGAAATGCATGAAATTAAGTGATAATTACCTAAATATAAAGAAAGTTGTGACAGTCATTTTCGACGGGTAGAACCCGTCCTTTTTTCCTGGTTCAAAAGCTAGAGAAATTTTTGGGCATTGGAGAAGCCGACATCGTCAGTGTCTCCAGGCACATCCTAATATTTAGGACATCCAATTTTTGTTGAGAGAAACATATTCCAATGATTCGTCTTCAATTTACAGCATTTAGTCAGCCAATTACATAATTATTTAGTGTCTGTGTCTCCAGAAGGTCAAAACGTTTTGTGAGTCCACTTTAAGGAATTTAATAGTATCTAGGACAAAACGTCGGTCAGTTTGATATCGACACTGGAAGTTTCTAACCTCGTCAAGTAGTTCAAGGTTAAATCGTGTACTAAACCGATTATTGTACAACGAGTCATAACAATTCTATAGAGAGTTTTTGAAGATACTTTCCTTGGACTACTCATCATAAACTGGGTATTTTCTTTATTACACACGTTTCTTTCTCAGGTAAATTGCGAGTGGGTCACGCCTACTCAAGTGATAAAGTATTATAACATTTTATTCTTGTCAACTTTTGACAACTACTCGTGATATGTCGCATTTTGTGACTTCGGTAAGATTAATTTGCAACTGTGCGCGACAAGAGCAACGTTGGAGGTCGATGCCCCCAGTTGGCACATTCTAGGGGGGGCGGAACGTTTTTCAGGGAAGCTATTCTGATTACTTAATTATATGGTAAATTTAGAATATTTCTAGGAAAGAAATGTATTCATACGAAAGATTTGCCCTGTGAATCGTACATGTTGAATAATCTGTGGAGGATTCAGCAGTACTTACTGTCCATACAATTAATGGGGGTATCTGCCGCTTGTGAAGACAGCGTGAAAATAAGAAAAACGATCTAGTGCTCTTACACAACATCTTCGTGTTCCCTTGCGGAAACAATTTTTACATTAGGGTTTGCTAATTAATTTATCTCCTCTAATTCATGAATTTTTAGCTGTTTTAATCTATCCCACAATCTGCTCAAATTATTTAAAAGGCTTCAAGAAAGATTTCTATTAGGGAGTGGACGTTTTCATGCGACTCTGGGCAGAAATCTGCTGCACTATACCACTGATTAACGAAATGTAATCATTTACAGCTTACCTCATCATTAATAAACCGATATTTAATGATGAGTAAGTAAGGAAGTGTAATTCGAAGCTTTAAAATGGTACTGAGTACGTTATAAAATTCTGCAAATTTTGGATAAATTGACAACGTTGTATTAATATTAACTTCTCATTAACTGAGAGGGCGGTCATTACAGGAAAATATCAGACCGTGGTCATGACAGTAGGGACCACGCCCGCAAGGCGAGGACCTTACGTAAAAGACCCTGGTGTAATATTTTCCAGAATAACCAAGCGGGCGAGATTAATGAGAAGTTCATTCTATGGCTTGTTTTAAACATATAATTAAAATATATTAAAAAAAAATATGTTACCAAGATATAGCGCGATAAGAAGTTAGTTGCCAATTGCTGTTGCCGGCACAGAACTTAAAGAAAGAGCAAGTTGCTGTGGGTTCCCAGATAAAAGACATCCAAATTAAAACAATACCGATAAAGTTGGTTTTTTCGTTCAGTAAGTTCTTCGTAGAAACGGATAAATTTTGGCGGGAAAATTTCTCAGTTGCTTTGATTGACAAGTAAACGAGATTTAGCTACGTTTTACCATGGACTAATGAAAAGGAACCGCTTGTGATTTGGTTAAATCTTTCCATCGATGACTTTAATCGGTAAAGTAGGATAACAAATGAAAAAAGAAAAAAAACTTGAACAAAACACGAGGTCGTTGGCAAAAACAAGCTCTAATGCAAACCAGATCCATTAATGGACCGGTCTATTAAGGAAGAGTAATGACTGCCAGTCAGAGCATCTCACCCAATCATAACACTCCATTTAACAGGAAGTAGCGTCAGCCATATAATAAAAGAAATTATTAGAATTATTTTTTATAAAACTGAAGCAAACTTGAGACAAGTATAATAAAAAACGCGTTGACAGTTACCAAATTTTATGGGACTAATGTTAGTGGTAATTTTTTTACGATGTTTACTTGTTTTCGGCCATGCGTTAAGTTGTATAAGCACGGATTTGCTGAATAGGAAATAATATTTTCAAACATGTAAAAATGTGGTGTGTAAATTTGAAATCTCGCAAACATTACCTTTGGTTGTGAAAGTTTTTAGATAAATGTACCAAAATTACCGATATAAATTGAGCAATCGTCATACAATGTAACAAGCTCTTTAGATTTTTATATAGAAATATGCGATGTTACCGGGCATCACGATGAAAACCAGGTTATCGTACGATAAATCCGATTCGGAATGTCTATCTCTTGTATGACATATGTATAAACAACAAAATATGAGGATTCAAAGCGTAGGTGGGAAATCTGGCCCCGAAGTACTTCCCCCCCTCTATGACCAATTACTTATCAATATTACCTGTCATTTAGGTCGGAGATTAAAAATCCCCCATCGGCTCCGAAACTATTTATGTAATATTCTTAAATTAATTTGATGAATGGTATGTCCTAGAATATCTCTAAATCTGAGTCGAAATGTTCGTACGCAATATAGCGATATCCTAGATTTAAGATAAGAAAAAGAAAATCTACCACTGAAATTCATTGTTAAGTATTGCTTAAAGTGATTGAGTCCGGGGATTGAAAATGAACCTTGAAAACCTCTTACAAAATTTTAGTAAATATTACCATTGCATTGTAACTACCCATAGTGGATATCTTCCAAAATATAAGTGAAAATTATTTTTACCTTTTTAAAACTTTTTACAAACTAGCGATTTTTTGTGGAAACCCGACATAACTCATAGCACTGATTTATTTTAAGGGTGACATGTGAACCATTTTGTGCAGTCACTCCATTCAGACATGCTCATTTTAGTTTATTAACACATATCAAGTTTGTAAGGTAACCCCATTTAGTTTCATAAGTATAATTTTACTCTTGGCGAGATACTGACCTTCAAAAGTAAGGCCATTAATTTTGAAAGTTACCCTTTTTGAGCAGAGACCTTCGTTAAGGGGGAGTTTTCTCATCCTCAACTAACATTGACATTTTATGTAGTTTAATGTTTGAGAAAACGTGAGAGCTTGGATATATTAAGGTAGATGAACGATCGTCAAACTTGATACTCATAAAATGATTTCTGAGCCCCAGACGGGGATCGAGCTTGACGATCGTTCATCTACCTTAATATATCCAAGCTGTCACGTTTTCTCAAACATTAAACTACATCAATCATTACTAATATATCGTGGCTTCCGCTTTGGTCGCACATGTATATCGAACTTGCACCTTAGCTCACCATCTGAGTCTCGGTAGCTCAATGGTTAGAGCGTGTCACCGGTCATCAGAAGGTTGCTGGTTCGATCCCCGTCTGGGGCTCAGAAATCATTTTCTGAGTATCTACCCCATTGACATTTTACTTGTGAAAAACCCACTTCACAATTTGTTGCTAGAAGCAAAGTTTTGTCAAGCGCCATGAATGGATACATGGCTCCATATGCAATAAAGAGAGCGATCTCTCTACTTCTTGAGGATACGGTGTTCTAAAATCAAATACAGTAACTGGTACGCAAATGGTAAATATGCTTGAAGAGTATGAAGGAGTAAGAGATTTGGAAGGCTTTCAAATGGAAATTGGACCAGAAAGTATGCCTGCCGGATGAAATGCCATGATTAGAGATTCAGACTTTGAATAAGAGGATCAGAAGAGGTTTCTCGTGGGATTTCCGATAGTAAAAGTAAGAACTACTCTAGTGTAAAAAGGGACAATTCTTATAGTCTTTTTAATGTAAACGTGTTTTTGATTTTGCGAAAGAAGTCTTCAACACGAGGTGTGTCCTTGATACATGTTAGCCGCGGTTACCTCCCCAACAAATTTTTTTGATTGGTTTTTTAACGATGATTTCTTCGATCTTGTGATCCCTGTAACGATTAGTACAGTGGCCCCAAAGAAAATTAGATGTTCAGTTTTTTAGGCGTCAAAAGATCTGAACAGCAAACAACGAATATGATGGTTGAACTAGGACTTTCATTACTTTCTGGAAAAATCTGGGTTTTATAAACAATTCCTTTGAAACGCTTCCAACTTATGAGTAGGTATTTCCACAACTGAAATTCGAACCTCGACCAAGCAACTCAAAATTGAGAGGGGTTACACCTCTTGTTTCCAAGCTTGAAAATACTTTTAAGTCTGTGTGTATATCCTTGGAAAAACATTTCGACAAACGATGGACTTGATTAATTTAACATCTCTTTATTCTTTAAGCGGTATAAGCCGTAAAATCCTTCTAAACGTATGCTAAGACTATGGATATTTTAGTAAACAGAAACTCACTTCGACTAGCGCTTTATAGCTTACACGTACTTCGACTAAAAGTCTCGCAGTAATGACGACGTTAGCCTAGGCCTATAAGTTATGAACCTTTAGGAAGATTATGCTATAATTTTTACCTCCATTTCTATATCGATAATTATTTTTCATTCATTCATTTTTTAAAATTTTAATTCACAATTCGAACTTGGAGGACGAAAGACGTACTTGAAGAGATTTATGTTTAACCCTTTCCCATTTCTTCTTACAACAAACTAATGAAAAGTGTTCATATAAGCGATCAACATCGCAGAAATTACTAGGTCAAATATATATCGAAAAAGTGGTGGAAATACTCAGTTTGGACTGTGAACGGGTTTGTCCTGAAAGACATGAGGTGACTAATTTTGGATTACAACAGCTATAAAATACCCTCTAGTGGCCAGTTTGGTCATCGTATTGCAATCGATTGAGCAATTAGTGGGAAGGATCTCAAATTATTTAAGGCTTCTGTAATGAAAACAGCACACGTTACGAGTACAAGAGCTCAAGGAACGATTGGAAGAACATTGCTGTAACGATGAGGTGTAAATGTTTGTAGACAAACTTACTGATATTTGTCTGGTATTTTCTATCATATGTATTTTTTGATGAAACAAAAATGAATTACTTTGGCCCATAACCTGACTTTCCTGGTTTTGGACGAGATGCAAGCGCACGTGAAGCTTGTTTCTCAGGAAAACGATTTGTGAGCCTAAGACGGGGTTCATGCACGTTACTGAGTTACTAAACCAAGACTCAGATGGTGAACTAAGGTGTAGGTTATACAGCAGCCTGTTGATGTCTTGAGTTAATAGTGTAGGCTGAAGGACTTCAATTTGATTAATTTAATATGCAGTGTGCAAGGAATGTTGAACTTAATAATTAATGATTAGTACTACCGTGGAAAAGTTTAATGGCTTAGTGTACACCTGCCTCAGGCTCCGATGCTCTCAGCTTCTATGTGGGTTTCCAATTGAATTAATCCTCCGTATTTGTTGAGGGAATCCAAACATTTGTTTGCACGGTTTCTTTTTTATTTGAAATAAAATGATTTGGGTTCCTGACAAGGTATTTCCTGCATTATAGGAATTGAGAAAACGGCCGGTCAGCAGGCTATGTTCGGCCAGAATAAAGAATTGAGCGGACAAAACCTTGGATAGTCGGTCATGTTGTCTAATCAGATATAATCTCAATTTCTACACTGTAGGACTGAACTTTGAGGTAGTTTATCAAGTTGTTTCCGAGCCATCTTCAGAGTAATAATAAGGTCATCGCGTTCGACACTATTCGCATTCCCAAGAAAATGACATCTTTGTCGTAAATAAAGCTTCCAGAATGCAGATGTGATCACAGTGTAATGTTCATGGTTGACTGAGACTTTGATTAAGTATTTTTATTTTCCAAAAACTTTAGTTCAGTGGCGTAGCTAGAGCTTTCCTACAGTAGGCAATATGAAGGTGAAATGAGGAAAATGAAGAAAGGAAACAGAAGTAAAACAAATCAAAAGATAAGAAAAGGAAACAAGGGAAGGGCTAAGGCGAAAAAATCAAGAAAGCACGAGAAAAAAATTGCAAATAGAAAAAAAATATTAGGATATCTGATGTGCAATATGATTACGCAAACAATGAGCTTTGATTCAATTAAAAATCAGGCTCAAAATCTGTGGCAAAAGTAGTGCAAAATTTGATGAACCAGGCCTTTCCTTGGATCCCACTAGGGCCTCAAAGCGGGGGTCTTGGACCATGTGCAGGTTTGGTCACGCCTCACGTTTGAAACTCATTTTGTGGAAATTTTTCTGAGTTTGCCTACGAGAGATAAGAGGCTGGTTATACCGCTGCTTTTATTGGTGTATGAAATTTATCTCATATGAGCTACATGCAAAGTGAGGTCTCCATTACGACAGTCAAGATCGTTTGAATATTTGATCGGCTTAAAAGGGAACTTGTCCGAGCAAAAATATGTTTGGAGGAACATGACTGGTGAATATCAGTCAATTATGTCTTGCGAGCCATGCATTAGAACATAAGTCTTATGTAGTGTGCAGAAAATAATGCGGTAGACTTAAGGGTGAGTTCAAGAAAAGACCGGCTAACTACTATGAAAGAAAATTGAGAACCACAGATACAGTACATGGTACAGTACTGCAAGTAAAGTATTTAGTACCATGCGAATACTGTTTTTTTACGACTGCATATGTATTTCTGATAAGAACAAATGACGTTTCTATAAATGTACTGTTAATTTACCACATTGGATCTAATACTAATTTTTAAGTTTAATTTTATCGTTCGACTTCCAACACTGTATTTTATATCTAATAATTAGTGAAAATAATTCTTGCAGAATGCACCTAAAAACAGCTGTGTAAGCATGGGACGCCTGTATGCCAAGGCCCACGTTTACAGGGTGTCTTCCCCAGAATGTCTGGTCTCAATATTTGACAAACAGTTTTATGTGTCTTATTTAAATTGCTGAAATTTCAAGTGAGTTTTTTTTTCATGCTCAAGAGCCATCGGTCGTCTTGAACAACGTCATGTTTTGAACAGCACCCGTTTCAATAATGTGATTGTGGTAGCTTGGTAATTATTTTATTAATACGCGCGCTCTCAAGCTGTTCTCTCAGAAAAACTTTCTGATTCCCTGACACAGATTTAAGGTTACGGGTTCGATTCCTGTCAGGGACTCAGAAAGTTTTTCTGAGAGAACAGCTTGAGAGCGCGCGTATTAAGGACCCGTTTCACCTGTCGTAAACAACTTAAAGAGCGAGTAACATTTTCGGTATTCTTTGGTCTCCAATGATTTTAGCTGGCATTAGCAACATTAGTAACACCGATAAAACGTCATTATCGTAAATGTTTAAATTTTCTTTTTCAGGTGCTATTTCAATACTTTCATTCTACATTGAGTTATGTGGATCCATAGCGAAGCCCGATATTATAAACCTAGTATGAGGAAAATTTGTCCAATTTTTGTCGTACATACTTTCAGAGAATAATCTCTATGGCTTCTCCTGTGACTCTCTGGGGCTCCCTCAAATTTTTGTCCTGGATACACCACTGCCTGGAGATAATTTCAACGTCCTGGAATACGGTTTGTCTTTTTTTCACTTAGGGCGCTTCGTCGCTCATTTGCCCATTTAAAATTAAAAACCATGTAAATCTTATCGTTCCGTAGAGATGGAAACAGCGTAATGTTTGCGCATATTCGAAAACGAGAAAAAGTCCAACCTGTCTAACTATAGACTGATATCTCTTATCTGTGTTGCCTCCAAAATCATGGAACATGTTTTTCATAACCATATCATGAAACATCTAAACAGTCACAACATGGGATCTAATGTGAAACGAAAACTTCACAACTAACCTACACTGCAGAAGTCAACTGAAAAATGTTGATTCCAGCGGGATTTGAACTAGCACCCTCGGAATACCGGTCCGCCGCTCTACCTGTTGAGCAATCGAGTTCACAGGGACTAGAGGCAGGTTTTTATCCAATTTAAGTGCACGAGATATTCTCACGACAACTCAAAGCTATCCATGAGGATGGATGTGCAGTGTTTCAATTCTGTTTCAGAATCCTCCTCAGGGTATTATGAAACAAAAACTTCACGATTAACCTACACTGCCGAAGTCAACTGAAAAATGTTTGATAGCTCAACAGGTAGAGCGGCGGGCCGGTATCCCGAAGGTGCGAGTTTAAATCCTGCTTGAGTTAACATTTTTCAGTTGACTTCGACAGTGTAGGTTAATTCTGAAGTTTTCGTTTCATAATACCAGGATAGTGATTCTGAAATAGAATTGAAACACTGGACATCCATCCTCATGGACAGCGTTAAGTTGGTGCGAGAATATCTCGTGCACTTAAATTGGATTAAAAGTCACCGCCAATTCCTGTGGGCTTGATAGCTCAACAGGTAGAGCGGCGACCGGTATCCCGAAGGTACGAGTTCAAATCCTGCTAGAGTCAATATTGTTCAGTTAACTTCGACAATGTAGGTTAATTGTGAAGTTTTCGTTTCATAATACTCTGAGGATGATTCTGAAATGAGATCTACTGAAATGCAACTTATCCTTACCATCCATGAAGTGGCAAATGCTGTCCAGGGTGCGACGGTGCTTGCAGTTGTATTGGAGATTGCCAAAGTTTTTGACCAGGTCTCCCACAGACGTCTTTTAAAGAATCTGCAGTAGTACGGAATTCACGATCCACTTCTTAAATGGCTAGAGTTGTTCCTTACGCAACGTTCTCGATCAGTTGTCTGTGAGGATCAATCGTCTCGCCCTTCCCAAGTGATTTCTGGCGTATTACAGGGCACTGTCCTGGGCCATTTGTTAGTTTTACTGTACATAAATGATCTGCCAGATAACCTGCAATTTTCTGTTAGGCTATTTTCCCATGATGCCCTCTTATATAGAGTTATTACAAACGATGCCGAATGTGATCTCCTTCAATCTGATCTATGTAAATTAGAATTTTGGCAAAAATCGATGGCAGATGGAATTAAATCTATTTAAATGTAAGATCATCACCAACGCTTTTAAGAAGAATTCACCTTAGAAAGGATATGTTTTCTTTGGTGTCAAACTGGAAGAGGCCGACAGATTCCTATACCTTTTGTCACCATTAATAATAATCTTAAGTGATTGAACCATGTGTCATTGATATCAGCTAAAGCCAATAAGTCCCTGGGTATGACAAAACGTAATTGGTGAAATTGTCCAAAGCCAGTGGGGAAAACCGCATAAAGGACCATGGTGCGACTTAAGTTGGAATATGCCAGTGCAGCTTCGGACCCATACCTCAAGAAAGATATTGCTGCGCTTGAACGGATTCGACACAAAGCCGCACGTTTTTGTCTACAGAATTACTGCCACTGTGTGAATGTTGAGGATATGACGAAAAACCTTAAGTGGGACACATTGGAACTGAGAAGAAAAAAGCCAGACTACTGCTTATGCATAAATTAAGCCAAATTTTAATTAATATACACAGTACAAAATGTCTGTTCCCTCATTCTGAGGGCTGGATGAGAAAATATCATCAATTTAAGTACGTTATCACATGTGCTGGTAGGGACGTTTTTAAGTTTTCTTATTTTCTTACAATTATTTATGGTTGGAACAGTTTCCCCGAGGAGATTGTGAAATCAAGTTCTTTAGACTATTTTAAATTTAATTTGTTAACTGTTTTTAGTGATTCACCTGAATGTTGTTGGTAATCCTTAATCTCTTATGGATTAGGTATTTTTTTTTATTTTTGCTTTAATTTTATCTAAGAATCTTAGAAATTTTTAGTCTTTTATGAACTAGGCATATTGTGCTGTTACTATTTTTTTAGTTCTTATACCGCAGTTTGTTGCCTTTTGTTTTCCAGTACTAAAATTAAGAACATTTCACACATACATCACCGACCGCAGTCGTACGTGTTTTTTTCAGAGACCTATGCAAAGCCATTACTTAAAGAAGACCTGGGAAAGAAAAAATAATACATGAAGTGCACATTACACATCAAATCTACCAGTATATCACTACCAAATTTCATGGCTTACCCTACAATAGTAAATTGCAATGGACTTGGTAAACAAAGAATTAGCTAATCATAACAAATTAACCAAAAATATATCCTTGAAGAGAATCATGTAACTGAACGCCTTTTGACACATCGCCGTTTTCCATCTTACATCTCATTACCAGAATGTTTTCTTACAAAAATATATTCTCATTAAATTTCCAAGAGTCTTGTAACTTTCAAAGAAGTTATTCTGCAATAAAACATTTACAGTGAATGCAAAAAATCAAATTAATACCGTGAATAACCATAAACAAATCCTTTTTATACATGAACAACACTTCTCAACAGATATCACTTACTAAAAGCTTACTAAAAGTTACCAGAACGTCTTCTCAAGAAAATTGTTTCCCATATTTAAAGGAACCCATAGCTTCAAGAAGAGCCTTGCCTTCTACAATGTAGATCCTCAGTCTTTCTTAAAGAATATGTACAATAATTATTTCATCCATGAAATGCAACTGTCTCAAAAACAGCCTAAGAAGATGAAAGTACTCTGCAATGCCCAACATCCAAAATGGTACACGATATTCAATTTGCATCATGTATGAACGTTTATACAGGTAAACAGCAACAACAACAATAGCAACAACAACTATTACATGCCATGTTCAGATACGGTGTTCCTTAAACATTGACATTACAAAGTGTATTTTTTATTACCTGCATATTGTATCGCCCTCAGTTGCCCAATATGGTGCAAAACAATTTTACATGTTTATGTAGTAAAGCAGATTACCTGCATTGGAAGATTACCGTAACTAAATCTTGTTACTTAGGTCTTACACTGCGTTCTGAATGCCCCCCTAATAAAAATTCCACATGACTATTCACATGTGTTCACATGTGAAACACATGTGATTGTATGTGAGTCTAATTCTGATTTAATGTGCTCCACTGAGGGAGGTCAAAGGAACATTAAGCTAGAATAACTCAAACTGAGGGCAAAGGTTCCATGCGCAATCTGCAGGCAGGACATATCACGTCTACACAAATAAGTACACTGAAGTAACATTCAGCCTACCACTTCTCCATCTTACACATGCAAGATTTCACGTATGAAAGTGGAACAAGCGATAGATTTCACCTGTGATAGATGTGAAATACATGTGATCACACGTGAAAGGATATCTTCACATGTGAAAATGGCAAACTTACATGTGTTTAACATGTGAATAGACATGTGGAATTTTCATAAGAGCTTACATCGTCTTCCCAAAAAACATGTATTTAATTTCAAACTGGAATCTATAAAATTATTACCTGACAATGTCATGCACCAAGAGGTCACCTCAGAGTTGGGACATGGGAACTTCATGGTTCAAAAAGTAGGGAGAACTTTCTCGATGATGGATGTTGTTCCAGCCAGCAAATAAAATGGAAGCCAGGTTGGCGAGGAAAGTGCTACTGAAGAGCTGAACAGGGGCGGATCCAGCCAAAAATCTCACAAGTGCTCAGCATATTGGTGACGTAGCCTGTGCTGCATGCGTTTACATGCTAGGGGGTCCTGGTGCATGCCTCCAAGGAAAATTTTGAAAATTGAGGTGCCTGAAAATGCTATCTTGTACGTTTTCAGGGCACTCTGAATTCATCCTAAATGGTCATCTTTTCAGACTTTTTTCTTGATTTTCTACAGTAATTTAGGTTCTGAGAATTCACGATTTACAAATTTAAATTAAATTTGCAAAAATATCAATTCCCAATAATCAGCTATACAGTTACCAGCACATATAAATACACGTTTATATATGTCCAGTATTCTTAATATGTCATTGGACAGAATATTTCTAAAACTCATTAATAATTCATGAGGAAAATTCAAAAGAAATTAATGTTTAATGAATGTCTGTATGCCATAATATAGAACCAATAAAAAAACCCCATTCAATTGGAAGTTTCACAATACTCGACAGGGCAAGCATACAAAGAAAAGATGAATGTTGGTGATCATTAGCATTATGAACAGCTTCAGCCTGATATGATGAACATGGGTCTTCCTTTCAGGAAATCGCAAGAGATGCGTCACAGAAACACATTGCAAAGGCATTTGCTTTGCTGTTAAAATCCCCATTGCTGTGCTGCTATTCAACCAAAGGATGTGATGAATAATAGGGAGCGTACATATATAACTCAATGCTGGTTAGAGGTATATAGCCATGCTCTCAACACCAGTAATGGCCAGAGAACTAGCAATGTGTAGACAGTTCCCATCACCAGAGGTTCTAATGAAGGTATTAGATTAAATGATTAAGTTAACTGAAAATACTTTTTCTTAGCAAAATCTTTGTTAATGAACAAAGTTTTCAAATTCGTAATAAATAAAAAATAATCAACAATAATCATTATTTTAATTTACAAATATTATAAACATAGTACCCAGTATGTACTATGCGTATGTACGTTCATGACGTACATACGCAGTACGTCATGAACGCTGTTTAGTTGACTTGTATTGCATGTACATAGGACTTTGTTAATGTGTGGCAAAAGGCATTAACGCCTTTTACTTAAAACCTAAGCAACGTAAACTAGGCTACGACAAGGCACCCGTTAGAGCTAACACACTAAACAAAATATTGCCAGATATGTGTACAGCAGCATGTGTTGAAAGGATAACCGCCCATTGTCTGAGAGTTACCTGTGGTACTAAATAATTTAATTCGGGTATTGATGAAAACTGAATTCGTCACCGCACTGGTCATCGATCAAATGTTCTGTTCCAGTAGAAAAAACCAAGTGTACCGCAAGCTAGTAAGGTTTCATTAATTTTAGGTGGACAACCGTGTACATCGAAGAAAGATATACGTGAGAGTAAGGCGAGTAATAATGGAGGTCCTAGCACCAATTTGCTAATTGTTGATAGTTCAACTTTCCACGATTGTGATGTCAATGTTAAAATTAATCAATGTAACTTCGATTAAATTAAGAATTGTTGATTTATTATATATTTGTTTCATTGATTTTAATATGTAGATTAAGAAATGTGCTTCATATCACCAGCACGTTTCCTACAGGTTTTCACTGGGCATCAAAATACATGCATGTGGTTTGGTATATGTTTACAGTGAGGCTTCTATAAGTCATGAAGTATTAATGAGTTTGAGAAGACAAATTCGGGAATCAAACAAACTATTAAAGCTTCGAACAATTCCTCAGGACAGCCAAAATCTCAGTGAAATATGATCGACAGTTTTCCACTAATGCTAACAGTATTCTTTTCTTTTTCTCTAGTTATTGTACTATTTAGCCTTGGACTCTTCTAGTTAGAATTTTGGTAACGTTCTCCTATGACGAGTGCATATAGGTGGACCAGTAGGTTTAGGAACTATGACGCTAACAAACGTTCTTAACATCTCTGATGACGGTCGGAGTTCACTGACCGGAAGCTCAGATATATAAATCACTCGCGGTGCAACCCGCTAAGTCAACTTTTTATAAAAAGAACAATATCCACCATGCAAAGCCACAAACAACATAGGATAGCTCATCATCCATGACAATGATTGTAAAAATTTTTTGTTCAGATAATTTATATCGAGTATTTTTGATTTTTGACTTCGAAATATTCAGCATAACTCCTCAATGCATGCATAATTTAATATATATTGATAATAAGGAGCTTTTCCAGTATCCATCGATGTCCATTTAGGAACAAAAAACAGAGTAGTAAATCTCGACACTGTTAGAATTAATTAGCTCTAAATGATGGAAGAACAAAAAACACTGTTACTTTTTAAGAATAAAGCTGAAGAGGCTAATAATGAATTTCAAACTTAAGACTCCACTTGAAGAAACTATCACAAAAGGGTGTTAACCTTTCATGGCCATATCTGACTTTGGTATTTTACTCTGGCTTAAGCCAGACAATTTTATTCGTCAAAGGGAGCCGTCTTGGACAGGATATAGTTAAGCTGCTTCATACAAGTCTTTAAGAATATTCTTATAAGATCTGGATGATGAAGCGGAAGTAGGTGTGTTACCGCAGATTTAGGTTTAGGGCTAGGTTTAGGTTTAGGTCAGGACCCAGCTTTATTACAACAGCCATTGTAATGCAGCCGGGTCCACTGTTTTCCTCATTACCTGGGAAAATAACTGTGTGAGACTTTGCGTCAAGTTTTCGGTCGTAAATTTAAATTATTTCAACGAATTTCGCATATTTGACTACCCGAAATTTGTCTAAGGATGTAAAAACAAACAATGTGCCGATAATTGACTATGGTTAATTTATATAATGTGACTACGGGTCAGTACTCACTTATCGTATCGACAAAATTCAAAACAAAGCATTGAGAATCATATTACATGCGAACAGATTAACAATATGCAAAACATATACGTAGCTGATTAAGTCTTTAAACTTCACATAAAGGGTACGAGTTTTTAACATGCTTTTTATTTCTAAAATTGTAAACAATTTTGATCATTCTATGCCATTCAAAAATTTATTTGTTTTACGAAGCGCATTAAGGGAGTAAACTACATTTAATCAAGCTTTAATAGTCCTACCAAAGTGGCCACCCCAACAGGCTAAATTGTTATTAGGATTGCGGCCACTCGAGATTGAAATTTCCTATGTCAATTCGAAACATTAAGGCTCTTGGTTGTTTTGAAGAATTGATTTTTAATCGCTTTTAGAATTGCATAACTCTTCTCATAATTGGAGCTTATAACTATTATTCTATTTGTTTAAATCGCATACGTAAATTTAATAAATTATTGTACATACTGTTAACCCGGTTAGTTGCAGTTACTATAGCTTTACGGGACATTACAGTTTAAATAGAGAATTTATTATTATTGTCATTAATATAATTATTGTTATTAATATAATCACTGTTATTGCTACTAATGTTATAATTATTAAAATTTCAATAACTCAGTCAAAATGCAGTGAGTTTTATTTAACACTGAAGTGATTGAATATGAAACGTAATTTGTTTGATTGACGATTACGCTAAGCACTTCATCTATTCTATTCATTCAGGTCCTCTGACAATCTACTTGACTGCTGTGATGCATACAGAATTACCTCAGGTGGTCTAAAGAAGTGTGGTAAAAGTTATTATCCTCCTGAATATCCATTCCATGAATGTGGTAAGGCACTATCTTAAATATCAAGTTGAGTTTAAAAAGAAAATAGTAAATGATAGATAAACGACGGTGGATTTTTGGACTTAACGTCTTTTGGTAAAATAAAAATTTGCCGCTAAAAGTGGTTAGTCTAGGAATAAAGATTCATTGATTAAGAAAATTATTGCAGGACTGTGTAGGGATGGATGATCGACGAATAATAAACTAGTCATCAGTATTGTCGCGAGCGAGGATCCAGGCAGGAATCTCAGTCTTAGAACAAATATTAATGCCCAGTAAAGTATGGCCATGATTTATAAAAGAAATAAGTTTATTAACAGGACTAACGTTTCGTTGCGTCTCCCAACATCATCAGAGTATGAATGAATTAAACGGGTATCGTATTTACAAGGTTAAAGATATAGAGTAAGTGTTATATTACAAGATGTATGAGAAACAGAAATGGATAGAATGGTTAAAAGAGGGAGAGAGGAACAGAGCTTGGATTGGCATTCAAGGAAGGTTTAAGCTTAGAAATAATAAGACTTTCTCTTACCAAAAGTCCAGAGGCAGAAGAACAGGAAAATCGGATTTTGAAGTCGTTGAGTGATGCAGTGTGGCCAGTCTTGGTGAGATGAGTTAAGATGCTGGAAGGTGATGGGTTAAGAAGCTTTTTACCTGTCAAGGCAGAGACTCCTAGATGATCAGAGGCTCGTGTATGTAAGTGGCGGGCCGTTTGGCCCACATACAATGCGGAGCAGCATTGACACGTGTAAGCATAAACAACACAAGACCTCAAAGCTTTTGGAATCCTCTCCATAAAGTTGAAAAGATTAGCAAGTCGTTTGCGTGGTTTTTTAATTTCTACTGAGAGTACTTGGTCCACAACTATTTATGGATTGCCGAAATATTACAAGTTGCACGCAGTTACACGGAAAATAAGTTTCAATAAAGTTAGTTCTCTTAATTTTTAAAGTTTTTACAAATGTAAAGGTAGGAAGGTAGCTAGATTTTAGGTAAGGTAAATACAAATTCTGTGTTACATCGTATTGTACTGCTAAAACTGGAATCGGGTTGTGCAGGATTCATGTCAGGTCCTGTTGTATTATTAAGAAGCACGTGGACAATCACGTGTAGTGGAACTTCACTTTGTTTACTGTTGACTGTTAACAAGGCGCGAACTGGAGTAGACCATAAGGTTGAATCTTATTGAGTTGAATTATAAAGTAATCAGAAATTACCGAATTTACATTTTAAATTATTACATGGTCCTTCGATAGTTGGATAAAGAAAAGCGGAGAAAAGATTACGAAGATAATGCAAAATGCTCATGACGCCATCGATAAGTTCGGTGGAACACAGACGTAAAGAGATCAATTGGAAGGCTACAAAATTATACTGGAAGAAAAGAAAAGAATCTTAGAAACACTCGGACATCCAAGAAAAAATCGACGAAGAAGTACTTAACACGAACGAAGTCGGTGAGACAATTAATCGAGTCATTGTGAAGATCAACAATGTGCTGAGAATAACTGAAAACCATAACGTTAGCCAGTCACAAGAAGTTAATTCAAATAGCGTTAACATTGCAACGCAGCTACCCTCTCAACAGAAGATTAGAGCGAGACTTCCGAAATTATCCCTAAAAAGATTCTCTGGTAAACCTACAGAGTGGCAATCGTTTTGGGACAGCTAACGACAGCGATGCAATGTAACGAAAATCTGTCGAAAGTTAATAAATCCAATTATCTGAAAAACCTTTTGGAAGGTCCCGCATTAACAGCAATCGCAAGATTTGCACTGACTGACGAAAACTATGAAGTAGCTGTTCAACTTTTAGAAGACAGGTTTGCAAACCCTCAGATGATTATTTCAAGTCATATGGACGCCCTACTAAAACTTGACGCAGTCTCAGATTTTCTCGATGTTGGAAAAATTCGCCGTCTTTACGATACCATCGGCATTCAAATTAGAAGCCTCCAGAACTTAAAAGTTTCTTCCGAAAAATATGGGACACTCTTGGTTCCTTTAGTCCTCGTTAAGATTCCGGAATAGATGCGGTTATTAATTAGTCGTAAAGTTGGTAAAGATAACTGGGAAATGCACAAACTACTTAAAGAGTTTAAAGCTGAGTTGGAAGCAAGAGATCGATGCACCTTGATGAGTACTTCTTCCTCTACCAGTTGCAAAAAGGACGGTGGTAAGGAAAGGGGAGATCTTCCCATTACTTTGTCATCTCTAATCTCAGGGAATAAAAACGTATCCTTGCAAGTATGCTGATTCTGTGACCAAAACCATTTGTGAGCCAAATGCAACATCGATACTGATATAGCAGCTCGCCGATTGGTACTACAGGAAAAGGGAAAGTGTTTCGGATGCTTAAAATCAAGACACATCGCCAGTAATTGCCAGAGCAAGTCAAAGTGCCCAAAATGTGGCTATCGCCATCATGTCACTCTTTGTGAAGGAGTCAAAAAAAAAAGATGACCAAAAACCAGTTGGCCAAGGTGATGAAAAGAAAATCTCTGGGTCCTCAAGAAATGGAGCATCTGGAACGTTGTGTATCAATAGCAGCATTTCAGTGTTATTTCAGACAGCAAAAGCAATTGTTGGTAAACCTAGTGAACCAGGAAGAAAAGTGCAAGCACGAATTTTTTTCGACTCATGCAGCCAAAGATCTTATATTTCCAAACGACTCCAAGATGCCTTGAAACTGCCAGCAGTTACCTCAGACAATCTCTTGGTGAAAACATTTGCAAATGAATCTTCTAGATTAATGTCGTGTGATATGGTGCCGATCTCAATTACAGCTATGGATGGTCTGAAACTTTATATTAATGCCTATAGTGCAACTAAGGTCTGCAGTCCTATTAGCAATCAAGAGATTGATATCGCAATGGAGAAAAATCCATATTTAGGAGGTTTAACATTGGCTGAAGAAGTTGTTTCATACCAAGATAGTGAAATAGATGTCCTTATAGGCGCAGATTATTATTGGAACTTTGTCACAAATGTCTCCAGACGGGGAACACAGCCTGGTCCAGTGGCTTTCCTGACATAGCTAGGATGGGTGTTATCCGGACCTGTGAATAACAACTGTCATGATGAACCGAACTGCACAACTAACTTAAATGCCACTCACGTTCTACGAGTTGATGCTACTCCTATTCAACGAGAACCTAATCCAGATGTGAGAGAACATGTTAAGACATTTTGGGACCTAGAGACATTAGGTATTCGTGATGAAGAGAAGTCCGTTTACGATGACTTTGTTAAAAAGATCCAATTCAATGGCGAAAGATATGAAGCGCACCTGCCATTCAAGAAACATCACCAAGTGATTCCAGACAACCACGCAGGAAGTGTGAAGAGATTAGTATCCTTGTTGCGTCGCCTTCAGAACCAGCCAACCCTGCTCAGAGAATATGACTGGATCATTCGTGATCAACTGGACAACGGAATCATCGAGCGAATCCCTTCTGAAACGGAAGTGAAAGTTGGAAATGTGCACTACATGCCTCACAGACTAAACTACGACTAAAAGCAAAAACACTACTAAAGCAAGAGTGGTGTACGATGCATCAGCTCCAAGTGAAGGACCGAGCTTGAACGATTGTTCATATGACGGTCTACCTCTTACTCTTCTGAATTTTGACATTTTTGGTTCGTTTCCGTGCACATCAAGTTGTAATCACAGCATACATAAAAAAGGCATTCCTGACTACCTCAGTCGTCCCGGAGCATCGAGATTTTCTTCGATTACTATGGGTTGATGACCCATTCAGCAAGACACCAGGAACGTTACCGCTGAGATTCACACGAGTCGTCTTTCGGGTCACCTCAAACCCGTTTTTCTATAACGCTACCCTTTGTAATCACACAAACCGGCATCTTACTGAAGATCCCGAATTCGTTCAAGAGTTGTTGAGATCCCTCTACGTAGATGACTTCGCATCAGGATCCGAAAATGTAACAACTGCGGTTGAATTATCGAGAACGATCAAATACCGATTGGCTTCAGGTGGTTTAAACATGCGAAAATGGCTGAGCAATTCCAAAGACGTAAAGAAGTAGCTTTTGGCCGATCTAGAGTTCGTTTAATCGCCACAGACACAATTGCGACTGTGCAAGAACATCAAGGCTACTCGCAAACCACCCTTGGTTATAAGTTTGACTCCTTCCTATGAATACTTGGTCAAGCCTGGAATATTGACGACGACAAGATTGGGATGGAACTCTACAAGCCGATAGCCGAGGTTGATCAAAACGTGACTAATAAAAGAATGGTGTTAAGTTCAGCTGCAAAGTTCTACCTCCCGTTGGGCCTGATCTAGCCTGTAATTCTCCTATTGAATATCCTTTCAAAGAACTTTGCAACAATAAAATAGCGTCGGATGATGAACTGAGTGCAAGCCTCTGCGCCGGGTGGAAATCGATCATATCAAGTCTGAGAGAAACCGGAGTGACCTGGATTGACAGGTGCTACTTCCACCCTTCCCCAAAACAGGGAGTTAAGTCTATACAGCTACACGCAATCGCAGATGCCTGTGAAACGTCATACGGAGCCTGTGTTTACTTACGTCATGAATACGACACCAGCGTTCAATGCAACTTAGTTGCCTCGAAGACCCGAGTGGCACCCAAGAACAAGCAGACCACACTTCGGTTAGAACTATTTTCATATCTGGTTGCAGTTCGACTTACTGAGAACGTAAAGAAATCTTTGGAAGAAATCATTAAAATTGTTGCCGAAATGTGTTGGTCTGATTCCACTGTTGCCCTTTATTGGATCAAAAACTTAAACAAAGAATACAAGGAATTGGTAGAGAATCGAGTACAGGAAATTCGCAAGTTAGCAGCCCCAGAGTACTGGATTTATTGCCCGACACACAAGAATGCGGCGGACATAACATCAAGAGGAACAACGGCCACAAAAATAGTGACCGATGAGAAGTGGTAGCATGGTCCAAGTTTTCTGAGCAAATGCCCGAATGAATGGCCTAGTCCAACATTCTTCAAGTTACCTAAGGAAATCGATCAAGAATTGAAAACCGAACATAAAGTCAGTCACCACCACTCTTGTAAAAGCTAAAGCGATCACGGAATTGTGTATCAAGATTGAAGAAAGTCGAACCTTATGTGACGAGGTTCATCGAAAATTTGGAGCATCGTAGGCGGAAATTGAACCCCACAAATGGTGAACTTACCATTGAAGAGATCAATAACGTAGAAAAGATCTGGTTAAGAGCAGCGCAAGCGTCGATCTCAAAGTTCGAGAAGTACGATAAATTGAAGAATTCACTGCAACTGTTTGAAGACAACGATAGATTTTTACGCTGCCGAGGACGATTAGACCATGCACCCCTTCCCTATGAATCCAATTTTCCTTTCCTTCTACCAAGCGACCACCATCTTACCAAGCTAATCATTCTCCGTTGTCATCATGAAGTGTTACACAACGGAGTCGGAGAAACCTTGACCCAATTGCGCACTCGATATTGGGTTGTCAATGGGAGAGAAGTGGTAAAAACAATACCGTGTACCTGCACATTATGCAAGAGAGTGGAAGGACCACCTTATGGCACACTATCGGCAGCACCCTTGCCCAATTTTTGACTCAGTAATGACTTCGCATTCACGAGAATAGGTGTAGATTATGCCGGAGCTCTGTACGTCAAAGATATTTACAATGGGAAAGAAATGTACAAAAAGTTTATTGCATTATATACCTGCGCCAGCAGCCGAGCTGTGTACTTGGATCTTGTCCCGGATGCCAGCTCTATGGCATCCATTTGAAACGTTTTATCAGTTGACGTGGAACACCATCTCTTGTTATTTCTGATGACGGCCAAACGTTCAAGGGAGCTGAATTGAAGAATTTCATTACTTCTTGTGGAATCTAGTGGAGATACATAGTGGAGCGTTCTTCTTAGTGGGGAGGTTTTTACGAGCGAATCGTGAAATCAGTGAAGAGATGCCTGAAGAAAGTGTTTGCTGATGCCAGACTAACTTATGAAGAGTTATTAATCGTACTGATTCAGATCGGACTTTTGAACTCACGACAACTCACTTATGTATACCAGGATGGTGAGACTCCTTTAACACCTTCTCAACTAGTCCTTGGAAGACGTTTGTTGTCACGACCATCGGGACTGGCAGAGGAAACGAGTTCCGCAAATTCTAATGATCAAGAACAGGTGATTATCAAACGAGAGAAATATCTAAGAACCGTTCTACTTCACTTCTGAAAAAAGGTGGCAAGGCGATTACCTTACACAACTCCGAGAATACCACCGACCGAGCAACAAAACTGGAATAACCGTTAAAGTTGGAGATGTTGTTGTCGTTCAAGAAGATAAGCTAAATCGACTAGCCTGGATTTTGGCGAAGGTTGGAAAGCTCTTAACCGGAAATGACGGAAAGGTTTGTTGAGATTCGCTATAACAATAAAGCAGGAAATTCTTACAGTGACAAGACGATCGTTGAAGAAGTTCTATCCTGTAGAATTGAAGTCGAACCAACCCAACCAATCTGATCTTCCAATTAAATTTGTCGTAACATAATAAGCATGCCTGACTAAACTTACTAATTTACCACTAAATTAAAGTATAGATATGTTTTCAACAAGAATATATCTATATATCACAACAATATTATAATATCTAAAGTATAGGTTTAATACTGTCATATCTTATTAGTATTAATCGACTCGCGCATGATCAGATATAATAGGATCTTGCCATGTGTTGTTGTTTTCCACCATATTAAATAAACCAGTTATGTTCTTTTGAGAACTCAGTGCGTTGTTCTCTTCAAATTACTCTAGACTATACGAGGTCTATACCTTACAAATACAATATTAAAAATTAAAAACTCCCATTTTACTACCACTGTTGGATTACCCACAACTGGGTCCCCTTTCTTTACGAGAACAATTCAAATTTCAGTTCTTCTTTAACCTTTTTCAACTGATCGAAAAGCTCCTCACCGCTATCAATGCGCCTCCGGACTTAATATACCGTGTCGTTGAACTTGCCGCGGTTTTACCGAGATACATCGCAAGAAAAACGCCAGATTAGAGTTTTAAGCCAAGTTTAGCCAGAGTCCCAAGATGACGAGAGAGTATTAAAATGACTGCACTCACAACGCCATTCTGTCCGAAATTTTGTAATTCTGCTACAGCAGGCCTTATCTTGTAAATGGGAAATGGGTTACCTCCAAATACCTTTTCCTCGCTTGACCACTGATCGAAGTTCAATCTTGAGTTTCAAATTGGGATCATCCGATCTGAAAAAGGGAGAAATACTTAAGCAATTTAAGCACCTCCAAGATAACACACGATGGTCAGGATGTCTTGTGCGCAAGGCATCAAAATAGATCGTTTGACGTAATCATGTCCCAAAACGAGGAGGACCGATTGTACGGCTAAGGCGACTTTGGATTTCAGTCAAAAAGATCCGAGTGCGGATCGAAAAGCATGTTAAAATCTCCACTGAGAAACATGGATCAAGTATAATATTATGCTATAGGATTCCAAGAACGTACTTCCATAACCTGAGAAAACTCGAAAACAGTTGAACTGTCTAAGTTGTTTCTTCAACGCTTAACCACCTCCAGGCTAATATGGTAAAGGGGAACAAAACACCAAAGCTATAGTCAGTGCCTTGTAGTAAAACACCCTCATTGTTAAGTCTATTGTTTACATTAGGGTTTGTTCAGAAGAAACAATCCTGGAACTCAGTTTTCGACTCCGAGTGGAATTCTTGCACACATGCTATGTCTGCACTTTTACTGTTCAGCAATTTTAGGAAAGTTTATCTTTTAATTAGAGCCCAGTAACCTGGACTTACAAGGTCAAGACACAAATCATTTTCAACAAGGATTGAAAATGTTCAAATTGGTACGGTGAATGGGATAGAGCACTGTGGTAGGGTGGTTGTTCACTTCAGATTGCCAAAGGCAGTAATTAAGGATTCATAAGAGAGATCTTTGATCTCTAGCAGAAGATAGTGTGGCCGGGTAGCCGGAGAGCAATGTTGGAAGTGTTGAAAAGAACGAGATCGGTAAGCGGTCCCCACAAGGGAGTGCGTACTCCTTTTCATGTTGGTAGGGTCAGACGTACGATCAGAGAGGACGTTCAAGCCCCTTAATTATTTCTTTTGCCTGTCTGGCCATTACACTCAGTTTGGAGGGAGCCGTTATTGTTTTACGCGAGGTAATCCGTTGACGAGTTCATGATCATTGGTGCTGTTACAAAACGGCGTTTTTCCTTTTCATTTATCTGATATATTGTCTTGTGGGATTCGGTACTGTTTGATTGACCGAGGTTGGCCTTAGAGTTTGACTATGGGGTGGTTGGTGAGCTGGTCGATGTTGTGGAGAATAGGGCGAACTTTGGTGGACCGCTGGTAGGAAGATTCTCCCTATCGTTTTAGTTGGGATAACGTAAACTTTGCGCTTGTTCCAATGGTAGCTTGCAAACTTTGGGTTCGTGGCTCACTTTACCGCGCTTAAAACAATGGTAATTGATCTTTATGTCAGATAAAGTAGGCGTGGTCATAGATTGGAAGGAACGATGGGATGGGCTTACAGATGCTCATCAGGCATGAATAAATATCTATATGATATATCCAAGTAGAATTTCGATTTCATTGGAAATATTTTGCAGCGGGATGCTGAACCTGCTTATTAATAACGCAAAGGAATCCCAGAAGCTGGTCGCTGGACGGAGACCTATTTTTGGACATCGGATGGAGTTCCGAGAGTACACCCGGAATGTCAATCCAAGGTGTTGAACATCTTCAAGCGTGGCAGAATTAAGTACAGGTGGTACAGAGCTAATTTGCATTGATCTTTTAAATACATGCCAGCTGCCTGCTTCCCTTATAACTTGGTTTGCAAAATCAAGGCTCTTTGATGGTGATTGGAGAGTGAATTTTGATATTGTCATGACGTTCACATGACTGGTACAAGAAGTAACCATTTAATTTTCACGTACACAAAAACGTGATTAAGATCAATCATAGTAACTGAGTCTACAGTTTCCTACAAGTCAATTGTTAGGTCGTGGAGCAAGACACACCAAAACGGAGTGACTCACCGAGATAAGAAAATTACATTGGAATCAAAACGAAAAAGAGCAAGCAAGTGCTTGCTTCCAAAAACGAGAATGTTCCACAAGATAAACATTCCACGGAAAACCATAAGGGAAAGTTAGCCAATAAGCGAAAATGACTTGCACGTAAACCGAAAATACTTCCCTGATAGTACAATCTAAGCGTTGTACAATCTTGTAGCAGCTGGAAGGAGTAGAAGTAGCCCTTACATCATCGATCCGTAACAGCTCATCAATTTCCATGTCGTCAGCTAGTAGGCCGAGTAAAGCGATTTCATTCATGCTACTCCTGTTTTTGATTTTATGTACCTTTACAGTATTGTGGGGATTACCGAGAGTGCAATGAGATCTAAGTCGTTGGAGTCAGGCCCAACCAGAGAAGATGACAGAACGCTGACCACTCAGACCATCTATGATAGCGCTAAAATAGCACTCGTTTACTGGCAGTGATCCTGAAAAGAAAAGCGACTACATTTTGGAAAGAAAAGAGACCAGATTTTGCTATAACTTTTAAGTGTTAAGTAATTAAAGAAGATGTTAATGTTAGTATTTTCCTTGTAAGATAATTGCTTAAAGCTCATTTCTTAAATTTGCGAACAGGTTACCGATTATTTAAAATTTATGGTTTGAAAAGTACTTCCAAAGCGGAACTGTAGCGCAATCCAATATTAGTGAAAACTTTGCGTATGAAATTACGCAGTGAATTGAAGCTTTATTTTTTCACACATCCTTTTCACACGTTCAAAGTTTTATCTCTGGAAGTTTAAAATACAGTTCATACGAAATACAGTATACGAAATAAGAGACTATTAGAGTTGAACTCAGATCAGTGACTCCGAATGTTTTTGAGCATGGAAGGCACTAGACGGTTGGAAATTATTTCAGTGAAAATTCTTCGGGAATGCATTTAGATTGGAAGCTATTACAGCTTTAAAGAAGTTAAGGCGACTGGAGCTGCATTTGAGTAATGCATGTAATAGTAATTATGTAAACATAACGTCTTTAGCCTATCTCGTGGTGATATTCTAATTTTACCATGATTACCACTTTACTGCAATAGTGTAAGCTCAGTCTCAGGACTGGCACCACACTTGAACGCCTCTCTGCCCAACAGTCCCCTCCCAACTACTTTTGTCTGGTAACGCCACTCAGAGGCGGATCGAAGGGGGATTAGGGGGCTTAAACCCCCCTTGAGCTACAAAACAATATGGGGATTCCTCGCTGTAATCTCCTTGTTTACATAATAAACTTGACTTGTATCTTTTTTTCTTCAACTGTGCACTTTATCTAAGTAATAAAGAAACCACCATCCTTTAAAAAGCTAGAATAACTAAAGGCGTGGTTGACCAGCCTCCCATAAACCTGGAACCCCAACTGGCCTGGCAATTCTCCCCTTTCACAAAATCCGAAATCCGCCCCTGCCACTGGCCAAATTCTTCAGATTGAGGCATCCAGCAGTATAGAAACAAACTTTAAAAAATTTTGCCCATCATATTCAATAGCGTAATTTCTTAATAGCTTCCCTGTACATTCTATTCTTCTTACCATTTGAAAGAATGGAAATAACATACCAAACAGTGTGACTTCAAGCAAGATGGACCGAAAGATAGGGAAATGTATGGAAAAGGTTATTGGTAGAAGGGCAGATAGACAGATTTACAGATAGACCTGTGACGTAGCTAGAGGGGGCAGAGGGGGAAGTTTGCTTCACAGAATAATAGAAAAGGGACTAAATCGGGAAAAAAAGGAGACGAAACGGGACAAAGGAGAAGGAACGGGAAGAAAAAGAAAACATCGAGGAAAACTAAGGGAAAAACCAAAAAACAAAAAAGTATGGAGGAGACAGAGAAGCACGAAGATGTAAATAGGAAATTGTTGGACAAGGAGGTTAAACATTGCATTCGCTGGACTTCCTACTATGGTCTATCTGTGCTACATGAGACATGCGACACCAATATTAAATATGACGGAATTTGTCAGGTCATAATATATTCTCTCTTCTTCCCGTGCCAGCACGATCCAGCATGATTCTCGGGTCTAATATAAATTAGTTAACTTATTTATGTAAACACAGGCAGAATATTACTGACCCAAAGAAAGCGTAGCTCAATATCACTGTAAGAAGAACAAAGAAGCGGGAGTACGGCGCAACCTGACGCTGAAAGAGAGGGCTAATCCGCACTCAGTATTTAATATCAATACACGAAGTTCCTGTAGGCTGTAATGGAAATGGACGAAGAATATCCCACTTCCAGAATGAGTATTTTATCTAGCGTTTTGTAGCTTTCGGAATTCTGTAAATTCCCGCCCCAAAATGCTGGATGTAGTATTTCATAGACTCTCGATTTCCAAATTTTCCGAGGAAGCATATCCCCGGAAAAACCCAAGAGATTTTCTAGTCTTACTTAGCATGAAACAATGTTCTGCGGTGCTCTGTAAATGTTGATTCCAGTGAACTATTGGTTCAACTGATTGTCCAACAATTACTGGGATAGAAATATTTTTTTGCTTCTTCCGTACATAAAGCTAAGGCTGGCTGGGCCACTTTGGTATTACCAACTTACCATAAACTTAATACCTGTATTCACATTTTAACAAATTTGTAAACATACATATCTATATATGTACATATCTATATCTATATCTATATCTACCTATATCTATCTATCTATATCTATCTATCTATATCTATCTATCTATATCTATCTATCTATATCTATCTATCTATATCTATCTATCTATATCTATCTATCTATATCTATCTATATCTATCTATCTATATCTATCTATCTATATCTATCTATCTATATCTATCTATCTATATCTATCTATCTATATCTATCTATCTATATCTATCTATCTATCTATCTATATCGATATACATAACTGAAGACGGAACCGTTTCGGCCCACTGGGCCTCATCAGTGCAGTGCTGACGAGCAGGATGGAGAAGCCTACATTATATACATTATACACATTATATACATATACATCTCCCGTACAGTCTTCCACCCGAAACTATTGAAGAATTCTTCTCCCAATATGGAGAGGTGAAGGTTATTCGACCAGTGCTGTTTCGAAACGTTCACACCGGTACCATCAAAGTCAAAATACATCTTCATACAACAGTCCCTACACATGTCCGAATCAGTGGACACGCCTGTTTGGTCTACAATCAAGGCCAGACCCGAACGTGCTACAATTGTAATCAAGACGGACACGAAGCGAAATCGTGTCTGAAGAGACAACAGCCTCAGCGAAAGAAAACCAGGAAATCTAAAGCCCCTAAACAGACAGAGGGCCCCCGTACTCCCAGCTCCACCGCGACAGCAACGGAGACTGTGTCGACTTTCGATGCACCCTCAACTTCTGCCTCCAAAGAGGAGAAACTTCCTGAACCTCCAGCGAAGAAAGTCATTTTGGAAGAGCCCACCACTGAAAGTTCGGCGGACACTTCCAACGCTTCAACGACTATTCGTCCAGTTACAATAACTGATATGGTAGTGGATCCTTCAACAGATCCTCCAGTCCCTTCGGAGAATACTACCGTAGAGAACACTGACTCGCCAGTGGACCTTTCTCAGGACCCTGTTGTCACCTTGGAGACCACAGCCTTAGTTGAACACACACAAATGGTCGTGGATCCTCCAACAGTAACCACCGAAACAACCGTTGACGCACCTGCAGCAACAGAGTCAACTTCTTCCCAGAAGCAAGAGGCTCCTGCACCAAAGACATCCAGACCTTTTGCTGATGCTTTGGCATGTCTTCGCGAGAAGACGACCCCCGCTCCTGTGTACGTCCCCAAACAAGAGACGAACTATGTGAGAGCGGTAACTGTCAGGGAAACCAAAGATGGCGAACCCATTTCGGGAGGTCCGTCAGTTAAGTACATCGTAGAACGAATTCGCCGCCAATATAAAGGCGTGAAACACGTTGAAGTACAAGAGGCAATTGCTAACCTCATCTTCAAAGATGCCGACGGGAACACTATAGTAGAGTTCCCATATGAACTAAAACAAAAATCAGTTTAGTGTGTAGTTACTCATTATCATAACTCCACCGTCTTTTCCGTTTTCTTAAACCGAGCTTTTCACACGCACTCTCCTTGCAGGGCGTAGCTACTTCTGCTTCAGACCTGTCGGGAGTGACCAGACGTATCCGGCGCAACGGAGAGGGTCTCGCGAGCCCTTTTGGTCTGAGTACCTAGCGATATGGTACCTCCGCGGATTATGACCTTTGAACACCACCTCCAGGGTCCATTGCACCGTCGGGTCCATTATAGGTGGTAAGGTCGTATAACTCCAAAACAAGTAGGCCGAAACGGTTCCGTCTGTAGTTATATGTATATGTATATGTACATATATAACTGAGATGATGTTTACGATGGATCCAAGAGTGCACGATACCATATTGGGCAGAGCTTAAATGTAGTGAGGTTTTGCTTAAGAGTATATTGTTATGAAACATGCATTCCATCGGCTAACCTGGCGGTCTGCAATTTATTATGAATTAAATGGAATGTATAAAACGTCAACCTAATCTATTGTGAAAATAGCTGCTATGAATAGGTAGACGATCGTATCACAAAAGTTGTAATGTTTGTTTGAGTTTTGTCTAGTTTTAGGCATGTGAAGTTGTTATCTTATTTTTTGTAACCAGCACCATAATTAGTCCTCTCGGAAATGCCAGTTACCGAGCTGGCTTAAAAGGTTTCTGTTGATGTTATCGAATGTAAGGTCAAGGTACAAGTTGGTATTGCTAAATTCGTGCTCTGGTTTGTGTTAATCCCGCCTACATTGATTGAACACCTAGCTGAATTCCAGATATGATGTAATCCTATTCAGATTAGATTTGAACTCGAAATATGATGTGAAACTGTGAAGTAACATAACTGAGATAAGAATTGGTATATTCTGATTTTACCATTATAATTTTACAAAGAACTATATTAATTTAGTGCTAGAAAATCTTTTTCAAACATCCTTGTTGATTACGTTGCATTCCAAACAACGCCTTCGACCGGCAGAGCAAGAGACTTGGTCAGAATGTATCTGATTGGTCAACGTCTGATGTCACTCACTGTCAACCAAAACTGCCCACCAAAAGCATAAAAAGAGATGCTCCTTTCACAACAGCGAGAGCAGAAAGGAGGAGCCCACAGAGAGAGCAGAGAAGAGGAGTTCACAGAGCAGAGCAGACAACAATAGAGCGGATAAAGCAGAGCTGAGAAGCCAGTGGAAGAGAATTTACATTTGAGAGAACTACTAGCGAACTGAACAGTAATTGAACATTTCCAACTATTAGTTATTATATTTTGTTTGTGATCCAATAAAGATCCCACTACCTCGCCTAAAGCGTGACTCTACTGAGCTAAACACCTCTTGTTTAACAATATGGTTGCTACTCCGAGTTTCACGCGGATGTGATCGTACATATATATATATATATATATATATATGTATATGTACATATATATATATATATAATTATATAATTTTTTAACAACGAAGGTTTTGCCTCCAGTGGCTTTTAAAGTGCTCAATATCAAAGTAGAGCAATGATAAAACATTTTATTCAAAACGTTGGATATGTACAAGTTAAAAAGCTAAAAATACAGTAACTCGAATTTCATGCCCGAAGTGATCAACAGACTGAAGGCGTGTTAAACATTACAGGCAATGCAAAAGTCCTGAGAAGCAAGGAAGCCTCGGAAAAAAACTGCAATTGCCGAGTGAAACCAAATTGCCCGCTTGACAGTGCGTGCTGGACACGAAACCCCGTTTACATAGCCACTGTATTTCCAGAAATCCAAGAACCAAACACGTTTATCGGCATGACGGAAGGAGAGTTCAAGACAAGATTTCGTAACCACCAACAGTCATTCAACAACAAGAAATATGCATTAAGTACAGCACTTTCTAAATACATATGGGAAATAAAGGAAGCAACAACGAGGTAAACAATTAAATGGTCAATTTTCAAACAAGCGAATGCGTATAAAAGTATAGGAAAACAATGCAACCTTTGTCTAGCGGAGAAACTTTGCATTTTAAAAGCAAGAAAACATACTTTGAACAAAAGAACTGAGCTCTTAACTAAGTGTAGGCACGAAAATAAGTTTTACGTAGCTAATTTTAAACCCTTGTAATTTTTAACACGCCTTCCGCCTGATAATAATAATAATAATAATAATAATAATAATAATAATAATAATTTAAACTTGTTTACACACGGTGGCCTTTCAGTTTCCTGTTTTTCAAAGGGCCGTGTTAAGTAATGAACAACTATATACGATACTAAATTACAAATTGACAATATTCCTATACAAAAAAACTAAATAAACAACTATATACAATACTAGTTTACAAACTTACAATATTACTATACAGAAAACTATTGTGTGATATTATTATCCCGGCTAAATTGCATACATCATTGATCACTCTCTTAAAGGCTTTAACAGTGATTTCATTAAATTTTGTCATTGGAGCCTTGCCTGCTAAGGTTTCATTCCATAAAGCAGCTCCCCTGTAAGCAAAGCTCCGTTTTAGAAAATTTGTTTTAGGCTTTTGCAAAAAAAGCTTTTTATGATTACTTCGTAATTCATACGTGATGATTACTTCGTAAGTCATACGTGTGGTTGGTAAGGACCTTAAACATCTGTGTTAAGTATTCTGAAGCCAAACCCTTACCCTGATGATCGCTTCGAGAGTGAAACTCGAGTAACCGTATTTTTAGCTTTTTAATTTGTACATATCCGATGTTTTGAATGAAATGTTTTATATATATATATATATATATATATATATATATATATAACTGCAGACGGAACCGTTTCGGCCTATTGGGTATGGCAAGCCATACCTGACAAAAGTGTATCGAGTTTTAATTCACTATTCCAGAAAAGTAATCGTAAGGCGAGAAAATAATCGTAAGGCGAGAAAATAATCGTAAGGCGAGAAAGTATAAATCGTATGGCGAGAAAATAATCGTAAGGCGAGAAAATAATCGTAAGGCGAGAAAATAATCGTAAGGCGAGAAAATAATCGTAAGGCGAAAAAATAATCATAAGGCGAGAAAATAATCGTAAGGCGAGATGTGTGACTGTACGTCTGGTCAGCGGTATTATCATTGTTGCACGTCCGCACGTGTAAGATAAGGCTTTAAAGGATGTTCATTGGATGTTTTAGGAAGAATTAGGATAGTAGAGGTAGGCCATTTATTAATGTATGCGGTATCCACGTGTATTCTGTGTTCACGCGCAGTGCGTATCACAGCCAGAAAGGTTAGAAAACAGACGTAATGGCGCAAAATGGTAATTCCGACATTATCAGGCAATTACTTAATAGGGTAGAAGAGCTCTCTGAAGCAATTTCACCTCAGCAAAACAATAACGGCAACATCAATGCTGAAGTTCGAAACGTCTTCACCGGTTCAACAAGAAGTCGACCGCCAGAAGACCGTGCCAGACAACAATTAGTCAGCCAAGTGCCACAAGGTGGACAACTTGGCGCTACAGCTTCGTCCAGAGTAGATTGTCTTCCCATTAGACGTAGTGCCTTTGGGATAAAAAGAAATTTTTCTGGCCAAAAATCAATGTCGTCTCAATCTCGAAGAAGAAGAAACCGCACCGCTGCTATTGATAAGAAGCCCTTCTTGCGAGACTTGATACTTTTAAGCGGCCCTGATGAAACTATCGTGCCGCGTCAAGGAGCCCGCGTTTTGCTTATAGAAAATGGTCATGTAATAAACGCCTGTCGTTTTACAAAAGACCTTTCCGCCGCCCCGCAGGCATGGTCATTTGATCTTGTTTGATTCCAAGTGTGACATAAACCTTATCTGCATTTGACCAACTGAAACTGAGTTTACACTTACTAATTAAGTGTTGTGTACCAGTACATTGTTATTTATTATCTTACTATCGGAATGCTGAGGCCAAAATTAAATGGGACTACTATACTTTTATTTTTATAAGAATGTTTCTTACACACAACATATTTTAAAAATATGCAACTACATACTTCTGAAAGCATGTCCCTGTTCTCACATTTGTTCAAAAAACGTTTGGGTGGATGTAATTTAACTTGATTGTAGTTTTGCATGACAAAATCGATACATTTCCTAATTAAAATTGTATGTATATAATGTAGTTCATAGTTGTATGGGCTTATTTTTGGGTGATATTTTATAATTGAAAGGATTTAAAAGATGTGGGTTTTATTCTTGGAGGTTTCTGGTATCACATTACTGTATTACTGACAGGTTGGAGTGTCTATCACAAGTTAAATGGACAGATAGAAGAATTCAAACAACTAATAAACTTGCTGCCCTCAAAACAAGTATTCTCAAGGTGGGAATATAAAATTCATATCTCCAAGAGGCCATGTTATCTTAAATATAGTATGAGTTTATTGAAATTCGGTGTTATTATTAGTCATGATGATATTGTCGCACTAACACAAAGATAAAAGTAATACCTTGACCACTTCTATTAAATTTTCATTAAAGAAATATGAATATACGACCAATTAAGAGCATGTACGTGACATGGTACAGTTCTTAAATTTACTCATGATTGACAAAAGTGTCAACAATGTCAATTGTCCTCATAAAATGGTCAAAGCCATGATTTCCAATCATCAGCAAGGGGGTTAACATGGCCTTCCAAATGCCTCACCTGGCCTTCTGCAATCTTCACCTCTGAATCAGGTACAATGACACTATTATCAGTGACAACATTGGGTATTGGCCCATTGTAGTCAATTCCATATTCATGAAAGTTAATCAGAGGTGAATCATCTGGAATATTTATCATATTTGTTTGCCATAATGTTAATGGTGTTTGGTGGTTGGCTGTCCTCAAACAATGGTGATTCCCCTGACATTTGAATTCTTGCAAAGAGGCATTTATACGTGGAAGATAAACAAAATGAAGAGCAAATAAATGCACTTCATTTAGGGAATCAAGCAACATTCTCTCTTGGAGGAACTCAAAGACATCTTTATAAAGGGCAGACAATACTCTGTTGACTTCAGCCCGCAATCGCTCTATACGCTGGTTGTGAACACTCCTTCCAGCAAAAAAACGTCCTCTATTTGCACCTCTACCGGCAATCATAAATCTTGCTACGTCCACGTTTTCCACCCCATGATCACCTCGCACTCTGGAAGGTAAACCAAATCACTGAACTCCACTTTCGAACAAGTCCAGAACAGTTGCAGTAATTAGGACCAGGGACATTATATACTCGGCGACAGATTGCATACCTTTTTCGCAGTCTTCTACCAATTACATCAGCCCTGCTGAGACTTTCTCTCACTCTTGACCTCTGAACATTGATATTCCTTCCTTTTAAACTTCCTCTAACATAGCATTCACCACTATATGGAGTCAGGTAAAGTATCTCTTCAATTTGGTCATCCAAATCACTGTCAGATATCTCCGTGAAGTTGGACTCGATGCCGTACTCGATTCTTCTTCGGTGAAGGGTCCGTTCAGACACACCAAGAAACTCAGCAATTGTTTTCCAATTCATTCCTGTCTCTCTCAATGATTCGACTTGAGCTTTAGTTATATTAAAAGCTGGTCTTCCTCCAGTACTAGGCAGCAGAAAAGTGACTTCCGTTCTTTCCTGGGAAGAGGACGTTTCCACAACTTCTGAAAGCCTTTCCAGCTCTTTGTCTATGCCAGAAGTTAGACTGTTGAGCAGTGCACCTAATGAAGCGGAGCCTTCTGTCAGTTCTTGTTGGCTCTGCGACGTGTTGTAATTTACAGTAGCAGAAATAGCTGCCAAAATTGAGATATAGTTCTAAAGTTTGTTCTTACAGTGTTCTATACAAATAGGGTCACTGATCGTCAACGAACGCTGAATCTGGTTTAACAATGTGTTAACAGATTCGAGAAAGTCTCTCAGCTCTTCGTGGCCAAGTGAAGATGACGCCATGTTTCTGTTTAACTACAAACGACCGCTGACCAGACGTACAGTTGCACATCTCGCCTTACGATTATTTTCTCGCCTTACGATTATTTTCTCGCCATGCGATTTATATTTTCTCGCCTTACGATTACTTTTCTGGAATAGTGAATTAAAACTCGATACACTTTGGTCAGGTATGGCTTGCCATACCTGGGCCTCATCAGTACAGTGCTGACGAGCAGGAGGGAGAAGCCTACATTATATAGGCAACTCAAATGTTCCACGCTTGTGGTACATCTAAGCTATGCCAGAGCGCTCTAACTAGAGACTAGTGAGCGTGCCCAAATCCGCTAGCGTCATGACTCATCCTGTAGAGCGCTCAATATTAACCAAGGAGCCATAGAGGGATCATCAATATCCCGCTCAACATAAAGTTTAAAAATCATATAATCATCATACAAACTTTATTAAAGAAAAAAATAACTACTAAAGAAATTAACAATATGCAATAGTATATTAACCACTCATATCAAGTTGTTGCACAAAATTTTTCGCTTTATTAGCTTTTCAGGTGCAAAGGATTTACTGAGTGGTATCTGGTATTTATATTTACAAGTTTAAATTAATAACGTCGTATTATTTGTTATGATAATTATGTGAATAGCGTTGTTATGAGTCATCTAATGTTTACATAGTTTATTATCATAAATAGATAACAAACAAGCGCTAATTCAAGATCAAATTTGTGTTTAAATCTGGTTGAAGTATATTTATGATTTCTAGTTCCTTTGTTTCCCTAAATAATTCGGTGGAATTTTCACATTGGTATATAGCAGGGGTGGGCAACCTACGGCCCGCGGGCCAGGATCCGGCCCGCGAAGGGAATTTTTGTGGCCCGCGAGATGATAGAATCATATTATAAAAATGATTATTTCTTTGGCAAGGATCATCGTCCAAGTCCAAACAATTAGTTTTTAGTTTTTTAAATATTACCATTCTTTGTTAACTTCCTTGCAATGTAAAATATTTTAGATTTATTACTGATTAGTGTAAGCTTTGTTTAGTTTAGTTTAACCAAAGTTACATAATACATTGTAACTGCTTTGAAATTTCATCATTATTATCATTATTAGACTATCGTCGATGTTTTTCATATTACCTTTGGCCCGCTCGAAGAAAAAGTTTGACGGATCTGGCCCACTCTCCTGAAAGGTTGCCAACCCCTGGTAAATAGGCATATTGTTGAAATATCCATTGCTGCAATATGCTATGTGTGACTGTGCAATTTTTCATAAATAGGTAACAAACAAGAGGCTAGTTCAAGATCAAATTGGTGTTTAAATCTGGTTGAAGTATATTTATGATTTCTAGTTCTTTTGTTTCCTTAAATAGTTGGGTGGAATTTTCACATTGGTATATAGGCATAATGCTGAAATGTCCATTACTGCAATATGCTATGTGTTCCCAAAGTGGCTATATTCTTCATGCTTAATTTGTTCCTTGTGAAGGGTAACTCTTTTCCGCAAATTTTTAGTTTGACCCACTTAAAAACTTTTGCATTCTGGACAAATTATTCCATAAATAACGTTTTTCGACTTATTTGCCAATGTTTACCGTTTTTCAGCGTTATTGAATTTTCGATAATCATGATATCGCAAGTGCCGCATCTCGATTCATGACATCTCGATATACTTGTTGTAGGTTTCTCCGAAGTAAAGTGTGCTTTAATCAAGTGCTGTGTTAAGTTCTTTGGCTGGCTTCGGGTGATGATCAAGTTTGTTTCGTCCAGTATGGGCTTCATTTTATGGCAGTTGTTCAGGAATTTAGGTCTTTTTTGATTTTTCCTATGATTTGGAGACTATTGGGATTGTGAGTTATGACTAATAAGAGTGAATCTTTGTTTTCTATTGTCCTCTTTGTCGATTTCAGTTCCATTATAGTCAGGGATGTTGCTTTCTCGATGCCCTTTGAAATTATATTTTTGGGATAATTTTGTTTTCTTAAAAAATGTTCAAGTTCCGCCAATCTTATTCTTCTAACGTCTGGTTCAGATACGATAAGGCATATTCGTTACGCAAGTGAGTAGGGAATGTTTTGTTTCGTGTGTTTCGGGTGACAAGAATCATAGTTTAAATACTGGTGCGCGTGGGTTGCTTTGTAGAGAATGTCCGTGTGTAGCTTTCCTCCGTCCTTGTAAGGTAAAATGACGAGAAATGGAAGTTTTTTGTTGTCTTTTTCCATGGTAAATTTAACTTTTTCGTAAAGGTCGTTCAGCAGGTAGTAGAATTTCATTAAATCCTCCTCAAATCTTTCCCAAATTATAAAACAATCGTCCAAAAAATCTCTTGTAAAGTTTTACAAAATCATCTTTGTCCTTGTTTCCAAAGGTGCTTCGTACCTTGAATATAGTTCTTTCTCAAGGTAACCCATCACTGGTGTTGCATATGTGAGGGCCATTTTAGTTCCCATATCTGTTCATTGAATTTGTTAATAAAATTTCCCTTCAAAGTGAAATGTATTTTCTTTTGAAAGAATGGAATTTGCTGCGAGGATAAAACCTTTGGAAAATGGTTAGGCTATCGAGTCTTTGTAGTTGTTCAAACAGTATTTCACCGCTGTTAATCCAAGCTCGTGGGGGATGCCCGTATATAACCTAAAAACATCGAAAGATACGAAGATTTAATTTTCATCAATTTTCTTCGGTATTTGTTGAAGAAAGTCTATATCGTCTTGAACGAAGCTGGGAACGTGTTTACTCTGTGGTTTTAGAATTAAGTCAATAAAGTTGTTCAGTTAATGTGTTGGTGACTATGCTCCAGCTTCGATGGGCCTCATTTTCAAATCAGATGGTGGTGGTAGTTTGATGTATTCTGTATTTTGCTCTTTAATTGCTTTTTTAATATGCTGAGATTTGTGAATTTCGGGTAAACCGTAAAAATTTGATGTTTTCCAAGTAAAGTTTTGGATGTAGTCTTTTTCCCTGCTTGTTACTTCACTTTCTAAAGTTTTCAAAAGTCTTTCAATTTTTCTTATGATTTCCCCCTCGCCGAACGTGCGAAGCGCGGTGTGAGGGTGCTAATGTTAACGTCCGTGGAGTCCTGTTACACGCGAGGTGAATAGGAAGAAAAATTTTCGCTTTGTGTTTTGTGTGCAAGCTCGGAGACTGCTATGTTGTTAACTAAACCATACTTAAGTACCGTATTGCAGAAAATCAATTTGGTCTCACTCTTTTTTCCCTTATATGAATCTCACAGACGTTGTTTACATTATTTGAACTCTGAAGCCAGTAAATGATTTAAGACCGGCAAAGGAAAGGGCTTTCTTGGTGCCTGCAGCTGGTTTCGATTTTGAGGACCACGTCACTAACAAGAGAATTTATGACTTGAAAGAGCAGTTCTCAAAGTTTGCTCCTTGGAATATGCATTTGCCAAGCAAAAATTTTTCTTCCTATTCACCTTGCGTGTAACAGGACTCCACGGACGTTGACATTAGCACCCTCACACCGCCCTTTGCGCGTTCGGCGAGGGGAAAATCATAAGAAAAATTGAAAGACTTTTGAAAACTTTCGAAAGTGAAATAACAGGCAGGGAAAAAGACTACATCCAAAACTTTACTTGGAAAACATCAAATTTTTACGGTTTACCCGAGATTCACAAATCTCAGCATATTAAAAAAGCAACTAAAGAGCAAAATACAGAATACATCAAACTACCTGCACCACCTGATTTGAAAATGAGGCCCATCGTAGATGGAGATATGGGAACTAAAATGGCCCTCACATATGCAACACCAGTGATGGGTTACCTTGAGAAAGAACCATATTCAAGGTAGGAAGACACCTTTGGAAACAAAAACGAAGATGATTCTGTAAAACTTTTCAAGAGATTTTTTGGACGATTGTTTTATAATTTGGGAAAGATTTGAGGAGGGTTTAATGAAATTCTACTACCTGCTGAACGACCTTTACGAAAAAGTTAAATTTACCATGGAAAAAGACAACAAAAAACTTCCATTTCTCGTCATTTTACCTTACAAGGACGGAGGAAAGCTACACACGGACATTCTCTACAAAGCAACCCACGCGCACCAGTATTTAAACTATGATTCTTGTCACCCGAAACACACGAAACAAAACATTCCCTACTCACTTGCGTAACGAATATGCCTTATCGTATCTGAACCAGACGTTAGAAGAATAAGATTGGCGGAACTTGAACATTTTTTAAGAAAACAAAATTATCCCAAAAATATAATTTCAAAGGGCATCGAGAAAGCAACATCCCTGACTATAATGGAACTGAAATCGACAAAGAGGACAATAGAAAACAAAGATTCACTCTTATTAGTCATAACTCACAATCCCAATAGTCTCCAAATCATAGGAAAAATCAAAAAAGACCTAAATTCCTGAACAACTGCCATAAAATGAAGCCCATACTGGACGAAACAAACTTGATCATCACCCGAAGCCAGCCAAAGAACTTAACACAGCACTTGATTAAAGCACACTTTACTTCGGAGAAACCTACAACAAGTATATCGAGATGTCATGAATCGAGATGCGGCACTTGCGATATCATGATTATCGAAAATTCAATAACGCTGAAAAACGGTAAACATTGGCAAATAAGTCGAAAAACGTTATTTATGGAATAATTTGTCCAGAATGCAAAAGTTTTTAAGTGGGTCAAACTAAAAATTTGCGGAAAAGAGTTACCCTTCACAAGGAACAAATTAAGCATGAAGAATATAGCCACTTTGGGAACACATAGCATATTGCAGCAATGGACATTTCAGCATTATGCCTATATACCAATGTGAAAATTCCACCCAACTATTTAAGGAAACAAAAGAACTAGAAATCATAAATATACTTCAACCAGATTTAAACACCAATTTGATCTTGAACTAGCCTCTTGTTTGTTACCTATTTATGATAATAAACTATGCAAATATTAGATGATTCATAACTACGCTATTCACATAGTTACCATAACAAATAATATAACGTTAATTAATTCTAACTTGTAAATATAAATACCAGATACCACTCAGTAAATCCTTTGCACCTAAAAAGCTAATAAAGCAAAAAACGTTCGTGCAACAACTTGATATGAGTGGTTAACTTACTATTGCATATTGTTCCTTCCTTTTGCCACACTGAACCTTTTAACAATATTTTTACTTGGTTTTACAACTAAAAGAATTATCACTGTCTATCCATCAATCCATCCATTCATTCATCCATCCATCCATATATCCATCCATCCATCATGGCGGAGGGTCACGATGAAATAGAGCTGAGTGAAAACGGTTCTTTAATTACTTCAAAATCAAACGACAAAGAGGTTTATCCTATGGTACTGCAACTTAATGGTTCAAAGAGACAAATTAAGTGGAATGGTGAGCTGGAGGACCTCAAATCGTTCGTCGAAACGAAATTAAATTTATCTGGAAAATGGTCCTATACGACTAATAATGGCAGCTTTCATATTTTGAAGTTGCTAAGTGCCACATGGTGCCAACCAACGTTGGTCGTACAAGGCTGTAATAATAAACGAATTAGAAGACATATTGAGGAACTTGTTTCTGATTCAGTACAACAAGTTGTTGATGAAAGTCTTCTGTCTAACGTCGAAGATCATATAGTGTATTTGGCGAGTGAGATTGAAGGCGAAGGCGAAAGCACGAAGTTTAATACAGTTGACATGCCTTGCCAAGATGCTAATGTTTGTGGATGTTGCGTGAAAAACACAGTTGAAATTAATGAACTAAAACAAAAATTCATTGAATTTGAGACAGTGCTTAAGTTTAATGTTACTGGAAAAGTTCCCACATATCCAGACCTACTCGACAAGATCAGACGCCTGGAAGAAGAGCGCGATAGTCTTCTCACAGCTCTGAGACTAGTTAGTGAGGATAAAGCACTTCAATCTAACCAAGATAGCAATGTTGATTTGAATGATCCTACGAACAAGGAATTTGGCTGGCAGACGGTTAAGGGAAAAAAGCAATTTAATGGAAAATCTGGTAATGTTCTTGATAGCAAGAATAGTTACACATCGGTCAACCAAGTTGTCGTTGTGCTTGGTGATTCTATAACAAAACCGATTGAAGGTAACTTGTTATCTCGCCAAAACCAGGTCAGTGTTAAATCGTATTCATTTATCAGAGCAACAGTTGAAGATATGGTCGATTTTAGTAAGCCATTTATTAGAATGAAGCCGAGCAAAATAATCATTCACGTTGGTACAAACAACTTGGTTAAAGATAAACCAAAGCAAATAGTTCATAAAATTATTCAAGTCGCTAAGAATATTAAGACCAATAATCCGACCGGTTCAATCACTATTTCCTCTATTTTGACTCGCAGTGATGGCCCGTTATCGACGAAACATGTAGCTCAAACTAACAAAGTGGTGAAATCGGCCTGTTCTATACATGGTTTTGAATTTATCCTAAATGATAATGGTGGTAGGGACTGGCTTAATAAAAGCGGACTCCACCTTTATCGTAAAGGGATCTACAATATTGCTTGTAATTTTAGAAATTATTTTGATGGAAAACGAAAATTAATTGATGCAGATTCAAGTTCAGTTCCGAAATAACTAACAACCAAATGCCATTGCACGACATATTATCTCAATCGCGTGGGTTTAAAATGGCTTTACTTAATATAAATGGCCATTTAACACATATTGAAGAGTTGAATATTATTATGGGCAAACAACCGGTAGATATTTTAGCTATTAATGAAACTAAGTTTGATGCTACTATTCCTGATAGTTTAAAAACACTACCAGGATATGATATCATATGAAACGATGGAAATAAATCTAGTGGAGGGGTTTGTTTTTACGTACGAAATTCAATTAATTATACTATACGAAATTATACTATAATTATATTATACCTCTGTGACCAGGTAGTAGAGATCTTTACTTTGGAGATGAAGAAACCAAACTCTAGACCGTTTATTGTTATAAATTGGTATAGACCACCTAAAACCTCGGTTGCTTGTTTTAATAATTTTGATCAGATTATTCAGTAAACGGAACATCAGTTTGATGAGATTTGCATTTTGGGAGATTTAAATTGTAATCTCATGTCAAATACCCTTGAGGCCCATGCTAATTGTTTAAATAATCTCTTAGATGTTTATCAGTTCCGTTAATTAATAACGGAACCAACAAGAATTACTTGCATTTCCAAACCACTAATTGATCTTTTCATTACTAACAATAATAACCGTATTATAAAATCCGGTGTTTATCCACTATCTATTAGTAATCATTGTTTAATTTATGCTATCCGTAAAATTGGAATTCCGCGTAAGCAGCCAAAGTTTATAGCAACTAGATCGTTTAAACGGTTTATCAAAGAAAAATTTCTCCAGGATTTGTCTGCGACCAATTGGCTGGATCTTGATGAGATCGACGATGTTAATATGGTCTGGTCTTCCTGGAGAACTATTTTTATTGAAATAGTGGATAAACATGCTCCAATGCGGATAATACGGTCTAGAAACAAACCTGCCGCGTGGATTTCATCCACACTAAAGCAACAGATGTATTCCAGAGATGCATTAAAAAGAAAACTTTTTTCTTAGAAAAGCATGCCTAATTGGTAATAATGAGGATTGGATTGCGTATAAAAAAATGTAATCAGGTTAATAAGATTGTACACCAAACCAAAGCCAAATTTTTTCAAGACTCTATTGAAAAATACATTAAGAACCCACGTAAAACGTGAAAAACATTGAATGATTTAATTGGGGGAAAAAATCTGATGTAACCGAGATACACGGAATTGTCAATAGCTCGTCGATCAAAATTACGGATCCTTTAAAAATAACCAAGCAGTTTAATAAACATTTCGCAACTGTTGGTGTAAATTTGGCCTCAGACCAACAAGTTTCATCTGTAAAACCTGATAATTATTTATCTTGTTGCAAAAGTACTTTTCAACCGGAAAGAATTTCGCCTAAGGATCTGTTGAATCTTATATCAAACGTAGATACTACGAAAGCCACCGGCCTTGATTGTATTTCAAACGAGATAGTAAAGATATTAGCAAGTATAATTTACGAAGACTTAGTCAAATTATTCAATAAGTCTATTGAGTCTAATATTTTTCCCGTTGAATGGAAGACTGCAAGAGTAGTACCCATATTTAAGTCTGGTAATAAAGCTCATTCAAACAATTACCGACCAATATCGGTCATTTCAGCTATAGCTCGCCTGTTTGAGAGACAAATTTATAATCAGATCTATTTATACCTTGCAAAGTATAAATTACTCAACTCTAAATAATCTGGATTTAGATCCCTTCATTCCACGGTTACAATGCTTTTAGATTTGACTAATGATTGGTGTTTCAATACTGATAGAGGAATGGTCAATGGTGTCATTTTTTTTTGGATTTAAAAAAGGCCTTTGATACAGTCAATCACTCCGCATTAATGACTAAATTTAAATATTTTGGATTTTCTCACTAAACCCTACACTGGTTTTATTCATATCTGCCAAACAGTTCACAACGTTGCTTTGTTAACGGTGTTTATTCTGACAGTGTGAGAATTTACTGTGGAGTTCCTGAAGAGGGATTTTAGGTCCATTTCTTTTTCTGATTTATATCAATGACCTTACTACATGTTTAAAGTACGGTCGGGGAAGAATGTATGCAGATGATACGAATTTTACTTTTTCATCATGTGACCTAAATGATTTACAGAAAGAGATGAACCATGACCTGAAGTATATTGGTACGTGGCTTTTGGCCAATAAACTCCCTCTGAATATCCTGAAAACTGAATAAATGATAATAGGTTCTCGTCAACGTATTGGTACAAAAGTTGACGATATATCACATTTGTCTATAAATAGTGCATTCCTTCGTAGAGTTTATCCAACCAAATGTCTCGGTGTGACACTTGATTGCCACTAAACATGGGAACTTCGTATTAATAGTATTATTCAGGAGGTTGCAACTTCTATTGCCATATTGAAAAAGGCTTGTAAATATTTAAACATGGAAAATTTATGTAAAATCTATCAATCGATAATAATGCCATATTTTGATTGTTGTAGTATTGTGTGGGATGGCATTGAATTTGAACTAAGTAAGAAATTGCAACAGCTACAGAATAGAGCTGCCCGTGTAATAACAGGGGACACTTGTTTGACACATGGCAGTGATGAAACATTAAAAAAACTTGGTTGGTCAAACCTAGATCAACGCAGGCTTGAACAGAAAGCTTTGTTGATGTTTAAGATCGTGAATGGTTTGACACCAAGGTATTTGCCAGAAATTTTTTGTCAAAATGCCGGTTCAAGGTTTAATTGTTTAAGACAGTCGGCATTAAATTTTGACCTTCCTGTTTGTAAGACCGAATGTTATAGAAATAGTTTTGCTCTTACTGGTGCCAGACTCTGGAACTTGTTACACGACGAATTGAAATACATAACTTCAATTGACATATTTAAGAACAAACTGAAATTTTGTAATCTGCATTAATTAATGAGTGAAAAACATAAGTAAATTAATGTTTTAATAACTACATATGTATACATTTCAGGTATTTATTTACTTTCACGGCTTACAGGAAGACCAATTGTTAAAATTGATGTAACAACCGGGATTAAATAAAGTTTTCAATCAATCAATCAATCAATCTATCTATGTATCTATATATCTATCTATTTATCACAAACCACCATTACTTTAAATATGAAAACATAAGTCATCATAAGAATTTTTCAAAACTCTATTTTCCTTCTACGTTTTGGAGCACTGTCCCTTACTCAAATGTCAATCATATCATAGTAGGAATTCTTAAATAAAATGAACTAGAAATAATAAACACAAATATTCATTCTTAAAACTAAATTAACACAGAAATCTATTAAATGATCAGCTAACTAATATTCCGAAGGTTTAAACCTTAAGGAGGAACAAAATAATTTAGTTTGAACGCCCAAAAGCTTTCTCTTACTGTTGGTTTATTCTTATCTGTTTCATCAATAATCTTAACTCTTCCATCATTCAACCCTTTATGTCCCTTGTCATAAAAATGCGCATATAGATGATCTCCCGGCATATCTCGTAATACTTTCCCATATCTTCCTAAACTACCCTTATATTTCTCAAAACGTGTCTTAAACTATGTGATTATGATTCCACCATACTTTTTCGAACATCTTTTGCACTTTATAGGATAAACTATTTCCCAGGAGTCACGATCAGATCGATAATTAATAACATAACTCTAGATTTCCCCAAACCATCCGTAAAGCCCTCTCTCGTCAACTCAACTAAATATTTGGCACCTCGACTTTCTACATTTTACCATGCCCTTCCGACTCTCCTTCAATGGTTTAATCCTAGTAGTTACAAGCTTAAAAATACGATTCATGTCATTCGATGCATCTAATATGCCACACAAGTTCTAAATGACTCTATCAATACGTGATAAGAATGGATGAGAGTCTAATACAAGTGTTACTCTCTGATTATCAGTTTCCCCCGCAAATTACGATGATATAAGGAGCTTCTATCAGGTTTGTTTACCTCTCTAACTCTCTGCTATTGTTTATGTGCATTATTTCTATTATATTCCCTTCTTAATAAAGTATCCCCCTAGTTTTTCGATCCACTCTTCGAAAACCTCTTCCAAATCAAATATCCTTCTCAGTTGCAAAGCTTGTCCATAAGTTAAACCTCTTGACATGCTTCACATGATAAGATCTATTATCCAAATACTGGTGTGTATTGATTTCTTTACGATACACATCTGTTGATATTTTTCCATCCCTCATCCTAACCTTAACGTCCAAATAAGCCATTCCATATTCAAACCAATCCCATGTACATTTAAAGGTTAGATAATTATACAATACATACCCCAAAAATTCAATAAAAGCCCGTATACCATGGCACTAAACTAAAAAGACATCATACAAGAACAGTGGCGGACCAAGGCAAAGCGAGGGCCTTGGTCAATGTGTCCGGGTGGCCACCATGAATCTATTAAATAAATTACAAAATTAGAACAAAATTTGAAATTCGTTGCATACTGCAAGAACGTCGTAGAACCTACAAGACACTTACAACATACAAGTACCTATCAGTGGCGTAAGAAGACCTTTTTTATGGGGGGCAATAAAATTAATAGACTAATGGGGAGTCAGGGTTTCAACCGCCGAAGGTAAGAGCCGTTTCAGCTAGAGGGGTCCGGGGGCGTGCTTTCCCGGAATATTTCGAAATTCTAGAGCTTCAGAAAGGCTATTTCCCGCATTTTGGAAGAGATTTTTGACAATTTGAAGGGTTGGAAAACGTTATTCAAAATGCTATTGAATTAAAAAAACTACATATATACATTGGCATTTCGGAAAGATTTTCCGGAAATGTGATTAAAATATTTTTAATTCAAGGCGCCGGCCCCCCTCACAAACCAACTAGTGCGGGACCTTGGACCATGGTCCACTTGGCTCACTGATTAATCCATAACTGTTTAAGAACCTCCACCGTACCCAGGTTTCGAAACCGCTTCCCTTAACATATTTCTCTCCAGCCTGGACATGAAAATATTTGCATAGGCCGTAGCAAATTTAGCTCTAATTGCAGCTCCAATTTTCTGTCTGTAGATTTCTCCGTTAAACTCAAAACATACATTCTGTAGAATAACCCCGTACTAATTCTATCATATAACCTTTATCAAATTCAGACCGCAAATCCCCACCTTCAACTAAAATTCCTCAATGCCATTTCCCTCTTCATGGGGTTTATGGGGTACATCTCCACAACATCCATAGTGCAGAGAATGACATCTTCTGGAATACCACTTAAATCTCATATCTTCTAAAAAATCTGTTGTATCTTTAATAACATGATAGGAAACTAAAGGTTGAAAATGAAAGTCATTAAATTCCCAAATCTGCTGAGTTCTGTACCACAATTACAGATGACAGGCCTACCTGGCACGTTTACCAATTTCCTATAATTTTTGGTTGAAGGTAGAAACTCTCTAATTCGCATTGCTTTTCCCATAGATAAGCGGAGGAGGTTTTTGAAGAAAGGATCGAGGAACATAGGAGAAATTTTAAGAGGGGATTTAGGAGTAATGAAGTGGGTAAACAATTGCAGAGGACTAGAGAGGTAGATATAGACTCGATCAGAGGAAGCTGTAAATGAGAGAGTAACATATTTATTTTCACAGTGTTATCACGTATTGGTAGAGTTATTTGGAATTTGTGTACCATTTTATATGCATCAGATGACATGAAACGTATTTTTAAGCAGCCTCATAGAGCAAGTTTCCAGAGTATTAAGAATGTGAAGGAAGAGCTTGTAACTAGTAGGATTAAGCCATTGGAGGAAGGTCGGAAGGGTATGGTAAAATGTGGAAGGTCGAGGTGCCAAGTATGTAGTCTAGTTGACAAGAAAGACGGCTTTATATATAGTTTGGGCAAAAAAAAAAGTTATGTCATTAATGATCTGTCTGATTGTGACTCCAGTAGAATAGTTTATCTCACAAAATGTTAAAAATGTTTGAAGCAGTATGGTGGAAGTTGCATGAAACTCTGAGTAGGGATACAAGACATTTTAAGTTTATTTCGTGTTATTTCATACTGCTCTACTTTTCAAGTTTTGAGCACCCTCAATACCAAAGCCATTCCTTATTTTCGTTTATTTTAGTAAATATATATATATATATATATATATATATATATATATATCTTTAAGAATTCATGAGGAAAGTACAAAAGAAAATCATAACCGTGTCGTGTCTGTATATGTGATACGGACACGTGCTTTATGCTGATGTTAATAATAATAATAATACTTTATTCAAATACACCTAGGTTATATTCGAAAAGGTGGACTTCGAGGTTATCCCTATATATACAAGTCCCCTATAATTAAAAGAATATATATATATGAAATAAATAAAATGAATAATGAAAAACTAATTGATATAAGAATAATATTTTCAAACTGCTAATATAAGTTCAATAAATGTTCATGTGTTTCTTTAACCTCCGTTTGAATTTACTTACGTTCGGTCCATCAGGGTAATTTACTACGTTGTTAGGTAGATCGTTCCAAGGTTTAACTATTCTTACAAAAAATGAATACTTGTAGGAATTTATCTTAGCTAATTTGGTTTGTATTTTAAATTGGTGATTGGCTCTCAAATTGGTGATAGGCAACTCAAATGTCCCACACATGTGGTACATCTAAGCCATGCCAGAGTGCTCTAACTAGAGACTAGTGAGCGTGCGCAAATTCGCTAGCGACATGACTCATCCTGTAGAGTGCTCAATATGAACCAATAGACTATAGAGCGATATCTGACTACTTGTATATGTAGTTAGATATTCAGTGACTAAACTCCTTATATGTATATGTATATGTGTAAGTATGTATATACACACTCTTTAATCGTTATAGCTAATTCATGAACTTCAAAATATTTATAAGAGTAGAACCCTGGAAACGTATCAGACCCCAACGTTGTATGGCAAACATTTTTATATAAATTTATTTACGTCAAAATTTAGTTTTACGGCTAAAGCAACATAGCAACGGTGGAAACACGATGAGAGGGGTGCAGGTGTATAACGATGGATATTGGCGATTTTTATTCGACGGAAACTGGACTAAGGCGGACGCTGATGTGACGTGCAAAGGTGAAGGTCTTTCTGGAGCGATCGAACAATCTTATCTGTCCGTGAATGAGAAATGGATTAGAAACATTTCAAGAGATTACCAATGTAATGGAGCTGAAAGTTATCTCACTGAATGCAGTTACAGTAAATACAACAATTTGCATATATCTCATACAAAAGTTGTTGGTGTGCGCTGTAAAGACGAAGGTATGAAATCTTAAATAAGTTTTGAAATACAACATAATTACAAGCAATACCCGACATGATATTAAGTAGTGAATAATGGTGCCTTATAGCAAAAGTTGTCCTTACCATAAATTAGATTGGTTTTCTTAGCATCTTTTTGTATCTTTTGTAAATATATTTTTATATGAATATTTTATTTGTTACACCCCCAATGACAAGATGAAGGGGCACTATGTCAAACTTTAAGTGATCGAAGTCCCAATCTCGGTAATGAAAAGCTTCTATTTCAGTGACTAAACTCTCCATATCATTTATGTAGGGCCCGTATTCCAGTGACCAAAGTCTTCTTCAACTCCCTAATAACAGTTGCGGAGGGCCCTTATTTCGTAGACTGCATGGTGTGCAGTTCCAGTATGAAGATCCCTTATTTCAGTGACCAAAGTACCCTATATAAAGGGTACCCTATAAAAGAACCCAAAGTGCCGTATGTTAAGTACCCTATTTTAATGCACTTTATATCAGTTATAAAAAGCACCTATTTCAGGGAACAAAATCCTCCGATCTCTTAAGAAGGAGCATGTACTTTAGTTATCAAAGTTCCCGTATATCAGTTTTAAGACCAGGACGTGACGACTGGATGAGAGGGGTGCGTGCGACATTGTAATATTACGATATTCAATATTAAAATACCGAAATTTGAAATTAAAAACCGTAATGACTGTTTCAGTTGATTATAGAGGGCAACCGAGCCAGTCAACATACATTTAGCTTTCTGATGAAACTCATTTTTGTAGGGGAACCAATACTTTAATACTCACTCCAACTAGAAATCCTTATACGTGACAAACCCTCACCTTTCCAATAGGTCTCTTGAGAATCCATGTAACATTGATAATTTTTTTTAAAATTGTCAAAAAGACCAATCGTCCTTACTACAACTAGAAGTGGGAATGCAATACAAGAAAAACACAACATATGGCCTCATATATTAACAACCCAAACTGGAAAGTATTTTATATTTAAATTGCTCGTCGTCATATTTGAATTCAAAATTTCGATTTGGTTTTATTAAAACAAAACGTTTGGTTAGAATAACCTTTAACGGTTTGACAAACGATGAGGTCCATTCTGACAATTCTACTGCTAAACGATGGATGTTCGTATCAAAACCCTGTATTAGTTGCGACAGTGACGTATTTCATATTCTTTTCGGATCAAACTTATCAATTTTTTTGCTTTAAAGAAAGATTTTTTTGTTAGATGGCAAGACTTTCCGTCTTAAAAGAGTAACATTTTGGCAGGTTACCGGTCAAATACCAGTATTTCGGACAGTTCATGGTTGAAAAATTTTATTGATATTTTTTGTCTTAAAAAACTGATAAATCCTAAGTTTTCTCAAAGTTAATTACAAATTTCGAATAGAAGTGCAATGATAAAGATTTATGTTAAGCATTCATCTGGAGGTACAAGGCTTTGGTGACGGTGGTGAAACGATTTACGAAACCGACGAAATAAACAAAGACATGAACGAGTTCTGCATTCTTATTGTTGACCAAAAATCGGATAATACAAAGCATACAACAAAATACGACAAACAAACCTTATCCAAGTTTTTTCGAAAGAAGAACAAGTAGAGGGAAGCAAAATTAAAACGTAGTTTTTACCACTATAAAACTTTCGTAAAAAAGAAAAATGGCGTAGCGTACAAACCTTCAACTCTTACGTATTTTTATCAAAACGTTCAGCAGCACCTCAACACAAACGGTTCAACGGTATATTTACAGAAAGAGAACTGCATTGAACCTTTAAAATTTCTTCTGAGGTTTCAAAATCCTTATGAAAGCATGATGAAAAAATCCTTGCCGCTGTTTGCCTTGCGTTCTTGTTTAAAAGCCAGAAACAAATCCGATGTCTTTCGTGGGGCGATATTTCATAGGGAAAAAGATACTGAAAAAGGCAATGAAATCCTTGTGTGGAAAGCGGAGAAAGAATCCAAAGAATTTCAGTCCAGGACAAGTCTTTGGGATGCTGAATGTTTTATCCCACTTCTCCAATAATCGACCATGAGCGCAATCCGGATAAGTACTATGTAATATTCAAAAGCCATTGTCCTACAGAGATGAATGAACCAGAATCCGCATTCTACTTTAACATTAAATACCAGCAAAATCCAGGTGACAATATTTGAACCAAAAATTTTTTATTAGGAAAGAGTAAAGTCAGGAAGCCACAACTGAAAGCTGCTCAAAACTATTTCGTTCTCAAAATATGCATTTCAAAGCTACTCGATTCAGACGTACCTGTGATTGTGTATCATAGTTAAGTGATTACCAGAACGTGAAAAATCTCCATTCATACAAATCAGCATCGACTCAACTTCAGCGAAGAATGTCGTTTACACTCAGTCGCTTAGTAAATGTCCTGACAACAACAGAGTTCCCGTAACGTCTTTTGTTCATGTTCATGAGAAATAACCAAGTCAAAGCGTTGCTACAAAATGTGAACACGGGGGAAAAACAACGAGGCCAAATTAATTTGCTTCAATGCGGACCCAAGTAATCTAAGTAAAGCCGGTTTTCTACTAGACGGAATTTTTCGCTCGGAATGCATTTTCCGATGGAAAATTGATTTCAAGCATGCGCATTAGCTTACTTTTTTCCGCATGGCGACATTGGCGACGACACCAAAAAGTTGAAAGTGATCCGAATTTTTTCGCTTCCGCCACTCCACTGAAATGAAGTATCCAATCAAATCGTGCGAAAGAAACGCAATATGGAAGGAAGCACGCAATACATTGATAATGGACACGTTCGGTGTGAACTCTTTAAGTGAATTCCTTTCTATGTCACAAACACAACGACAAAGAGCTTCTCAAGAGTGTCTTGATAATTCATTGAATAGTATAGAGGGAAGACCACAGAGTGTGGAAACAAATACAATTGATGTAAATTCTTTAACAGACTTTGTTTGTGTGTCTCGACAACAACGACAAAGAACTTCTCTAGAGACAGAGTATTGTGAAGATTCATTGAATACCGAAGAGGAAATAGACTGGAATGCAGAGCCCACCGAGGAAGCTAACCAACATATTTATTTTGACACCAACATATTTATCGAAGAGATTCGGGAGTTTAGTTGTCTTTGAAACACATTCCTCTCGTCGTATAATGACAAAAATGCAAAGTATAATGCATGGTAAAAGCTATCAAGTCTGTTTAATAAGGATGGTAAGTACTGTATAACTGCAATGAACTGTAACCAATACACAATGTATTGTGTATTAGGTTTAGTGGACACATGGGACTTTTAAATTGTACAGAGTATAGACTTTGCATACTTGGTATTATTTAAGACATTCAGTTTAGCATTTTAACTCTTTTTACATAACATAGTGGACTATTTTATTAGTTCCTATAATCCACTATTTTATTAATTAAAAGAAAAATCGAGGCTTCATTTTTCTAAACTTTGTTGTTCAAGCCACCACCCAAGCTACCTACCTGTAAGCATTTCCCTTACTTAAAATGATAGAAAGAAAGCGCTGTTAGATATATACACTGCGTCTGAAGTTATTATGCAAGAGTGATAATTCGAAATATGTTTGTATGGGCTTTGCATAGCCTTGTAGCAGTCATGCATATAACAAAGCAATGTACAAGCAAGTAATAGCAGTTCATCTTCTTTCGCATTACAAAGATTGGTCCAATTTATTCCCAAAACAATCATCTAATTAGAAAAGCAGTGTCTGAATTTATTATGCAAGTGTGCTAGCACTACTATATAAATCCTGTAGTGTAGCCGATCTCTTAGTTAAAAGTCAACATGGGCAGAAAGAAGGACTTATCAGCAACAGAGAAAAAGGAAATTGTGCAGTTATTAGCCAGAGGGAAAACAACATTAGAAATTTCAAAGATACTACGATGAGACAATCGAACAGTTAAGAATGCAATGGAAGACGTAAACAAAAAGAGAGTGAGAAGCAAAGGAAAGGGATTTAAGAACATTAGTGACAGAGACAACCGTAGATTGAAGCAAATTATTACAAAGCATCCACTACTCAGTAGTGCAGAAGTGTTTTACAAGGCAGGAATATCAGGAGTGAAACGTGATAAAAGGTGTAGAATCCTTCAAACAATGAGCACGGTCAAGAAATCAGTTGGCAGACCTCCTCTAAATAAAACACACAAGCAAAAGCGTTTGGATTGGGCCAGAGAAAACTTGAAGACTGATTTTAGCAAGGTAATTTTTACAGATTAATCACGGGTGACTCTTGATGGTCCAGATGGTTGGTCTAAAGGCTGGGTTCTCTGTGATAAGGAAGCTCCTCCAAGGCTAAGGAGACAACAAGGAGGTGGTGGAATCATGATATGGGCAGGGATTGTCAATTACAAAGTAATTGGTCCCTTTACAGTGGATGAGGGAGTTAAGTTAAACAGCGACAACTATTGTGCATTATTGGAAGGCACATTCTTCAAATGGTACAAGTCTCAAAGTCGAAAACTTAAAAAGGACTGTGTGTTCATGCAAGACAATGCCCCCTCTCATGCGTCACGGAGTACTTCTGACTTTTTGGTGCGAAAAGAGTTAACAGAAAGTAAATTAATGAAATGGCCATCTTCCTCCCCTGATCTAAATCCAATTGAAAACATGTGGGCACTGGTAAAGAGAGAGCTGTATAGTGGTGGTAAACAATACAGTAACAAATCAGACTTGTGGGAGGCAATTAAAAAAGCAACTCAATCAATTAAGCATGAAACAGTGAAGTCACCCATAAATTTAATGGATGATCGATTATTTAAAATAATAGATAAGAAAGGAGGATACATTAACATGTAAAATGAATCCGCTGTTTGCTGTTTAAAATAAATGGAATGATAAATTGGTTTCTGCATGGTCGTGAAGAATGAAATAACTTCAGTTAGTTTGATCAGCCAAAACATTTACATAACACCTTCAGACACCGAAATTTAAATTTTTTCTAAGAAATACTTTAGCAAGGCCCGAAACAACTAAACACACAAGTAAATATAGTTTCTTGTATATCAATTTATTTTATATGTGACTGCTATGAGGTTTTAAAAAATGCATACAAATATATTTGGAATTATCATTCTTCCATAATAACTTCAGACGCAGTGTATGAGTAAAAAAAGAAAACTAACAGATATAAATTTTCAGAATTTCCATGATCTCTGCAATTGAACAATCTTTTTACCTAGTTGATTGGTTTTTTTAACTTATTTGTTTTTGTACTCGTAGTGGAATTTCGCAAAACCTAATTGAAATACCTAAAAGACAACCTGAAGAACTGTCTTGATAGAAAATCTAAAGCAACAAAATTTGGAGCACCAGCCTCAAAGTTACCTAAAAGTAAATATTTTGATCGAATGGGTTTTCTGATTGACAAGGTTGTCAACAAACCTACAGAAACGTAGTTTTTTTGTTTGAGAAACGTGAGAGCTTAGATATATCTTAAGAAAGATGAATGATCGTCAAGCCCTGTACTCAGAAAACGATTCTGAGCCCCAGACAGGGATCGAACCCGCAACCTTCTGATGGCCAGTGAGACGCTTTAACCATTGAGCTACCGATACTCAGATAACATGTTTGTGGAGGTTGGTCGTCCAGGTTATTGTAGTCTTAAGAAAGACTGTTGGTGAAAGTGAGTGACGTTTCGACAGCCTTATCGGCGGTCATCTTCAGTCCTTTTGACTCTGAAGATGACCGCTGCTAAGGCTGTTGAAACGTCACTCACTTTCACCAACAGTCTTTCTCAAGACTACACTAACTTGGACGATAAATCTCCACAAACATGTCACGATTCTCCCAGGTCCAAACCATTTACTTTATTGAGACTCAGATGGTGAGCTAAGGTGGAAGTTCGATATATATGTGCGACGGGCTCAGAATCGTTTTCAGAGTACAGGACTTGACGATCATTCATCTCCCTTAAGATATATCCAAGCTCACGTTTCTCAAACAAAAAAACTGCATCAATCATTACTAATATATAATGGCTTCCTCTTAGGTCGAACATATATATCGAACGTGCACCTTAGCTCACTATCTGAGTCTAGGTAGCTCAATGGTTAGAACGTCTAACCGGGCATCAGAAGGTTGCCGGTTCGGTCCTTGTCTGGGGCTCAGTATCGCTTTCTAAGTACAGGGCTTGACGATCATTCATCTCTCTTAAAACCTACAGAAAGTAACATAACATCATCAATTACAGTGGAAGGTTTATTTTCTCAAGAGGTTCCGTCGCCTTTTTCCTCAACCTCATCAATGTCCTCTCGTGAGCCTTTAGACTTCGTGCCATTAACTGGGGATTTTTTGACCCCTGAGACAGGAAAAAGAAAATTACCAGCAACAGTAATTTGTCAAGTGCCAGCTAAGTATACTAAGTCAAAAGCTGAAATGTCTAATGCTGTTGATACTTTATTGGTAAAAACACCAGAAGATATGCAAGATTCCCATCAGATGCTACTGCTGTTGTGGATCATAAGAATGAAGATACATTTTGGAAGAGCCTTGTGCCAATATAAGAAAGTTTCCTTTGAAGAAAAATAGACTTGCAAAATTAAGGGTAAATCAGTTGTTTGATTTGGAGTTTGGTGATGATCTTAATAGCAACTAATGAAAAAACTAATTATTCTCGCTAGTTTGCAAAGTTTGTAACTCTTTTTTCCTATTTTTACACTTTATTGTAGCACAAAGATTGCAAGCTTGTGTCCTAAGTATTCACATTGTGTTAAATAAAGATAACTTAATCAAAAACAAAATATAATGTCTTGCAGAAAGTAATACCAATATAAACATTACTAAGCAGTTCCATTGCCTGCTATATTACAAATAACCTTTCATTAAACGCATTTGATGTACAGGTGACCATGTCCAATTTCAACTGACTGATCCTTCTTGAGAATTAAAATAGTCTTCGAAATCATCACGGACACTTTTAGCACTTTTAGAGTGGTTGTTTGAGCCATTTGTACAAATTGAAACCAACCCTTCATTCGCATTTCCCTCTCTTCTCCACTATCAACTTTGCTGACCAGCTGCAGAATCTTGGTCAATGTAATTGATTGGGCAATAACTGTAGGTGTCCTCTGGAGATCTCATGGCCATCAGAAAGTTACGTAAAACAACCACTGCCTAGGTGATTTAAACTGCTTTGTCCACCTTTGCAATGATAGGTTTTCCAAAGACTCTAACGCTTGAGGTTGCATTTCCAAAACAATTTTCGACGATTCTCCTCGCCCTGGACAATCTTTAATTGAAAATTCTTTGAGAAAGGGTTGAAGTTTGACCTGGATATTTTTAGATATTTCATTTCCCAAAGTACCAGAAGAAGAGCGTTTATTTGAACGAAGAAAGTTCTTATATACAAGTTGCATGCATATGTAATGAAGGAAGCACTGAAACATACAAAACTATACACACACAGGCATTTTTAATCAGACTAGCATCGTGCATGATTATAACACTCGCCCTCCTTTTTGACGAAAAAAGAAAACAAGTTTTTGTTTTCTAATTTTCAAAACTACTAGAAATATAAGGCTAACTTATTCAAAGTATTGAAGCATTCAAACTAACATTGTTTACCATATCGCTTTGGTTTAGTACTTACTCTTATTGGATATTTTCGCTCTAATATTGGAGTATCTAATATTTGATCCTTTTGCAATTCATCAATCCTGGTGGTTGGTGAAGTACTATCTCGCACTTCATCTGCTGTCTTAGGAACTTTGTCCTATAGCGTTGGCTCTGGTGAACTATTTTCTTCTACTCTTCCCGTTCTTTGATAATTTGGTACTGGATTGTCTGTTCTTGGTACAAATGGTACTTCGGATTTAGTCAATTATTTAGCGCGGTTATCTCCCTCAGCCTTACTTTGATCAAGTCGATACATTTGATCAATGTGCCGCTTCCATAAGTGTTCACCAACTTGAATCTTGTAAGTAAGTGGTCCATATTTCTCCATGACAACTCCTCTAATCCATGTGCCACTTCGACTACGATAATCTTGCACCAGCACCGGCTCTCCTATAGCAATGAGACGTTGTTTGGCAGATGGCATCACTGCATATTTCTTCTGAATAACGTTGCGTAGGTCAGGACGCAATAAGGTTAACCTGGTTCGGAATTGTCGGGCCAAGAACAACTCAGCAGGAGTACATTTCGTGGTACTATGAGGCGTTGAACGGACGACAACAAGAATGTGGCCATCTTTTGGTTAAGATTACCCAACTCAGCTTTCTTCAATTTCATAGCTTCTTTCAAAAGTGTAAATGTTCTTTCAATTTCACCGTTAGAACTTGGATTATTGGGTGCCAATAGAATATTGGCAATTACATTAACTTTTAAAAATTATTTGAATGTGTACGAGGTAAATTGCGGCCCATTATCAAATACCAATAGCTCAGGTAATCCATATGCAGAAAAGGGGAATCGTAATGCATTAATAGTTGAAGCTCCCGTCGTAGTAAACATTCTTAGGACTTCTGGGCATTTGGAATGAGCATCCACCACTATGAGAAACATTTGATTCATATAACGACCAATAGAATCCACATGAATCCTCTGCCACGGTCTATTTTGCCACTGCCAGGAATTCCAGGGTGACGAGGGAGGTAAGGGTCTAGCGAGTTGACAATCATAGCAATCTTTAATACGCTGTTCAATATTAACATCCAAATTTGGCGACCATACATGCATTCGGGCAAGGGATTTTATCCTAACAATTCCTGGATTTTAGTGCAAGATCTCAAGCACTGCTCTTTGATACTTCTCAGGAATTTCTCGGATTCCAACGCAAGAGACATCCTTCTTCTCTATCAATTCCGTTTGTAGACGATAATACGGCAACAATTCGGGGATCAAATCTTTCTCATTTGGCCATCCGTTTAACAAAAAGTAGCTGACTCGTGATAAAATTGGATCGTGCTGAGTAGCCTGACTAATATGGCGAGCAGAAACAGGCAGCTTATTTATTTGCATGAGGTTAAGTCGGGAAATTTCCTCCTTCTTAACCTCTTCTGTGAAACATCACTTTCTTCAAGGGGTAATCTAGATAAACAATCAGCATTTTCATTTCGTGTAGCATACCGATATTTAGTATCATAGTGATATGCTGACCAATTAATAGCCCACTTTTGCAATCTCGATGCGGCCAAAACAGGTATTCCTGTTTTAGGGCCCAAAATAGTTGTTAGTGGCAGATGACCTGTAGTCAGTGTAAATCGCCGTCCATACAAATATTCGTGAAATTTCTGGATACCAAAAATTACAGGAAGGGCTTCTTCAATCTGCGAATAATTTTTTTCAGCCGTCGACAATGATCGAGATGCAAATGCTATTGGTCGCTCTTCTCCGTTAGGAAACATGGGATAATACCACTCCAAGGCCCCAAGGAGAAGTATCAGTGGCCACACTATAGGTTTCTGGAGGTCATAATGAACCAATGTATCAGCCGTAGTCAGCTTGGTCTTCAACCTTGTAAAAGCCCTTTGGCAACTGGACTCCCAGGACTACTCCACACCTTTCCCCAACAAACGATTTAAGGGTTAACAGATGCTCAACTTATTTGGAATAAACTTTCTATAACAGTTCACCAATCCAAGAAAAGACTGCAACTGCTTAATGTTCTGAGGAACAGGGACCTTGGTAATTGCTTCTATCTTAGCAGGTGATGGATGGATTCCAGAAGCATTTACTATAAGGGCAAAATACTCACCAGATGATTGCATCAACGCGCACTTCTCTCTTGAACTTAATACCATATTCACGTAATCGTTGTAGTGTGGCTTCAAGATTCTCGAGATGTTCCACATCATCCTTTCCCGTAATTATTAGGTCATCGAAAATACAACCTACGTCCTGTAATCCTGCCAAAACTTCAACCATAGTTGCTTGGAACACAGCTGAGGCCAACGCAACCCCAAAAGGCAATCAAGTATACATATACAGACCTTGATGAGTATTAATGGTCACACAAGTTCTTGATTGGTTGTCCAGTAGGACCTGCTGATAGGCATGGGACAGATCCGACTTGGAAAACTTTTTACTTCCATTTAAATTAGCAAATAACTCGTCGTTTTTCGGTAATGGGTACTGGTGAACTTTGAGGTTATTATTCACTGTAACTTTATAATCCCCACAAATTCTCGCCGTCCCATCTGGCATTAAAACTAGAACAATGGTGGCGGCCCACGTAGATTAACTAACCTTTTCTAGAATACCCAGTGTATCTAATCTATATAGTTCATCATAAATCTCACCTTTTAAGGGATATGGCACTGCACGAGGCTTAAAAAACTTGGGTTTAGCATCAGCCTTCACCACTAATTTGGCTTGTATACTTTTCATAGTATCCAACGTATCTTCAAACATATCGGAATACTTCGACACCAAACTTGCCATTCTATTATCAAGGGACAATTGCTTGATTTTTTCCCAGATTAACCGAATTTTTGCCAACCAACTACTTCCGAATAACGGCGATCCTCTACAACGAACTACAACCAGAGCGTAATCTTTCCTGCTGATTGCCATACTGCACTTCTATGTCGATCTGACCCATTTTCGGGACGACTTGCCCAGTATACGTCTTTAAGATTGCGTTGGTAGTCTCCATTGGAATGTCTTTAAACTTTTCTCGATACAGATCTTCGGATATAATTGACAAGGAAGCACCGGTATCCAGTTCCATTGCACAATACTGTTTCTATCTTCAAAGTAATAAATATTTCTTCTAAAGACTTGGAAGTTGTTGACAAAATAGGCCATTCTTTACCACCAAGTTGGATTGGAGCTTCGCCATCCCTGTTAACTTCGCTTTCCACTGCCAGTAATCTACTTTTTGACGATTTCTTCTTTAATTTTTCCTCTGGAAACTTTGAACCACCTGAATTCTTTGGAAATCTTCCTTTTTCCTCCGGTTACAGCATTTCCAACCTAGATGGCTAATTTCTTTACAATTATAACATCGGGATTTCTTGTAATAACATGACTCAGGGCTATGCTTTATGCTATCACAACGAAAATACTCTACGCAAGGCACTCTTTCTCTTCGAATTCCACCACTCATTCGGTTTAGACGATCTTACTTGAATTTTTTTCCTTGTTGCAAATTGGATTGAAATAAGTTTTAATTAAAGCCGTCAAATCTGCGAAAGTCTTACCGGAGGGCTTTCCAGACGATAGAAGATTCCGAAGTAAACTTACTTACATGTTCGCGAACCACACACAGTCAGGAATACAGCTCGCTTTTGGGCGGCACCATCTATTGACTTTGCAATGAAATATTGTTCTAAACGCGTGACATATTCATCCCAATCCTGACCAAGCCGATATTCATCAATGTGTCCATACGCTGCCGTAGTATCAGGAAACTCGCCAAGTCCTTCAAGTAGATCCCATCCTCGTCACCAAATTGTTAGATATATCACTTCCCAAACCACCAGAAGAAGAGCGTTTATTTGAACGAAAAAGGTTCTTATATACAAGTGACATACATATGTATTGAAGGAAGCACTGAAGCATACAAAACTATACACACACATGCATTCTTAATCAGACTACCATCGTATATAATTATAGCAGATATAGCTTCATCATGAATGTCTTGAGTCCAAAAGAATCATCAACCACAAATACGGACGGATATATTTTGTTAGATTGGTCGGATTGGCCGATCTTTTCAGCTCTAGGAATTTTTAGCAAGTTATTTTCTATTGCACAACCAAGATAACGGTTGGCGTATATACTGCAATAACTTTGACGTCCAGTATCACCAATGTCAACAATAGTACATTCATAGTCGGCATTACACGTTGCTAAAAAAATAATGCTATGTGTCTTTTTATAATTAAAGTAATCAAATATTGCAAGTGCAGGTGCTTGTATTACTATGTGTTTCGTATCGATTGCACCAAGTACATGTGGAAAATCTATCTTGTAATTTTCTTCCACTGTGCTGCTCTTGTTGGTGCAGTTAGGTAGCCTTTGTCAATTAGGACATCCCATAGAACTTTACATGTTTTGCCTATGATCCTTCCGACAACAGAAGAGATTGTGCGATAACTAGCTGCAATACTAACTTGTGCATCTTCAGTTACCAGATATCTCAAAGTAACAGATAATCTCTCACTGGGTGCGATGGGTTCACGCATGCTTGCATATTGTTTCCTTATGAAAGGCGCAATCTATGAGAGAAAATTTTCGAACGTAGTCAGTAGTATTCTAAAACACCGAGAGAATTAATCGTGGTCAAATCGCATCATTTCCTGCATTAAGTGGTGGAATTCTCCTTTTAAGTTACGTTCTTCATATATTTTCTGCACTCAAAACCTTTCCTTGTACTTTTCACATCGTCTGCGAAGTCTTCGTCTCGAAGCACAATTAAAATTAATAACCTTTGAAAATGGTTATCTCTTAGTCGACTTATGATCGCCAGTTTTGTTTCTCATATGTTTTAAAATTGGCGAGCAAAATTATCTGTCGCCGTGGAAAACTGAATGCGTTTTTCTCTCGAATTCTTTCCCAGCGGAAAATGTATTCAGAGCGAAAAATTCTGTATAGCGGAAAACCAGCATAAGGTTTAATGAACAACATACCGGTCCCCCAAGATAGAACACGGCATTCTTGTGTGACCTGAAATAATTGGATATATCCCTATATATATATATATATCCATATCCATACCTATATCTATATCTATATCTATATATATCTATATCTATATATCTATATCTGTATATCTATATCTATATATCTATATCTATATATATCTATATCTGTATGTCTATATCTATATCTATATATATATCTAAATATCTATATATATATATATATCTATATATCTATACCTATATCTGTATCTGTACCCATCTATTTATCTATCTATCTATCTATCTATCTATCTATCTATATATATATATATATATATATATATATATACATATACATATACAACATAGACACTGCGAAAATTTTTTGTCTAATCACCACTATGGTAAAAGAACTCCAGGTACGTCGAGATTATTACCCTCGCACCGCCAGGTGGGCGAAGAAACAATGATCAACCCTTCAGAACGGCACTGTATGCATGGGCTTTTTTTTCGTTAAAATTGGTTACAAATGTCTAAGAGTTGCTATGGTGAAGATTTATACTAACTATTCATCCGGAGGTAAGAGACTTTTGTGACAAAGATGAAACGCATGACAAAACCGATGAAATCAATAAAGAAAACATATGAACGAATTCTACATTTTTATTGCCGACCGAAAACCTTAAAATACAAAACAGAAAACAAAATACAAGCATAACCCGGTAAAACGTTTGAGGGAAGAAAAACCAGAAAAGGAAGTAATAGACGTAACTTTTCCTCTGTTAAACCTTTGTAAAAAAGAAAAAAAAACGTAGCGTACTAACCCGCATCTCTTACGAATTTTGAATGTAGCATTAAGCCATTTCAGCGGCATTTCGCAAAAGGTTGAGCCAGGGCCGTTCCGAAGAAAACCAACGAAAGGGGTTGTCAAGCAAATATTTACCTGACTTCAGAAATTATTTGTCATCATCCATTGTCTCATCATTGTCTCATCCATTGTCTATAAAAATTCTTTCCTTTTTCTCAGAGGATGACAAAGCATCTGTTTTTTAAATGTCTGAAACTGGAAACTACTGTATAACGATCTTCGGATTTCCAACAACAGAGTGGTCTTTTACCTTGTGAAACACTTGATCAGGATTTCTCCTTCCGTTGACATTTAGTTGCAAATTCAGTTGTTTTGCAGTTTACGTGAATGTTAATTTGAATCAGCCTCTAATTTACCTGAATTTCGTCACCAATAATTATTGGGGGTGATACACCCCATACACTTTTCACGTCCGACAGCCAAGATTCAACGGTATATTTATTGAAAGAAAAAGACTTTAAACTTTACCGGCAGGTTTTAAAATCCTTTTGAAAGCAGTTGCTAGTCAAATATGGGAAAAGGAATTATCCACAAGCCACCTCAGAAGTGAGAAAGTTTGAAGCGGACAACTTTTTCGCCGAAGGATAGTTTAGTGACCAAAGACAATTAGCTTTGCAGCTAGTTGCCTAGTGACTGTTGGTCTTGTATTATTATTTCCGAGCAAGAAATAAATCCCGTCGTAGGGATATTGGTAGGGAAAACAATCTTAGAAGAGGCAATGAAATCCTTGTGTGGAAAGCGGAAAGAGGACCCAAAACCTGTTCACGACCTGCACTTTGGAAGTTTTCTTGACGTTAAGTGTTTTATCCACTTGTCAAGCAACTTAACAAAAACGCAATCCGCTTAAAAACTGCAAAATATTCAAAAGATACCCTCCCATAGAATTGACTGACCTAAAAATTTCATTCTATTTTGCCATTAAACACCAGCAAATCAAATAATATTTGGCAAAAGAAGACTCCCTCAGGGAAGAATGAAGTCGTGAGCTACCTTTGAAAATTGTTCAAAATAATGGCTTGCAAGGAAGATTAATTAATCATTCCGTTGCCGAAACATGTCTTTCAAAGCTTCTCGATCGAGACTTACCTGTCAATTGTGCAGCTCAGCCACGTGGTCACCTGAATGTCAAAAGTCTGGTTGCATGCAAATAAGCATCTATTCAACATCAACGAACAATGTCGGTTAAACTCAGTCCCCTGACTAATGTCCAGGCAAACAAGCAACAGCTTTGGTTTCCTTACGTCTTTGTAGATATTCATCAGAAATAGTCAAGTTGAAGCGCTGACGTAGAACGTGATCAGTTGGTCATATTCCAAGGACCTAAGTTTGAGAACTGCTTTCTCAAGTCATGAATTGTCAAGTTACTAAGGTGGCCTCCAAAAGTGAAACCAGCCGCAAGCACCAGGAAAGCCATTTTGTCCGCTGCTCTTAAATCATTTACTGACTTCAGGGTTTAAATGATGTAAATAAGGTCGGGGAGATACATATATCCAAAATAAAAGTTTAAAAAAGACAATATCAATTTTATTCAACGGGACCTAACATTTAGTCAACAACAGTCCCCGAATTCCGACATGGCATACTTGAGTGAACCGGAATCGATGGATATTTGCCTATTTAGCAATTGAAGCTGACGCCACACCACTGGTTGATCTTCAGTCGCCGCTATCTTTGGTGGCAAAGCTTCAAATGTAAAATTTATTCAGCAGCATTGGTTTGATAAGTTATCCAAACAGTAAATTATGGCCCATAGCTGCGTAGCGGTTGGTTGCAACAGAACGATGACAGCAGGGCCAGGAATATCATTTTACCGCTTTCCTTGCGATCCCAAAAGAAAAGCTCCATAGGTAACTGCTATTCGAAGAGAAGGATGGAAACGTACAAATAACAGTCGGATATGCAGTGTACATTTTATATCTGGTTTGTATTCGAAAATTCGATTTTTATCAGCTACAATACTCATTGAATGTCTCGTTTTCATCCTATATAAGTCTCTGAAACGTTTTTATAAGTTATTTGCCGTTAAATATGAAAGCAAAACGCCTAATGTCACCAAGAAGAATGATAATTGTCTATCACCCGACTACGTGCCTTCACCTTTCAATCACACTACCTTGCCAGTTAAAGAAGACTTGGAACGAAGCTGCATAGATTGGAGGGAACGCAAGCGATGAAGAAGAGACTAACTGAAGAGCGAAAGAGATCTGATGCAGTTGATGCTCTATTAAGATTATCATGCACTATTACTACTGAGAAAACCAACCTTACCAGCGCTGGGCCAAAAGTGGGTACCAGTAAAAATATCCATAACCAACCCAACACCAAGTCAAACGTCTGCACTGGAACAGAATCGTAGACAGATCAGTCCATGAAAGATATTAAAATAACACACCACCACATGATGCAGTTACAGCAAGAGAACTATAAACTGAAGAAAGTTTCAATCAGTAATTTGCTTGACTCGAATAGATTTCTTGAAGAAAAAATAAAATTCTACACTTCTCTCCAAAATTGTAAAGTTTTCATTGTTGTACTGGAGTCAATCAAAGAAGACCATAGTGGTGAAAAAGTACTTTCAAAGTTTCATCCTATCTTGCTGACACTAATGAGGTTAAGACTAAACTTGCCAAATCAACATTTGGCATATAGATTTGATGTGCTTCCTGGTACTATGTCTCGTATATTCTGCAATGTTCTAGGGATTATGTATAAGAAGTTGGTTTGTTTGCTAGTGTTTTGGTCTGAAAGGGAACAACTGCAGCAAAGTATGCCTATGTGTTTTAGGAAATCATTTCCTTAATACGCGGTGATCCTTGATTGCTTTGAGATTTTTATTGAAAAATGAAGTGATCAAGAAGCTAGAACCCAAACCTATTCTTCTTACAAGTTGCATAACACAATAATATTTATAATTGGCATAGCCACTCAGGGTGTAATAACATTTATATCAAAATGATGGGATGGAAAAACTAGTGACAAACATATTACTGAAAATGCTGGTTTCTTGAAGCATCTATATCCTGGAGATGTAGTATTAGCAGATAGAAAGCTTGATATTGAAGATTCTTTGTCTCACTATGGTACTCAACTTAAAATTCAAGATCTGACAATAGGAAAGTCCCATCTCCCAAAGGAAGATTTTGAAAAAGCAAGACAACTTGTATCTGCTCGTATCCATGTTGAAAGGCTCATTGGACTGACAAGACAAAAGTACACTATGTTGCCAGACCTGGTACGTTGCCCCTACTCAAAAAAAGATGAAGGAACTATTCTAATGACATTTGGTAAAATTGTTCATGTTGCATATGTCCTTGTAAATCTGGCTTAATCTATTATTCCAAAAGATTAAATAAACAACTCCCAAAAATACGCATTGTTTGTAGTATATGAAGGGCATTGTAACTAAGATCTTTTTTCTTAAAATATAATGCTATATTAATGGTTTAAAATATTAAACCATAATTAATACTTCCTCATTTCTATTTTTCCTCCCTTATTTTTAGCTGCATATCCCCTTTTTTTCTTGACTTCAATTAGTCTACAGTTTGGGAAATCACAGTACTTGCTACTTGAAGCAGCCATTTGAAGCTGAACTTGATAATAATAAGCATGACAGTGTGGAAGAGTAAGCTTGCCAGATTGATAGTTTGAACCCAAAATTGTTTGTCTTCATCTGCAATCGCTTGGAGTTTTCTGGCATTGGAAAAATGTGGGCATTTCACCTCTACTACACCTTCTCCACAGCAACTACATTCAACATGTGAATATGGAGAGACACCAAGAAAAGGGAATTCGGAGTTTATGTACAAACCATCATTCCTGACCACTAAATTTTTAGTAAAGGCTGCATTTGGATTTTGTAGGCTACAAAAACCTCTTTTTCGTGCCTGCAATCCCATCTGAGAAAGCAAACTAACTTATTCGAACTCTTAGGTGAACCTCTCAGTTAACCTATTCTTGTGTGAATGGTCTGGCATAATGTTACTCTCACTAATGCCAGAAGAGTTTATTTATCAAGATGAAGATGGCCAGGCAGAAATAGGTCACGGGTAATTCTACTGATACTCATGCACCTGAAAAGAACGTCTGCAATCAAAGCTTTAACGCGCCACTTTCATTTGAACTACAAAATTAATGGAAACTTGTTTTGCATAAACATCCAATAATAAGTCAAACAATTATATATTTTAAAGTACTTCAGTTCTGGAATAATTCTTGAAAGGACTAAATTAATACCTAGCAGCACTAAATTTAGAAGAATCCGGGTAGCAAGCTGTAAGATGGAGCAACAGGATCTGTCTTTACAGCAGCCTTGAACTTCGATGCTGTTATCCTTCCTGCTCGATATGTAAACCAAAGCTTATTGGTCACTTGTTCTCTTGTTTCTTCTTCCATAACTTGAGCCTACAAGTATGTTTAAGTTACGTTAAATACAATAATTGTATTTTTTCAATGTCAATACGTCTTGATGCTAAAACGACAATGGTATTTTAACCCATAATACTGTAATATCAATAGGACAACAACGTAATTATCATTATCATAATTATTAATCATCAATATTATTACTTTTTATTATTATTATTATTATCATAATTATGATTATTGAAGTATTGTAAGGTTATTAGGACCTATTAAAACATGTAATATTATTGAAACATACCGAAACATGCAATGCTTGAAGTAGCGATATCGCAGACTAACAAAGCTGTTACATACCTTTTCAGAGTTGAAACTCATACTTTCAAATACTTCATGAGTTTTTCTGACAAGCTCAGCAAGACTGAGTTCGAAGTTGTGCTGGTTAAAAAACTGAGTCACTGGTGGTGGCAACCTATTTCGAAGGATTTGGTTAGAATTACTGAATATATTAAGGAACCAGCTGTAAAATAGCTGACTTATTTCCAGTCTGTTGCAGTTGTTTAAAAAAGCTCATTTTCCCAGTTGCCGTTACACTGGGCTTGAAAGAATTTAGGGAGGAATTCGGGAATTACCTTTCCGTACCAAGAGTTTTAAGTTTTTTGGAAGTTTTGTAAAGTCAATTTCACTACCTTTTGTGTAAGTAATACCTTTGCCTGCAGTTGGCTTAACCCACTCACAAGGTCTAGAAATACACGTTGTTTCAAGCATTTCAATTCCCTTCGAGACTGAGAAAAGAGTAGCAGCAACGTGACAGCACACTTCTCCAAGGCCATCCATGCAATTGCAATGAGCTGTTAGAATGGAGCCATTCTCCTTCACAGCAATCCACACTCTCAAAGGTTGTTCATTTAGTTGTTGTGGATGAGCACACTGGTTCTGCATGTGCCTCTCACCACTGTGACTAGGGTTCGATTACGGCTCCGTGCAGTTATCTGATTAAAGTTAACTTTGTCACATGTGTGAAGAGTGCTGTCCAGTTTGACTCTAGCAAGCATCGCAGGTTTTCTCCAGGTACTCTGGTTTCCTCCTGTAGTAACACTGGACTCGTAAGGGGTGACCTTTACTTGACCTCTAGCGAGAACAGCTCCGGTAACTAATAAGGTTATCCAGTATAAATAAAGGCACATTACCTTTACTTTACCTTTACCTTAGCAACGTATATTATTAAAATATTGAGGAAATTTGTATGTCGATAACAGTGACATCATTAGCCCAAATACAACAGCATACATTTCAATCAAAGGATCAATATTTTTCTGACAAAATTGCGTACTCGCTTTTGAGAAGAACAAATACGTATGTTCGACTGATGAATTCTGAACACTGAGTTACTGCTTCTACACACGAACCTCTACAACTTTACCACTCACAACGTAGTGCTAGGCTGCCATACTTTTGTGAACTTGATGCTCTTTTCCAGTGTAAGGGAAAGGGATGTTAATAAGATACAAGTAGATGTGTGGAAACTCAAGTTTAGTTAATGGCTCACACTGCATCAATGGTTTTGTGACAGAATTCGGTAGAAGACAAGGTTCACACAACCTAAACTTTGCAAGCTTACTTCGATATAGCTCTCGATCTTTTCCACTTAGCTTTTTTTACGAATTCGGAAAGGCCCTTTACCTTATACTTGTCTCACGTTGTGGAATACTAGTGTCGTTGGTTGCCATTGTTTACTGCCTAACAAGTCCAACTTGTTATCCAAATGGAAGACCATTGATAATGACATAACTTATTCACGTGACTGCAAGGGCTCAATATTTATACGAAGAAACACATCTGCAAATTTTTTTCTCCCTAGTCACTACAAGTATAAATGGAATACACGCACGTCGCGATTACTACCCTCACACCGCGCTTTAGACTGTAAGTGTTGGGATAAATGAATTAGGATTACGTGTACCCAACTTACCTTCCCCCTCAATTCACTACAACTCTTTACCGGTTCGAGTAAGATTGATAGTTTTCTAAAATAGTCCAGAAGCCTAGAATTCAACTTTTAATTGATAAATCGTCGTTTTTATTTAGTAGGAGAGAGAATGAAATAAACAACGAATTTTGCCCGATGGGAACAGTAATGAAAATATGAGGAGAAATAACCTGAGTAGCTAGACAATTGTCTTTCAATAACCTACCTTAAAAATGAAAAAAATAAAACAAAAGAAAAGTTAGAAATTTCCATAACTTTACTAGTTATTCACAGCATGTCAAACTGGAAATTTTTTCCCATTTAAACTGATGCTTGTTATATTTACATTTAAAATTAACAGGAATGTTTTAAGTTCTGGGTTTGAGGTACTTGGTGTGGTTTTCCTATAATTATAACACTGCTAACTAAATTTGTTTTAAAGCAAGATTAAATACTAGTATAACCAACATTAGATTGCTGCCCCTTTACGTAAATTATACGCAGTTGAGAAACAGTGGTAGAGAAGTGGGTAGGAGTAAAAGGAATGAGCTTGTATAAGGTAGATGACATCAAAGTAATGATAAACACATGAAGACATATTGCCGATCTCTCGATATTTCACTCGAAATTGTGTCACTTCATGGCCAGAAATTACGGACATTTGAACCAGCGCTAGCCGTGCAGCAGCCTTTAAAAGTAATCCTCTAAAGTCCTCGATGTCCCCTCTCGTTCTCTAATCGACAGTAAAAATATATGACTGTTCTTATTTCATTCCCTGAATGATGGTGGTCTTTATGGATTTATAAATCGAGAGCGCAGAGGTGTTATCCCTTGTTTCAATACCCAAGATGGTGCCACAAATGGACAAATCACTCGTTAAATCTAAACGATTTCGGCAACTATCGATTGTAGTAAAGTTTAAAGCTTGTCCTTCAGAAAAATCTGGTATTTCCTCGTAACAACATAAGGTAAATAATTTTAGTATTTAATAGTGAAATGCAGAGCAAGAATAAAACTTATTGTCTTCTTGTCTTGTTCAGATGATTCCTGCTCATCACCGCATGTTATCCTCATTTAGAAAATCACTCAAATAAATTTCGAGATTAATCTATTTTGTGAATATTTAATGTTCTCATCTAAAAATATAGGGATTTGGTCGCCAATTTGAAAGAAAATTTTCACGCAAACGCAATCGTACATCAGTGGCGGATTTAGGAATTTTATCACCTTAGTCAAACTTTTCAATTTTTTTTTCGCGGTGGGATGTTGGGTTAGCACAAAGAATGCATACTTCATATACAGTGCTAATATAAATTTTAAGTGCCCTGGCCATAGCCTTGGCTGTTTCGCTCAATGTCAGAGCTCATCAACATGCCTAGGAATTCCACCTTACAGTAAAAATATTCCATACAGAGACAATTACTCAGTGATTCCGACAAGGACAGCATGGCTCTCAGGTCTTGAATGTTCTTCTTGTTCTCTCTCAAAGCTGCTTTTCGACCATGCATTGGTTTGAAATCAGAGTTTTCCTTCTCCTAGGTGGTTTGCTAACCAAAGCTAATGAGTCCCACCTACCCAGAGCCATCTGGTTTTAAGGGGCCCGAAACTCGCCCTTCACACCCCTGTTCACTCATAAACCTCCAGGTTAAAGAATGAGGCAGAAGGAGTTTTGTTAGGTGAGGCTATATGAGACGCTGACCATCTGGGACATTTCCTGGATGTAGAAATCACTCAGTTTTCCACATCATCCCGGTCATCCTAACACATTACTCCCATCAACTTGACCCTCGAATCACATAACTTAAAAAAGGAATTATTAAGTTGTTATAATTGTTAACTAATTTACAAGTAATCAATTAGCAATAAACTGAAGTAATCGAAAAAGCTTTTTGTTCAGAAAACGTCCTTGCAGTGAATTATTTGAGTATCATATTTAGCACATTACAGCATAAATCATCAACTAAGGAGTAAGACTTTTCTTTGCTCAACAAGAATCATAATAGCTCAAACTATCATTGATACAATATAAAGACTTTAGGTCTTGCATAAAAAAAGCAGATGCAGTAACACCTAGATATTAACAATGTTGATCTGAATAAAAAAAATGTTTAACTACTGCATAAGTGAGGTAAAAGTAAATCAAAAGCTGTCTCAAGACAAAAACATTAAATCAGATCCAATCTCATATTTCCTGAAGCAAATATATCAAGGACCTGATAAACATCAGGCTCAATTACTTGATGAATTTGCATTAGTGCTAAGCCATTCAAGCGATCTTCAACCATGGTGCTCCAATTGTAATTTTTTAATCTACGTAAAACAGAAAAAGATCGTTCACTCTCACAAGAAGTAATGGGAAGAGTTGCCGTAATCCGAATAGATATTTGAATGTTTTCAAAAGCATCAAATACTTCCAGCTTTAAGAATAGAAGCAACACTGTCAGGTGGTGACCTTTCAATATTTTTCCAATAATTTAACCACAGCTCCAATTCTCCATCCAAAGCTAAAGGGTTTGGTAAGTCACTAAGATAAAAGTCTGAAAAGATTTTGAATTTTTGTTTCCAGCTAAGTTTTCCAGTCTCATTCACCAATGATAACATTTTGGTTTGGACAATGCTCATTCCATAGTATGCTTTGGCACCACTATCATCAAACCTAGTCTTCAAATCAGAATTTAGATGATCAGTGTTACATGTATGAGATATTATATTTAGGATATATTGCTTTCGTGCATTACGTGCATGAGTGAGGAAATAGGTAAACCTCAAAACACAACGCCTTAGCCTACAAGATAACGTAACTGGCATCCTGTGCTGGAACAAGCTTTCACGCACCGTTTAACGTAAAGAAAATAGTCATAATCCTAACTTACAAAAGAAAGAGCACAACTCAGCAGTGTATGCATTATCCATAAGGCGTTAGCCTGAATAATATCATTACGAACCGAAGTCTTAAAAGGAATTATCAATATCAAAAAGCAAACAAATCAACAGAACCGAAGAAATCAAGAAGTCAAAGTCGTCAAAGAAATCAAAAGAACCAAAATCCAAGATCGTACAGATTGATCAGAGTTGTGCTCAGTCTCACAGCAGTATAATACATACTTCAAGATTAGAAAGAATAAAGACGCTAATCTTTAAGTAATTCAAGTAAAGTAAAATAAATAGTTGAAAATATAGCTGGTTTTGTATTCTTTGTTGCGAGCAAATTGAACCAAAAGCAGCCACATAATTCAATAGGGACCGGCTCGTAACATCAGTCACAGGAATGCTAATAACTCTCTTATAGTATTCAGAAGAGCTAGAAGAAGGAAGGTTATCTCTCATTGTCTGTCTACCAGAAGTTTGTGGAACTGCTTCTTCAATCTCAACCTTTCTTGCTATTGACACAGCTTGCTCATACCTTAATTTGTGGTGAGAATCAATATCATTTCTGATGAGCATCCCCAAAATTTTTAAGTGCCTGTATCAAATTAATGCCATTCATGATGTCATTGGTTTTAGATTGAAGCAACTGAGTCACAGGAAGTATAATGTCAAATATATTTCGAGTTACGACAATTGAAACAATAAATTGAAAAGATGAAATAAGAGCCAAAAAAGCTTTAGAAGCAGTAGCAGGATTGCACTGCTTTTCTAAATTTAAACCAATTTCAGTTAAAGTAAAAAATATGGAGACAAATAATTCCTCAAAGCTATCCATGGCATCAATCCTGTCTATCCACCTTGTCCTGTAGACATCTTTTAATTTCATCTTCCTTGAAGATGGGCAGTACTCAAAAACATTTTTTTCCAGCAATCTTTGACGGATTGGATAAAGATTAAAAAAGTAAGAAAGTTCTTTTATCTGTGTTAAAACATTCCTTACTAGTGGCACTTAAAAAGGTTCACTAATGGTCAAATTCAGCCGATGACAGTAACAATGTGTGTAAATAGCTTTTTCATTTAAACGCAAGATGTGTGCAGAAAGACCGTTTACAGATGCAGCACTATCATATCCCTGACCTCGATTATTCTGGGCATTTAATCTCAAGTCACGTAAAATTTTCAAAACTGCAGTAGCAAGATCAGCACCTGACAAGCCCCACTTACAAGCAACAAATCTATTGAAATCTTCCCTAATATAAATACCTTCATCAACAAAACGCAAGACAAGGGAAATCTGCTCCTTGTTTAAGCAATCAGAAGCCTCATCCGCTATAATGGTAAAAAATTTCCTGTTCTTTACATCATTTACAATCTTTTAAGTAATAAATTTACCACAACACTTAATCAACTCGTTTTGGCTCTTCTTAGAGGTATAAGTAGCATTCGTTGCACGACTCTTGAGATGGTCTTCAAGAACTTTGTCACCAGCCCTAATGATGCACATAAAGGAAGAATATTATTAAAACTACTAGAAATTTGATCTCTGCACTCATAAAATTTCAAAAGTAAAGATGGATGGTTGCAGTAAAAATTGGCATTCAGATAAAGCTCTATTGAAGTCATTGCTCTAAGTTCTTCAATTAAAGAATTATCACCCACCAGAGCCAATAAAATAGAGGTGTACAGGAAATTCCCTGACGGTTCGGACCTATCAAAAATTTAATGAATACACGTCAAATTACTAGTATATCAAAACATCGATTAATGTACGAGGGCCAGGTTGGCGTTGCTACAGAGAACAAGCCGAGGAACCGATAAGAACTAACAATATCTAGCTATTTTCAGCAGTTTTCTGACTTCATAATCAGATGACAAATAAACTATCTTGACTAACTTTACCATCGACACAATGAGGGCTTCAATACGTCATGGTTCAAGTATTAGTGGGAAAACAGCAATCCTTCCGCTTAACCGAATAAATTAACAGTTACTCATTAGCATTAAGTAGTCTATAATATGGGGATTCTAGCACATTTTGGGATTTGACTAAATTTCCACATTTTCAAAATAGGCAAAAATAGTCGGGGAAAACCCTTTTCCTTGTTTACGTAATTTTCAGCTGCTTCACTACAGCTTCGCTCGATCACTTCCGGCGACTTCTAGACTCTTGCAGGAATTTGTTAACGTTACCGGGAACTTCAACACATTTTAAAAACGGGTCAAAACTTTTAAAAGTGTCTTGGGGGAATAACCTTAACATTCCAAACATTCCATACATGCTCAATCTCCCTAACAACTAGCCTCACTCGATGTCAACAAAAAAACTATTTTCGGTTTGCTCAGTTGTTAGGGAGATTAGGCATGTATGGAATGCGGGGAAAGTCACTAAACGACTGGTGGGGGAATTACCTTTTTTTTGGCAGAATTTTAAACAATAAGTCTATTTGCTAAACAGCTTCGCTGATAAAGTATTTTACGGTTTAAATCCAAATATATTCTCATAAGTGTCAATCATTTCATTCATGTAATGACCAAATGCAAGAGTGTCTGTTTTATTTTCAAGTATGTTTCGTTTGTCATCTTTATATGACAAAGCAATCTTTTCAACACTTTCTGTATACAGTTCATGGTTTCTATGTCTTATCAAATTCATTTTTCTTATTTGTTCTTCTCCATCAAATAAACAATCTTTGTAATTTTGGAATGTTCTTTCTTTTTTAATTACATTTTTCTTAACACCTTTACATTTTTTTTCTTCTTTTACTTTGTTGTCTTCGCCGTTTCCACACATTTTGTAAGCATATAATTTTGCTCTCAAACCAACAAATTCTTCTATTTGTTTTCCACCACATTCATCTTTCATCATTCCAATAACCTTTTTGTTTAATCCAGTTTTTATCCCACTTTTATGATCTTTTAAGTAATTACTTGTATCAAACATTTTTTCTACATCTGGAGAAATATCTTTATAAAAATCTTCGGTTTTAATTTCATACATTAAACTATCTGTATCGGTAAATAATAATGATGCAGCTCCGCCGTATTTTTTCTTGATATAATTATAATGAAAATCATACATTAAAGTTTTTGATAAATCCAATATACTCATTCCTAAATATATTGGTTTATTCAACATAATTTTAGTCTTATATTTATGTATTGCAATTAAATTTTCAGAAAATATCGTTCTACTTTTAAAATTACTTTTTGAAAATAATTTTAATGCTTTTTCTTGTCTATTTACCAATTGTATATCAACTCTATTTCTTACATTTTCCATAGTTTTTCCAAATACAGAATTATTCATCAATTTGAAAAAGTCTTTTTCAAAATCATTTTTTGCATTTGTTCTTAAATTTGTATTCAAATCAATATATTGCTTCATGAAATGTTCTTCATAAAATTTAATTCCTTTATGAATTCGAGTACAACGAAGTCCCAATTTTTCATACAATTTCAAGTTTTCACAATGTAAAACATATTTTTCTTTATTATTTAAATTTGGAATCAGTTTTTCAACTTGGCCAACCTTTAATCTTTCTGGTGCAAGAGGATACTCATTGTGTGAATCATGTAAATCTTCTGGATATTCTAAATCAACTTCTAAAATACAACCAGCCTTCGGGTCGTCTGCGATTTTTTCCCAATTATTTAACTCATTTTCATTCATCCATTTGAAATCTTTCACAGGTAATTTTTTACTCATTGCCCATCCATATAAATTATTTGCATCTAAATATGGAAGATAAACACTATCTTCTTTAGGGTTGTATCGAACTCCGTTCTCTTCGCTGTCCATATATTTGTTATTTGCTTTTGCATATCTTTTTACAATAGTTGAAATTCCACCTCTTATTCCTTTTTCAATCATTAGATACATTTGCGGATCAGACAATAGGTCCAATTCAATCGGTTTACCGCCTGTGGATTTTGTAATTTTTAACATTGCATCCCAAGCTAATCCAGGTGAAGTAAAATACCAAGCAGGATCTAATTTATAATTTTGTTTACAAACTTTTCTAAAATTTTCAAATACATCAGCTAAAAGCATCACATCAGTTTTTAAATATAAATCATGATATTGTCTCATATTTTTAATATTAAATTTATTCCAAACATTTTGTGAGTGTTCATAATCTTCATCACTTATATTTTCATCATTTAATTTAGAATAAAAACATTCTTTATCAGGCAATTTTTCTTCTTTTAATTTTTGAATACTATCAAACCAATCATATGGAAAAACACCTTTTCTAGTTAATAATTCCCCTTTGGGGCTGAGGCCTCCGGTCTCAGTTTGTTTTTCATTTTTATAAAATTTCTTTAATATATTTAATTCATTTTTATCTAAATTATTAACTAAATTTGATAAACTAGTTTGCATAAATTTAAAACTATCAATAAATCTAATTTTTCTTTTTACTTCAACAATTTCTTTAATTTTATACTGGACCTGCGGCCCTGTCGTTTCACTGTCAATAATTAATTCTTCACACTCAATAATATTTTCTTTTGATTTATTTTGTAGTTGTTTTTTAGTTATTATGTCTGTTTTTTGATATTTACCAACAATAAATTCTTTTGTAAATGAAATGTATTTTTCCTCAGTGTTTGGTATACAATCAATTTCACCTTCTGAAACACCAAGATTTTTAATAAACAAATGACTGTCATAGTTTTGTAAATTATGAAATATAACTGGGATAAATTTTGGATTTTTCATTTTTGAATTACAACTAACACAAGCAGCTCCACGATATTTTCCAGTGTAATGACAATGATCCATAACTTTTTTATCAAATTTGATTCCACAAGCATAACAATTTTCTGCAGTTCTAAAATCTACTTTATCCTTTTCACTTAATATTATCTTTTTTGAAAATTTAAATTTCTCATATATTTTTTTAATATCATTTTCTAAACTTTTTACAAATTTTAATGAAATATCAAAATCAGGTTCACCGGGTTTTTTAGAACATTTTACTAATTTTGGTTTATATAAATTATCATCAAAACATTTTATCAAATAACTATATCCAGATGGTTCATGTTTTTGGGTTTGTTTTGTTTTATCTCCTACACCGCTAAGCGGTGTGACCTCCGGTCGATCGTTTATATTTTTAAGACAACATTCAAAATCTCCATAAATTACAAATGGAACATCATGCATTCTCTCAAAATTTCTAAACTTTAATTTTTCTCCTTTATCTGGATAAACAGTTTTTCCACATTCATACTCTTTACAATATTCTAAATGATTTTTGTAAACATTTTCTTTACTAAAATGTTGTAAGCAATTATCGCAAATATGTGTTTTTTCTTTGTGTTTACTAACCTGACTTGAAAATAATCTACTCTTATTTTTAATCAAACAATAATGTCGATCCCCATTTTCATTAGTTATTAACAATATATTTACACGCGGTCGGTTTTCTTGTCGATCCAAATCAACCTTACTTACTCTCAAAGGAAAAATTTCACCGGCTTTACCACCCTTCTGACCTTCATCAGCAGCTCTGCTGCCGTTGGATTTGCTGTTATATCCAAATAAATTAATTGGAATGTTATTATTTTTTTCAAATTTATCAATATCAGAAAATCCACAGGGAAATTTCACATCTTTAACATTAAAATTCTCAGCTTTCTTTTTCAAAATTTTTGTAATTCTTCCAGGATTTTTTAAGTTGGGATTAGTTTTCAATAGTTCATTTATTACAACACACCATAATAAACACTTTTGATCATCATTTTCTGGGTTTATAATTGCTTTTTTATTTTTTAAGAACTCTGGTAAAGGAATATAAGATGAAGCAAGTAATCTTTTAATTTCATTAATATTGAGAATTACTTTCAAACCTTTATGAAATTTCCACAAACTTGAATTTTTTAAAAATTCTTCAAAACTCAAAATAACTTTTTGCGTCATTTTTTCATATATTTCGTCAAAATTATTTCCTTCAAAAATTTCTTCATAGTAACTATGAAAATGAGCATTATCCACAGTTTGTTCTCCTGTTGCGGGGTTTGTTTTTGACATCAAACACACAAGAGTTATTTGTTGTTTTGTGCTTGGATATTTTTTGAATTTTTTAATTACCAATGGTTTTATTTTTTTCAAAAGAGTCAAAGGATCATATAAAGACAATTCAAATTTTTTCAAATTCAATTCATATCTTTTCGTTACATTCAAAGCTTCTTTATCCAATTTAAATTTTGCAGTTGGGGTTGAAACTTTACCTTGTATTTTGTTAAATATATCTAAAACATTATCTTTCAGATGATTATACCAATTTGTTATTTTTTCTTTTCTATTATTCAAGGGTGTATATTTATCAAATAAATTAAGTATTTTTTCTTTACTCTTGTTAAATAAATCATTTGCTTTTTGTTTTGATCTTTCAAGTAAATTAATGTTTAAATTTTTTTTTGGTCTTAAAGGTTCTTGTAATTTTTCTTCTGTAATTGTTTTGTCTAAAATTGATGAAGAAATTTCTTGATTTTTTCTTGGTCTTCCTCTATTTCTAACAACAATTCGTTCATTTTGTCTTTTTTCTGGAGGTAATGTTACTGGCCTTCCTCTATTTTCACGTCTTGGTCCTACAAAAGAACCAAAAGGATATTTTCTTGGTCTTCCATGACTGCGTTTTGAACTTCGCTCGATATTCATCTTTTATTATATATGTTTTTTTTTTAAAGACAAAAAAAAAAAAAAATTTTTCGGGTTGTGGTCACGTGATTAGATTTAAAAAAAAAATAACTGATTACTGAATTTTTTTTAATATAAAAATATTAAATGATGAATATAATTTTTTTAAATGTGATTTTAATATTTCTTTCGGTTTCAATATAATTTTATAAGATTCTATAAGAGTTTCTTCTTCATCATATTCTCCATATTCAATTTCATATTCGTTAAAAATACAATATTTTTCATCATAATTTATTGTAAATTCATGATGTGGTAATATTCCTTCACCTGTAATTTCAGCAATTTTATTAAGAAAAACATAATAAATATATTCTTTATCATTATTTTCATAATCTTCTTGTTTTAAATATTTTTCAATTATATGCATTTTTATTATATATAAATTTTCCTTTAAACAAAAAAATTTTAAAAAAAATAAAAAATAGCTTTGCTGAACTTTCAGTTCAACAGTCATAAAAAATCAAAAATTCTTGCCCATTAATTTTCAAATCTTTTTTATTATTAATTCTATATTTTATACTTCCCGCATTTTTATTAAAATTTTTTGCAGCAGATCCAAGACTTTTAAAATTTAAGATTTCACCAGTTGCTCTATTTATAGCTATTACTGGGACTGGGTTTTTCATTTTTTCTCTACAATATTTCTCATACTTTTCATTTGGTTTGCTAATTTCAAATCTAAGCATTTCTTCAAGTTGATTTTTGTTAAAAGTTTTATAATATTTTATTTTTCTTTCTCTTGCAATATTCCACAATTGTTTAAATGTTTTTTGTTGATAATGTTTTTCCATTTATTTAAGATAAATTTTTTTTAAAGAAAAATTTTATAAAAATTTATAAACTATGTAGCCTCCTGAAAGTCCAACCAGAAAAAAAGCAACATTTTGATATTCTTTCATTTCATCAGAAGCTTCATAATAATCTTTTAATTTTGGTGGTTCCCTGTCATTTTCTTCATTTTCAAGAGATTTTAAACGATTATTAATTTCAGCAAGATTTTTCAAAGACATGTTTGTCTCATTTATATCAGCATTTGCATCAGATAATTGCTGCCTTAATTTTTCAATTTCTTCTTTTCTTTTTACTTGCCCCTCATACCATTTTTCCTTTGCTTCACTAAGTTTTTCCATTGCTTCATTATGTCTTTTTATCTCTTTTTCATATCCAGAATGATTTAATTTTGAAAATAAAAATCCAGCACCTGCAAAAGCGACTGCATTAAATAATCCACCAACTCCTGTTTCCATTTATTTTAAAAAAATTTTCTATTTTTGTTTTATTTTTTATTGTTTAAAAGGGTTCTCAGGAATCCACTTTTTGTCTTGCGCATATTTAATTCCAAGTGTTGATTATCCTACAGCTGCTGTAAGTTTTAAAGTAGGCACTAAACTAGCCGGAGTTGACAAACCATCACTAAATACTCTTATTGTTATCATTCCAATTCCCACAGCACCCAATGTAATTAGTGTAGAATCATATAATTCATTAATAGCTTCTTTTCTATTCATTTCGGTCATTTATTTATATACATAAAATTTTTTTTATTAAAAACCTGTAAGGGCCTTACAGGTTTTCAATAGGACACCTTGATGGACCACTTTTATTAATTTCATAGTCATTCTTATTTTTTACATTATTTGTGAACTTGTAAGCTTGGTTGTTTTTTTCTTTCCTTTGATCACTTTGATCACTTTGCTCACTTCGTTCGCTTTCTCTTTTGTCTCTTTTATATGAATAATATAATCCACCAATAGAAATAACAAGCCCTAAAACTCCAATAAAATGTCTATAATCTAAATAATTGATTATTTCTCCTTTTTCTTTCTCTAATTTAGAAGCTTCTGATTCGGCTTTAGATTCTTCCATCTGTCGCTGTTTTGCTTTTCTTTCTTTTGCTTCTCTTGAAATTTTTGCCAACCTTTTTCCCAATTCTACTTTTCTTGGATCTTTTACTTTTTCAGATTTTTCAACTGCTGTTATTTTAGCTTCACTTTGTTCACTCATTTATTTATAAGTGTATTTAAAATTTATTGTAATTTATTTAAAATGTATTTAAAATTTATTACAAGTTGTTTGTAAGTTAATTACAAGTTGTTTGTAAGTTATTACAAGTTGTTTGTAAGTTATTATAAGTTATTTACAAGTTAATTACAAGTTATTTACAAGTTAATTACAAGTTGTTTGTAAGTTAATTACAAATTTTTAATAACATCTTCATCAAAATCTACATTAAATTTTTGACACAATACAATATGATTCATTAAAATTTCTTTATCTGTTATTTTTTTATGTAATTGTATAGCAATAAATGCAATTTTTCCTTTGAAACAATCTGTCACTTTACCATTTGTTACAGTTTTATTACTTCCTCCAAAAACCAACGAAGTTAAACCACTTGTAACTTGTGCTGGTGCAAACGTTTTAATTAATTTTCCGTTACAAAAAATTTTTGAATTACTACTTTTTAAGGGATATGATTACCTATCATAATGAACAGAAATGCATTTCATTTTGTTATATTCTGTTGGGTCAGCTTTCAATGGAAACACATTTGGATTTATATCTAAATAATTGTTTCCTACTCCATAAACAATTAATCTTTTTGTAGAAGGATTGTCAAGATTTTGAAACCCTATCATCCTGTAAATGCTTGCGCCCACTCCATTACCACTACCTTTATTTCCAAAAATTGCAGTAAAATCATTTGTTCTTTTATTTTGTCTTTCCATTTCATAAACTACAAAAATATGGACACGGTCTTTCAAATTTGAAGAAGCATTTGGGGTGTTTATATTAACCGGAACTTCAAAAAAATTACTTTCATCCTTAAAATACATTTTGTTTGGAGTTTCATAAAATGGCCTATTTAATTGTCCTTCCGTAAACAAATTTACATCCAAATTTTCTGTTTCTGTTTGATTATAAATTGTTAAGATTTTCTTACTAAGACCATTATAAATTATATATGAAGTATCATCTTTAATTTCATAAACTGCAGTATAAAATTTAAAAAATTGAAACCAAAATGTATTAAATTTGACGTCTACATATTTTCTTGTGATAATATGTGTTTCATGCGTTGGTTGGTGATAAGTAGAAATTATTTTATGATTTCCCATATTAATATCTCCTGTCATGTTTCCACCAGTCAGGGATAATTTTGTTTCATCTTGGTCATCAACATATTTTTTTCGAGCCAAATGTTTATCATCTATAGGATCAATTGTTGAAATTATTTTATTTGTGTTTATAGTCAAATCGCCGGTCATCGTACCACCTGTTAAAGATAATTTTTTATCAAATTCATTTAAAATGAAATTTTTTCTTTTTGAGCTAAAATCATCATCATTAAATATAACACTCATTTATTTTATATATTTATAGGATTATGATCGACGTTGTATAAATTACAAAGAACATAATGATAAAACAAAATTTCTTTATCTGTCATTTTTTTGTGTTTTAAAATTGAAAAGAAAGATATTGATCCATCAAAAGGTGAATTTGTGTTGTTTTTTATATCACCAATTGTTAAAGTTGTATCTCCTAAAACAGTCTTGGTTGTAAAAGATGTTAACTTTTTTCCATTACAATAAACACTACTTTCATTACTATTTGGTGTTGTATACATATCCCAATGAATACTCAAACATATCCATTTATTCAAAACTCCAGCATTGGCTTTTGATTGAAAAGTAGCAATTGGTGTCTTATGATTTACAGCATTTGAACCAATACAGATAAAATTAGCACTATCTCCAGCAATAACTAATTCTTTTGTAGTTGGATTTGCAAAACAAACAAATCTGTCAAAACCCCCATTATCATGTCCAAAAATTCCTCCTTTTAACCAATCACTTCCAGATGAAGGAACAGAATTCAATTTATAAACAACAAAAACATTTACAATATCTTTTTTTCCTGATATTGGATTAATGTTGGAATCTGAAATCATTCTATTGTTACCGCTGTGCGGGCCGGCTCCGCCATTAAATTTTAAAAAATATTTATTATCTTCCTTTTCACTTTCTAAACACAAGGAAGGTTGAAGACTTTTTGTTGTTTGTTTAAAATTGTTTCCTTCAATTCCATAATCAATTAGTTCTTTTACTTTTCCACCATTTCTTTCAAACAACAAATCATAAATTGAATTATATTCAACAAAATATAAATTATGAAATTTCAAAGAAAAATTATCTTTCAACACTGAAAAACTAACATCCTTTTTGAGAATGTTTAAACTATTATAAATACGGTCGTCGACGTATTTCTTCCTTGCTAAATGTGTTTCAAGTGTAGGATTTGTTGAAGAAATAATTTTATTACTTCCAATTGTAACATCACCTGTCAATGTTCCACCAGTTAGGGATAATTTTTTAGAATCTTGATTATCTACATATTTTTTTCTTGCTAAATGTTTTTCACCCGTAGGATCTGAAGTTGTTAGAATTTTATGATTCCCCATGCTAATATTTCCTGACATTGTTCCACCAGTTAAGGATAATTTTCTAGAATCTTGATCATCTACATATTTCTTTCTAGAAAGGTCTTTATCACTTGAAGGATTCACATTTGTTGTAATTTTATTAGGGCCCATATCAATATTTCCTCTCATTGTACCTCCTCTTCTTGATAGATAATCTACATCTGTGTGTCTTCTTACTAAATCATCTACATATTTTTTTCTAGCAAGGTGTTCTCTTTTTGTTGGGTCAACTGATGTTATGATATGGTTTGAACCCATGTTAATATCTCCTGTCATATCCCCTCCTGTTGTTGGTAAACCTCCTGTTGTTATATTATCGTTAACTTTTTCATATCCATAGAATAAACTCATTTATTTTATAATAATTTCTAACAAAACATTTCCTATTGATAATGAATTATTTCCTTCTACTTTGAATTCTAATTCATTATATATTCCATTTGATAATTTTATTCCTCCTCTCGGCCTTGTTTCTTCAGGTGGGTAAATTTTAGAAACACTACCTTTTAATGTTTGTTCTGTTGTTATTGGAACTTGAACAAGTACATTACTTCTTTTACCATCCACAAAATTTTTACTTTTATCAATCATATTACAGCTTATGTTTACATATTCCAAGTTGTTATTAATATTTACCTCGCTGTCACTCTCTGTTAATGTATTTGCTTGTATTACTTTATTTTCTGGAAATCCTATGATTGGACCAAATGTTTGTAAATTTAATGTTTTATCCGATTTTATTGTGCATTTTCCAGAAAAATCAATTTGTTCCAGTTCAAGTGCGCCGACATTTTCTAATTCAGTTTTTAAAATATTAAAGGTATAATATCCATCTTTGAAGTCAATTTTTCTATTAGCACCCTGTGTATCATAAGTATAATGATGAATATTTTGATATAAATTATTATAATCCCAAAATATACTTACTGATTTTACAAACATATAACTCTCACAATGAGTTAATATAAGTGGTTTTTCTAATTGAATTATTTTTTCACGGTTTTCGTCTTGTTTGATAAATATTTTAAGATTTGTCATTTATTTTATAATATATATTTTGAAATTAAAACTCCTCCAATTATTGATAAAGATAAAATCCATAAATTTTCACTTGACCCAATGGGTGTTTTTGAAGATTTACCTGAAAGATCTGAAATGTCTTTTAATGTATTATTTTTCAAATCTTTTATTGATTCATTTTTCTTTATATCTTTTTTGGATTCATTTTTCTTTATTTCATTTTTCTTTATTTCATTTCCCTGTAATTTTGTTTTTTTTTCTCCACCATAATAATTTAAATTTTCGTTAATTCCAAAAACCATATTTTCATCAGAAACTTTTAATTTATTATTATATCCTTCAATAGGATTTTTTAAAATTATTAAAGATGATGGAATTAACCATAAAGTTGGACTTATAGCTGTGTTTAAAACTACATTTGTTGATGAAACTGCTTGATTCATATTATTAATCCATGTTGTTGTATCATAATTTATTATAGAATCTTCAAAAATTTGTCTAAAAACTTTTTGTGTTTCCAATGCTGAAGCTCTATTTGAAACAATACTTTGTCTAGTTCTAGCTTGTGCTCCAAAGATTGAATAAAGATATGCTTCAATGGAATGATTTAATAATTCTGTTCCTTTTTTGATTAATCCATTTGACAATTTTGGAATAAATTTTTTATAATCATTTTGTGTGTTTCTAATTTGGCCTGGACCGTGATTATATCTTTTCCATGGGTTTATACCAACAACATCTTGACCCAAATGTTCATTTTTTATTTTCATAATTTCTTGATAAGTCCATTTTGGATAGTGATCTTTTAAAAAACCAGCATTAAATTTATAAAATGTTTTATCATCACCATTTCTCAATTGCCACATAATTCTCCTAACTGTAAAATATACATGAAATCTCATAAATGATGTAATTTGTTTTGGAACATCAGCTGAAAATAATAAATGTTGTATTGAAATTCCACATCCATAAGTTGCAATCCATGTTCCTATAATGCTTTGAAAATATGACTCATTTAGAGACCATTTTGCATTATCATCTGTAGTTATATTTAATCCAGGTAAATTGCTTTGAAAATAATCTGTATTGTTTACATAAATCCTAAACTGGTTAATAGGATAACTTAAAACATATTGTGTAGGAAAATTATCCCAATAATATGATTTCCCTGTATAACCAACATGTCTTTTTCCTCTTGGTAATTCTTGTATACTTCCACCAAGTTTCCAAATTTTTGGAAAATTTGGTTCAGCGGAGCGCTGACCGGAGGGAATTGGTTTGTTAATATAAAGATACTTTGTCATATTTGGATCATTTTTAAATGTATCTGAATTTATGTCTGTTGAAACATCGAGCCCCTAGCTCGCCGCTTCGCGGTTTTTGAAATATGTTATTGTTTTTTCCCAACTTCCATCTTTATTAATATCATGCTCGAAGTAAAATTTTGACATGTCTGCATATGGATATTTTTTCAAAAAACTTTCTTTAAATCTTTTATCCAAAATTTTTCTTTCGTTCACTACAAAATCATAATTTTTTAAATAATATTTTTTCTCAGCTTTTTCAAGTGAATTCATTATTTATTTTAATAAAAATAAATGAACGACAAAGTGAGTGATAATGAATTTGTTATTGAACAAGAGTTAAGAGATATTTATTACAATCCTAAAACAGGTTATCAATCTTCAGAAAGACTTTATCAAAAAGCAAAAGACAGGGGATTAAATGTTAGTAGAAAAATTGTACAAGACTGGTTAAAAACACAAAATACTTTTACAAGATACAAAGCAATTGTTAGAAGACATAAATTTCAAAAAACATTTGTTAAAGATTTAGGTGATGAAATACAAATGGATTTAATTGATATGAAAAAATATAAAAAAGATAATAAAGATTATTATTGGATTCTTACAGCTGTTGAAATTTTAAGTCAATACGCGTTTGCTATTCCTGTTTATAGAAAAGATACTTACAACATGACAATAGCTGTTGATAAATTACTTAGAAAATTCAAAAAAAGATTTGGTAAATACCCAAATGTAGCTCAATTTGATGAAGGAAAAGAATTTTATAATGTTGGTGTAAAGTCTATATTAAAAGAAACTGGTGATGAGGGTGTTAAATATTTTTCTTCAAAATCTGTTAAAAAAGCAGCTATAGTTGAAAGATTTAACCGAACTTTAAAAACATCCATGTGGAAATATTTCTACAACAATAAAACTTATAATTGGACCTCCGTTTTGAAAAAGCTTGTAAAAAATTATAACAATACTAAACATAAAAGTATATTAATGAAACCTGTTGATGTAAATGAATCTAACAAAGACCAAGTTTGGAATACATTATATGGTCATCCATTGGGAGATTTACCTTTACCTAAATTCAAAATTGGTGATACTGTTAGGATTTCTAAATATAAAAATATCTTTAAAAAAGGTTATGAAGCTAATTTTACAGAAGAAATTTTTAAAATTGTAAAAGTATTTAGAGGTGATCCAAACATGTATGAAGTGGAAGACCTTGAGGGAGAACCAATTATTGGGAAATTTTATGAACAGGAATTGTCTGCTGTGAATGATGTGAGTGATAAAGATCACTTATATAAAGTAGAGAAAATATTAAAAAGGAAAAAAGTGAAAGGAAAAAATATGGTGTTGGTAAAGTGGGAAGGTTATGACAATAAACATAATTCTTGGATACCAGAAGAAAATATTCAAAACATATAAAATAAATGGATAATAACGGTTTTGATGATATAGAATTAAATGATAGAAATATAGAAGACCGTGAGGTTGAAGAGGAAGAACGTGTGGACCGTGAGGAGGGAGAAACAAGTGGGGGAAATTTTGCTGATACAAATTTAGATACTGGAGAAACAACTATATTACTCCCAGACCAAAACACCAGAGTAACTAGAGTTAAAGACCCTGATAACACCAAGTCTAAAGGTTTTTTAAAAAAATTTAAAAATTTAGGAGGAGTTAAAAGATCAATGACTTTTGGTAAAAAAAATTCTTTCAAAAAAATATTTGATTTCATCCCTGAAAAGAAAAATGGTGAAAATAATACAATATTGTTAGAAAAAACTAGGTTTGAAAGAAATGAAAAAGGTAATTTTTCAATTATTTACAAAGATAAAAAAATTGGTAATGTCAGTGATGGCAATGAACCAGAATTATTTGTAAAATGGAATAAGAATTATGTTAATGAATTCAGAGATATTTTAGAAAAAGCAAAACAAGAATATAAAAAAACACCAGATTATATTATAGATAAAAAAATAGGAGAAATATCTAATGAGGGAAATTATGATATGAGAAAAACCGAGAGAGAAAAAATAGTTGAAGATACAATTTCACAAATTGATAATGAAGTTAATAGAATAATTGATGAAAATAACTTGATTAAATTAGTTGAAGATGAAAATGATCCAAGAAGATCATTATTTGATTCAGATGAATTAAGAGAATTTAGAGGTTTATTAAATTTTGAAGAAGCTGTCTCTCCGGTTGGTGGCGAAGACTATCTTGATTTATCAGAAAATGAAAGAAAAAATGTTTTACGTGAAAAAATTAAATCATTTGATAGAGAATATGAATATTGGAAAAATAAATCTGATTTAGAAACAGCTGAACCCCAAAAAAGTATATATAAAAGTTTTTCAGAAATTGCAAAACTTTATGTAGATAAAGCAAGAATTGAAAATAATGAAAGACCAATCAGTGAAGAAGGAATACAAATTTTAAATGAAAATGCTGAAGAATCTGACCTTGGAAGATTAGAAAGATTTAAAAAATGGGCAAAAGAAAATTTATTAGGTTTATCAGCAGTTGTTATTTCTGTAGCAGGTATAATTACAGCAATAGTTATAAGGGCAAGAAACGTATTAAAACAAGGTGCAAATGCAGTTGGAAAATTGGGAAAAGCAATTGCAAATATAGGTAAAAATTTTGGTGCAATCATTTCAGCAGTTTTAAATTTAATTTCTCAAATATTATCATGGGGTGCAAAAGGTATTGCTTTTCTAGCTAAAAATTTATGGATATTAGTTATTGCAATTACTTACTTTTTATACAATGAATACCGAAAGGACAAAGATCGAACGAAGTTCTCAGCACCAAAGGTGCAATACCGAAAGGACAATAAAAAACAGAATAGTGATCGACCGAAGGTCTCAGCAGCGAAGCTGCAGTGAAGCGAGCACTTCTGATAAACAACCATACGTTGGTAAACTAAAAATTTTTTTTTATATATAATAAAAAATGAATAGAGTAAACGAATTATATCCAGGATATAAAAGATCAAAAATGAGTGAAATTAAAGGAAACAGAACAAGACATGTTGTAACTTTGAATCCGAATTCAGCAAATTCTGAAGAAGACCTTTATATAGATATTCCAAAATTAAAACCTAATTTGTGCCTTGTTCCTGATTCATTAAAATTGTTATTTAATTTTAAAAATGCAAATACTAAATCGTGGTTTTTAAATAATTTATCAAAATTGTTAAAGAAAAGATTGGTTGTTAAATTTGCTGGAGAAATTGTTTACGATAATAGTGGAGAATCTTTACTAGAAATTTACAAAGATCTTTGGAAGCCTGAATTTGAAAGAGCAGATATGGTTGAATACGGCATCGCCCGAGAAAACCTCAGAAAATTAATTTCAAAAGATGATAGTGGAACAACAAGTGGAAATGTACAAAAAGTTAGTGATAAATTAATGTATGATATTTATGGAACAAAACAGTGTTTAAAATTAGAAAAAATACTTTCAGATCATGGGTTATATGCTCCTTATGGAATGATTAACAATTTTCAATATATTTTAACTTTTCCAAAAGCTAGTGAAATTATGGTAGCACAAAGTGGAGAAAGTGTTGGGGGATATACATTGGAAAATTTAGAATTAGAGTATGAAACGATTGAAAATCAAGACTTGGCAATTGATGTTTTATCAAATTACTCCACAGGAAGATCATTATCATATAATTATGTAACTTTGATGAAAACAGTAGAATGGGATAAAGATGCAACTTTACATAATGAAACCATAAATATCCCAAGGAAATGTATGAAAGCAGTTCTGTTATTTAGAAATAAAACTATCACAGATAGTGAGCAATTTGTTTATCCAAATATAACAGACGTCAAAATTAGTGTTGAAGGAGTCCCAAATAGCATATATTCCCAAGGTATGCCGAAAAGAAGATTTTTTGAAGAAGCATTTAGAATATTTCACTGCGGATATTCTGACTGTGATTCAGTCATGAGTATTGAAAAATTTTATAAAGATTCATTTGCATTATGTGTGGATTTAAGAACATTAGATGATAACTTTGTTTATGGAACTGGTAAAAAATTAGTAAATACACAGTCTGGATTATTGTTAGAAATTAAAAAAACTGCTATTTCTGCAAATGTAATGTGTCATATATTTGTGATAAGTGATGGATTGTTAAACATTGTAAATAAAGATTTATCTTCAATCCAATTTTAAAAAACAAAAATAAAAAATGAATGAAACAAAGTATGAAATTAAACCATTTAATATGATAATTGTTGGAATGACTGCTTGTGGAAAAACAAAATATCTATTAGATTTTATAGAAAATGAATATAAAAATTATTTTGATTATATTTTTTTAATTTGTCCGACATTTGAATGGAATAAAACTTATGAAAATTGGAAATATGATAAAGATGAAGATTTTATTGCTATTCCTTGTGGTCAAGACAACGTTGAAGATTGGTTAAAATTTATAGTTAACTTTTCAAAAGGAAGTAAAAGTTTAATCATATTGGATGATTGTGCAAGTGGAAAAAATGTTAAAAATAGAACAAGTGAGTTGGTTAAATTGGGATTTAGTGCTAGACATTATAATCTTTCTGTTGTTGTAATTACACAACAATTGACATCTATTGCAAAACCATTTAGAGAAAATATTTCAAAATTGGTTACATTTTATAACCCCAATAAAAAAGATATGACAACAATAATTCAAGAATATTTAGGAGTGGATGACCGCAAAGAATTGGAAAAAATTTTAGAAACTTTGAAAACAAAAAAATATTCATGTTTGGAAATAAATTTAATTTTTCCATTTAGTTATAAAATAAATGAGTAAAACAAGTGATCATATAGAAGTTCCGCAAATGGACTCAGACCCATCAAATACATCCGCAAGTAATCAACGTGATCAGTCGGATGATCAAGAAAGTAAAACGCAAGATGTTAAAAAAGAAGTAATGAAAAAACGAGAAGAATTGATAAGATTGTCTGAAGATGGGGAAATTAGTCAATCAGTTCAAAATTTGAAAAAAGCGAGTGATAAAATTATATTAAAAATTTATTCTGAATATGAAATTAAACAAGCAGAAAAAGCAAACGTATTTTTAACAGATTTACTAATTAGTAAATTTTCAGATTTATTAGGAGGGTTAGAAGCAATTGAAAGTAGTGAAGAATTAGAAAAAGAACTTGTTAAAGATAAATTATTAAAAAGAGATGTAAAAAATGTAGTTGAAAAAGTATCTCCATATCTACCATATCTTGGAATATTATCTGGTGGTATTACCGTTGGAAAACATGTTATTAATAAACAAACTAAAACAAAAGAATCAACACCTCCGACAGAAGAATCAACATCCTCAACAAATTAATTTTATAATATATTGATTTATTATAAAATTACAAAATTATTCATCTTCATTTTTAGGTTTTGGTTTGTTAACATTATCATTTTTTAAATTAATTAGTGAAGCAATTATTTTATCTTTTTCTGTGTCATTTTTATTTTCATTTTCAAGAGACTTTAATAATTTTAAATGACTATTATTTTCTGAAAAATTAACCTCTTCAATAGAATTACTTCCAAAATTCGCACCAGCTTCAAAATCTTTAAAACCGATATCAACATGCGCGCCAATTCTAAAACCGCATTTTTTAACTTTTCTAAAATTTATTGGTGGATAACCATGAAGATTTATATCAAGATTTGATTTTGAATTTTTATTTTTAGAATTTTCAGTATGATTTTCAATACTTGAATCGTGTGAATTATTTTCACTTTTTGTTTTTGAAATACAATGACCCATTTATTTATATTAAATTTTGATAATAACTAATTTTCCCGCAAATTTTACATCGAAATGTTCTAGGTTCTGAAATATAAATATAAAGTTTAAAAACATTATTCCAAAAAAATCTAAACAATTTACTAAATCTTAGGTAAAAATTTAGAATTTTCAAACATTTTTTACATATTGTAAATAAATATCTATTAGTATTTCTTAAAACTATATCATACATTTTTATTTAAAACAAAATTCTTAAAACCGCTTCGCGTGGACCTTCGGTTATGTTAAAAAAGGTAATTCCCCCACCAGTCGTTTAGTGACTTTCCCCGCATTCCATACATGCCTAATCTCCCTAACAACTGAGCAAACCGAAAATATTTTTTTGGTTGACATCGAGTGAGGCTAGTTGTTAGGGAGATTGAGCATGTATGGAATGTTTGGAATTTATCAGCCTGCTGTGTTAGGTTATTCCCCCAAGACAACATGTCAGCGAAGCTGTTTGAAACAGCTTTGCTTTGCGACTTCGTCGCTGCACCTTTGGTGCTGAGCCCTTCGGGCGATGAGACCTCTGGTCGATGCTAAAGTTTTGACCCGTTTTTAAAATGTGTTGAAGTTCCCGGTAACGTTAACAAATTCCTGGAAGAGTCTAGAAGTCGCCGGAAGTGATCGAGCGAAGCTGTAGTGAAGCAGCTGAAAATTACGTAAACAAGGAAAAGGGCTTTCCCCGACTATTTTTGTCTATTTTGAAAATGTGGAAATTTAGTCAAATCCCAAAATGTGCTAGAATCCCCATATTATAGACTACTGCATTAACCAGTACTAAATGTGCCACTGAAAACGGTGAGAATATTTGTTCCTGTTCGTCAATGTTAAGTAAATTCAAGCACTGAATATTACCGTACCTGAGACCAATGCATGTCTTCTTGTCCTTTGCGAAAGAAGGCACATAGTTCTTGGCGCCAAAATTTTGACTGATGTCCCAACGTTTGCCAGTGCCACGATCAGTAGAACGAATGAGACCTCTTAAAGTTGACGATAAACCGTCATAGATCATGAGCAAAGTCTTCTTGTCATTGCTCTTGAGCGCAGTTTGTGAGCGCTTCAAAAGGCTCTTAAATTGCATTTTGGGTGATTAGTCTATAACTATGGTACGCACCTTAATTCAAGTTTTTCAACAGAAGTGAGACGCTGTTTATGCAAATTGCACGATGGTAGTCTCGAATATCGGCAAACACTGCAAGTGACATCACAAATTCTGAAAAAAACTTCATAGTAGATGCCGCTAAGCCAATAGCTGATCCTGTTAAAGAGTGTCTTGAAAATTTAAGCCAATCAGAGGAAGCGAAACAAAATGAAGATTCGGCAAAGCAAGCAGTGAAATTGGTCAAGCCAATCAGAGCTTGCGATTCAAGCAGTTTCACTAAATGAGCCAACAGCAAAGAGGAATATGACCTAAAGATTAGGCAAAATTGTTGACCTTGAGAAACCGACTGACTGAACCCGAGATTCTGATCCTCGGCAATGTTACCGGAAACCACAAACTCGCTAAGTGAAAACACAACGGTACAATCAAGCCTACACGAGTTAAACAACTGCCAAGGACATCCGAAAAGTTTATAGCGACAAAAATGCAGCTGAAAAGCGATTTGAAATCTAAGGATTGTCACCTTAGTTGGCTGACCTATTTGACCTACCCTAAATCGGCCTCTGCGTATATGTCCGCGATTTCTGGCCAAGATGACAAATGTGGAAATTTGCAAATGACAAAAGCTGGAAATTGTTTAACAAACATGTTTGAACGCTATATAAAACTAAAGTAACATGAAGAGAAAATTTTACGATTAACCTTCTGAGCTAAAGTCAACTCGAAAAGTCTTAACTTGAGTGGGATTCGAAATCCTAAAGGGTTTCCTGGCCGCGAATTTTTTTTTTCATAACCTGTTCAACAAGTACGCCGTAAATTTTTTGTTTGATGAAATAAAGTGAAATACGAAATAATCTTTAACCAAGTCCTAAGCCTAACCCTAAACATAAAACAGTTCAAAAAAAATTGACAAAGCTATACTTTTTGTACGATTCGATCTCATGGTGCCCGGTAAAACCAGGAGATACGAATTGGCATCCAGCTCAAGTCAATATTTCGAATTGATTATGGCAGTGTAGGTTAATCATTTTTTTAATTTGAGTGTTGAATGTTATTGATCATTGAACTGTGAAACCGTCGGATATAATTGTGGACAAGACCACGAAGTTTGTCTCCTTGCACGAGAATCGTGATTCGTCAAAATATTTGCATATGACTGAAGCGGCCAGATTCAAGCATTCCAAAGTGAATCCGGACAACTCAAATCGACATTTGTTCAAAATTATGAAAATGCTTAGCTAGTGGCAACAATTACATGCATGGCCAGATTATTCATATTAAGAATCGATCATTCTGATTGGGTTATTCGTGCGAAAACAGTAGTACGGACAGCTAATGACTGAAGAATTTTTTGACAATTTTTTCTTAACAAAAAACATTATTGACATAAAAATTTAAAAACACACAATATATATATATACACACACTGATGATAAGTACCACGAAGGCTACAGCGTTGGTATGAAAATATAGAGCGCTCAATATCGTTACTGGTAGAGGTACCACAAGGCTTTTTTGAGGATGATGGAACAAATTTCAAAATCAACGAAAAAATCAAAAAAGACATGAAAGAGTTCTGCAGTTTTATTGCCAACCAAAACCCAGATAATACAAAACAGAAAGCAAAGTACACCAAAAAACCGGGGACAAATTTGGTGGAAAGAAGAACGAGAACTATACAAAGTATAGGACGTATCTTTTCCCGCAGTCAAACATTCTGATAATGTTCATTTTAAAAGACTCAAGAACAAAAAATGGCGAAGCTTACAAAACCACGACAAGTCCCTTAAACAAAGACTACAGCTGCATTTCAATTGAAAGAGTTCGACTGAAAACTTGCTCAGAGGTGATAAATATAATTTTCCCGAAAAGTTTTAAAATCCCTAAGTAGGTAGTTGCTGATCGAATACAGAATCATTCACCAGCCACACCAGAATTGAGCAAAACGAAAGCAAGCAACTCTTTAGCTTAAAGAAAGTCGAGCAGATTTGCAGTATATTCCCTGGTGGCTGTTGGCCTTGCATTTTGGTTTCCATGCTAGAAATAAATTCTTTCGACTAAGCTCTTATTCTTGATCTATGTAAATGATGTTCCCCAAACTAGAACTTGTAAAGTGCTGGGTTTTTTTCAGATGATAGTGTTCTCTGTAGAAAGATTTCTAGATCAGATGGCTATGACCTTTTTCAGAATGACCTGGAAATGGCTATCAATTGGGGTTACTGGTTCTTACGGTAACTTAAAGAGAGAAAATTCCGTGGTCTTATATATCACAAGAAAAAAAAAATCCAATTCAGACAGAGTGCAGATCGAATGGCAAAGCTTTAGAATCTGTTGACAAGCATAAGAATGTAAGGTTATGGGTTCACTCTACATTATCTTGGGATTATCATATTACTGCCATCTGTGCAAAAGCTCGGCGTATAATATAGGGATTGATACGTAGGTAATTTGGTTACAGGTCTGTTTGGTTACAAGAGTTAAGATAGCTTTTAAAGTGCTAGTCAGGCATATGTTAAAGTATAGCTGTCGAGTGCGGAATCCCGACTTGTCAAAACATATCAATGCGATTAAATCAATTCCGCGAAGAGCTACACGTCTAACATGTAGTCTAGAGTTGCCCTAAGATGAAAAGCTTGGTAAATTAAAGTGGACGAATTTTGAAATGCGGCCAAAGTATCTGTGTCTGGTCCAGTTGAATAAACTTACATTTGGATTTGGTCAAACAACATTTTTATACCTAACAGGTGAATCCCGCGCAGGATCCTGTGATAAATACAAGTTGAGACCTCAACGTTCACGTGCCAACTATTTTAAGCTTCCCTTTTTTAACGTATATGTAAATGCCTGGAATTCTTTGCCATCTCATTTTGTTGGAAAAAGGTCCTTTAGTAATTTCAAGAAAAAAGTGACTTCTTTTTTAGTGTCAAATTTGTTAGGTACTGATACATTATTTATATTTGATGTATTTAAATATCATGTACTTATAAGTATATACTAATCAAGGAGAACAGTTTATAATATTCAAACTCAGTTCCCTCCAACTGTTATCAGCCCTTTCGTCAATCCATTTTTGATATTGTTATGTACATTTAATTATTTTAGTGTATGTATTTTATTGTTTTGGGAACATTTTATTAAATCATTATATTATTAAATCATTGAGACCTATAAAAATTAATTATTAGTACAATTTTAGACCAAGAAGTTTCATCATTCTGAAGGTATGAGACATAAACGAGTGGAAAGTATTATTGCGAAGAAATATAAGTTAGCGTTTAATTGTTATTTACTAAAAGTAATAACACGTATGCTTTCTCTGTAGGTGAACGTCTGTGCAAAGTTTGCAATTGCCTCAATGATTCCATAGACTGCTCTGCAAGAAAGCTGTCTAACATGCCCTGGACTGAGTCGACGTTTGGAAAAGATAAGGAAAGGTATACATGTTGTTAGGTTGCCTTCCATAAAACATAGGCTTGGATCAAATGCATTGAGTATAAAGATTTATTAGAATAAATCATTCAAATAATACGCCTTGTATAATCGTCGTTTAGATTTTTTTTTTTCAAATCTGTGGTGGTTGTTCTATCATTACAAGACATTAATAGCCAGAGCTGTTAAAATTTCAGCGAAATTCGAATGTAAATCAAAACATTTGTGCACAACAAATCCACGGCTCTCAAGGAGTATAACACAACATGGGCATCCACAGGGGCGGGCAAGGGGACACTTGCCCTCCTCCTAGAATTGCGGTTCAAAAATTTGTTTGGGGATATCTCTTAATAACTTAGAAGTAATTACATTCAATTATACGCGAAGTGGCAATTGCGTTGTTCTAGAATGAGAGTAATATACTTTTGATAGTTTTGAGTGTCTTTTCTGACCCTTCTTTCATGCTTTCTGTCCGTGACAAACAAATCAAGAAGTCAAAGCATCAAGGACAAGCTACTCCTCAGCACAGTGTACAACATGAGGGTAAATCCGAAAACGTATATTTTGTTAACTTTGATCAGGTCGGCATAAGCGTTTTGTGACATATTGTTCTGACTGAAAAAAATCTTGGCAAAATTGTTCGGTTTTGAAAGTGAAGCAGTGGAACATATCGCCATTTTGACTTGCTCTGGAAACAATAAAGGTTACGTTAAACAGTTTCATGACTGAAGTTAAGCAATACATCTTTAGCTATACATTACCTGAAAATGTACTATCAGTCTGTCATTAACGCCAATCATGAAAATGTCACTCTAATTTAAGTTGTTTGCAAAGAAAGCAATATTCATTAACATAGCAACAAAACCATTTACGTGAGAATGCATTCAACAGCACCAACAAACGATCATTAACAACTTTCTATCTTCCTTTATCTTTCCTTTTGGTCATTTCCGCCATGGCTCTGCTTTCTTGAACCCGTTACTAGTCCTCTTTTGCAACGATGTTTGATGAGGGTTTCAGAAAGTTATTCAATTCTTCAAAGCTGCTCACAATGAAATGCTATGCTACATTGTCCTATTCCTTAGTTTAATCTTTTAATTTCCTTTGATCAGTGCTTTCGAAATATGCTAGTCTACTCTCGCGTCCAAAGCTAAGATTTTTCAATCAACTAGGCAAGTATTTTCACGATATCCGTCTTAACAATATATGCAATCAGCCCGGGTACTTTCCAAATTAAACTTCCTTGTATTTTGGTGAGTTTCATTTCTTTTCATTTTTGTGTGTTCTGAAATTTTAATCTCTATTTAGACATGATGTTCTGGGTTTTCAATTATCTGTATAACGTCTTCGACTTTGAGTTCAGATAACCAATAACTGGTTTTTATTGCCCTTACTTGACCAGCCAAATTTTGTTCCGACCTTTCAAGAAGATCATCTTTATGACGGGTATGATTCATTCTTATTGAATAGCTTTCTTATTTTGCCTCGCCATTTAGTAACATTTTGTCGCAAGCTGATTTAATTGCTTGGGTCATATCATTTTGATCTTATTAGCAGTAACATGACAACCTGGGGCTGTTTTCTGTTCCACAAACTTCTACCGGACACGATACCATTTCCCCTTCAGTGGCTCCAGTCCCATTTACGCCATTTCTTTTCTGTGTTGATTACATTATTAAATCAAATTGACCAGGGGATCAGTTTTAATCCAGATACAGTATTTCTTCCTTTTGGTAATCAAGTACGAAAACAGCGATGTTATTTGAGATCTCGGTAAAGGATCAAACTATCCTGTTATTAAAACAGTGATACAATCAAAAGCCTAAAAGTTCGACAGAAAGAAAGTCATATTAAGGAAAGATTACATGGCATTTTAGCGTGCTTTGCTACCTGTGAATTAACCAAGTTAACTTAATAAATAATTAGTAAAAAATAAATAGGGACTCAACATATCCTTGAACGTAATAATTCTAAATCTGAGAGACTGGCGACAGGAGGTTCCAAAACCGTCATGCACACCTTTCAAAGGTGTGGATGTGAATCAGTTAATATGACCAGCAGAAAAAAAAAATCGAAAACGTTGAATCTCGATGACCCAAAAAGCAAGAAAATTGGAAGTCAACCAAAGTCTATCGAGGGACTTGGACTTGGGCACCGGTTACATTGACGCAAACAAAGAGTACTTCATAAACTTCCAAAATGAATAGTCTTTCAAGCAAGTTTAATACCAAAAGTCATACGCCTCAATTGAGGTTGAGAACTGAGATCTGACAAAACTTAATGAAAACCTCAAAGAAGAAAATGAAGTCATTAAGTAGCGCCTAAACACCATGACTCTTACCCTGTCCTATTTAAACAAAAAAGTTGAAGATACGAAGAACGATAAGTTCAGTATAGTATCACCATTGAAAATATTGAACGAAGAACATCGCATTTCCAGAGGTCACTCATCGCCGGACATATTAGATGAACCAGAACTCTTGCCAGTATGAAAGACTAAAACGTCTAGGACGAATATTAGCGAATTCTCCGCCTTACCATAGATTCGGACCTTCTAAATGGAATATTATTTCTCGAATTAAAAAAAAAAAAACATTTGATACTGTTAATCACAATTTGTTGATAAAAATATATTTTTGTATAGCATTAAAAATGCAGCTCTGTCTTGGTTGAAATTGTATTTAAATAATCGAATCTAAAGATTTAAGATTAATCGAGTAATATCATCACATAGAGCTATACAGTCAAGAATTCTTCAAGGGACAAACCTTGGACCACTTCCCTTCTTGTTATATATAAACAACTGGCCAAATTGTCGAGAAAAACCTAATCCATCAATGCATGCGAATGGTACAAACCTCATTGTCTCAGAAAGAACAGATACAGATTTAGAAAAAAGTTGGACCAGTGAGTTGGATAAAGTTTTTCGGTAGTTTAAAAACTTACAAATTGTCGTTGAACGAAGAAAAAGCCGAGTATATAATAATAGGATCACACATAAAAATCTATCCAAAATTACCAATAATTATCAGGTTGTAATTGGTAACAAAAAGATAAAAAGAGTCTCAATTACCAAAAGCTTAGCAGTAATTATTGATGAAAAACTAAATAGGGAGGCTGAAATTGACAACATCAGCAAGAAAATTTCTAGAGGAATAGAAAAATTCAAAAAAGTCAAACCGATTTTAATGGTTGACTCATGGTTGACAACCTCACTTTGATTACTTTGCAATGGCGTGGGGCAGCTGCAATGGAACTTTGTCAGAAAAATTACAAAAAGTACAGAATAGGGCTGCAAGAGTGATAACACGTGACGACTATGATGTCTTGTCTGAAACTATACTGTCTAAACTTCAATGGAAACCTTTCCAAAAAGAAGGGAAATCAAAACATGTCAAATGTTTTAAAAAGGAATTGCCCTATAAGTATTTCAAAATTGTTTACTCTCGTAAATAATAAAACCTGTAACCTTAGAAGTAACAACAAAATGCTTATGTTGTCAAAGCCTAAAACCAATGCCATAAAGAAAAGCTTTAGTTACGCAGCTGCCAGGACATGGAATACAAATTTGTGAACATACATTTGTAAATAGTTAATTCATATTTAGTAGTAAACGTCTTTTAAACGATCTATATTGAAAAATACTTTTTTATACCTCTAAGAATATTTCATTTAATAAGAGTCGATGAATCTTAAACTATCCGTATTGAAAATACATTTCTATGTTTCTAAAATTGTTTTATCTTCTCATTTTTGATACTTCAGAACTTAGAACACACGGCCTTATGAAAAACTTCTTTTTATGGATGATAAGCTACTGTGTATAAATAATTTTAAATAAATAATTAAATAATAAATAAATAAATAAAGTGAAATACCAAGATAAGAAACTGGGAACTAGACAGAAAATACTGAATGTTTTATCACGCCTGGGGAATAAACAGCTACAAAGGGACAAACACAAGAGAGAAACGAAAATGCATGATAAACTGTGTAAGTCGTTAAGATGCCAAATATCATGATCGACGAAATCACCGACTCGGTTACCGACAAAATTCACTCTGAGCTGCACAAATATACTGAAAAAAAAGCGATATTCTGCCAACGAATGGGACTGGGCAAATTAACAATAAGGACAGGACTAACCCTATCTGTCAACAAAAGAAATAGAGTCAAATTACTTTAAAAAGCTGCCATCAGAGAAAGATATCAGAGATAGATAAATACAAGACCACTGACGTTGTAGTAGCTGTGAAAGCTGACGCTTCAAGATACCCAACAAATAGCGGAGTCCAAAACTGCCAAGGGCGCAAATATCCGAGGATTCAGGTTGCTAAAATGAATTCAAAACAACTTTTAGGGAGATTTTTTCATCTTGCCATGCCTCAGTTCTCTTCCAACAGGCGTTGCCTTTTTAACATTTTCTTGTCTGAGACGTCTCCTTTTGATGAGTAGTGTCACCTGGCGTTAGCCAGAATGAAATAAATAAGACGGATAGGGACCAAAAACAGTTAATACATATAAAACAAGCGACCATTTATTCATGGTGAATACCACGCTTAAGGGAAATTTGGTGGAAAATCCATTGTTCTTCGTAATAGCACTCTTTCTGTATTTCATGAGACGATGGCGGGCCGGGGAGGATGGAGGCAAAATCAAAGAGTAAAGAAAGAATAAGATGCAATAAATGTGAGATGAGATATATACATTGTACTACATAGCAAAAATGTAAAGTGGGAAAGGAATGACATGGGGAAGTAATGTACTAAACTACGAGTTCAGAGGTGTCATTATACAGTTTGAAAATGAGAGAACCACTGCCCCATTAGCCAAAATCAAAGACGTAGACAAAGCCAACGAATAATGTGCAATGATAGATAACAGAGTACTCAAACATCGAAGGACACCCTTCCTATGATAACACAAGTTTACTTCTACCTGGACATAAAATCCCAACTTTCAGCATTTGCATATGACCATCAACTTTACTGCAGGTCTCTTAATCCAGGACAGGTTATGAACACTATAGAATGTGATAGAGAATTAAAATCTAAAGTTGTATTATGACAATTTTTTAGAGTGTAATCTGAGTAAATGTTAGGCTGTGACAATAAATTGCAAGTTAGGTCTCCCAGTTAAATTTGAAATGTGCAATAAGATAATCGATGCAAGGGAGGATTTGATACTTAGAATCATTATACATTACAGTCAAAGTTTTACTAACCACATTTCTTCTACAGGTACAAAGCATTAGTAAATTTATTGGGGTACTAATGAGGTTAAGGAATGTAATTACTAGTTAAGCCAAACTGGATTTTTTAAAGAGAGCTATCCTGATCCATTTAACATACTGTAACTGGGTGTAGCAATATAGTAGGGCTTCTTACAGAAGAAAATTAAAACTTGTAAATGAGAGGGTTTTTAGGGCTGTACTTTGAAACTGGGGTAGAACTTCCAATGATCTTTTAACTTGAGCTAAGATGACAACTCTTTGTAATAGAAAGTTTCAGGATATTGAAATCCTATTGTACAACATTAAGTACGATATGCTTCTTGATAATACCATCGACTTATTTGTGAAATCATCGACTAAATATATAACCTAAGAAATGATGATTTTTTAGTGTCTAGATGTTCCACTGTCTATTATGGAAAGCATTCTCCAAGATATTTGGGACCACGTTTATGGTCTAAAATACCTAGTCAGAAGCCATTACCAGTCAGAATATCTGAAGATGAATTTGTAATAAAATCGAAATATTACTACAACATTATAATCCTGTCTTGTTTTCAATCACATTTTGAGTTTCAAGATGTCACTTTAATTCAGAGTATCTTTCCTACTATACTTCTTAAAGTTATCGGCAGGCGCTGGATTTTAGTAATATTAAACTACAACCTTATGATTGCCAAGTGAGATCACTGCTGAATTGAACATAATTTTTCTTAAATCATTCTTAAATAGCAAACTCTACTTCAAAGGGCGTTCAGGTTGTCGTGTATGGCATTTGTATAACGAAGACAACTGGCCTTTGGGATTTTTAACTCCTGAAGCACACAGTCAAGCACACCCGTTCAGGCGTTTGTACATCAATGGATCGCCCACTTTTATTGTTGTTTCTGCGACTTTGGTATAAGGCTTGATAGCGTGGTGGCTGTTTCACAAAAGGTTACAACAGTGTTCTATTCATACTATAATATAATTTACATACAAATAATAGAGTTGGAAATTTTGAGATGTGGCATCACAAGTTGAATTGAAGACTGAGGACAAAGTACTCTCCGGGAAGAGAACCTATACACTGATTCTCCACACGTACTTCTAATGCGGCATTCTTTGAACTTTTTGTCGTCATTGCTTGTTCATGAATCAACGTCTTTAAAAATATTTAAGTGATGCTTTTAAGGAGAGTAAAATATAATTTCCTTTTGATAAATTTTAGTAGGGATTTATTTTCTTTTGTTTTATATCGTGTTTTCTATGTTTAACTTTCCCCCGTTAATACCGCATTTACTAGAATAAAAGTTACAACGCTTATTTGATTTTACGACCTATTTGATGATGCGCTTATTTGAGTGCTACGCTTATTAAAACTAATTGAAAGGAGCAATTCTGGATAAAATGCAACAACTTTTTGTTCTTATATGGAAAGCAACCAAAAGAAAGAAAACGAAACCCCCCGTCAAAGTATTCTCACTATTAATGTCAGTATCTTGTCCACGATCGGGTTTAAATCTGTTTGAGTTCAAGAAGCTGTATCGGGGGAATAATTTCTTCTACATCACTGGGATTAAGTGACGCTTTCTTCTTCGGTGCAGCGCTTACATTATTTGAGGACGGCGCTTATTTCAATTAATTAGTTCTCCTAGGCGATGCTTATTCAGGAGCGGCACTTGTTTGAGGGCGGTACTTATTGGAATAAATATAGTAACTTTATTAACTCCTAATCTAAAGAAGAAATCTCAAACTATTTCTTATCAGATTGACCCAACTAATAATATAATTAATATGCATTGTTCTCTCGTTTCATTTGCAATTATGATTATTTGAAGGCTCGACTTGTCCAATAACAAAATAACAAGAATATGGAATGGATTGTTAAAGAAATTTTCGGGGTTGAAATACTTGTAAGTAAATTTTAAACTAGAAATATACGATATAACTATAAATTTGTTCTTCAACGGAAATTACATATAAGAGGGGAGAATTAACATAGGCTGGGGTCTACAGATGAGGTGTGGTTACCTTAAAGCGTTTAGGATGTCAAAGCCACCAAATATTTATTACTTAACAATAGAGTTTAAATTCGTTTCTTCAACGAGATATAGAAACATTGCTACAATGCTTGATATCGATAGAATACCTTGTCATATTAACAGAATATCTTGTGATATTAATAGGATGCCTTGTGAAACAATTTTTCCATCTTTTGTTCAGAAGTACATAACATTTTTTTCCCCATTGTCAATCATTTTGCTAAAGACTTTCTGATAAACAAAAGCAATTTGCATAAAATATATTTGGCTTTCTATATTAGTTCAAATCATGAATTTTTTTTTTTTAATTTTAACAAGTATGGAGCGTTGCATGTGTAAAAAATAGATTCTCTGATGACTGAAAAGGGGAATGATCTGCATTAACATTTATTAATTTGGAATAAAAATGTAAGAAATTTTTACATTTTCTTTTCTTCCATAGGGATTTGTCATCCAATTTAATCTCGGGTGTAAACGAGAATTCTTTGGAATTTTTGAGCAAATTAATATGTCTGTAAGTTGATATTAGGAACAATTATAAAGAACGAGCGAGGATTTGTGGAGGAGGAAAAATATGACACAAAATTGCGGACATCCATCTGTTTGATCTGGGGGTGCAGTTTCTTAATGTTCTATTTATCAGCACATGTTAATGAAGGACATCCAATTAAAAATTGTCCTTGCAAATAAATATTTAATTGCTTTGCATGCTTGCGGAACATTCAACATCAAGAAATTACAAAGCAAACTTTAAGAAAAACCAAGTTGAAATTAACAAACAAAAGCTCTTTTCTCGGCAAATTTTAAAAATAAAACGACAGTTTATTTTTTTTTCCTTGACATTTTTCTTGAAATTTTGGGTGTTATCTTGCCGCCTGATTGATTCTGAGGGAAAAAAGCCATCGTACTAAAGACGTTTGGGAACTCATTTGAAAACCTGCAAGATTCTCCAGAAGCAAATACAATACGAAGTTTAATCCTTTTCTAGTGCGGTCAGACGTGCACACGTTCTACATGCAAACTAGGCATAGTAAATTTCGTGGCTGAGAGAATTATATCGCACCAAGCGTTTGGAATTCGGAAGACTTGTATAAATGCATGGAGTAAGTGGTATTGTCAGGGTGTGGAGTAGCTATTTAACCTTGATTAGTTGCTACAGTATTAATTTTGCAATATTAAATACACGTGTTTTTACTAATGCTTTAACTTGCGCATTTAGGAATTCGAAATAATGTATGCCAAAAATGAGCCCAGATTATTTTACCTTGTCAAAACTACATGAAGCCAATATCCTAAATTTGTCTAGCAATGAAGCAGTAGACATCCTTGTTGGCGATGCAGTTTTGCCTTTCGTAAACGGTTAATACCGTCTATAATGGTCGATGCCATCTTAATGTTCTCGCCATCACCAAATATGCGCTTTGCACTCTAACTGTATCAAATCGCATCAACCAGAAACACGCTAAAATTCTTTTACCTGTTTTCTTTCTTTGACTTTAAATTTAAAGACGGATTATCTGTCTCACCTCACCCAAACCGAAACCCTAACCTAATCGTCCTTGTAGCGGATTTGCTGCCTTGCTTCTACCCTAGCTTGAGCATTAGTCGTTATGCAAAAACTCGAAGAAAATAAAACACTGTAGAGTAGAAAAAACACTGTGAAAGGAAATAAAATAAAATAAATGAAAGCTCGATTAGCCATGGCTGCAAACCCACAGTCTACCAGTCGCTTTTGGACGCACTAGCCACTGCACTAAGTTTGCAGGCTCATTTGGCCTTGGCTAAAAATAGTAATTTAAAAAACATCTAATCATTTGGTGAGGGCCCTCAGAATATACTGGGGAATCCGAAAACGTTAGCATGTCATCGATTGTTATAAATGTCAAGACCTTTCCGGAAGGGAAAATAGCGCTCGCAATAGTTCCCACGATTTATAACTATGTCCATCTGTTATTTTTAATCTGAACTATCAAAAATGTTTGGACTTAGCTGGAAGACGTAAGTGATTAAAAATAGAGATATATTAGTAAAACCTATTTCAGATAAATCGCCTTACACTGGGTTTTGGTAATGAAGTCTGGCAGAAAGATTCTACTTCTACTTTCACAGATATTTTGTTAATCGAAGGATTCTTTGTTAAGATAATGCTGGCGACATTAACCAGATGTTAAGAAATATTTTTCGGGATTCACAGCACTTTGAATAAACAGTATAACAACATAAACTCGTCAAGACGTCAATTAGTGAGTTAATTTGTTTGTTTACCATCGTAACATTTTCATACGAATTATCAGGAAGCAATTGACTAAGTCTTAATATCAATATATGAGTCTTTTTAGAGGTTTTATGCGCAAAGCCAAAAGCGTTGCAATAGTGGAGCTTTGACAGTTATGTTCTCGTCCCATACTTTGACTGTGCCAAAAATTGGTGAAACACCATTGGAATCCAGGAAGAGGGTATGTCTTATCATATGTGACTGCTTAGGCAAGACTCAGTTACCACGTTATATTTGAAGAGTTATAGTTATTCTATTCTAAATTTTGTTTTGAAATTACAAGAGGCACGAGAGATATTAAGTTATTTGGCTAAACCAAAGAGAGCTAAAGAAATCCCACTGAGTTAGCGGAAAAGTATTTTAGATTTTTATCAGCTCGACAAAGGAGAAAGAAGCTTTGACGAATAGTTTTTGTTAAAATTTAAACAATGAACATCAGTGTTCTTTCTTGCCACCAGATTATTCAAATGGCATCACTATTAGTATAGGATTCTTTAACTAATTTTATGATTTAATTTACAATATTGATTGAGGCAAGTCTATTGTCTTCTTTTTCTAATTTGGAGAAAATTCTCGAAAATAGGCGGAAAAATCGTGAATTTATATAAAAGCTAGTAATTGGCAGTAATTGTTGGAAATGTTGGTGAACTTTGTTGTGGTAAGAAAGAAATTGTAACTAATTCAAACCAAAACTTGAGAGTCTTAGGAACTTTAAAAATAAAAAAAAAAAAATAGGTTACTTAGTTAATGAAAAGTTAGTAAGTACACTTTCCTGTATTATCAACCGTGTCTGGGGAGGGCAACTTTTTCTCCTAGAAAGTCTGGGGTTGTGCAATCCGCCTCATACCATAATTTCATTATTACTGTGCATATTTCAGTAAAACTTGGCAGAAGCATTGAATTGGCAATGCTCTATAAAATTAAGTACTTCCACATGTTGAAGACGTCGTTATTACGTCATTCAACCACTGCTTTTATCTGTTTTTTTAATGCTTTCATTTTTCACTCGTATTCCTCTTAAAATTTATAATAGAAAAAACTATTGAATACGAGTGATTGAGAATTTATAACATCAGAGGAAGTTTATTTGTGTTTTTCTTTTTTTGTTTGTTTGTGACGTTACAATGATGTCTTACTGAGTTTACAAGTTCTTGATTAACAATTGATAAATCTTTCTATTTTACACATCTATTTTACAATATAGCATTTTTCACTATTTGCAAATTCATTTATACGTTCCTTATATACATATTGTTGTCAACAACTAGGCATTATGATGGCATAACCAATGCAAGAAGATGACGTCATACTAAACCTTCAAACAAAAGACACCATGTATTTGGATCTTAAAAACCTCGTTTTCAATTCTAAGTAGTATTTCTAATATTTGGTCGAAAAAATTTCGATTATTTAACTGCCTTCAAAAAGTAAATATATGACCGTTCAACTTGTGGTTACCATGGCACAGCTTATTACGTATGATTTAGAACAGCTGTCCCCAACCTTTTTCGCGCCACGGATCGGTTTAATATTAGACAATATTTTCACGGACCGGCCTTTAAGGTGTGGCGGATAAATACAACAAAATAAAATGATACGACGGCATAAAAACTGTAGTATATTGTAAATATAATAATAAACGTGAATCCACTGTGTACTCATATGCAACTTTATTAGCAGTGTCTTTGTAACGTAAATAACGTTAATAAAGAATAACGTTAATAAAGAATAAATAACGTAAGTTATTTATTCTTTCTGTGCGGCCCGGTACCAAATGCCCTACGGACCGGTACCGGGCCGCGGCCCGGGGGTTTGGGACCGCTGGTTTAGAATTACAAATCCAAATGTTGGAAATAGCATTTTGAGGAAAAGTCACCAATTTTAGTGTCCTTTTGTTCATCCAGAGAAAAGATATCACTAAAAATCCAAGTGGAATGAGAGCTGTTCGGCCTCCCCAGCATTGATATGGTTAAATTAACTCCTTTTAAATCATAGTTAAAATCAAAATTATCGAAAAAAAATGGAATTTTCTCCATAGAGCTAACTCCTTCCCTTCACAAATTTAAAATTTGAAAAGTGTGACTCCCCTCGCTATCTCATAGTTCGATTAAAGCAATTTTCCTCAGTAAACCTATACCAAATAGTTTAATATTAAATTTAGTGAATCGTAATAATACAGGTTTGTTGCTAAATAGCTTTATCATATCAACCTATTAAAGCACACTACGTCTGGTCGATATTTAAGGTCAAAAGCATCACTCTCGCATTTGCAGTTAGCTTTTCTTATAGGTCTATGAAAATCAATCTTTCGTAAAATTCTCTGTTCGTACACCAATATGTTGGCGAGGTAAATACTTATTTTGGTTTCTGCTTTTGCAGGAATTTTTCTCGAAACCAAATCGTTAAGCTCCCAAAGTTATTTATCCGGATTAACTTGAAGATTCCAAAACTGTAAGTGTTATATGAAATACAAAAAAGCAAAATGAATATAAAATATAAAACTGCACATACACGTATACTTATATATATGACTGAAGCTTAGTCATCGACATAAACATAGATATAGACTTAGACTTAGACTTAGACTTTGACATAGAATTATGGTGATTAAAATAGACATAGACATAGACATGAGCATGGACATGGACATGGACATAATCATGGACGTAATCGTATAAACAGACGTCGACGTATAGTCGTTAGTGTAGACCTAACTGTTAAGGTGGTAGCATATCTAGATGCAGACGTAAACAGAAATTGCACTTTTGATCGTAGTTGAGATACTCTAATTATTTAGCTATACGGATTCAGATGGTGGAGGGAAGATAACTTGTTATATCTGCTCGAATTTCTTGGGACATGGGCACAGCTGAGTTGGTAGAAGTTGATTTGTGTAATTGTTATATGAATCGACCAGCAGTTTTTTGCTGCACGGAATTTATGAGAATTGCGAATCTCTACAATAGATAGTTTAGTTTTAAAACACAGCTTTATTGTTAGGGCATCCTAAAGTCGAGGAAAAAATTGCTAGTTCGATTTCTCTATGAAGGTAGAGTTAATTTCCTGGACATATTACTTGAGGAGAACTTATAAAAAGTATAATATGAAATAGTAATAATACTGACAACCAAATGAACGAATCCCCCAAACTTAGATAACAAATATTGAAAGTTGCCAAGCATGACCCAATATTTCGGCTCTCCAACTAAATGTCGTTATTGAGAAGGAGAGCTCTGAGGATGATGTCCCATCTTTATTACCTCCCAGGACAACTTATGCCATTATCTCTCTGATAAAATGGTGCAAAAAAGATATCGGAAAAAAAAATTATCGACATCATCGTGGTTTAATGAGGCATGGGCAGCGTTGATGTGCCATGTTTTCAGATGATCCACCTTACTTCAACAAAACAAAATTTTATTTTCTTTTTCTTCCCTAAGGAAGCAGCCATGTAATGATTTTTTATTAGGTATGAATTTTAAAAAGCGTTTTCGTTTAAATTTAGGTTTTAGGTTCAATAAAAAACTTTGCAACCCGTCAACCTTGTCCGTATTTTCAAAGAATATCATGAACTGGTGGCTAAGGGGTAATTGCACATTCGTATTTCATGTTTCTGTTCCTAATTTCACTGTAAAACTACCCGAGATTTCAAAAAACGGTCCACAGTTATCATCCTAGACTACTTTGTGTAGTGGTGTAACTGACTTTAAATTTTTTTTTCTTTCTTTCTTTCTTTCTTTTTTTCTTTCTTCCTTTTTTAATTTATTTATCTATTTATTTTTTGTTTGTTTTTATTTATTTACTTATTTACTTATTTGTTAATTTATTTGTCTATTTAAATGCTTTTACTTTCATTTATTTATTGATTTATTTATTCATTCAATTGTTAGGATTGTTTACTGCCTTCTAAATATCTAAGACACTTTCGCTCATTTCCCTTTGAATCAGAATTAGGTGTTAAGCCCTCGGACCTGAACAAGATTAACTAAACCGACATCTTATGGAATATTCTCGTAATTGTGTTATTGTTCCCCACTTACCAGAAGATAGGAGTGCTGAAACTTTTGATCATGAGCCGTAATTTTTTGACTTACATTAAAAACCTTTGAAAGCCAGGGTTATTTCAATCTATGTCTAGCAATGTCATTTAGTGGAACATTAGTAATTCATATATGTATAAAATTTTATACTCCAAATCGTTAATAATTCTTAAACAACAACAACAAAGACCAACATTTGTTGCGACGACACATGCATCATGAACGTATCACAATCCAATTTATTCTGTTGGAAACAAAAATTTCAGGTGTTTTGAGTTCCATTCGCTTTAGAATTTAATTCATCTTTCCTTAGCTTATGTCTGTACGAAATACAAAGATTTGCTCTAATCAGGGGAACATTCCTTCAAGCTGTTTTTTGTTTATTGCTTATGTTAATGATCAAACTAAAAAACAGCCTAAAGTACTTGGTCCTTATTTTGCAGCTTATATGAAATTTGAGAATGTAAATAAGTGTAGTAAATGTGAACTAGATTCTTTTCATAATTCATAAATTTTGTGAATCAATAAATTCCATATAATTTATTATTAAATTTAATGAATAACGTTTATCTAGTCAAACAGTAATAAAAGTTGCATGGATGATGAGATGGCAGTATGTTACAATTGCAAGAATTTTAAGGACTGCGAATTACCATATCATTTGTAAATCGAAAAACTAACGTTTTGAGGGAAAGCCCTTTGTAAGACTGAAAATGGTAAGGGAAATAAAAGCTAACGGTTAAATTAAGAGCAACGCTATGGACGAAATTTCGAAAAAAAAAATTTATTCTGGAAAAATATCTCTGAAGTATACGACATCGTCAAGGAGCTAGTACTTCAACCCTGTTATAAATTCACAGCGCGAAAATTTAAAAATCACCATGAGATGCTCAAAACGTACAACATCAAGAAGTTACATAAGTAGAATACTGAGTTAACATTGTGTAACGACATATATGAGTTTTAAGAGTATTACCAAATGTTTTAATACGAAAAACTGAAGGACAGAGCTAAAGCCATGAAACAGGCTGAACATCTTTTAATTAAAGTGTATTTTATTCATTTTGGGAATTACGGCAGTCCTGCAGTCTTAAATTTCTTATATACCTTGAAAAATAGTTAGTAGTTGTTATCGCAATACATCTCAAAACTAAAAAAATAAAATTTAACATAAATTTATTGACTTAGCCATGAGTCAATCAACTAACATTTACTTTTTCAGGAATTTGCAGCTCAATTCTTTGGAAAGAACTTTTGGGACCTCTTTCCTTGGCTTGCTCCAACTAGAAAGACTGTACGTACCATTATTTACTTTCCGTTGTTGCGCGAATCTGGCCAGATAAGTTCGCGCACATATTAGCGTTGTTGTTTTAAATCATCTTTATTGGAACTATTGATGGTTGATTCCCTTTTTTTTCCATAAAACTTATATTTCTAATTTTAGATGGGAATTGGTCGCATGAACTAAGATGAAATCTAATTAAACTTAATGCTTCTTATGAAGTGATTTTAGATAGTAACAAGTGTTGTATCGCAAATAACTAAGAGATCCTTAGCACCCTATGTCAATTAAAACTCGTATTATGTTCATATGAGATATCCCCATGTTTTGAAATTTCTACAAAATACGAAATTTTCTGTGTTCCAGTACGCAAGCGTCTTAACAACTCCTGAAATTTTATACGTAAATGTGATTTTGTTATTTTAGAAAATGATGATGTCGAGAATGTTGAGATTTTGTATATCAAAATTACTTTAAACAATTAGACCATGTTTCTTTCAATTTATTGGGAAAACTGATTAATCGCTCGGGATTAGTCCTAAACATAAAAAAAAAGTTATTGGGTACATCATACATCCATTTCACAAAATCCCTATCGCTGCATGCAGATGTAAATATAGGAGCAAATTCCTGTCAAGAATATCCCAACAATGAATACTTCAATGAATTCTTTTCGGTCCACCCCCGACTGTTTGATTTACGGTGACAAACGATTTAATTTGATTTAATTTACGGTGACAAATGGCAGACCGTTACACTCGTCAAGGGATGACGTCATGGACCGGAATGGGTCAACCCTTTTTCGTCTGAATCCTACTTTTATTATTTTACTCTGGCAAGCACCACAAGATTTTATTCTCTGAGTAAAGAAGTTTTTGACTGGAATAAATTAGAAATATTTCAATTAAGTAAGATTTTTTATTACTTTATTTGCTTTACAATATGTCAAAAATGAATTAACAATTTCCTCCATTTTTGGCACTAGAGATATTGCATATGATAATAGTAATGACAGTACAAAATATGATGATATCGAGGCCAGAGAAGAAATCAATTGTTCATCCTGGCTTGATTCGGCAATTATAGGTGAAGTGGCAACGCAAATATCTAATCAGTCCGATCGATTTAAAAATGGTCCTGCTTTTCTTTGCTTCGAATACAAAATTGATCTTGGAGTAATCAACTTTATTTTGCTTGAACACTCTTTTAAAAACCCACCTGTAAACAATTTATAGTAATTCTTGCTACTCTTTTACAGCATAAGACGAATCAAACCAACTTTGGAGCGGAGTGAGCCGATAAGCATAACTTAAAATGATTGTTTAGTTGCTACTCAGAGTTTTGCGCTTGTCGGGAATATTTAGGCAATGTTTCAACAGTTGCCTGAAGCCCTGAAGATGCCGACAAGCATGAAACTCTAAGTAACGAAGAAAAGATAATTTTAAGTTATACCTGTAAATTATAATTTACTCTTTATGACTCTCTCTCTCTCTCTCTCTCTCTCTCTCTCCCTCTCCCTACCTCTCTCCCGCTATGTGCTATTTACAAAACGAGCAGGTGTTCTTTATCAGATACAAAGCTCGAGAGGGTTAGCCAAGTGTCTTGGATAGGATAAAGCACATACTGCAAGTTTTGTAAATGTCTTATAAGACGAGTTTCTTTAAACTCTAACACCCAACGAAACCTTTGCAATTTATGTTTTTTCGGACGAAATATATTGAGGAGAATTTAGCAAAAATTTCTAGATAAAGCACATGTGTCTCTATCACATATACAGAAACGACGCGTCTATTTTTCATGAATTTTTAATACGTTTTATAAATTATACATATATATATATATATATATATAACTGCAGACGGAACCGTTTCGGCCTATTGGGCCTCATCAGTGCAGTGCTGACAAGCAGGATGGAGAAGTCTACATTATATAGGCAACTCAAATGTGCCACGTATGTGGAACATCTAAGCCATGCCAGAGCGCTCTAACTAGAGACTAGTGAGCGTGCGCAAATCCGCTAGCGGCATGACTCATCCTGAAGAGCGCTCAATATGGACCAAAGGGCCATATATATATATATATATATATATATATATATATATATATACACCAATGGTGAGTATCACGAAGGTTACAGTGTTGGAATGAAAATATAGAGCGCTCAATACCGTTACTGGTAGAGCGAATAAGTGAATACAAAAGACAAAATTTTGCTGTCGCTACTCTGAGTTTCACGCGCTCAGGCGATCATCAGCCAACTCACAGATAAGATTTAATTATTCACATATATACAGGAAACAAAAGTTTAAAGGAAGTGTTTGGTTACATGTCGGCATTTGCTGAGTAGTTCGGACCGTCTGTTCAAAATGTTTTTCCCTTGTCTCTTTAGGATAAGCAACTTTTCCTCGAGGCATAGGCCACAATTTCATGATCCTGCCTTGCATGATGGAATTTGCTTGATGATATCCCACGCGATTATGTATTTGCGTTTGTTGTCTTTCAGGTTTCAAATGTGTTTTGAAAGCTCGGTTTCGTTTAAGTATTTTTTGTTGTTGAGAGATTTGCAGTGGTTTCGGTACCTAGTTTTGAAGTCGTTACCTGTTACGCCTATGTATGTCTTCGTCTCGTTATTGTCAGTGGTCGTTATTCTTGCCTTGTAAAGGACGCTGGTTTGCAGCCAAATGCCTTTTACATGACATTGTTCAGGGTTTCTACAGTAACATAGTCTAGTGTTTTTTGTGTAAGATGGTTTCTCTTGATTGTCGTGTCCCTTCAGTATTGTATTGTTGTGCCTTTTAATAAATGTTTCAATGTTTTCGCTGCAGCTGTAACTGACACGGATAGCGTGTCTGTTGAATAGCTTGTGTAGTTTGTTGTTTGGCGGGAAGTGTTTGTCGATTAGTTGCAAGAAGTCACGTGCGATGTTAGTTTTGACGTTTTTGCTGTAGGGTGGATTATTCCAGATTACGTTGCGTTGTCTTCTGCGTTGGGTTTCAGTGTGGATATTAGGTTCGTGTTTCAGTTGAGTGTTGAAGTTGCTATGCTTCAAGGCGTTGTTGTACGTTTGTGCTGCTTCGTCAAATGCTTCTTTGTTGCAAGATAGCACGTTAATTCGTCTATTGACAGAGTGAGGAAGTTCCCGTATTATAGAGGGTGGGTGGTTTGATGAGCGGTTGATGTAAATAGGTTCGTCGTTGGGTTTTCTGTAGGGTTTGTAAGTACCGTTAGTCAGGTCGAATGTCAAGTCGAGGAAGTTGGGGCGTTGCTGGTTTGTCAGAATAGTAATTTTAAGTCCAAGGTCATTAAATGTGCTGATGAGCTTTTTCCTTTCCTTGTCGCATAGTCTTCCTGAGCGTGTGTTGACAACTGCTAGGCCATCGTCGCGGTATATTCCGACATTTTTCCCAGATCTTTCTTCTAATGAATTCAGGATGAAGACCCCGACGAGTTTGCAAATTTCCGCACCGTCAAAGCTTCCCATTGTAACGTCGAAAGTGCTATTAGTGTTGCGTTTGGACCACGTGCGGTTTTTGTGGAAGAGGAGAGATTTGCGTGCGTGTTTGATTATATTGATGTCTGTATCCGTAATTTCTGCGAATTGGCTTGCCCATGAAATAGACCGGTCGAGTAGTTGTTTGGTAATGGAGGAGTAGAAGTCTATGATGTCGAAGGATATAAATGATTTTCTTTGTTTGTCGGGAATAGATTGAAACCACGAGGTAGCGTCGGTAGAGTTACGCCATTGGTTTACTTGAATCTGCCGTCTTATATCGTTGTTGATGTTGTCTAAGATGGATTTGCTAACTTTTCCGCGGCTACTTTTAGCAGGGTTGATGAGTCGGCATTTAGTTGGTGTCATCTGATGCGTGTTTGTAGGTTTTCGTCACATTTTCAGTTAGCAGTTTGTCGTAAGTGGAGGCGTCCATTTCATAAAAGTTTCGTGTTTTGTCCGCAGGGATAAAGACATTACTTGAGACGTTGATTTTTCTTTTGTCTCGTTCAAGCGCTTGGATGAAATTGTCGCTAATGTTTCGGAATTTCGCCGATTCGATCATTTTGGCAACGTCATCTTCAAAAGGTTTGAGATTTAAGACGGATGGCACGCCATGCTTTGATTTCAGGCCGTAGGTGTTGTTGGCTGTTTGGTTGTCATCTCCGTTCTTCAGCAAGAAGAAATGAGCTTTCCATCGCATACGTTGTACTATACTTTCGGTCTTGTTGATGAGGTTTCTTAGGTAGTTGTCTTTGGTTGGTAGGCCAATGTTTTTTAGTGAATAATTAAACTTGATCTATTGCATATTTGTCGTATATCTTTCACACCAAGGAGAGCGCTCAACTTTAGACAGGAGCGTGTATACACCAATGATGAGTACCACGAAGGTTACAACGTTGGAATGAAAATATAGAGCGTTCAATACCGTTACTGGTAAAAATTAGTTACTGGTAATAATTACATATAATCATCATAAAAAACTTTATTAAAATATGTTTCGGGGCACTGCCCCTTCCTCAGCCCCAATATATTACAGACGAGATGTCCTTATATAAACAGTACATAAATAAATTTAAATTATTAGCCAATAGGCATAGTCCTTCAAGAAAGCTACTTTAGAAAAATTCCACATAAATATCAACCTTCATTTAGCCATTAAGAACATTAAGACCCAGTGGAGCAAGACAATTAAGTTTATCTATCCAATTACTTTTCCTAACAATAGGTCGGGCTGCATCTGTTACATCAATAATTTGTACCTGAACCTCATCTATTCCGTGATGACTTTCGCTAAGAAAATGAGCATACAAATGCTCACTACAAATACCTCTATTTCCATTACCAAACTTTCTCAAAGAGCTTTTATGATTATTAAACCTCGCCCTAAATTAGGTTATGATACATCCTACATACTGCTTTGGACATTTTTTTTGACGTAACAACCCCACTAGAATTACAATCAAGAGAATGGTTAATGTGGAAGTTCCGCCCATTAGTACTACTGCAAAATATGGGACCATTTTTATCAAAGCCACATATTTTACATTTTTTATTTCCACAATTAAATATTTCCTATGCTACTTCCTCCGCTGGTTTTAAGCTTAACCCTAACTAATTCATCCCTCAAATGTTTTGGCCTTCGGAAACTAAATAATGGTGCCTCGGGTAATATATCCTTAAGTACATGAGCTGACATATTTACTATAGCCTGAAGCTCCTTAAGTACGAGATGGACATTCAGAAGAGCAGGGTGATAATTTAAAACAAGACTCATACGACCTGATTTTTCCTGATCATAATTCCTTTCTTTAAAAAAAATGCTCCCTACGATTCCAATTTTTTTATCCTGCTGATCTGCCCTTCTATCGAGTTCTTTCTACAGCCTCTAATAATAAAAAACCCTTCAACTGACATAAACGGTCATCCAAAACTTCGTCAGAATTGCAAATTCTCCTTGATCTCGAAGTCTGACTAGATGAAATTGCCTTCTTAACATGTGGAGGATGACAAGATTTATTATTTAAAAACAGATGAGTGTCCGTTGGCTAAGGATAAACATCAGTAAAAAATCCTTCATCCTATCAAAGCAAATTCTCTCCCCAAGGACAGTTAGATCAACGCAAAAACTTGGATCAACCACATCAGGGGTCCAGGATGACTTCTTCCTGAATGCACCCAAACGAGAAGACTGCTGACCTGATCCACCAACAACTAAATAAAAATATGCCTTACATTTTAATTTTCTGCCAAAATTCCTTAATGTAGTTTCTAATTGAAATGTTATCTATATCCCGTGGAGCTGACCTGGTCATCACGGAATGGATGAGGCTCAATTAACGATGTAACAGATGGAGCCCGACTTACTGTTAGGGAAAGTGATTAAATAGATAAACTTGATTGTCTTGCTCTGATGGGTCTTTATGTTCTTAATGACTAATGGAAGGTTGATTTTTATTTGGAATTTTTCCAATGTAGCTTTCTCGAAGGACTATGCCTATTGGCTAATCATTTAAGTTTATTCATTTACTGTTTATAAATATATATATATATATATATATATATATATATATATGCTATTAGGGCGATCAGTTGAAAACATAATGTTGAACTATAAATTTTGAATCTGATCTAAAATCTTAAAACGTAATTAAAACTCTAAAAAGACTAAAAGACTGAATTTTCGGGCGCTAACTGCGACCTTCATCAGAGTTATTTACAGTTCGGCAAGTCAAGTTGGGCTATTTAACTGGTCTCTATGTGTCCCGAGGGATCTTAATAATGATAAATATGGGCGTGGTAATTCTGCATGTTCATTAACCGATCCTCATTTAACATAGAATGTAAAGCTTCAAGAAAAATACGTTTATTGTAGTTTGTCACACCTCTCTCCAAAACGTCAACGTCTGTTGTGGTTACATCGTGTCCTGCTTTCTCTGCATGATCTTTTATTGCTGATTCGTTTCTCTTTCTCACCCCTGGTTTATGTTCTAACCATCTGCAGTTCCATGACCTTTTTTGTCTCACCAATATATGTAAATGGACAGGATTTACATTTAAATTTGTACACGATGCCTTTAATCTGGTTTTCTGAGGGTCTTTCTTTAGGTCTTTGAAAAACATTTGACAATGTCTTCACCGGCTTAAATGCTGTTTTTATCCCGGTTTCAACGAGGATTCGTTTGATTCTTTCTGAAGTACCTTTTATGTAGGGCAGACATGAAAAACCTCGGGGAGTAATATTTTGGGTCCGATGAACTTTGTTTTTTGGACTACATACTTTTTGAATAACGTTTTAAGATTTTAGATAAGATTCAAAATTTATAGTTCAACATATATATATATATATATATACACATATGACTTGAATATTTCTAATTCAAGCATAGTTGGAAGTTAAATAATCTTTTTCCTCCGGATTTTGGTCAGCTTTTTCTGGAGCTTTTTAACTCGATCCTTCGAGATTTCGTCAAAAGCGATAATTGACTGGGTCATATTCTCATATATAAATATTACACACACACACACTCACACACACACATATATATATGTGTATATATATATGTGTGTATATATATATATGATGTGATTGTGGTAGCTTGGTAAGTATATTCTTAATACGCACGCTCTCAAGCTGTTCCCTCAGAAAAACTTTCTGAGTCCCTGACGGGAATCGAACCCGTAACCTTCTGATCGCCTGTGAGATGCTCTAACCACTGAGCTACAAAGACTCAGATGGTGAACGAAGGTTAAATTTGTGTACAAGTTCGTATAGATGGTAGACATATGTACTGCCAGTCTGCAAGTCTCGATATGTCGCGATTATATTTTTTTTTGTGTTAATCAATGATGTGATTGTGATAGCTTGGTAATTATATTCTTAATACGCGCGCTCTCAAACTGCTCTCTCAGAAAAACTTTCTGAGTCCCTGACGGGAATCGAACCCGTAACCTTCTTATCGCCGGTGAGATCCTCTAACTATTGAGCTACAAAGACTCAGACGGTGAACGAAGGTTAAATTTGTATATATATATGTATATATATATATATATATATATATATATATATGTATGTATGTATGTATATATATATATATATATATATGTATGTATATATATATATATATATATATATATATATATAGCTACAGACGGAACCGTTTCGGCCTACTGGGCCTCATCAGTGTAGTGCTGACGAGCAGGATGGAGAAGCCTATATTATATAGGCAACTCAAATGTCCCACACATGTGGTACATCTAAGCCATGCCAGAGTGCTCTAACTAGAGACTAGTGAGCGTGCGCAAATTCGCTAGCGGCATAACTCATCCTGTAGAGTGCTCAATATGAACCAAGAGGCCATAGAGCGATATATATACATATATACATATATATATATATATGTAATTAAAAACCGAGCAGGACTGCTTTATCGAGATTTAAATCACTGAGCAATGGCCGAGTGTTCTAGATCCGGCAAAGCACGTACTGTGAGCTTTTTAAATGTCTTCCAAAACGAATCTTCTAATACGCTAATTCGGAAAGAAAGTTTTGAAATTTATCTTTTGTAAGCCGAAAGAAGTGAACTTCTTTTTCACATGTAAAGGCAAATGTGTCTTTATCACACATAAAAACCTGACACGGTTATGATTTTCAGTTGTATTTTCCTAATGAATTATTAATAAATTTTAGAAATATATATATATGTATGCATATATATATACATATATATATACATATATATATATATATATATATTTATAAATTTAAAAAACACGAAAATTGTTTTCAAAGACATGTTTCGGCAAGACTTATGCCATCTTCAGTTTACAAGATGATGTTTGCAAGGCTTTAAATAAGAATTATAGTATGAATAAATTAACTAATTACAATGACGATACCTTCTAGACCTACCCAAATCAAAATATGACAATTGTGTAAACGTTTCTGTAAAGACCTTAACATCAAACTAGTGTTCTCTACTTTCAAAATCAAAACTTTTTTCAGTTTCAAGGACCGATTCCCACAGCTCTTAAATCACTCGTAGTTTATGAATTTACTTGTGCGGGATGTAATTCCCGTTACAATAGTGAAACCTCTCGCCATTTCTTAACGCGGATCAAAGAGCACACTTTAACTGATCGAAATTCTCACATCTTTAAACACCTCAATAACTCTATAAACTGCAAAAACCATTACACACCTAACTGCTTTAAAATTTTAGATTCGGCCAAAACCACTTTCACACTCAAATGGAAAGAAGCTATGCACATCCAAAATAAAAAACCAGAATTAAACACACAAATGCAACATATCAACACCTTCCTCTGCTAGTAATTATCGTCTGATACCGCCTCCGTTAATCCTCACACAACACACTGTCATTGTAATTAATCATCTAACATATCGTCATTGTAATTAGTTAATTTATTCATACTATAATTCTTATTTAAAGCCTTGCAAACATCATCTTGTAAACTGAAGATGGCATAAGTCTTGCCGAAACATGTCTTTGAAAAGTATTCTCGTGTTTTTTAAATTTATAACTATCCTTTTGCTAACCAGAAGTTTTGGATATATATATATATATATATATATATATATATAAATAGATATATATATATACATTCAGAGAGAGAGAGAGAGAGAGAGAGAGAGAGAGAGAAAATTTATTTAAACTCGGAATCACATCAATTTTACAACTGCTTTTCATGTGAGCCGATATCTATATAAAGTAGATAATTAAATAAATAGTATAATTATTTTTATGTAATTACTGCTGTGTGAAACTGAAGGATGAAACTTGATCTATGATGGAATTTAAGTCTGTTGCTAGTCTGGCTTCTTCAGGTAGGCTATTCCATAATTTTCCAGCAATACATACAAAACCTATTTTTCAAATATTTTGTTTTTGGCATTGCTAAGCCAGTATTATTCTCTCGATCTCTAAGATTGTACCTTTCTGAATAATTACAAAAATTGAAGTAATCTAGTAAATAATAATAGTAACAGAGAATAAGTATAATTCTTTATTGCCCCCAAAATAGAGGATTAAATAAATTAATTACAAAGTTCACAGAGAAGAATTTAAATTATTTACAATAGCAAAAGCATTAATTAGAAAAATGTACTCTAATATATGAAATGTACTTCGCCGTCCTCAAAAAGAATTTGTCTTTCTCATTATCACATAAATTACTCAAATTTTTTAAACCTCTCATATCCCCAAAAATTGTTTCGATGAACTCGTCATAGTCCAATAGATGCAGTTCCACTGCGATATTAAGTGGTAAGGTATCCATTACCCCATGCCACAAAATATTTCTTTCAATCTCCGACTCTCCACAATACAACAAGGCATGTTTCAACGGTTTGCTGCAAGCCATGTGACATCTTTCACATTCTACATTGATATTTTCAAAATCCTTAATTCGTTTACCCCCCGTGGTATACGAACCGTATAAAATGCGTAAAACATCAGTTATTTCTCCCAGATAATCCGGATACTTCCTCGCCAAGTACCACCAAAAAATTGTTTCCAACTTCTCATGAACCATTGCGTAAATTTTCAGCTGGGGGTTACTCATAATCTTTTCTCTCCATTCATTTTCATGAACCTCCTTTATCGCTAACTTCACTATGTTCTTCCACCTTGATTTACTGGGAAATACTTCCTTATCATAATATTCCTCAACAAAATGCCGAATATTATAGCGTCTTAAAACTGTCATTATATCAGGAATAAATCCTGCCATTTTTTTGTCAAAGTTCCATTTCCATCGTGTAAATCTTCTTTTGAATATTCTTTTATGCGCCCTACCATCCGATAACCTAATTATTCTACCCAATAAAAACAACTTTCGTTTGTCAATCTCTGCCTTAATATTCCATATTCCAAGCAGTCCCCTGCATGCTGTTCCTGATGTTCCTGGTAAGAATCCTTGAATTGTTCTGATAATTTGGTTTTGTACTTTTTCCAATTGTTTTGTTAACATTCCATTTAATCTCCATAACTCACAACCATATAATAACTTTTCCATACCAATTGTTCTCCAAAGTTTCAGTGATATGCGAGGATTAATTCCTAAATGACGACTCCCTGCTCTTATACCATAGCAAGAATCCCACGCTTTGGTTGCTGCTCGTTTAATAACATGCATACACGTTCCCTCCAACACCAAACCTTTCCAAGGTTTTCCCATCTCTCTTTTTCTTCCAGCTGGAACAACCCCAAATTCCAACTTCTTCTTCCAGCATTTATTTTATGATCATCTTTCTTTTCTCCATGTACCATTACCACCGTTTTCTTCAAACCAAATACCATTCTCCATTTTTTTCCATATGTGTTTAATACTTCCAACATCCTAACCAGTCCATTTTTGATTCTCGAAATCATTGTAAGGTCATCCGCAAACATAGGCGATCCAAAATATATGTTACTGATTGTAACTCCACTTTTGGTTGACTCTAAGAATTCAATAAGATCGTTAACATACACAAGGTATAACCACGGTGATAAAACACCCCCCTGTCTAGTTCCTTGAGAAATTTTATACTCTCTTGATTTCCATCCTGCAATTAAAACATACTCTCTCATATCTTCATACCAAAAGCTTATAATTCTCCATCCCTTACCAGTCACCCCAACATGATAAAGTTTGTAGAGCATGGCAACAATCCACACAGTACCGAAAGCCTTTTTAACATCCACGTAACAGACGTACGCTTTGTCACCATCTTCACCACACTGGTTAATAACTTCATCAATGATAAATGCCGTAGTTAGCGCATCCTGCTCAGACCGATATGCACCTTGTAATTTATGGAGACTTTTATGATACTTGCACTTTATTCGACCCAATACTAATCGCTCAAGTACTTTGTCCAGTACTGGAAGAAGATTGATTCCATGGGAGTCATCAAAGGTCATCTTCACCTACCTACCCTTTGGAATGGGCACTTTAACTGCAAGTTTAAATGCTCGAGGAATATATTCCTTCTCCATAATAATTCTATATAAATACACCAGACTCTCAAGTAAGTGGCTACTCCCGTTTTTTATATGCTCGTAAGTAATTCCATCGAAGCGAGACGCTTTACCATTAGGAAGCGATTGTACAACTTTAAATACTTCTTCCATGGTAATTGGTGTATCCAAAATATCATCGATGTCCAATAACGAATTGCATTTCAACTCTTTAACTGCATGTCCAATATCCTGATAAAACTTCTCATCAAAGTCTGTATTTTACATCGGTGAGAATAGTTCTTCATAATAATTTGCCCAACACTCAGCCTACTTTTGCTCATCCTCTATAAACTGTTCACCAATCTGTAAATATGTTGCTCTTGTATGTCTTCTCCCCATTCTCCTGTTAATATATCTCCAAAACTTGAACTGATCTACCTCTTCCATACCAGCTATTTCTTCAAATTCTCTTTTTTCATACCTTTCTCTTGTTCTTCGCAGTTCTCTACGAAATACTTTCTTGGCCTCCTTGTACTTTCGGTAGTATTCGTTTTCATTTTCTCTAGACCTTCCATCCAAAGTCCACTGTACCCAAGCAACTTTCGATAATTTCTTTAACTTATTAAGCTCTTTACTCCAAAATGGTTTAATATATTGTCGATAATTTATCTTAGGAAGATTTGCGGACGCTTCTTTCCTTGATATAGTTAATTTATCTACCATCATGTCAATATCCGATTTCTTTCTAATTTTAAACTCTTGCATAGATTCCAGTATTTCCGTTAAGGCACACGAATACTCCGCCAATTGATTGACAGTGCATTTTTTCCAAGCAATGCTACAAACTACTTGATTTCTTTGTTTGCTACTCCGACCATCAGAATTTGCGTTGAGAATAATTTCTGCCTTAACTGGTAAATGGTACGCTGTATTTTCCCGATGCTCATCTATCACCTTAAAATTTTTAACATCTTGTAACAATGCGCTGTTAAGGAAAATATAATCCAGAACACTACACCCTGATGAAAACACATAAGTATACCTTGGTCCTTCACACTCATATTCTATATTAACTGATGACATTTGAAGTTCATCAAACTCATCTTTAGTCATCCTTCCACGAACGTTCTCTTTTTGCCCCGATCTTTTGTCATGCATATGTACATGAAAATCCCCAAGAATAGTCAATGTTTCTCCCATACGTTGTCTTTTCTGACAAAATAGTTCCAACTCTTCCAATACTTTCTTAAATTCCCCAGAACTGTGATTTGTCGAAGGGAAATAGATGCTGCAAATCAACAGGCTTAAAGACTGATTCTGCTTGCTCTTAATTTTAACTGCAATAATTTGATCAGACTGTGTAAATATTTTTTGTCCAAAATAATTTCTATCCCTCCATAATATTGCCACTCCCTCCTTGACCTCTTTTCCATCTATAATTCAAATCATTTTGTGAACTTGTTGAACAGTGGCATTTAAAATTGCCATCCAGAGTCTCCAGAAAGGACAGCTCATTGTGATACAACCAAAGTTCTGTTACAGCCAGAGCATCACAAATTTTCAATAAGGCTTTGGCATAACTAAAATTTCCATAAATACCCCCAAAATTCCAAGTTGTTATATTTAACATCATCTGGCCTTATTTCTTTGCTCAGGTTTCTTTCCACCCTTCCTTTCTTTCCACGCTACTTCTGATGACCATTCTCTGGCATAAACATTATTTGGCCAGAATTCATTCCTGCATACTTGTTCAAAATCTTCAATATTAACATTAACTCTCACTGCTATTGTTCCCCTTCTCTGACTTTTAAGGAGTCGCACGAATGTTGGGTTTACATTTTTGTCGACAATATATTTCTTAACTTTCTCCACATTTACATCTTCTTTAACACCACCAAGATAAATCCTTTTAACACTCTTCCTATTTACTCCAACAAATTCTCCATTTATGCTCTCAACAGTATTGTCAATTATCTGCTCCAATACCTCAGTTCTGTCCTTTTTCTTTACACTGTCTTCTTCTTTATGGAAACTCGACGCTTCAGTCCCACTTTTTCCTGTAACCGTCCCAATCATATTACCATAAACTGTACTCTTATTATTAATACTTTTTCACATATTTGCATATCCCGTAATGCAGATTCGTCTCCTCCATTAGTTCCCTTTTGCTGCGTTCTCCTTTGAGACTCCAATTGTTTTTCTTCCCCGTTTGTGTGAACTGCATCATCGCCAGTTATCTGATCCGATATCTCAGTTCTATTCTTTTCTATACCGCTATCTTCTTTATTACGGAAACCCACCTCTTCCATCACACCTTCTCCGACCGATTTCTCAATCATATTACGATAAGATGTAGTTTGATCTTCGACACTTTTTTCACATATTTGCATATCTCCTAATGCAAATTCGTTCCCTCCATTAGTTTTCTTCTGCGGCGTTCTCCCTTGGGGTTTCAATTCTTTTTCCTTTTGTTTCGCTCTTTCTTTAGAATTTAACTCTTTGTTCTTATAAAGTTCAACTTATTTTCGTAAACAAGTTATCTGCTCAAGTAACCTTGAATTATTTCCCTTCAAAAAGTTAATTTCGGTGTTATTATCCTCACACTGCCCCTTTAACAGTCTATATTCCATTTGGCATCGACTTTTTGTTGCTGAAAGTTCCGATTCTAAACCTGCAATTCTTAACTCCTTTCCCTGTAAGTTAGCTTTAAGTCCATCAATTTCGTCTTTTACGTCGGCCATCCCTTCTTCAAACTTTTCCTTCATTTCACATATTTTTAAGTCCATCTTTTCCAATAACTTCAACAACTTCGAGACCTCTCTTGTACCAGTTTCGTCAATTGTACCTTGATTAGAGAAAAACACAAAATCATTTTGAGGGGTCGATTTCGGAAAGTTGTCCTTCAATTCAGTTGTCACTTTCCTTGAACAACAATATTTCACCAAGGCTACTATGTCGCCAGCCAGCTTTTCGTTCGCTATTCGCCCTCCAGAACGAGTAATTCTTCTTAGTGGTTTTTCTTTCGGAAATTCTACAAAGGTATTTCTGCAATACACTACAATCCTCTCCCTCAAGGTAATTAGCTTAGACGAACTATCTTTCGATAGCTTTGCTTTAACTTCCTCTGTAGATGTCGCTGCAATATCAGTCTGGATATCTTCAATCGCCTCCAAAGCCTCATTCGGCATACTTCTCACATTTATAGCACCATTTTTCATAGTTAATATCTCATTTGTGGTTTCGGATTCTTGCTCCATTACATTTATCACTGATTCTGTCAAAATATGTCCATTACTTCTCGTTTCAACGGAGTCACAATTATCCTGACTGTCCGCCATGACAGTCTGAGTTCTTGGATTTGTTTGAATAATTCCTTCTCTGCGACAACCAAACAGTATAAATAGTATTATTATATTTATGTAATTACTGCTGTGTGAAACTGAAGGATGAAACTTGATCTATGAAGGAATTTAAGTCTGTTGCTAGTCTGGCATCTTCAGATAGGCTATTCCATAACTTTCCAGCAATATATTCAAAGCTATTTTTCAAATATTTTGTTTTTGGCCTTGCTAAGCCAGTATTATTCTGTCAATCTCTAAGATTGTACCTTTCTGAATAATTACAAAAATTGAAGTAATGTAGCAAATAATAATAGTAACAGAGAGTAAGTATAATTCTTTATTGCCCCCTTAATAGAGGAGTGAAAGAGTAAGTGAGTGAGAGTGAGTGAATGAGAGAGACTCAGAATGAGAGTCAGTGAGTAAGAGAGAGAGAGAGAGAGAGAGAGAGAGAGAGAGAGAGAGAGAGATAGGGAGAGAGAGAAAGATAGAGAGAGGTTGAAAGAGTGAGAGAGTATAATACTTTATTTCCCCCTTAGAGGAGTAAATAAATTAATTACAAAGTTTAAATAGAAAAAATTAAATTATTTACAATAACAAAAACTATTAATTAAAAAAATGTACCCTAATAGATGAAATGTATTTCGCCGTCCTAAAAAGAATTTGTCTTTCTCATCATCACATAAATTACTTAAATTTCTTAAACCTCTCATATCACCAAAAATTGCTTCGATAAACTCGTCATCATCCAATAAATGCAATTCCACTGAGATACTAAGTGGTGAGGTATCCATCGCTCAATCCCACAAAATATTTCTTTCAATCTCCGACTCTCTACAATACAAGAAGGCATGTTTCAACGGTTTGCTGCAAGCCACGTGACGTCTTTCACATTTTGCAATGATATTTTCAAAATTCTCCATTCGTCTACTCCTCAGGGTATACTAGCCGCATAAAATGTGTAAAACATCAGTTATTTCCCCCAGATAATCCGGATGGTCCCTTGCCAGGTGCCACCAAAAGATAGTTTCCAACTTCACACGAACCATTCCGTAAATATTCAGCAGGAGATCACTTATAACCTTTTCTCTCCATTAATTTTCATGAACATCCTATATCGCTAACTTCACTATGCTCTTCCATCTTGATTTACTGGAAAACACATTCTTATCATAATATTCTTCAACAAAATACAGACTATTACAGCGTTTTAGAACTGGCATTACTTCAGGAATAAATCCTGCCATTTTTTTGTCAAAGTTCTATTTCCATCGTATAAATCTTCTTTTAAATATTCTTTTATGCTTCCTACCATCCGATGATCTATTTATTCTACCCAATAAATACGTCTTCCGTTTGTCAATCTCTGCCTTAATATCCCACCTTCCAAGCAGTCCCCTGAATGCTGTTCCTGATGTTCCTGGTAAAAATCCTTGTATTATTCTCATAATTTGGTTTTGCAGTTTTTTAACACAACATTCTCACTCCAGAGAGAAAGAGTGAGAGAGTAAGAACGAGTGAGAAAGAGAGAGTAAGAGAGAGAGGGAGTGAGAGAGGGAGTGAGAGAGAGAGTGAGAGAGAGAAATTTATTTAAATTTGGAATCACATCAATACACTGTATTGCATTTCAAGACCCAATATTAAATTGGTATAAAAGTTGATTTTTTGAAATTTTTAAATATATAAGAATGTTCCATTAGTTATACATACATAGAAGTATTATGCATTAAATTTAGTTAGTAAGTATAGAAACTGAGGGACTTTAGTTCTCGCTTGAAAGACGCCAAAATAGTTGAAAATTTCAAGTTTTGTGTCAGACCATTCCATACTTTTCATCTTAAAATCTGAAGCATTTCTTCAAAAATTCCGTTTTTAGTTTTGAAAGAATCAGATTTCTCTTACCTCTAAGAAAATAGTCAGTATTATCATTGAAATAATGAAAGTGTTGCTTCAAGTATGTTGGAGCCATGTTATACAGCAGCGGGCCCCAACCCCCGAGCCGCGGCCTGGTACCGGTCCGGGGATCATTTGGTACCGGGCCGCACAGAAAGAATAAATAACTTACGTTATTTCCGTTTTATTTATTATCTGAGTCTGGACAATGTTTTATTTTGAAAAATGACTCTTGACGCATGTCAAGACGCTTATATTGTGGTGTGTGTGTGTGTGTGTGTTATTTTGAAGGCAATTTTAACGTTGCCATAGGGACCAGCGAGCATTAGGGGAGAGAGATGTTATTCGTGTTATGTTGTTGGCGCGATGTTACAAAGACACTGCTAGTAAAGTTGCATATGAATACACAGTGGATTCACGTTTATTATTATATTTACAATATACCACAGTTTTTATGCCGTCGTATCATTTTATTTTGTTGTATTTATCCGCCACACCTTAAAGGCCGGTCCGTGAAAATATTGTCTAATATTAAACCGGTCCCTGGCGTAAAAAAGGTTGGGGACCGCTGTTATACAGAATTTTGTACATCAAGATGCATTTATGATTTAATCGTCTTTTATCGGAAGTCGTCTATCCTAGTTGGCTTCTTATATCGCTTGAACTGATTTCGTAACCTAGTCGGCTAATTGTTCTACCATCTCGATTTTTTAACTTTTGCAACCTAGTGGCCAACATTACACCAATATTGTCCAACACAATGTCGCAATAATCAAAGAACGGCTCTATAAGTGAATTGTAAATGGTTTTTGCTGTTTGTTTTTTAATGAACGGCCGGTCTTGTCTGAGCCCATCTATTGCAGATGAGACTTTCTTTGAAACAGCATCAACGGGATCTGTCCACAAAAGTTTCTCGTCAACATAAACACCAAGGGATTTGCTTACTCTTACTCTTTTTAGTTTTTTGTCATCAAGGATAATTACTGCTGTGTCACTTATTTTATTCAAATAATCATCGGATGCTATAAACATTTGTCCTATTTTTGTTACGTTACGACTAAATTTGTTTGACAGAATCCGTTCACCTACATCACCCAGATCAGAATTTTGCGAATTGAATCAATTTCGTTACTGATTTACTGGATGTTGTAATGTTAGTATCGTCGGCAAACATTCTAGCATTCGAGTACTTTAAACAGTTGGGCAAGTCATTGGTGTAAAGAAGACAAAGTTAGGGACCAAATATTGAACCCTGTGGGACACCGCATTTTATCATTTTAGACGACGAAAGATGACCATTTACTAAACATCTTTGCTTTCTCTCAGGTATGAATTAAACCACCTCACCGATTATAGGTTGCAAGCCGCAATGAGATAGCTTTTTGATTCAAATTGGGTGATTTACAGTATCAAAAGTGTTTTGTTGGTCTAAAAACACCACTGAGTTCAATTTGCCTTGATCCATATTGGTAAACCATTCCGTTGTAACATCTAAAAGCAATGTAATACTCGAGAGGAATAGTCTAAACCCAGATTGGCACGTAAGTTATAATTCATTTTTAGTAAATTGTTCATAAATTTGTTCCAATACTAACCATTCAAGAACTTTTGCAATAATTGACATGATGGAAATTGGTCTATAATCATGAACATCATCCTTATCGTTGCTTTTGTTGATTGGAAGAATCTTTGGAATTTTCCAGTCAGAAGGAAATATTCCCGTAAGAATAGACGAATTGAATATGCTGCATAATCTATCAGCAATGATAGGGTGCAGCTATTTTTACAAGGCAAGTCGAAATTTGATGAAGTCCTGTTTCCTTGTTCATTGGGAGATTTTTCAGCATTTTAAGGACTTCATCTGAGGAAACTTGTGTTAGCTGAAATGTAGCTTTTAACTGTTATTACAAAATGTGTGCAGTTTTTGGTAGAATTCAGCAATTGTTCTCCAAAGTTAGAAACGATTTCAGTTCAGTGCCTATTAAATGTTTCCGACATAACCTCTGGACTAGTGGTAGTGTCTGCATTCATCTTAACAGAGGTTATATCATTGTTATTTTTGATGTTTCTAGACATGACTTCAATGATCGTTTTCCAGATCTCACAAGGGTTTCGAGAATTCGATCGAATGTGCTCTCTATGCTAATGTGTCTTATATAGTCTCTATAATTCTGTGCTTTTTTTATTTTGTTGTTTAAAGAGTTTTCAGCTTTTCTGTAATTTAACCAATCCTCTGTGGCATTAGATTTGATGACGTTTGATTTTAATTTATCACTTTCTATAATCAATTTTATTTATGCCGGTAGTTAACAACGGTGATCTCTTGTTTCTAGTTCGCTCCTTTTTCAACGGAGCATGTGTATTGATCACATCTACTAACATCTTCTTCCAACATCACCACATCTGATTTGGAGCAACAAATTTATCGATTTTAGTCCAAAGAAGTCTCCTCAGGTCATCACTAAAATCGTTGACACAGAAATTTTTAAAATTTCTTACTTCTCTACTTGTTTGCGTTGTTCTGTTAAAAACAGATACTTTCCTTATGACATACATAAGACTTTGGTCGCTAATGGTTAAGTGTAAAAGGTTTATTTCGACAAGGTTGATTTGTAAGAATAATGTCAATAAGAGTTATAGACTCTTTTGTAAGTCTGGTAGGTTCATTAATTCATTTCTTCAGCTGGTAAAGTTCACATAAGGAGTTTACGCCTCTTTTAGGTGTACAATCGTTTGAGGAAAGCATGTTACAATTTAGATAACTTAAAATGAATATTTCCTCATTCCTAGAGTCAACTATATTGACAAAAGATTGTACGTTTCCAAGGAAACTTTTAACATCAACATTTGGTGGTCGATAACACGATACAACTGCAAAAGGCTTACTCTTTAGTTTGTTGATCTCAATGCACGTTGACCCAATTTCAATAGGTACTAAATCTGATTTGTTCTGATAGTTTCCAAAACCACGGACATATGTGCAGACTCCTCCACCGTTACGATTTCTATCGTTGCATATTATCTCGTAGTTTGGTATTTTAACAGACTTATTGGGAATAGTGCCTTTGAGTCCTGTTCCATTAATCGATAAAAGATCAATATTTTGGTTTGATATGCAAACACGCAGTTCATCAATATAACAAGGCAAACTAGCAATATTTAAAAAGGCTATTTTGAAACTTCTTAAATCAAGTATAATATTACTTACCTTTCCTCGAGGGCTTAGATTTTCACCAACCTCAGTTGATGTTAACTGTCAATGATCATAGATAAAGTTCTAACGTGTAAGAAGCTTAAACGTTTCACGCTTCTCGGCGATCTTCAGGCAACTGTTGAAACGTTACCAGAAGATCGCTGGCAAGTGTAAAACTCTGAATAGTAACTAAAAGACTATTTTAAGTTATACTTATTGGTTGATTTTGCTCCAAAGTTGGCTTAATTCGTCTTGTGCTGTACAAGAGTTGCAACAGTAATTATGTACTGTTCAGAGTTCTTGTTCGTCATTTTATTAGCGTCTAGGCATAAGACATCCCAGCGGGTTCAATGAATCACCAATTATGGGTGAATAAATTCTTAGCTGCAATATTACTAGACTAAGATCGATCCTCTCTTGCTTTAATTTTTTCGGATGAATTGTTTGCACTGCCATTCCATTGGATTGGGGAATATTTCAAGGAGGATGTTGTATGTTAAAACTAATATTGTACCACAAAATCTTGCAAATCCTTGGAACCACAGGTGTCGCCAGTAATTCCCCGAAGAAATGAACGATCAGTTTACTCAATCAGTCTTGTATTCACTGGCGGTCTCAGGATAAACGAAAAGGGATTTAGAGCAGAATACATCCTGAGATACGTTGTGAGATTCTTTCAGTATCTTTCTGCATCTTTCTTTATTCTTTCTGTACATTCATCAAAACCTGTGGTTATAAATTGTGTATTTGAAAACATGCTCCATGTGCTACCGATAGCAAACACAACCAAGCCATGTGAAAGTCCGAGATACTTCAAAAGGTTCTCGTTAATAAGCCTGTTTTCGTGACAGAGTCGTCTGCTATGAAGCAGCAGTAGCATGAAGGATGAACTACGAGTGTGTTAAATTGAGTTGGGTTTTCATCTTCACCTGGCGAAGGTATTGGAGTGCTTCTACCCATTTTAGTACCATCTTCATCGGATGTTTTAAAACGAGGAAATAAATCTCATCACAAATGTAGCCTCTTCCATCTAAAGCAAGCGAACGAAAGTTCTCGGCTGAGTTATCCCCTGCATTGCAATGAAATTAATCTTAGAGTGTTATGGGATTTTTAGCACCTCAAAAGGAAGACTCAGGCATCTTGGGCCCCTTCCCCAGGTCAATTACTTCTATTTCACAGAATAATTCAATTATCTGATTAAACTCGAAGATTGAATGTCTGGGTCTTCTGACAAACGTATGTTGTTGACTTTCAAGTGATGACACAAGGACGTCCATACCGCAGGGAATAAGATTTCCAGCAAAGGGGCAAAACGATCTGGTGGGGGCCACACGCTTTAGATGTTTCACAATTTAAAGGTCTAAAATGCATTAGTGTTGTTAGTGTAAAGTAAAACAACAACTCCCAAATAACAACGTAATGTGTCGGGTGAGGATAATTCAATGTATCACCTATAAATGTAATAACAACCTTAAATTTAATACTAACAATAAAGTAATTAAAAACCAACAATAAATGTAATGATTTACCCATTGGTAATAACATTATTTGCAATCACCATGAAAACTTTCAACTACTTCTATCATAAATGAAAAAGGCTTTTCTGGTTGGTGAAAGACAGTGTGTGTGGTTAGCACCTTTTCCCATAGGTGAGGGGTCGGTCGGCTGGATGTTCCTCCTCCATTTCTTCCTATCCGCTGTATCCTTTTCTGTCACTCCTTTCTTGTTCATACCCTTTGTTATTACATATTTCCATCTATACTTTTGTCTTCCTTTTGATCTTTTTTCTCTCAGTAACTCTTTCCATGCTCTCTTTATCGCACATTCTTCACCGCAAATGTTATAGCATTTAATCATAAATCTAATAACGGACTCACCATAAATGTAAAACAGTTTTAACCATAATTGTAACAATATGAGCTCACCATAAATGTAATAAAATTTCACGATAAATTTATTCAAAATTTATAATTCTTAACCACTCTTAGCCTTGACGCGAATCAAGCGATCGCCATTCGTGGAGCAGACACATTCCTAATTCATTATGACGATGAATCTAATGAAAGTGTGACAGGCTTGTTTACACCGGACTATATCAGTACTCCATGACTAATTAAATCTACTTTGACTTGATTAAATCTGGTCTTATGGAGTTCCATCGAGTGTCTCCGTTTTATTTTTTAAACGTTGCCTTAATAGTTCAGTTATGCCAAACAAACTTGGAATAAACTTCAGCGGGATAATTTACCATTCCCATAAAACTCATCTGTTCCTGTTTACTTTCTGGCGGTTGATATCATTAACACCTTAATTAGATCCTTGAGGAGCCGAACTTTAATCAGTCGTTCCTCATTATATGACCGATATAAGCCCTCTAATTCATTTGGAGCTTAGATTCCTCAGCGTTTAATTTAAGATTAACAAATCTATTCTTTGTTTGATAAAATCGAAAATTTCACAATTATGATGCAGCTGCAGCACAAGTACATATTAGTGGCATCTCATAGGATAATACGCCATGATATTTGGCGGTCCGTTTGTTGTTGTAACTCTCTGAGTAATTGCGATTAGGGATGGTTCCTCCCTCTACAGCATTTTTAGGCAAACTGTCAGCTAATTTTCTTCTGCTAGTCCAAGCATCCTTTGTAATCCATGCAGTAAACGTTTTGAATGGGTAACAAAACATGAAGTTCAGTGTGGCATCTCAAAGAGATCATGACTGTGTGGTCTCCTTACTATGAAGAAAAACCTAGCGGAAACACTTGTAAGACTTTAAGGTTTTGTGTTTATGGCAAAAGGCATACGCAATGGCAGATATCTTTCATAGGTAGAGGTTGCCAGATTTGAGCATTGCTCATACAGCTTTACATGCCAAAATCCAGAAAACGGAAAAAGATACAAAACTTGCCAAAATCCGTAACTATTTTCATTAGGTAGTATTCTATTGCACTAGATTTATTCAATTACCAAGGATTCATGCAAACATGCTCAAACTTCCCAAACTTTTTTCTTCTCTCTTATGATAATTTGATTAACTTGTTATGCCCGTTCAGTAACCTTTGAGATAATGCTTATTTGATTGTGACTGTGAAGGTGACTGCGATTGTGACTGCAACTGTTGATGTTACTATGATAGTTACATTTACTGTGACTGTTACTGTGACTGTGACTGATGCTGTTACTATGATAGCTGCTTTTACTCCGACTGTGACTGACTGTGACTATTACTGTTGCTATTACTGTGACAGCTGCTTTTACTGTGACTGTGACTGTGATTGTGACAGTGAATGTCACTATGTCTGTTTCTGCTGCTGTTACTGCTACTGTCACTGTTACTGTGAATGTGACTGTCACATTGCTCTGGCGTTGCCAGTGGGAGGCTTGGGGCAACGTACTCCCTTCCCCATTCATGATCATTCCAAGTTCGTCTTTACATGCCAGTAAACCGTCAGTACATCATTGGCAAAATAGCAAAGGGATATTCTTCCTTCTTTATTGCCCAGTAACAAACATTTTTATACGAAATTCTCTCTAATTACTTAAAAAAATTCTAACGACTTCTGCTAGGATTTTTCGAGTTACTTACTGATTTATTTCAACGAAATGGATCATTAAAGTTGTTATTTTGAACTTATTAATATTCTCTCACTTTTGTTTAAACGTTTCTGTACGAACTGTACACTTGGCAATTTGTAACTTCTGTAGACTTGGCAATTTGTAAAAAGGAGAGAAAAGAAAATGGAATATAAATACAATCCGTGTTACATGTCTACATTACCGTTGTATGCATGAAGTTAATAGACACAGTAGTTACGTAGACCATAAAGGCATGTTTTATATAGTTTGTCTGTTGATCTTTGATTATGTGCACCACCCCCAAAATCGAGGACCCGATTACGCCACTGAGGCTGTCATTGTGACATGACTTTGGCTCTGACTGTGACTGTAACTATAACTATGAATGTGACCATGCCTGTGCCTGTGACTGTAACTGTGGCTGTAACTGTAACTGTTTCATGGAGTGTGGCAGTGACTGTGACAACGACAAGCTCTTTAGTTTTAGGACAATGGCTTTTGACAGTGGCATAGCTTGTTCGGCGGTTCGGAAGCTCAGCTCCTCATTGCTACCGCAAAACAGAAAACACTGCCCCTTTATGAAACCATAATATAAAGGCAACGTTTGACGCTATCCTCCCTTCACAGTTAATAGTAAACCAGACCCTACATGGGTACGTTTCTCCGTGCTCCCAAGACTTTAGCTAAAACTCTATCCTGGCATAAATGTATCAGAAAGACTTAATAACAAATACACATTAATTTCGGTTGTTTCGATTTTTCTTCAAAATATACAGTAGATTAATCTCCTTCATCAGTAATCAATATATTTTCTTTTGTTTTCGTCTCGTGAGTTAGCTGACTTATGATTCCTTCCATTAATCCTGATTACTTACAAAGTATTTCAAAACCAATCCATTTAGACATTTATGTCATGGCTTACGATATAAGTTGCGAAGTGATCGAATATGAAAAACCATACATACTACTAAACCGGAAGGAATGTAAGATGTTACGATGTTATCAAAAAGGTAAAATATACACAAGTTGTCTGTGGCTAACAATATTTTTAACGTTTCGGTGAAGATACTGTGACCTTCGTCAGAGAGCTTGGTCATGGCAGTTGGACGTGTCTCCTTCGTACTGGGGTTTTCGTTAGTTCTTTGCCTTTCTGTTCTCCTGGAGAGTGGTTTCAATGAAAACAAATGCTCGGATATGAGTACTTTAGAATTTCCGTTGCTGCATTCAAACACCAAGGTTTGAACTTTCACTTTTTTGAAGACAAAATGGCGGATTGGCGCAAATGTCTTTCTCAAGGTTAGGAGAACTCGTGTTTTGGTTGTTCTATATAGTAGTTCTATGTCGACTTCTAGACCGGTTATAATATTACTGCATGATATTGTATTGACCCCTGGACCTACTGGACACACTAATTTCTCTGTTGGCAAGACAACGAGGATAGGCAATGTGAAAATCGCTCATCTGAACGTGTGTTTGCTGAAACACAGAGATCATTATCTTCGAATTAAAGGGACTACCTTGACAAACAAGCTGGAAGTCTATACGATTTCGGAAACTTAATTACATTGCATTGTTTCATACCTGGAAATTGAAGCTCCTGGATATAATCTTTATCGAGTTCATTGACAAAGTAAGAAATGTGGTGGAATCTATGCTTATGTGTCAGAAAATTATAACACTGAGTTGTTTGGGATTATTCCCAATATTTCTTCCTCAGGCTTTCATCAGATGTGGCTAAAGATTCAGGTTAGAAACTTAAAGTCAATTATTATTTGTATTGCATATCGACCTCCAGATACCTCGTCAATTCGTTTTGAAGTAAATTTCACTTCAAGTTTGATAGCTGCCTCATCGTTTAATTTGCCTGTTTACACAGTGTGAGACCTAAATTGTAATTTACTGGACCATAACGAGCAAGATGCAAGAGCTTTTATGAATTTTTGTCCTACTTTCAACCTATCGCAATTGATAACCTAGCCAACACGAATAACTAAGACTACATCTATACTCTTAGATGTTATACTGGCTTCAAATATTAATAACGTTTTACAGGGTAAAGTGTTACAAAGCTCTATTGGCGGTAATGATCTGGTCTTAATAGTTCTGAGGCTAAAGTAACCGCGAATCAAACCGGGTTTGTTTGTTTTTTTTTTTGCTATAGGAAATTTCAAACATTATAGTGCTGATAAATTCTATCATGATATATCACAAGCGCAGTGGTCGGTAGTGAATAGTTCTTATGTCGATGACAATTGTTAACATTTAAGACTCTGTTTAATAACATTTTGGAAAATCATTCTCCTGTCAAAATTATTAAAGTACGAGGAAGACCGAGTCTATGTGTAACTGATGATATTCTTGAATAGATGGAGTCAACACCATCTTGCAAGGTGTTCAAACCATTGCGGTAAGCGGGCGGTTAACGTTGTTTATCCTTTGTAAAACTTGTAGCGGAACTTGTGTTATTTTAAGAAAATGTCATCGTTTTTATCGAAACGAAGAAGCCCTCGCCCGCCCTCCCAATATATCTCACGAGACCCAAAGTCAGTTGTGGACCATTGGTATTTCGTGTGGTTGTCCTATTTTACACTTCTCATTTAGTTCCTCTTCAAGAAGGGTTTTTTATTAGATGGCCAGAATCTCCACCATAAAAATGGAGCATTCTCATAGGTTACCAGTCGTATTACAAGGAGCACTACGGATTGGTTTAGATTTAAATTGTTTTTGACATTCCTTGTTTTAAAAAATTGCCTACAAATGTCTAAAGGGGTGCTATGGTGATGATTTATACTAAATATTCAGCCGAATGTACACGATTCTGACTTTTGTGACGAAAATGAAGCAAATTACGAAACTGGCGAATAAACAAAGAAAACATGAACGAACTCTGCAATCTTATTGCTGACCAAAAACGAGAAAACAAAATACAATTAGCAAATCTGGTACAACTTTTGTAGTAAGAAAAACGATTTGAGAGATGGAGAGGACGTACCTTTTACGTAGTTAAACACTCTGCTTTGTTCATGTTAGAAGAGGTAGAAAAAAAGAAAACATGCCAAAGCGTACAAACCCGTAACTCTTACGACTCTTCAACGAAGCATTCACCGGCTTCTCAACATAAAAAGCTCAAGTATAAATTTTCTGAAAGAAGAAAACTTTAATCTTTTCAGAAAAGTTTAAAATCTAGAACAACACAGATGCTGGTTTAATGTGGAAAAGAAAACAATATTGGAGTATGCATGTAGTCTCTCCTAGGGAAGAATGAAGTGGGGAAGCGAATTTCGAAAACTGTTCAAAACATTGCTCTTCAACGGAGATTAACCAATCAACCATTTCCTTCGCAAAACTAGTATTTCAAAGTTTTTAAAGTCAGCCGTACCTGGGAATTGTACACCTCGATTAAGTGATTACCAAAACTTGACAATTCTCGATCCATACAAATCACTTTCCATTCAACATCAGCAAAGAATGTCGTTTGCACTGAGTCGTTCAGCAAATGCCTGGGCAAGAAGCGCCAGCTTGAGGTCCTTTACGAGTTTTGTAGATAGTTATCAGAAAGAACCAAGTCAAAATCTTGCTGTAAAAAGTGATAAGTTGGGCATATTCAATGGAGCTAAGTTTGAAAACTGTTATTTCAATATTCATATCCTGAATGGTTAAGACGTCCTCAAAAACAAAAACCAGTCACAATCTCCGATTCTTTTTAAAGCAAGCCATTTCATGAGTTGGTGTTCAATTATTTAGTGGATCGAGTGTTCAGACAATGTAAACAACTTTGTAGTGGTCCATAAAAGCGAAAACAAAACGAAAGCAATATCTTTCATTCAATCTCTCGTTTCGTCAACAACATACCAGCGCCCAAATTTGCACACGGCATACTTGAATGTGCGGAACCCGTGAGTATATACCTATAAAGAAATAAACCTGGAGTTTTTTACCCTAGCAACCACGGGTATAAAAGGACGCCACACACACTAGCGTATTTAGAGGGAGGGCCATAATGCCATGCCCCTCCTCCTTTACGTGTTACAACATTGCATAAGGTATTTACTCATGTTAGACCCATGCACTTTTTATCACTTATCAGAAAGTCAACCCTCCTGATTTCGTGGGGATTATCCCTATTTTGCTTGAAAATCCCGAATTTCGACCGATATACCGTCGGGATAGGAAAAATCCCGGGATAGTAAAAAATTTTGCATCTGCTTCAGAGAACAAGAGGCCTAGGAAGATATTTTTGTCAAATTCTAACAGTGTAGATATCCTTCGGAGACCCAGTTAAAAATAGTGGACGTAATCAATAAGACATAAATTAGACTGATTGCCTTTTAATAAGTCAGTATTACTCGATTTGTTGAACTTCGTCCAGATGAATATCTCAAAGTCTCAAGAATTACAATACTTTGTTCTTCACTTCAATAGCATTTTTGATAAAAAAAAAAAAAAAAAGAAGCGCAACCACAATCAATTTACCGAGCATGTTTGACCAAAATTATCGTCTGAGATTGCTAGAAATGGTGTTTCAAGACATCAAGATTTCAAAATTTTCTGGGGGAGCATACCCCCAGACCGTCCTAGTAAAATCCCGATTTAGCGAGAGCCTTAGGTTTGACAGTCTACTTTTTAAAAAGCATCTCCTCTCTTGAATTAGTCACAACAATTAACCCAGAACAACTTGATTGTGTGTGTGTTTAACTGTCCTTTCAACTCTTTGTGGTCGGTTTTTGGCAAACCGTGGTCGGACGATGGCCCCCCCTAAGGAAAATCCTGTCTAAGCCACTGTCCATGCATGTAAAGATTAGTACCCTCGAACCGCGCTTTGCGCAGTGGGCGAGGGGATGAACGTTCCTTATTGATCAAGACGGTGTATAACTGGCAATTTAAAATAAATAAATAAAAAAATAAAAAAATAAAAAAATAAAAAAATAAAAAAAAGTAACGAATTAAACGATTCACAACTAGTGCATAGTGATCAATCTTCGTATTTAGATGGCCACCAAATGAGTGAATGATTTAGCTGTACTGCTCGAACATGATCGTTATGGGTTTGAATAGAGCACGCAATAATGACAAGCGTTATCCTCCTGTATTGTGTGCAGAGATCGTATGTTGATAAAAAATTCTTTTCGTAAGTAGCCAAAGGTCAAAGAATTGACTTTAGTGCAAGCAAGTGTTGAGATTCTTAACCTGCTCCGGATGCATCAGGAAATAATGCAACATGCAAAACAGTAAAATCAGCAAAGTTTGTTATTTAAATCTTTATTTGATAAAAACAACCAACTGAACGTTTCCTCAGAGACGAAACCAGGTAACAACTGAAACTTTTGTACGGGTCGCCTGAAACTCAATCATACGACAAATGTTACGCCTGCCTGACTTCAGTAAAGAAACTTCCTGTACTAGATCAAACCTTACTATGTAACTTATCAAGTCGATTTCCCATAGGAAAAAGAACATCAAATAATCATGAAATAGATTTTACATCTATATTCGTAGTGGTCTCCAGGGGCGGATCTAGGATTTTTTTTCCATTAGTCAAGATTTTTCGTCGGCATGTAACCTCTGGAAGTGGGGAGGATCAGCACCTTCAAAGGATTTCCCAAAAAAAAGTGCCCTAGACAGTTTGTCAGATCCAGACAATTACAAACACGCTCCACCAATCACAAGCATAAGGATAACGATACAATAGTTTTGAAGGCAAAAAAGTAATAATAAAACAGCAACATTTATGACCGTTTCAATCTCCGTCGGTGCTTACTAGTAAGCCTACAAGAAATCGAAAACACTGTTGGTGTTGTAGCCAGTATGACCAATATGGATAGACTGTCCAATAACTAATTAAGAGTTGTCTAATTTTAAAGCACCAGAAACTGTAATTCACACCTGTCCAAAAGTAAAGTAATGGGAGTGGATTTAGGGAGGCTCCCTAGTATGGAAGTCATAATTATTGAACATTTATCAGATGTTAGAGTAGCTTATCCCCTTTAATCATCATCTTAGTCATCTCAACCCTCTGTCCTCTTTCAACATCAGCCAAAATATTAAAGCGAAAAAAATCGTGCACAATCAGTTTCTGTTTTAACAATTTTTGAATTTCTTTTTAATATTTTGAATTTAATTGTAAATGTTAAATGTTCTGTTTAGTGACCTTGTTGCAGTTTAAGCTATGTGATTATTCTAAATCACACTGTGTAAAATGTGACTCATTGGCATATGATAAATTCATAACATCAATTATTCAATGAAATTTTGCTCAGTTATATCAAGACAATCATATATATACACAGATTTTATGAAACCTTGATCTTCCTCTGTCAAGTGTTATCTGTCTGAATTCCTGTTTGATTACGTTAGAGTAACTTTGGCTCCTACACTGGTCGAAATATTTTAGAAATATCATAATATGAATATAACTCAGCAACTGTACTTATATATTAAAAAGTAAACCTCATTCAAATACATGCAAATTTAGTCCAAAATTCTATAATAAGTTGCACTCTTAGAGGCGCTGGTCCACTTTCACTTGTATAAGGAAAGAGAGGTTTTGATTAGAGCCCTCTACTACGACTTTCCACAGCAAATTCAAGAAAAGTCTCTTAGGTACAGTGGAGGAAAAAGGTTTTTTCTTGTTTTCCCCGCTTCCTCAAAAAATAAGAGGGGCTAAATGATGAAATTTCAGCGATTCACCTGACTAAACTATACATTGTAAATAACACTGTTAGTGAACACCAGATAATCTTTATAAGAGGTGGCACAAACTCGATCATGCACTTGAAAGGCAATGTAGTTCTCCATTTCCTAAAATCTGGATAGTTGCAAGAAATTTTTATGCCTGTCACAGACACAAAAGCAACAAATATGCCACCTATTGTCTTGAAAGTTTGGAATGGGTCCCTATCTAGTATGGTTTTCCCAGAGCACGCACTGGAAGAATCAACTACTTCATGAGACATGGGCATGAGTAAATTTCATTAAAACATTGACAAACTATTTGCTTGTGTTTGGTACAAGAAGATATGAATTTGCATATCATCAAATTATGAATAATTTTTAAAAACATCTGTGGTGAATACTTAAAACAATGATTAATTCAAGATTTTATTGCTACCTTACCGATAATGGGAGCAAATGGAATATTGAGACGTTTCAAAAGAATGCCACGCTACATTAAATAAACCATGAGGAGAAGAACAACGCTGCCAAATCAAGAGCTAGATGGCAGATACGGTATTCCATTACGAAAACGATATCGTAAAAAATTTATTGCTATCAGCGCTAATACTGCAGTTAGGATTTAAATCTGATTTACATTACAAATAAGGGTGATTAAAACTAATATAAAAGTATTCCTGAGTGCAATAAATGGCTTTATCATGTCTCTTTTAGGAATGTACGTCTCTACTCTAAGATTTCAGAGGAAGGTCTTACTAACCAGCTCCATATGCTCTCCATTTTGAAAAAGTAGCAAAACTTTTGATCTTCGTCTTCAGTTCAACCAAGATTTGGCGAAGCTATCTGCGGTGACTGCACTTTGGAACTACTATCTATTAAATTATCAGTTAATTTCGAAAGTCTGGCAAGCCATCCGGCAAGAGTTAGCCAATTTTCCCACACTTAGCCAATCAGTGCTGGTTATTTTTAGCGTAGACCAATCAGAAGACAAATCAATCGAAAACCGTTTCGACGGGCTTATGACGTATTTGGGTTTTTATTCGTTTAGATCTGAAATAACGAGAGTTGATTGCCTGCCAAAATGCGTTTTGACTAACTTTACTTCCTTGACGGATTCGGCATATAATTACTCTAGATTTGAGGTTTTAAGGCCTGATGAAACAATGTATAGCTATCGAGTCTTGAGTTTTGAAACCATAGCTACGGATGTAACTTGTCTCGTTCGCTTCAGAAATTTTACCTCATCAATTTGATGGTGTATGACGTACGCTAAATCCGCCCCTAGTTTCCGAGTATTAATCAGTAAACAGCTTTTACCGTTGTCGAATTCAGACCAGTCTGAAACGTTGTCTGCCTATTCAGAGTCCTGCTGCGAGTTCCGATCTTTCTTCATATTATTTGAGGTAAGACATCTCGAACTCTCCTTTTTCATGTTTTTATGATCACTTTTTGCAAAATTTTTTGGAGAATTTAATTTATGCGCACCAGATGCTCTAGCTAGGAGTTATTCTTTTCACTGGTATTTTTGAGGCCCTGTATTGAGAGAAGATTCTTGAGTGAGGTGAGTATCCAAAGGGAAAAGGTATTCATTTTTCAGCTATTCTTTGCACTGATTTCTATCTATAGTAATTCGTCGCAAAAACAGAATGTTCGCTTTGTAAAATAACCAAGTCCCACGAGTACTTTTAAGCGTTTTCGCGGAAAACGAAAAGGCTTTCTTTAAACAACGGCAAGCTAGCCACAAGCCTTACGAAGGATAAATAACGCTGGCAGAGAGCTTGCCCCAATGGTTTTCCACCCCTTGCCAGATGGCGGAAAAAACCTTTGATTCCACCTGTTGATGAGGACAAGACATCCGTGGGAAAAAAAGCTAAGAGACCTAATGACAAGTTGAGATAGATGAACGATCATCGAGCTCCATACTCCGAAAAACGATTTCTGAGCCCCACTCAGGGATCGAACCCGCAACCTTTTGATGACCGGTGAGACTCTCTAACCACTGAGCCACCAAGACTCAGATGGCGAGCTAAGGTGGAAGTTCGAAATATATATGCGACCTAAGTGGAAGCCACTATATATTGATAATGATTGATGCAATTTTAGACTTAGAAATGTGACCTTGGATATATGTTGAGATAGATGAACAATCATCAAGCTCTGTACTGAACTCGCCATCAGAGTTTTGGCAGCTCAATGGTTAGAGCGTCTCACCGGTCATCAGAAGGTTGCGGGTTCGGTCCCTGTCTGGGGCTCAGAACTCGTTTTTCTGAGTATTTTAAGCAGCGGTTAAGGAATAAATTGTTACAAGATTTTCTTGAGTAATTTTTAATAATTTCAACTGTGAATTCTAATCTTATAATTTATTTACCTTAATTGTTTTAATAATGTAACTTCTTCATTTATGTTCTTATTCTTAAAACGCCCTTTATAGGGAGTGGATAATTAAAGTATATATGTATGTACGTATGTATGTGTGTACATGAATTTATAATAGTTATAAGTTTAGAAGCAGCTAGGAGTTGTATACAGAAAAGATAATAAAGTTTAGATATTCAAATAAATTAGAAATGTATGTTCAAGTATAAATGGGAATTATTAAAAACGGATTTTAAGGTTGCTTAAAAGGCAAGGAATACACAGTATGGAAGACTGCGTGTTGGTTTATCGATATAAGTTCTCGTGTAGAATATCACGGTTGTAAAAATAGTCTTGATGCCACGGTTTTCAACGATCAAGAATTTGAACGTATTCTAAATCTATGTTGTGATTTGTGTTACGGATGATATTGGCGAAGAAAAAATTCCATAAAATGGGGCCGGGATTGAATCACTGCAGAGGCGATTGTAGTAAGGTTTACTGTTCAATTGCGTCACCTCTTTGTCTGATTCCAATATTCGGTCCTTCAATTCTCCTAAGATTTTATTGATCGATTTCTCTGGAGTTCACGTAGGGTATCTTCGTTGACCTGTTATTCTCCGGTGTGGTGATTGCTCGAAAGTATATCTCAAAATAAAGTTTCAAGGGGAGATTGAGAACGAATCAATTGATAAGGAATTGAACCTAAGGTGGTGCTTCAAAACATACATCACCTATTCATAAAGTTAATCCCAACGCTAACCCTAAACCTAAACATAACCCCAAAAGCATCATAATTCTCTCTAATCAATCCTTAAAATCCTTTCCACCCAATCTTTCCTCGACTTCCGGCAGAAACCTTAACTTATAATATACTTTCTGGTATTTACCCTTCTTGGTATGTTTCCGTCTACCAACCATTAATATTTAATGACATTGAAATGTCAAACTTTCCAAAACAGTTTAGGTTTCGCCTATCTTGCGCAAAGTGTTGGATGTATGTTCTAATGTGAGTACTTTTCGCCCACTCTCTAACCCCAGAAGACAAAAAAAAAAAGCCAGTCTGGATGGGATTAAGTGATTCTGAAGGCTAAGCCACAATAAGAAACATGTATTGACTTGATAGCAACGGAGATCGAGTAAAAGACTAGCGCTAATGTTGTGTCCCTTCGTTAAAATGTTACCAGTGTCAAATGGATTATGTATCTCTGAGGATGATTCTGAACTAGAAATTTATTGCTGACGAGTGTTAATTCGAAAATTTCAAACCCTAAACATTTATATGGAATGTTATCAATTCACAACCACTCTCCTGTTGAAGGTCAAATCCTTTCCGCTACCACCACTCGAATTTCTTTGAACAAATCTCTACTTTAATAAAGATTTGTCATAGAAGATACTTCATAACCAATATTTTCCATTATATTTGTCCTGCTTAGTCAAGATTTACACTCTATAATTCATACTTCAACAGCAAAATATAAAAATGGGGACCACCTAGTGAAAGCCAGCGCTCAAATAGCAGAACATGCATCTTTGCAATGTCCTTTGTTGTTCTTTTGGAGGAAATCTGTAAATTAATTAAACAACCTAAAACAACTGTGTTTCATGGACAAACCAACCTTAAAAAATGATTGCTTTTATTTTCGATATCTACAGGGACCTCTCAGACAACAAGCTTGACAAACTCCCGCACGAACTTTTTGATCTTGGTAACCGATTGAAATACTTGTAAGTTTATTTTTCAATACTGAACAATTAAATTTGTTTTCCCAAAATGATTTACAACAATTTTTTCAAAAATTTGCAGGAGCATTCAAAATAATATCCTCACAAGCATTGAATCAAGCAGTTTTAATAACCTGACGAAATTGCAAACACTGTAAGTAGAATCTTACAAGAACAAATCAAATTAGAAATATGTCAACGAAAGATCAGTGGCGAAGTTAAGCATAACAACTAGTCAAGTTAACCAAATGTAAGTTATCTATATGCATAGCTGCAGGATTATGCTATGCAAAAATAAAATCATATACAATATTTAAATATCAACCAAAACATGTCCATAGCATAATTTTGTTGCAATTTCTAGCCATGCTTAGTTCAGCATGACTACTGCCTTAACCACTAATGGCTAGTCTCCCTTATACATCTGCTGAATGCAACTACCAGAATGCCTTTCAAAAAATGATTTGTAAGGTTAATGAGAGCAATTGTCTTTTCATCACTTTGGGAATTCAACGTTTGCATGAAAATGAAAAAACCGCAAAATATTCAGGCAATTGTATTCAGCTGACGTAATAAGAGGAGCCGGCTGTTCTTGCATTTTTATATAGTGACCATTTGTTTGGTGGATGTATATGGCTAGAAACCGAATAATAGATTATTATTTTTAAATCAAAGATATAAGAATAGAATACTAGGTAGAAAGCGATATGTCAGGTAAGAAGTTGAAAGGTCGATAACTGCCGTAACTGATCGCGTAGAATATCAATGTTTTGAGCAAAGGCATTTCGTCAGGAAAAAAACGTATTCTGTTAAAAACCGGGGCACCTTGAATATGGGGAATAGTGCTCAGGTGCGCGAACATGCATCCATGCACTATCTTCAGTTACGTCAGTAGAACAGGACAACAACTTGGAATATATATAGGCATCATGGAAACAATAATCGCTTTCATTCTTGATTTCTGCTGGGACCTCTCAAACAACAACCTAGAAAAACTCCCGCACGAACTTTTTGACTTTGATAACCAACTGCAACAGTTCTAAGTTGTTTATTCTAATCTGAAGAATCAAACTTGTCATTAGCCTACAATAAATTTCCGTATTATTATTATCCGTAAGTATTCTCTCATGCGTTTTGGAATATTCAAAAGAATAGACTCAAAACTATCGAACGAAGCAATATAACAAGTCTGATGAAATTCCCGAACACTGTAAATAGAATCTTTCAAGCGTGAAACAAATTAAACTAAAATTACGTCCAGAAAAGAGGCCTACTCCGTTCTATCTGAAGCCACAAACCTCTAACAAGACAAGGCCTGAATAGTTACACCTGCATGGTCAGTTAATGTAGTATATTTAAAGTTGTCCAGTGTAGGGTCAGCCATGCATGTCTACAGCATATACAACACGTGGTACGATGGACAACTGGAAAATTTCAAATTTTTGGGAGCTGAAATAGTTAATCATTGATAATTATGACGTCAGTGCATGTGGGGTTGATAAATGTTTCTTTCAAAGTATTTCTAAAGCAAAACTGAATTGACACATGAGATATTTCCTAATTGAAAGCAATTTCGGAAAAATATTGCTGGCTAACCCAATATTATACGAAAATACAGTTGCCTTCAAAAAATAAAACAATCTGGAGATGTACCAATATTTTTACTTTATTTCTATAGGGACCTTTCAGAAAACGAACTGGATAATCTCCCGCAAGAAATTTTTCCTCCTGACAACCAACTAAAACACTTGTAAATATCTACAAATGACTTGGATAATGAATTGGAACTCGGAAATTCTTCAAGAAATATTAGCTTAATTAATAACATTGTACACATGATCCTTTTCTGTTTTAACTAGGATCATTCGTAGAAATAAACTGAAGAGGGTTGAACCAAAATTTTTCATAAATCTTGTGAAATTGGAATCACTGTAAGCAAAGTATTGTAAATGTAAATCTAATCAGTCTAAAAATACACTTGAAATATAATTCTCCTATGTTGATTTTAAGCCTTTGAAATTTGAAAGGACTTCAAGGTTTTCACGGGTAAACTAAATGTACTTTTTACAATATGAGTGGCGGTGTTGAGTCAGATTTACGATGACCCGTTGGTGAATGAATGTGTGTCTGGTGCAACACCTACCCAAATATTATTATTTATGAAGAGAAAATAAGTTAACATTCATGTCTTTTGAAACTGTTTAATATTCCACCGGTTTTATCCTTGAAAATAAAACAAAAATATGATGTACATAACAGATACTACATTTATGTTCTGTCACATTCACGGCTGCTCATTAAACTCTAAATTTCTCTTAACTATTAATCTCCTCGCCCACCAAGTGAAGTGCGGTGCGAGGGCCGAAGGCCCGAGCAGGCAAAGAGTACTAATCTCGACGTGCGTGGAGTCCTTTTACACGCGTGGTGACTGGGGAGAAAAATTTTCGCTGATTTTAAAAATTCATGTCGGTATGTATATAGGTATATATTCAAGGATTCCTGACACTCAAGTATGCCGTGTGCAAGCTTGGGGACTGGTATGGTGTTGACCAAACCTTATTTAGGTTACTTAGGTCCCTATTGAAGCAAATCGATTTGGTCTCGTTCTTTTTTCCCTTGTGTGGATTTCTTGCAACTTGTTTAAATTATTTGAACACTGAAGCCAGTAAATGATTTAAGACCGGCAAACGAAATGTCTTTCTTGGTGCTTGCGACTGGTTTCACTTTTGCGGAACATCTTACTGTAAAATTTATAACTTGAAAGGATAGTTCTAAGACTCAGCTCTTTGGAATATGCATTGGCCAACTGTTCACATTCTGTAGCAACGATTTGGCTTGGCTCTTTCTGATCAATATGAATAGAAGTCGTTAACGGAACTCGCTTGTTGCCGGGATATTTGCTAAGCGACTGATTGTAAACGACATTCTTATATTGCGAGGCAAATCTTAGGGCTTGATTTAATAGTTCCTCAGATATCAACTGGTAAAAGTCGATAATATCAAAGGTGATGAATGATTAAGTGGTTTTATTTGGTATTTGTTAAACCATCTGATGACGGCATCTGTGTTTTTTTACATTGATTTAGCTTGGTAGCAGCTGCAACTTTAGCGTTGATTCGTTGAAGAAGCTGTTTGCTAATAATGCCGATTTCAGATTTAGATGGGTTGATTGGTCTACAGGTGGGATTGTTGCTGAAATTTCGCTTGTAATCTTTGAGTGTGATGAACGAGTCTTCCACTCTACTTGGTATTGAGCACTCTACCCTATTACTTTTACTATCTCTCTCCCTCTCCCTCTCCCTCCTTCTCTCCCTCCCTCTATCCCTCTCCCTCTCTCTCTCCCTCTCCCTTCCTCTCTCCCTCTCCTTTCCTCTCTCCCTCTCCCTTCCTCTCTCCCTCTCCTTTCCTCTCTCCCTCTCCCTCCCTCTCTCCCTCTCCCTCCCTCTCTCCCTCTCTCTCTCAAAAATATATTAAATTATGATGTCCAGAATTTGAAGGAGTGGCTCTGTGCAAACAAGCTCTCTGTTAATGAAACTAAAACTGAGTTCATCACTATGGCTTCTAGTTATAGATTAAAGCAGTTAGTACCTAAACCAAATATTAGGCTTGGTAGCAATATTTTAAAACGGGTGTCAACGGCAAAACTACTTGGCGTTTTAGTGGATGAAAAACTTATTTGGGAATGTCATATAAATGAGAAAATTATCCCTAAAACATTAAGAGGGCTTAGGATGCTACATGTTTTGCGAAATTTATTATCAATGCCCCAGTTGATATCTGTATACAATGCACTTGTAACTCCTCATTTTGATTATTGTAGTATGGTTTGGGGAAATTGTGGCACCGTTTTAAAAAATAAGCTTCAAAAAATTGCAAAATAGAGCTGCTTGAATCATAACAAGATCAGGTTATGAAATTAGATCGAATGAAATTTTATCGAATCTAAATTGATGCAATCTTGAAGGTCGGGGAAAGAAAACAAAAAGCCACCTTAATGTACAAAATAATTAATGGTTTTTCTCCAAATTATTTAAACGAACTGTTTACTCATATTAATCAGACTCACAATCATAACTTGCAAATGTCTGAGGTAAGTGTAAAGATTGCAGCACCTAAGACCGAGTATTTAAACGTAGTCTAATGTATAGTGATGCTGTATTATGAAATAAACTACCATCAATGATTAAACAACCATCTTCTGTAAATAATTTTAAGAATTTTATCAACTTTCATTATTTTTAATCTTTTACTATGAAAAATTTGTATTAGTTCAATTTTTTTACTAGTACCGGCTTTCTTGAAACCAATGTAAACATTGATGGAAACTACCGTTGTTAAATAAAGTTGTCTGTCTGTCTGTCTCTCTCTCTCTATACATATATATCTAAATCTTTATGAAGTAACCCAAGTTTACCTTGTCTTGCTATTGTAATTCGCTCTACTCTGGTATTGAGCACTCTCTTTGTACGATTTTTTTAATAAAATCTCACTTATCTATCTATCTATCTATCTATCTATCTATCTATCTATCTATCTATCTATCTGTGCTCGATACCGAAGTAGAACAAAATATTAGAGAAGTGAGAGACAAAACCCGGATTACTTCATAAAACTTTTTAATCACGACAAATTTGTTTCGTATGGCAAGCTAAGTTTGCCACACTCGTCAGGTGACAATCGCGTTTGTAGTGACATACCAGAGTTCTCTGGCATGTATGCATTATATATATATATATATATATATATATATATATATATATATGTATGTATATACACCAATGATGAGTACCACGAAGGTTACAGCGTTGAAATGAAAATATAGAGCGCTCAATACCATTACTGGTAGAGCGAATAAGTAAATACAAAAGACAAAATTTTGCTGTCACTACTCTGAGTTTTACGCGCTCAGGGGAAGCGGGAAAATGTAATTTATTTACTGCAGGCGTAGCCCGATGTGAATGAATTACATATCCCCAAAGGGGCTCAAAATAACTTACTTATATTCCACAAGGACGAGGTTGATTTGAGAGCAATTGCAAAGAGATACTTTTGTTCTGAGGATCTTTCGGAATGCATGTGTAAAGAGCTGAAATAATACAGTAGAAGTACGAACATCCGAAGTGGGATTTGAAGAGGTGTATTTAATAAAACAGCGATTTTGTCGTGGTAACAAACACGGTTTTCAAATACGTTGACACCATGACCACAGGTAATTTACGATAAAATAAGCAAAGGTGAAAATGGAAAGGTATATTTAAGTTAAAAAGTGATTAGTTTGGTTGGTTTAATGTGCAAGAACTTGGTAAACATGAGTGGTGATTCGGACGAGATTTTTTGAACACAAATTTTAGTGTCGAATCGAATCCTACTGAACACGTCATAAGTATATAATTTCTCTTCATACCTACCAAAGGGTTTGTTGAAAGGATAAAGAGTCTATCTCAGACGTTTTACAAAGAAGCAAGGACTGTTTCATGAATGGCCTTCAACAAAGGAATTTAAAATTGACGATAGCGTTTCCCAAGCTAAGTTATGTGCTTTCAATATAAGCAACTACTCATTTGTATTTAAAATGTGAGATGTTGTACACGTGTTTATAAGACTTCATAAAATGTGTATTGCTGAAGTGCACCTGATTTTTCTTATTTTTTTTTTAAATTGGAAGGAAGATAAGGAGAGGCGCGATGAATATTTGGGGGAATATCAGAGGAGAATATTTGAAGGGAATCAGGGGCAGATTTAAGAATAGGTAAATAAGGCAGCTGCCTATGATGACTTACGACCAATCAACGACTTACGATCAATTTTGATTCGTAAAATGGCATGTTCGTCGTCGTGAAAATGTCCGTATCTGCTATTCTACTGTCTAGCCAAAAAGCATTTCCGTACGTTACACTAGCGAGTCAGTTGCGGTAAGATTAACAAACATCGAATTAAATTTCGATTACATTTCATCGGCTCCTCCTTTCTCAGGCGATCAGGCCGGCATTGGTGTTAGATTACTCGCATGCCAATTATTTTCCCCAAGTTCGTGCTTCAATCAATCCTTGTGATTGGCTGAGTTGCTTCTAATGCCTTTATCATGGGCGGTGATTGGTTTGCCGAAGTTTTGCCTAAACTGTGATTTGTCTGAGGATCTCTGATTGGCCACACTTATTAGTGGGTTCTTTTAACAGAAGTTACCATTGGTGCAGCGGCATTTACTTTGTAGTTTTCTAACTTGCCGAACTACATCAATCATGTGATCGAAACTCTGTAACATGATTGGCCTTGAGGATCGATTTTGCCTAAAATGTTGATTTGCATATGCTGTGCTACATCGGTGTTAACAACACGAGGAAAGTTGAATAAACGTCCTTCGTTAGAAACCGTTTCACTGTCTTTAAATATGCCTTCTTCCACCTTATTTGAACAATGTCTATCTCCGTTGAAGAGGAACAACGAGAAGTCTTTGCTGTTATTTTATGCCGGTTTGTCGGCGACAATAAGCAGTCGCACTCGCTCGACGCCTGATTTCAAACGTCTAGTGAATGAGGGACACTTTAATAGAAATTTTAGAGCAAAGACTTACATCCCTTCATTCTTCACTTACTCTCTTGAAACTGTTAAACTTAATGCGGGCAATACACATACGTGGTCTTGAGTGAGAGCTCACTAATAGCAGAAATCCATAGAAAGAATCAATTTTAGATGATTTGTAGAAACTTTGCAAAATTTAGTGACCAACATACCCTAACAGTCCCAACATGTAAATCATTTATTATTCAGTGTAACTGATTCGAAATGAAAATTAATAGTTTGAAAACTGAACCCCTCTGGCTCTGGCGCTAAGCTTCGCTGTTGAGATGTGCACCTTGTCTCACGTGCTGGTCAAATCAGTGACCTGTTTGCTCACTTCTAGACTGTTGAGTTCAATATTGTTTTCCAAGGGTAAAAGTTCCTATTATTTTACTTCGGATTCGTTTCACTGATTTATTTCCATGCGATTCCTTTAATAGGTCCCGAACTCTCAAGTAATTGTCTCTACATGATTTTCACAGTAAAATTCTTAAGCATGTTGATGAGCTCTGAAATTGAGCGAAACAGCAAAAGCTAATTTCTATCAGTAATATAGATTACTATACACTTGGGAATAAGGAGGGTGAGGATCATTCACCCCTCCGTTTTGTGTCTTTTTTTAAATTTGCCTAAGGTGAAAAATCCCAGATCCGCCCCTGGTAAAATATTAGAAGGGAATATGAATTCAATGTTATACTATTGTCTTTCGTCATTGTTTATGGCCCTGCATTCCCGTTTACTGAAAGAAAGTGCCACTAGCCTTTTAGACAGAATATATTGAACGTATTCGCGCCCAAAAACAAAGGAAAAACAACCATGTGAATTATATATATTAAGTAGTTAGAGTAGTGTTCTTGCTATTGTTCAAAGATTGCTCGTTACTTTTTGTGGCAGAGACTTTTTTGTAATATTGAGATACAATAGGTCCTTTTAACACTATCCTGAATTTCACGTTGTTCGCAATCTTCAGGCAACTGAACCTCAGTTGCCTGAAGATTGCGAACAATATATGAGAACCTCCTATATCTTGACCCTATTCTGGGCGGGGTCTGAATACCCCTACTCTAGGCGGGGGTAGGTAAAACTACCTACCCCATCTATCTCCTGAACCGCTTGTTGGTTTTCATTGATATTTTGCATGCTGATTTTCCAAGGCAAGAGCTTTTATTCTGTGAAAATAAAATTGGCATTTATTGCATACGTCAGCAGATTTCATTCGTTGAAGCGCCATAAGTGTCAAAAATCTGCAAAAATCGCCTAATTTTTGTTGTCTCTCGTTTGACTTTATTACTCCTACTTATTCTCATCAACAATGATGCTAAGGTGCTTAGGATGTACGAAAGACTGTTTTTTATACAAATATGCTGATGTAAGCTTATTTTGTTGCCATGGAAACAGTAACAACAAATAACAGAACCTTAGACATTGTTACCGAAATGAAAAATATGGCTCGTTTTTCCATACACTATACTTTATGTAAAAAATCTTGTCAAATACCATTCATTTGCTTATCATGGCAACTTAGGCTATCGTGGATGATAGGTTCAACATCATATTACCGTATACAGTGCTATGTGAGGCTGTTTTATGGGTCTATGAGGCGCCAAAACGAACAAAATGTGAAAAAAAAACGTCGAAATTTTTATTTGTAGACAAAAATTTTTCAGTTTACATGTGAAAATAATAAAAATGTATAAGATTTAGAGAAATCTTGCTAAGCATTCAGCTGAGTAGGAACAATAAAAGAATGATTATCAACTCCTATGCACACATGCACACTGTTTCTTATCAATTTCTAAAAGGGAATTTATGGGTGTTAGAGGGAATTCCCTTTCGACCCGTACATTCCCTTGTATGTAGGTAAATCTCATCAAGCATTGAAAAATAAATTTCATGCGACTTCAAGCAATATTTTCTGCATACCATAAAGTTGACGTCAAATTGACGTCATTTTGACGTCATTTTGACGTCATTTCTGACGTAGGACGGTACTGACGTCACTAGTATATGAATGATGCAACTGAAAACTGACGCCATGTCAAACAGCTGATGAAAATTCAAAGTAAATATCATCTATCCTTCGTTGATGATAGAGTTACAGTTTCAGTAACAAATGCTATTGAAAAAGTGAAAAATTTGAATATCGGCCAACAAAAACGGAAGTCAATATCTCCAGTTCTGATCGAGAAAATACCTTGAAATTTTCAAGGCACTTTTTTGGGACATATAGCTATTCCAATGCCAAAAATAATTTACTGTGCTTCATGCGAGCGTGAGATAATTGAAAAAAACCGAACACGTATTGAAAAAATCGGATAAAAACAGGAAATGACGTCATAATGACGTCATGACGACATTGACGTAATTTTTTTGACGTCAAACAAATTTAAGTTGAGTGGTTAACAGCTGGTCAAAGTTTGAAGTCGATATCATCAGCGGTTAGTTTTTTATGAAATTTAGATTTTTTCCAAATTTCATTTTTTTTGACACGGAAATTTGGTAGGGGTAGTTTCGAACAATGGCCTATATCTCGCAATAGAGTTGTAGATACCAACCAAAGCTTTCAGGAAAACTTTCTCATAAAAAAATATTAAAAGTCAGGGAACACCAGCCTCAAGTTCGATGCCGTTGAGAAAATATTTAAAAAACTTATCAGGGGTAGGTAGTTTTACGTACCCCCGCACAGAATAGGGTTAATACTAACATATATATACAGTATATATAAAGTAACCCAAGTTTACCTTGTCTTTTAATACATTTAATGATAAAAATTAGCGATATACGATTTACTCGACGTTTCGACGTCATCTTGACATCCTTTTCAAGAGAGATTAAGATAATTTACAATACTTGAACTTAAATAGAAGCCTGAAGAATATTTAGACATTGGGACATTAATGACTAAAGAAGGAAATTGTATTACAACAAGCGTTCATCGAAAGCCTACGGACACGGGTTTACTCCTCATTACCAAGTCAAGTTGACAATCGATCTAAAACGGGGCTTATTAAGACATTGTTATACCGTGCTAAGAGGTTGTCATCGTCCTTTCAACTTTTTGAAGAAGAATGAAATAGAATTCTACTTATGTTTGTAAAACTCAAATATCCTGAAGCGCTCGTTAAATTCGTTACCAGAAAGTTTGTGAATGAGACATCCTTAGATCATGTCATCATCTCTGATGGTGTAAACAATACCTCTCGAACTAAGATCGATAATTGTGGTAACATTAACGCCGTTCTGCCGTTTAAAGATCAGATATCTGCGAGAATAGTGAGGATTCAGCAGTCAGACCTATCCATGAAAGTGGGAAAGTTATTAAGACCTGTCTTTGTAAGCAAGAAGATCAAAACGGAATTGAGAATACGTGAAAAGAAACCACTCCTATTGTCTCAACAATGTGTTGTCTACCAATACAAATGTGACCAGTGTGATGCTAGTTATGTCGGGTATACGACTCGGCACCTATATCAACTCATTGAAGAGCACAAAACGACCACTGTGGGGAAGCATGTGAAGGAAATACATGGACAAAGCGTGGATAATCTTAGTGAACAATTTTTAGTTCTTCGCAAATGCATGAGTAAATTTGATTGTTTAATTTATGAGATGCTGCTAATAAAACAATATAGACCAAGTTTAAACAGAAAATCCGACTCGATTAAGTCAAAACTTTTTTAGTCATTTATTTTACTTAGTATATAATTTTATTGTAATATATTCTTCAGGCTTCTATTTAAATTCAAGTATTGTAAATTATTTTAATCTCTCTTGAAAATGATGTCAAGATGACATCGAAACGTCGAGTAAATCTTATATCGCTAATTTTTATCATTAAATGTTTTAAAAGAATATTCTTTATTAAGTTACCTTGTCTTCCTATTATAATTCGCTCTACTCTGGTATTGAGTACTCTCTTCGTACGATTTTTAATAAAATCTTACTTATATATATATATATATATATATATATATATATATATATATGTATATATAACTATATATATATAATATATATGTAGAATTCTAAGGCGCGGAGTTCAGTGTAGTTAGCTTCGATAAAACAACGGCGTTCTTGAGGTAATACACTATCTAAAGGATAGAAAAACAACTTCTCGACGTTTCGGGTGAAGGCCCTTCGTCAGGAGATTAGTAGCTACTAATCTCCTGGCGAAGGGCCTTCGCCTGAAACGTCGAGAAGCTTTTTTTCTATCCTTTAGATAGTGTATAACCTCAAGAACGCCATTACTATATATGTACTCCATATATACTCTATATATACTTTATATATATATATATATATATATATATAATACCTATATGTATACTATATATACTATATATATGTATATACAGTATATACATTTAAATATATATACATATATGTATACATATATATATATATATATATATATATTTGTGTGTGTATGTATGTATGTATTTACCATTTTCTTTTATGACATGGACATAATACAGCGCCACTTCTGATTGGCAGTCATGCGTGGTCCATATCTCGATGGAGAAGGGAAAAAACCACATGAAAGCGTTTCGAAAAAAGATTTCTTAAGAAAATTATTATTGAACTGTCAAAAAAGCGATTTATTACTTAACCCCAAGATGCCCAAGGTTTTTGCCGAACTTTAGTGCAAAAGATGGATCCTTAGGGACCCAATGCGAAATTTATCATTTACTATTGGAAATGAGGTAGAAGAGGGTAGGGGTGTATTGAGTTACCTTCTGGGGATGTTAGTTTTGGCTTACCACCCAGGTGTGTCAAAAATCGCAGGTGCACTGCTAATCAATAAACAAACTTTAGAGATAGTCATGAGATTGTCACATTCCAGGGTATAGAGCGCTCTTGGCCTTACAGAGCCGTATGGCAACCGCAAAGTTAAAAATATTCTGAGTGATCTAAAGAAATTAAAAAAGAAGATATTTAGATTGCATGAAACAGTTTCTTTCAAACATAAACATAATGATGATATAGAACACAAACACCGGATATTAGAAATGAAATAGTATTTGTAGATAACTCTTCGTAATGTTCGCAATTAATTTCTTCAGCATTTTGGTTGGCTGCAGACAAATGTCTCCACTTTGCTTGAATGTGAAGTACAGACGGTCTTGTTGCATTTCTGGCATGCTCGCGAGGATTTTCTATCAACATGACTCAAAAAGCATCAGTAACAACGCTTTCGAACACTATTCTCGATGTTGCCATGGTAACCAGTAAGATAAGAACAAAGCGACGTTCGAACAATAGGATTCCAAAAGTATTCAATGACGCTTTAGTTTGTGTACTACTAAATAGCTTCCTATTGCCGTATTTTAATATCATAATATCATAATAACTTTAATGCCTAAGCCGAGTCCCTGAAGACCCATCACCAGTGTAGACATAATTACATATATTTCAATATCAATTTAGTAATACGTTTTGGTAACTTAAAAAATAAAATTGACAGATAATTGTTGAGGAATACCAGAGAAATGACCAAAAACCGAGTACAATGTTGTACAAATAATAAAAAAATTATCTGTTATGGGTCGTCGGGGACCCAGCTTAAGCACTTAAGGGTTAAATGGCGAAGGAAAACATCTATAGTCGGGAGAATACAATAGAATTTAAACCAACACTCGTGCTGGATTTGGTGTGGAAGAAGTGTTTCAGCCTTTAGTAAGCATGCAGAACAGCGGATCTACACCACCAACGAAATGTTTCGCCTCCTTCTCCATCGACGAAATGCATACAATTTTGGCAAAAAAACACTCAGTGAAAACATAAAAAACAACAAACTGGTTTGTGAAAATATTTCAGTGAAGGTGGAGAACATGGAATACTTAAAGTAAACATAAGCAATTCAGTAAACAAACTGTAGACAGAAAACACAACCCGAAAGTACACCCTGCGACATACATCAACTTAAAGCCATAATATATGAAACTACTACATATAAAAAGAATAACATTGACATAACTACTTAATACATTCTCTCAAACTGTCTGCTATGTTGTCTTTCTTCAATAACCTCAGTTTGATCCATAAAAATACACTCGCTTCGTGAGTAACTAGAAATACGTGCACGCAACAAACCCTCGCCCATCCTTCAAATATCCGAGTAAGATTGATAATTTTTTAAAATTATCAAAAAGACAAATCCTCCTTACTATAACTGGAAGAGGAAATGCAATAAAGAAAACAACATTTGGCCACAAATATTAACAACCTGAACTGGAACGTTTAAAATTTCAATTCTGTTTTATTAAGGGAAAACGTTTGGTGAGAATAACCTTTAACAGTTTAATGAATGATGAGATCCATTCTGACAATTCTACTGCTAAACATTGGATGTTTCTATCAAGACCCTGTATTAGTTGTGATCTTGAAGTATTTCGAGTCATTTTCCAATCAAAGTTTTCACTCATTTTGCTTTAAAGAATGATTTTTTTTAGATGACCAGGTCTTCAGTCTTAAAATTTGAACATTCTTAAAGTTTACCGGTCAGATACCAGCATTACGGACAGCTCATGACTGAAAAGATTTTTTTGATATTTTTTTGTCTTAAAAAACTGGTACATTCTACATTATCTCGAAGTTGGTGGCAAACGTCTATTAGATGTGCTATGATGAAGATTTATACTAAGTATTCATCCGGAGGTACAAGACTTTGATGACGAGGATGAAACGAATTCAGTGGCGGATCTAGGGTACGTCAAATAAGTCAACCGACTAAGGTGACCATCTCACTATCCTAAGATATCAGATTGACTTTGCGTCGCAAATTTGCCGCTGTAAACTTTTCAGATAGCTTTGTTTACATTGCCAAATCTTAATTCCCGGCGTCATATTTAGATCTAGTGCGTTTATCATCTGTGGTAACATTGTCGAACATCGGAATGACGCTCAAGCCGGTTTCTGGGTCAACATCAACCAGTTTGCCGAATCTTACGATTATATTCCTCTTTGCAATTGGCTGCTTTATTGAAACTCTTTTTATCGTTAACCGTGACTGGTTTGACCAATTTCGCTGCCTCTTTTGCCGAAACTTCATTTTGTTTCACATGCTGTGATTGGCTCAACATTTTAAGATGCTCCTTAACAACATCAGCTATTGGCTTACCGGTAAAAACGTTCAAGATTTTTCCCGAATTTGTGATATCATCTTGCCCAGTTTGCTTAGCTTTGTCACCTTCCCTCGACTATCACGTTTCATCGATCGTCTTCTGATTGGTTATATTACCGTAAACAGTGTTTGGTTGATTTTGAAACTCTTGTACTACCGCGTGGAGACCCTTGTCTACGAGCTTTTTAAAATGCTTTCTTAATGCGTTTGGCAGCAATGATGACAAGACCTTGCTTTTCATCCAAGCGTTCGCAGTTGTTCCTCTGATGGCAGTAAACGAGTCGTCAATAATACAAATTTTGGCGCAGAGTACTTTGATATTTCATATGCAGTGGGCAAGAAGACATGCACTGTTCTCAAGTAAAGTGCTCTTCAGGATCAGATTTTCTTAAAATTGAAACAGTAAAATTAGATTTATCATTGATTGGGAATGTTATAATTATACTGGTTAATGCTAAAGAGTAATTTAGACTATGTTCATTCGATACCGTACGAGATGGAACCGTAACACAATCGAATGAAAAAGGCTTTGCGTTCTCACGATTGTAACTGTGGTGATTTGAATCCTTAATCCTAACAGGAATAACATAAATCCGTAGCGGAATGACAGCTTGCCCGGCATCGTGTAAACACCTTGTTATTCAGGCCAAGATCGAATACTGCGCTTGATAGATCTATTGAAGTCTCTGGCGCACTATAGTCTATCGGTCAGGAAAGTGTTGTAATGTCACAAAACCGTAAACACAAAGCCAAATCAAAACTTGACCCCAGTTCCTTAGCTGGTTCTGTTACTGCAGCCTGTTACATGTGCAGAATATTTTGATTTACATTTAAATATACCTGTACTCACTTTTGATTGGTCAGAACCGATTTAAATTCAACAAAGTAATTCAAATTAAAATTATGATTTATTATAAAATTCGTTCCATTACAATATGAGAAATATAGTGCGTATTTTGTACTAAACCTCCCCCCCCACTCCTGCAATGAAAATTCTAAAGTTTCACTAAGGTGATAAAAATCCTAAATCCGCCACTGGAATTACGAAACCGACGAAATAAACAAAGAAAACATTAACGTGTTTGGAATCTTTATTGCTGACTGAAAATGGAAAAAATACATTATGCAAAACAAAATATGACAAACAAACCTTGTTTAAGTTTTGGTCGAAAGAATGGGTAGAAAGAAGTAAAATACGTATATTTTTCCTCAGTAAAACTTTCGTAAAAAAGAAAAATGGCGAAGTGCACAAGCCTGCAACTCTCACGCATTTTCAACTGAGTATTCAGCGGCTCCTCGACCCAAAGGGTTCGACGGGAAATTTGCAAAAAGAAGGCTGCTTAAAACTTTTAAACTTTCTTGAGAGGATTTAAAATCCTGATGAAAGCATTACTGTTCGAATACGGTAAAGGTCTTCATCCACAAGCCACTCGAGAAGCGAGAAAAACTGAAGTGGACAACTGTTCCGCCGACGTCGAAGGATAGTTTGGTGACCAAGGACAAGTATTTTTGCAACGGGTTACCTGGTCGCTGTTCACCTTGCATTTTAGTTTCGAGACAGAAATACATCCGGACGTCTTCAGTGGAGCGAAATTTCATACGGAGAACGATCCTGAATGAGGCAATAAAATCTTTGTGTGGAAAGCGGAGAGAGCATCCAAAGTCTCTCACGGCCTGGACAAGTCTTCTGGACGATGAATGTTTTATTCCATTATTCAAACAATTGACCATGAACGTTGTGCGGTTAAATACTACAAAATATTTAATAGCAATCTTCTTGCAGAGATGAATGAACTAGAATCTTTACTCGACTTTACCAATAAACACCAGCAAAATCCAGGCGATAATATTTGGTTCAAAAAGTCTCCGTTAGGGAAGAATGAAGTCGCGAAGTTACTTTTGAAAGCTGCTCAAAACACTTCCGTTCGCAGAATTTACATTTCAAAGCTACTCGATTCAGACGTACCTGTGATTGTGTAGCTTAGATAATTTGCTGCCAGAACGTGAAAAGTCTCGAGATTCATACAAGTCAGCATCTATTCAACTTTAACGAAGAATGTCGTTTACACTTAGTCGCTTAGCAAATGTTCTGAGAGCAAGCGAGCTCCCTTACGTCTTTTGTTCATATTCATCAGAAAGAACGAAGACAAAGCGTTGCTGAAAAAAGTGAACAGTTGGCCAAAGCATTTTCCAAATAGATGTCTTTTAGAACAGCTTTTTCAAGTCATAAATTGTCCAGTTACTAAGATGGCCCTCTAAAGTGATACCAGTCGAAAGCACCAAGAAAGCCATTTCGTATGCCTGTCTTAAATCATTTACTGGCTTCAGTGTTCAAACGATGTAAACAACGTCTGCGAGATCCATACAAGGGAAAAAAGAACCAGGCCAAATCGATTTGCTTAAATACGGACCTAAGTAACCTAAGTTTTAGTCAAGAACATACCAGTTTCAAAGCTTGCACACGGCATTCTTGAGTGACACTCAAAAATCTAGAGTTGCTCTCGGCTATCTTCTCGAAATACTCTTTCACTTTCTTCGTACTCTCCCAATCTCCCGCGTCTATCCATATCTAAATGGAGCATGACAAATCATGAACCGTTTCTTTAATACAGTATATTTAAAGTTGCCCACTGTAGGCCAGGCCAGACACGTCTACAGCATATACAGCATGTGGTACGATGGACAACTGGAAAATTTCAAATTTTTGGGAGCTGAAATAGTTAATCACTGATCCTTACGAAGTCAGTGCGTGTGGCGTTGATAAATGTTTCTTTCAAAGTATTTCTAAAGCAAAACTGAATTGACACATGAGATATTTCCTAATTGAAAGCAATTTCGGAAAAATATTGCTGGCTAACCCAATATTATACGAAAATACAGTTGCCTTCAAAAAATAAAACAATCTGGAGATGTACCAATATTTTTACTTTATTTCTATAGGGACCTTTCAGAAAACGAACTGGATAATCTCCCGCAAGAAATTTTTCCTCCTGACAACCAACTAAAACACTTGTAAATATCTACAAATGACTTGAATAATGATTTGGAACTCGGAAATTCTTCAAGAAATATTAGCTTAATTAATAACATTGTACACATGATCCTTTTCTGTTTTAACTAGGATCATTCGTAGAAATAAACTGAAGAGGGTTGAACCAAAATTTTTCATAAATCTTGTGAAATTGGAATCACTGTAAGCAAAGTATTGTAAATGTAAATCTAATCAGTCTAAAAATACATTTGAAATATAATTCTTCTACGTCCATCTTAAGCCTTTGAACTTTGAAAGGACTACAAGGTTATTCACGGGTAAACTATATGTACTATATACAATATGAATGGCGATGTTGTATAGGATTTAAATGCATTATCCATTTGCGAATGAATGTATGTCTGGTGCAACACCTACGCGAATATTGTTAATTATCTATGATGGGAAAATACGTAAACATTCATGTTTTTTGAAATTGTTTAATATTCGCCGGTTTTAATCGAGAAAATAAAACAAAAAGATGATGTAATTAACAGATACTACGTTTATATTCTATCACATTTCCAGCAATTCATTAAACTCAAAATTTCTCTTAATGAACTATTAATTATACACCACACTACGACAGAAACGTTGAGAGTGATATAGAGATGGAATGATGCGTAGGCAGTATAAAACAGCACAGAAAGTTAAAGAGTTGGTAGATTGCCGAATTTATGATAAAGAATGGCCATGAAAAGTTCGGTAGTGTACTGATTTCAAAGCTTGTTTTGAAATAAAGAAGCTGCGTTTGTGTGGGCAGGGTACCGATATTCTCCTCAACGCAAGGACTCCCTCTGAGAACATTTGCTAATGACGATTTTATGGCGTCAACAAGAATAAAAAAGATGAAAATTTGATCGTGACTTCTCGACTTACCTTTGCAAATTGCTAAAGCTAGAATTACTTCATCAATGCCTTCGGTCTAGCACATTTTTCGATTAAATATACAATAATCCTTTTCAAATGTTGAAAAAAATGAAAGTTGGCGATAGTTAAAAAGTCAAAAGGTACAGTTGGAGTCCAAAGTATACATACACCTAGACTCAAAACATTCAACTAAAATTTTCGCAACGCCACCAATTTCATGGCACCGTACATTTCACGTGCAAAGTCAGGGTATCGAGTATATTTACATTAGTGATGATTTTTAATAATTGCTTAGAAATTGTATTTTTAGCTTTTACTCACTAAGTCAGAATTCCTGAGGCAAAAAGATTTACGTAAACTTTGTTAGTATTTGGTTGCATTGCCTCTTACTTGTTTAACTTAAATTAAGCGCTTGGGGAAGTCTTCAGCAAGCTTCTAAAAATCTACTACTAGAATCATTTCCAACTTCCACCGTCAATATTGGGATAACTCTTTCACGTTTGTTGACCTGCTTGCTCTGCCACTCCAAGTGCAGTCCACAAATCTTTGATGGGATTTAGGTCAGAATTTTGTGACAGCAACTCGTTACCTTCTCCTTGTTGCCTTTAAGTCATTTTGCGGCTACTTTGTATGGATACTAAGAACTAGAAATACGTGCACGCAACAACTCCTCGCCCACCCTTCAAAAAAATCTCTGGAGAATCCTAGTAACAATGATAAGTTTTCAAAATTCTAAAAAAGACAAATCCTCCTGACTATAACTGGAAGAGGACATGCAAGAAAAAAAATCCACACAGAATTTGATTGAAAATAAGCAACAATCCAAACAGACTTTCCGTCTTAAAAGTGGAGCATTCTCACAGATTATTAAACGGATACCGGCATTACTGACAGCTCATGATTGAATATTTTTCGGACATTTTTTTGACTTAAAAAATTGATAAAATATACATTACCCCAAAGTTGGTTACAAATGTCTTTAAGATCTGCTGTGATAAGGGTTTATGCTAAGTATTCATCCGGTAGTACAAGACTTTGGTGACGAAGATGAAACGAATTACGAAATCAACGAAGTAAACAAAGAAAACATGAACGAGTTCTGCAGTTTTATCGCTGACCAAATATCGGAAAATACAAAACATAAAACAAAATACTACAAGCAAACCTGGTGCAAGTATTGTCGAAAGAAGAACGAGAAGAGGGAAGTAAAAGACGTACTTTTTCCAAGGCAAAACATCAATAAAAATGAAAAATGGCATATAAACCTGCAACTCTTGCGTATTTTCAACTAAGCATTCAGTGGCACCTCAACACAATGGGTTCAACAGTGAATTTACACACAGACGGCTTTAAACTCTTTTGAGAAGTTTTAAAATCCTGATGAAAGCATTACCGATCGAATACGGTAAAGGTCATCATGCACAAATCACTCTTGAAGTGAAAAAGACTGAAGCGGACAACTGTTTTGCCGAAGGATAATTTGGTGACCAAAAACAAGTAGCTTTGCAGCGAGTTACCTGGTGACTGCTTACCTTGCATTTTTGTTTCGAGCCAAAAATACATCTTAATGTCTTCAATGGGGTGACATTTCATAGCCAAAAAAATCCTGATTGAGGCAATGAAATTTTAGTGTGGAAAGCGGAGAAAGCATCCAAAGACTGTCATGGCCTTGACAACTCTTCTGGATGGCAAGTGTTCTATCCCACTTCTCAAACAATTGACCATGAACGCTGTCCGCTTAAATACTGCAAAATGTTCAAAAATAATCGTAATACAGAGATGAATGAAGCAGAATCTTCATTCTACTTTACCAATAAACACCAGCAAAATCCAGGCGATAATATTTGGTTCAAAAAGTCTCCGTTAGGGAAGAATGAAGTCGCGAAGTTACTTTTGAAAGCTGCTCAAAACACTTCCGTTCGCAGAATTTACATTTCAAAGCTACTCGATTCAGACGTACCTGTGATTGTGTAGCTTAGATAATTTGCTGCCAGAACGTGAAAAGTCTCGAGATTCATACAAGTCAGCATCTATTCAACTTTAACGAAGAATGTCGTTTACACTTAGTCGCTTAGCAAATGTTCTGAGAGCAAGCGAGCTCCCTTACGTCTTTTGTTCATATTCATCAGAAAGAACGAAGACAAAGCGTTGCTGAAAAAAGTGAACAGTTGGCCAAAGCATTTTCCAAATAGATGTCTTTTAGAACAGCTTTTTCAAGTCATAAATTGTCCAGTTACTAAGATGGCCCTCTAAAGTGATACCAGTCGCAAGCACCAAGAAAGCCATTTCGTATGCCTGTCTTAAATCATTTACTGGCTTCAGTGTTCAAACGATGTAAACAACGTCTGCGAGATCCATACAAGGGAAAAAAGAACCAGGCCAAATCGATTTGCTTCAATACGATACCTAAGTACGGTTTGTTCAACAACATACCAGTCCCCGAGCTTGCACACGGCATTTTTGAGTGACCAGACACCATGGATATATATATATATATATATATATATCACAAAGAAAGATATATACACAAAGCGAAAATTTTTCTCTCTAGTAATCACTACGCGTGTAAAAGGACTCCACGCATGTCAAGGTTAGTACCCTCGCCCACTCGGGCCTTCGGCCTTCTCACCACGCTTCGCGCGGTGGGCGAGGGGATAAAGAAAGATATATACACAAAGCGAAAATTTTTCTCCCTAGTAATCACCACGCGTGTAAAAGGAATCCACGCACGTCAAGATTAGTACCCCCGCACCGCGCTTCACGAGGTGGGCGAGGGGATTATTGTCTTTTTGGAAGACCCATTGCTGACCATGCTTCAACTTCCGGACTGACATATAGAGATTTGGCTTCAGGATGTCTAGATAATCTTCCTTCCGCAACATGCCATGTATTTTCTTGAGTGCATCGGTCCCTGTTGTAGGAAAATATTCCCCACAACATGATGCCTCACCTCTGCTAAGCATCATTATATCAAGAGTTCCATCTTAGTCTCATTCAACCAGAGCACACGGCTCCAAAAGGCTTTATCTTTTTCTTGGTGGTCCCTTGCAAACTTCAGTCTCTCTTTTCGATGCCGGTCTTGGAGCAGAGGCTCCTTCCTTGTGCGACAGTCTTTCTGGCCACATGGTGATGTAGAACTATCTTGACGGGTAGATGCAGATAACTTGGCACCTTATGTCGCCAACTCCTTTACCAAAAAGTTTTTAATTGTTCTAGGGTTCCGTCTAACGATTCAAACAAAAGTTTGTTCATCTTTGGGTGTTAATAAATTATTTGTGTTTCTGTCCTGAGTGTTCTAATGTCTCTGTGTACTAATGTGTCTGTATATTTAAGAACGATTGTTTGTTCAGATGCTCGTTGTAAATTCAACAGCTTGGAAATGGCTCATAATGAGAAGCCAGAGTTGTAGAAGTGCACAATTTTCTTTCTGAGATCCTAACTGAGCTCCTTGGATTTTCCGATAGTGGAAATAACGGCTAGAGTGCTGTTTAGAGGACGCACTAGGATGCTCAAGAGTTTACTGCTGGCTCAATTATCAAGTAAAGTGAGGATTGGCGGGAAAATTATATGAGACATAACACTAGGAAAAATTGGTTTATTAAAAATGTAATATGGACATGTATTTAGTTAAGATTAGGGTAAGGGTTAGGGTTAGAGTTAGTAATGGTTGTAGAATAGTATTGTAAAGTTTCTTTATTTTTTGTTATTTGTCGTGATTTATCCTGTCATCCCTATTCACATTCGAATCTTGAACTGGGCATTAATATTCATCCTACGACTACAATTCCCGCCTGGTAAATCCTTGGTCAATATGTCCAATGGCCAGTAGAAGGCTTATAAAAGGGATTACATCACTTTCAGGAATCTTTCAGACAGATTTAGTGCACCGTCACCTTGGTTTGTGTAAATTTCTGACCCACGGGAATTCTGTCAGACTAAAACCTAAGAATACATCTATCTCTAAGCCCAGGGACGGCGGAGCGGAATTACGAGTGGGGGGGCTTAAGATAAAAATACAGCATTTTGTATGCTTCTCTGGGAAATCGCACAACAAGTGTTTTAAAGCGTAGTTGTTTCAAAATTACATTTGGAAAAAAGTGGGGGGGGGGGGGGGGCTACAGCCCCTGCAGCCTCCCGGCTTCGCCGTCCCTGAAGCCATTGTTATAAAATCACCGCTGATGTAAGTATACTATACACTTTAACTGGTTTTTCACGTGAAAAGCACGTTGCCATGACATGGGCGGTGTTTGTGAATATGTGAGTTGAATATTCTGAGCCTAAGTGTCTGCCAACTTTTTATTTAACTGTAGGTATTCGACGTTGTGATACGTTCAACGATCCGATCTCTTTGTGTTTGTTTAACTGGGGATATACCTTGTTTCTTATTTCTGAGACCCTTCATTTACTCACTCATTTTTACCTGGAGAAGTGCTTACTTCTGAAATAACTTTATATTTTTTTTAATCGTTTCAAGGTAGATTATTTTCCAAATCAACAATCTTTACGCTGGATTCTTTGTCCTTGTAGATAAAAGTAATATAAATTCATTCATTCGAAAATCTAGCTCGTAGGCTTCCGCAAAACTTTTCAAAATAACAAGCAATACAGAGGTCATAAATGACAATATGAGTCACCAATATTTGGCACCATCCAAGTCTCACTTATAATAGGTGAAATGTTGGTAAACAAGAGAATCAAAATGTCACTAGTTAAATATTTGCAAATATATTAGTTGCAGATGCTGAGTTCAGATCTCTATGTAGATACAGATGCAGAGGAAGAAAGATACATAGACGCAGAGGTAGCTATAGGTATAAACGTAGATGTTGACGGAAATGTTTATGTAGATGTAGATCCATGTGCAGAGGAAGATACATGGTATAGACATATCGATCTTCGTGCAAGCGTATAATTGAGAGTGCTACAAATACAAAAATATTCTAGAATTTGATGGGAAACCGGGATGGTTTCTCAGTAATAGAACGCAGTACACGGAATCCTATAATTTGTGGAATATTTATCGTGATGGTATTAAAATGAATTATGATGAATTTAAGATGAATTATTCGATCTAAGAAAAAGAATTAACAAAATATGGCTAAATATAAAATAGCTTACACGTGCTAAGCTATCCTATTAGCCTAATACGTAAATTACATATAAACCGTTATCTTTACTTACTTCTTGCCGGGTTTCCGCGTTCTATATCTTTAAACAGTCTTAAATCTCCAACTATGATTCACAGGTTAGCAAACAGAATAAACAAAACAGAATAACCCTACAACAGTTTTACCCGTCCAACGCGCTCTCACGTGTAGACTGCAGTTTATCATATGAGATCATATTACTTGGTGAACCTCGTGCTCCTAATTAAATGTCAATCAACTTATCTATTAATAAATGTTCTAACAAACGTATGTAGTTCCTCATCGATACATGGGAGAATTGGCCAAATAGATCCTTAAATATTAATTTTGATTGATAATTTTGTAGCGATATTTCTGAGAACTATATGCTTTCCATACGTGACTGGAATTTCCTATTGAAAATGCAGAGCCTGAAAAGATGGTATGTATAATTCTTAGTTTGAGTTCTCGTTTAAAATTTAATATCAATAGAATAGTAGATATAAAGTAAGATATCGCAACAGTAAAGGCCATAAAAAAAATATTCGTTAAAATTTACCGTTTTATAAAGGGTGAAAGAAGCATGCCCTATCAATAAAGTACAAATAAAATGACCAACATTCTGCATATGAGAGCTGCGAGATATTGATGCATGTTTATTATACGTTCAACAACCTAAGACCTGGGACAAACACTTTCTGAGCCCCGGAAGGGGGATCAAACCTTAAAAGTGCTGATGACCTGTGGGACGCTCTAACCACGTTGAACTCGCAAGATAGCTCAGTAGTCTCAGTAGCTCAATGTTTAGCTTATAATTACAATAAAATCGACCGATTCTTCTTTTTTGTCTAAAGCAAGTTTTTGAATTAATAAAATATTTTGGACAGTTTAAGTAAACTTCTCAAGAAGCCACTATTTAAATTTATTAACAACAGAAAGTCACAGTGGGATGAAAGATAAAATTTGTTGATGAAAAATTTTACAGATAAAAATTTATTCAAAGCCATTAGAAACTATTAAATTGTACATTTTGCTAACCACGGTTACATGGACATTTCTGAACACAGTTATAAAACATCCATATTATAAAAAAATGGAACGATTTTTAACGAATCTTTATTAGATGGAAGTAACATGGCACCATAAATAACTCATCAAAAAAACATACATCTAACATTAATTTTGGTAAAAGGATTTTTGCGAGTATTCCCACGAAGTGTTTATAGACAATGACATGAATGTTTACTCTCGGAATAAAAATGCATGTGTTCCTCACTTGCTTTTTTTTGCCATCTTACACTCTATGGTGATAAGTAGTAAAGCAATTTTTGCTAAAAAAGCATAATTAAGGTTAACGCTTTGTGATTACTTGCATTCAAATTATTTTAATCATAATATTTGAACAACGTTTTGACTAAAAAAATTCCTCTTAACCTCAAGTGCCCATTGTATGTGTTCCATAGGAACGTTTACCAACGAAGTACATAATATTGAAGATGTCCAGGTATTTTGAAGCCTTTATCTGCCAAAATTACACTGTTGTCGTTAACAAAACTACTTTTTTGAAATTGAAAAACCCTATCAACTATCTGTGAGCCACACAATTCAATCAATTTTAAGACATAGGGCAAATATAAATTTTCCTGGAACTGAAAAGTTTAAAGATTTTGTGTCGTAGAAAATAGAACAATGAGAAACTGACAATTGGAGGTAAGGTTTTTTACCACAGTGATAACGTAACTGATATTAATACTGGACGTTGCTGTATGTGAAGCAGTAATTCTACCTTTTAAAAAATCCAATCAGGTACCGACGCAAACCATTTGCTACCTAAAACGTTAATCAACCAGACATGAAGATGGAGGAGGGAAAACAGGATTCAAGATAATTGCGATTCGCGAGAGGCAAAATAACTAAAAAAAATTATTGAGGCCACAAGACTAGTTAACATTTTGCTCTACCTACAAAAAAGCACACGAACATTTTCGAAAACATCCAGGGATTCCTCTCCATTGATGTCACTTTCAGTTTTTTTCCCGTTACTGCTAAGTTATCAACCGACAATCTCAAAGGAACATATCCAGGGAAGCCCCTTGGTTTGGTCTCGCTCTCTCATTCGACTACGTTGCGAGCGATAACCAGTGATCGATTACGATGTAGAATCTTGTTCCGGAGATCCGTGGTGAGAAATAATGTGCACGCATGCGCGTAACTCTTGCTGACTTTGCAAAAGTTTAATCTGAATTCTTATTCAAGATTCATAGGGGTTACAATGGGAAAATGGAAATATATCTTCATAGCACCTTCAATTTTGAAGTTAGCTACTCGTATCTATCTTTTATAAACAATACAACTTGTATGGTTTTTAAATATTTTAAGAAACATTTCATAGATGTTAAGATCGTTGCAGTTTTCGATATAAAGTTTAGACTGCCACTACAGCAGAAGTCAATATGGCGAACTAAAAATTGACTGACCTTTCTTTTCGAATATTCCTAAATATCAGATCACATGAGGCATTTCCGAACTCGTTTCAATCTTGTTTGAGTAGCGTATAAAACCTCGTCTTGCATTGTATTCTTCGTCTTTCCTTTCAGACTTCTCCTCATTGTGGTGTGTGATTTTAAGGTTTCGCAATTAATATTAGGAGATGGTAGCCATTTTCCCTATAAGCGCGAGAAATTTGCTACGTGGAACCTGGGTACTAGTTTCATGTCCACCATTTCTCGTCATGAGAAAAAGTAATCCGAGAGAGTTCAAAAGAATTCGGAAAGAGTCGTGGTTGGGCTGATGTAAAACGAGTCTATAGAAAGAGACTGTGGCGACTTCAAAACGAGGCAAAATGACAGCAGCATTTTCAGACTATTTCGTCGTTCAAACCTTTTGAATCCGATGTTGAATGGATGACTTGGAGATCGAATTCAGCTTCCAAACAGTGGTGTTCCACATTCAAGCACTCAAGACTTTTATTTGATTTAATGGATTTATAAAACTAACTCTGAAATGAATAAACACAAGCGTTACTAAAAGTTTCAAGTACCTGATACCCATTTTAAATCTACATTTCATAAAATTTAACATAAAAACAATTTTGAGTGACTTACTTGAACGGGAAGTTGTCCAGCAATTAGCCTCACCAAACCACGTGTAAAGAAAACTTTTAATGTTCAATGGAATATCCAACGCGGCGATTGCTACGAGCTCCAATTTATTCAATATAGGAAGATTATAAAGGTAGATTGCTATATACAAAAAACCTTCCTACAAGAAAAAACTTGTATTCGTCTGGTCATATCCCTCAATATTTACGAAATGGCTCGTGCCCTTTTGAAATTTGTTACCAAGGAAAAGTTGACACAATGTAACAAGTGCGGTGAGCTTTTTTCATAGTGTTCTAACCTTTCTAAATTACCTCAAGTACTTCAGATGCGTGAGTCTTGTCATCTTTTGACTAAATCCTTAAAAAATCCTTCCTGCAGACGATTCGAGCATGTAGACAGCAGATGTCCTTAAAATACAAATATTCACCACCTCCCAACGCGAGCGACATAATCAGCAACATGGCCTTATAATAAAATACTCAAAATCAGATACCCATGGCTGGAGTCCACTTCGTTTCGGCACTGAAACTGGGAAAGAAATGCAATGTTTCGAAAGAATGAAATCCAGAAAGATGATTTTCTTTTTCCTGGTTAATGTTAACTTTCTGAGAATAGACTTATTCAACAGAATTTAAGCAAATCATGAAAAACGAAACAGGAAAAGACTTCTTACAAAAAAGCTCAATTGTTTAACGAATGTCATAAAACCAAGCTATAAATGAGGTTACTATCAAGGGAGGTTCCCATCTCCACCGACATCCTTTGGACAACGCTAGAATAATTAGAAAGAAGACACAAAGCAAACATCGTCATGAGTAATCAACTGCCCTTCACGTTTCCTTTGCAAGAAATATCACCATGACATATGTCAGCTTCCCTAAAGACTTCGTCTGGGTCAGCTTTCATAGAAGCTGAGCAAACGATCAACAGATGTATCTGACTCTCATTCAATATCTCACGTTATTTGATGCGACGTTTGCTGGACGTACGCCTTGAACTTAGAAGGACGTAATGATGTATGACGGTTATTCAATGACTTACTTTATCAGTCTTGGTTTACGCTGGACATATGCCTTGTACTTAAAAACACTTAATGACTTCTGACGTTCGTTCAATGTCTTACCTTGTTATCAGTCTCTACGTACGCTGGATGTATGCCGGATACTTACGAAGATGTAATGACTTCCGACGTTCGTGTCCAAATTTAGTTGCTTGGATGAAACTCTTAAAATCAGATTTGGGGAAATTAAGCCATTAACTCGAATTTATTCATCGTCAAATGTATTTTCTCTTCATATATATAGGTAAGTTTATGAATATTCGAAATTTTTGCGAGGACAATCCCACTGCTTTAATCAAGGTTGGCCTGATTGAAGATTTGGGGACATCCGTTGTTATCAGCAATAAGGTTTTTAAAGGCACCAGCCGCATCGAACATCAAAGCTTTCATCTTATAGAATTTCAGTGTGCCTTGTTCGTTGTTCGATATCGGACTTCAGCTGCTCAACCATTCCTAGCAGTTCTGGATCCCGAGATCGACATGTAAGGTATACATAATTTCCATCTATTCAATCGGTTATTTCTGTTTCTAAACACACGTTTCTTTGCAAAGCACGTCGTGTTTTTTAACATTAACTTCACGTCTACCTACTATAGGGCGTAACATTCACTCCTGTGAAGCATCCGAAGTTACTAAACGTCTCACCTTGTACTTACATTTATGCAAAATGTAAGTTTACCTGAGTATCAAATGTAACATGATTGTCACAGTTTTACAGCTTTTATGCAACTGGCCTTTATTTTTGTGCTGCCACACCGCAGGGCATCGACAACCAGGTCAAACTTTTCAGAGATTTCCGACAGTTTCCATATCTCAAGATCGACCTACTGACTTAAAGAATGCACACTATCTGACGAAAAACAATTCTACGAGAAGGGCTCTTTACAGAGCGTGAATATTTACCTGTTCTTAAAATATTCTGCAATGATGAACTCCCAGGAATCGACCGTCAGCTCAAGGACTTTTGTGGGATTTATCGAACAACAGTATTACCTGTGGAATCATGACCCTACCATTAAGAAAGACTATTGTCACCTTACCTTATCAAAAAAGATAATGCAGTGGAACTGACGAGTTGGGAAACCATCTTGCTTTTTTACTGTGATTATAAGATTTTTGCTACAGGTATTGTGAACCACCTGACACCGATGTTGTTCACAATCGAGCACCACTATCAATCATATTCAAGTAAGGGTAACAATTCTCTCGTTGCGCAATCTGTCTGATTCTTCGACAAATAAATCGTTTTGAGTGGCCAGGGTACTTTTCTTTACCATTATTGTTCTTTCTCGTTTCTGACGTTTTGGTACAGGAGATTCGTAGTGCCCAGATATCCGAGGTTGCATTATTAAAAATGCAATAGCCATTGAGATATATTGTAGAAGTGTGTGAGCTTGGAGATACCTTAGGAATTGTTAAGGTCATGATAGCAGTCATGAAATATCGTCGAGTTCCGGGGAGCGACATAAGGTTTGAAAAAAAAAACAACGAAACAGGAAGTCCGCTGTGTCTTGTTGACATGTCTTGGTCTCGCTTACTACTGCGAAGAGGCTGTTGGGGTCTTGAATCTGGTTCTCGAGCGATTGTTGACGAGTCGTTAAGTCCGTAATGAGATCTCCGAGCTTCGTGATTTTAAATGGAGTTGTGAATGAATTCGTTGCGGTCGCAATGGATGTGTCCTTTAGCCACACGATAACGTTTGACCAAAACCGAGCAGTTCATTCAGCAAACGTAGCTGTCGGATTATGCTCGAGTAATTTGGCTTTGATCCCTCTGGGAAGTCCTCCCAAAAACTGTCAGGCCAAGAGAGCGGTTTTGACGTCACAGGTTAGAGCTGGATCAGCTTTGTAAAGCAGTCATTCCAGGTTCTATTTACGAAGCATTGGGATCTTCGCGGGCATAAGACGTCGGTGAGTCGTTAATGTCATCAGCATAAGTGGACCTCTCGGCGGCAGGAATGAAAGTGACTAGCCGCGCGTCCAAAAGAAATGTCGTGAGTTTCTATATTTTATTGTCGTCTTTCTTCCCGTTGTCAATAACACATGCATAAAATTCTCGTAGCCAAGTTGTCACATCGTTACCGTCAAACGTATGAGGAAGAATCGCAACAGTTGGCTTGCTTTTAGGATTTTACCACTGCCACGAATGTGAAATGTGCCAAACTTAAAGGAATGCACTTCTTTTATGGTGAACTTTATTAATTAAACTTGCTGATGACTTCTCGAGCAGAGGCAAGGAAAGAAAGATAAGGAACCGCCGATATTTCCAATCAAAATAGTTCAAAAGTGTCGATAAGTTAACCTACAGTTGGGAAAAGAATCTGGTATTTTGTTCAACTTGAGCTACCCGAAGAAAGGAATGTTTTGCAACTATCAGCATGATGTGCGATTTTGTAATTGGAAGATAATGCTCGTCAGCATATAGAAGAGTTACCCGAATATGGTTGAAACACAGGTGGTGGCCAAAGAGTTTGCTGAGAGGAATGAGAGAAGAATAGAATGCTTTTGGAGAATATATAGAATTTGCGTAATGCAAATAGACACTAATAAGGGTTAAAAAATCTTGACAAACTTGTTTTTTCAATATATTGTTGTTTGTAGCTTGATCGATATATTTCCAAAAGGAAAATACCTTGTGACAGAATATTACAGGTTTTTTGAGATTTTATAAACGTTGTTCTTGTTGTGCTTTAAGTTTAGCATAAAAATCAGCTGGGTTTCCTAATTTTCTTGAAATAAAAACTGCAGATTAAATGCATACAAGTTAAGATAACCTAACTAGTTGAAGAACGTATGTCAATCATGAAACCTCCCTTTGATGAGTCTGCACCTCTTGCCCATAGATGGTTCCATTGTCAAGGTAAATTACCCTCCTTGAGAACAAAGAAAACGGAAGTTTCCATGGTATATGTACATGGTACATATATATCGGTAAATATATGTTTAAATACATAATACATACATATATATATATATATATATATATATATGTATGTATTATGTATGTTTAAGATAAACTGTTCCTCTGGACTTCTGATCGTTCTTTTTCTTGAGCTTTCAACTAATTGCTTTGAATCATCATTAGAAGTGAGGGTTTCATGAAGAGTTGAATGTTTTAGTTGGGCCCGTCACGTGTCTCTGTGTTTGCAATCTTTGTGACCGTCTGATTGGTCAATTTTTTTGTGGTTTTGTGATGGATCCTGTGAATGGCTTTGATTAGGTGTCGTCTCTGGGGAAACCCTGGTAAAGGGTTTCTCCTTTTCCAAGATAGTTGGGTGTTTGTCGTGTGGGTTGTTGTTGAGGAAATTGGTGGTTGGATTTGATGATGAGTTTTAGAGATTAGTTGATGGTAGATCGCAGGTATCTCTAAATGGCAATTGAAGGTAGATCTGTCTATGCTATACTAGCCTTCTATAAATTTGCGGACATGTTTGGTAGTGGTTTCTCCAAGTATTTTGGTCTGAGACCAATGGAAAGTATGTCCATAGTTGACTGCGTGGTTTGCTGCAAGGGATCTTGAGCTATTTCTTTTGTTAACGTTGCGATGTTCAGTTAGTCTTGTTTCTAATTTCTTCGATATTTCTGCGATGTATTGTTGTTGGCAGTCACGGCAGAACATATAAACGGCGTTCGGTCAGTCGGCTGTAGCGATCCTGTCTTTGTGCTTCGTGAAGAATGTCACGAGTTTGTGGGTTGGTCTATGGAATAGCGTAATGTTACACCGTTCTAAGTAGTCTGGCGGTCATTTCTGAGATTGTACCGAAGAGCTGCTATTTTCTTTTCTGGCATTGTTTTGGTCTGGATGATGAGTGGTGTTTTGTAGTGCGCGTTTCTTTTCTTGTGTCATTCTTTTAATGAAGTTTTTCGGGTAGTCATTGTTCCAGAAATTTCAGAGAAGCACTTTTGTTCGCCTTCTTTTGCTTCTTGAGAGTTACAATGTATGTCAATTCGATTGTACAATGGCTTTAAGCTGATGGTCTTGTGTTGGGTAGAGTTGTTCCTGTGGTAGTTTGGTATTTGGTCTGCATGGGTGCTTTTTCTGAATACGAGTGCATGGTGGGTACCATTAGCAGTTTTGGTTAACTGGACATGAAGGAAAGCGAGTTTGTTGTCCTGTTCTTCGTTTTTGAAAGACATATTTTCAGTGGTGATGCTGATGACCTGTAGTACGTCATTTATTTTGTTCGTCTTTTCAGTGGCGTATACATCGTCGAAGTATCTTTCCCATAGACTGATCCCGTTGCTTTTGGTTACGGCTCAGGTATTGAGTCTTTGCGTTGCTGTTTCAGGGAGGAAACTGGATACTGGTGAGCCCATAATTATGTGTGCCAACTATTCAATCATCCAGGAGTTCAAGAATGTCGTCCTTTGTCCAGATTAGCATTTGTGTTCCAAGATGTTTTATCACATAGTAATTTTTCCATGATCGTTCTCGCAGTTGGTAGTGGTACATATTTAAATAGTTCCAGGGTGGTGCTGAGGTTTAAATGAGGTGATGTCTTTACCAGAGGTACGAATTATTATAAACGGTATTTTGATAGCTGCTAGGTCAGTGTTCTAGGAAGTGAAAATATAGGACAAAGTGGTATGTTTTGTTTGTGGATCTTATGTAAGCCGTAAAATCGGGTGATAGGGGCGTTGTTGGATCTGACTCAGTTGTAGGTGCTTTGTCTAGCTTCCTGTGGTCCTTTAGGAACTTTATTTTTTTTTTATATAATTTAAATATTATTGTGGTTTTTATGGGATCGCTGTCTAAAAGACGTAGGGTGTTCATGTTTTGGACATTTAAATGGCTTTGTTAAACGTATTCGGCCTTGTTTATTACTACGGTAACCCGTCCTTTGTTAGCAGACGGTGTGACAATTTCTTCAACCTTTTTAAGTTTTTTAGGGCTTGTTTCTCTGCTTTGTTCAGATCAAGTTGTTGTCGACGGTGTAAGAGGTTGTCGGTTACTTGGTGTCTTACGTTGTTTTCGGTGTCTCCATCAGCAATTTTCTCTTATGTGTAGCTCATAGTTCAGCAATGAAATCGAGTTAGTCAACGTTTTTGTGCGGTAGTTTATCTCTTTGGTAAGTACCTGCTTTTTGTGTATTGAATGTTGTCCGTCCGAATCGTTTTTGATCCATTTATCGGTGTCGTTGGTCTGTAATTGGTAGTGCTTTGTGTTTTTCAATTTCACTTATATTTCACTGTGTTGTCTGGTCCAGCATTACTTGACAAACGTGTGCATACCAACAATCTAGTCATACTAAACATTCTACGACCAATCAAAGCCACTCACCGCATTCAACAGCCAATCACATCGTCACAAGCAATCAACCAATCAGACACTTAATGAAATTGCATCCACATGGATAGGTGATTTGCTAACCCTAAAACATGAAACGAACAATCATACCATCACCTCTTATGAAGACTATAGACACATCGAGTTGAAAGCTGTAAAAAGAGAACAATCGCACATCCTGAGAACCTGTTTGCCATAAGTGTATGTTTATACACATATTGCCTCCTGACTCGGATGGTCATGCCTGAAAAAGGGACTCGTCCCTGAAACGTTGCATTAAGTCTATTTTGATAAGATGTTAATTAAACGTACATGTCAAACATGTCATTTCAAATATTTTTCTTTCGATTTTCTAGGAAAGCCAGTGTTTTTTCTCATTGCTGCTTTGTGAATAAAAAGAAACCAGACGTACACTGCATTCATCCGGAAAATACCTTCTCGGACTGTGAGAAAATGATAAAAAGCGATGTGCTACGATACATGGTGTGGATCGTTCTTGTGGGAATTGTTGCAGGGAACGTGCTTGCCTTTTCCCTGAGAGTCGCGTATAAGGGCACCAACTACTTTCAAAATTTTCTCATTCACAACCTCCACATTGGCGATTCTTTGATGGCAATTTATGTCACGGCTATAGTAAACAGAGACCTAGAATGGCGTGGTGACTACTACCTTCATGATAGTGAGTGGCGTTCGAGTGCAGCTTGCAAGAGCTTTGGCGTCTTGTCTCTGGTGTCTAGTGAAGTGTGTGTCCTGACGCTTGCGGTAATGACATACGACCGACGTAAGCGTATTGTGAATAACGTGATCCCTCCAAGTATGCAGCCTCGACGTCGTGGCAGGGTGAAAGTGTTTGTAGCTCTAATTTGGTTAATATCCCTTGGAATAGCTCTCATTCCTGCAGTTGTCAACAAATATTTTTACGATGAAGAAAAAGGTGAGGGGTATTATGGTACAAACGGATTGTGTTTGCCACTTCAGTTACCTGGAGAAAAGGATCCGGCCTGGGAATACTGTCTTGCTATTTTTGGTGTGTTTAACTTTATTGTCGCCTGCTACATGATTGTAGCCTACTGCATGATGTTTTATGCATCGCATGTTGTAGCCAAAAAGAGCGTGAACACCCAATGTGCCAAGGGTGAACCAATTATGCCCACCAGATTCGTCGTCATTGTCCTTACCGATGTTTGCTGCTGGTTTCCAATTGCCATCCTGATATTCACCTCTCTTGCCCTACTTGTTAACGATACAGAGAACCTTCTTTACGCGTGGTTTTCAATCTGCGTTGCCACCATCAATTCCGCCATAAATCCGTTGATCTATACCATTACTTCACCTTTCTTCTGGCCCAAATTCAAAGGATGGCTTTCACGTATTCCAAATCCGTTTAGCTGTTGTAAGTATGGAAAAACTTAATTTGCTTATTTTCTATGTAAGTAAAATAAATTAATAGTTTACATGCAATGGGATGTAGCTACTCAAAACCTGCTAATATTTTTAATCTGTGTCATAACTTGCTTTCTGGTAATGCTATATGTCATCCTGTTTTTCATTTTTTTCTGTGATACCATCAGGTCACGGTTGACATTTTTGGTCATTCCTATTTTTTTAACCTCTTTCGATTTTTTCTTTTCCTTTTTTGCTCAGTTTCTTTCACTCCATAACACCTACCTCATCCCCATAGAATAGCGACTTGAACGTCGAATCATTAAATTAAAATATTTTTTAAGATATTTCAAAGTTGTATAACCTTAAACTCTTTCCAACGGCCTTTACCCGTTGCACTACGCATGGCAATCTACATCCATGGCATCGACCAGTTAGTAATGTGTGAAAGGCTTTTGAGAACAGTTTTGATGATTATATATAAATAAATAAATTGATTATACATGGATGAGCACATTATACAGTGTGTACGGGAATTCAGGCTTGTTAATTGATTCCCTTACTAAATAACTAGCTGGCGAGAACATTTCTGACTGGAAATAGGACGCCAGAGGTAAAAGCAAGTATGTACATCTCAACCTTCAACCATACAGCAGTGGCACCAGGAATTTCCCGACACTGAAGTTAAGGTCCCGGACAGAAGGGATAAAGCAGAAGATATGGGACCACGCCCCCTTGATAGTTTCCTGATTTTAATACACAATAAAATATAAATACTGGAGCTTTAAACTTATGTTTTTGCTCTGCTATAAATTTTGATTCCAATTTCAGAAACTTTAGTCCCCACTGACAAGGAACAAGTTAGCAGGAAGTAAAACAAAACACCTCGAATTAACTGCTTTGTACACGAAAAACCAAAGCCATATTTTTGCTACACTTAAATAAATTCTTACCCTTAGATTGCCCTGGAGGGGAAAATGAAGCTCAGCCTGGACCAGGTAATGTTAATGGACAAGAAACGAGTACAATTGAAGGGACAGGTAATGTATTTATGATGAACCGCATTAGAAAATCAACTATGCAGCAGGTATATCACTGTTGTCAATATGTAGCTTTTCGGTCAAAGACGTTTAGAGCATTGAGTGTAATAGCATGTTTCCTTGATCCTCCAAGATCTTGTCTCATTTCCGTCTAGAAATTTCCTTTAATTTTACTATGTAGGCCAGTTTTTAAAACCGCTTAGTTATTCGGTTTTATACGTTGCGATTGTGATCATGGTGTATAAGATTTTTCCATGAGATGTAGTAAGGCTTTTAATATGTAAGGAATTAAGTCGCAAAAACATCTAATAGAAAATGATAATAAGTTTGAAAATATTTAATGTGATATTAATGACTTTAAGCTATTTCCTATTTTAAATGTAAATCAGCAAAGAAACTGAAGTATGGTAGTGAATAAGAGCTAGAATTTACAGAAAAGTTCGAAGAAATAAAAGGCACCTGAAAATATTTTACTTGCCAATGCATGAAAAAAGCAGTAATTTGTCAGACAAAATCCACTAATCACTTAGGCACAAGTTACTTTAGGAGAATAATCGTAAAACTAAAACCCAATTCTTAGTCTTAAGAACAGGATACATAAACAACTCGGCAATGCTACAGCTCTAACGTTGACACATTGTGTACAATAGAGAACAGGTATAACGAATAATGATGATTTTTTAATTTTTAAGAAATGTAGTTTGACCAGACTACGAACTACGGAAGTTTGATACAACATCGAAAGATGAACTGTTGAAGCTGGCTGAGATGGTGGTTAGAAGAGGAAAAAAAGAAAAATGCTCGTTTTTTGGATTTAAGTTTTAAGGCGATAAAATCTTTACTCGCAAACTTTTATCCCATGACCTTCAAGCTCTGGGAATTTATTCTGTAGTCGTTCACTTTTTTAAAATAGTAGGTTCTGTGCAGCTTTATTGGTTCCAACTATAAAAATATTAAATAAATAAATAATAAGATAAATAGATAAGTGAAAAAATAAATACATGAATAAATAAACAAACAAACGAACGAACGAACGAACGAATGAATGAATGAATGAATAAATGAATATCGAAATAGACAATTAACGTTTATGTAAACTAAGAGAAAAACTCTGACACGTATTTTCCAATATTTACTGCTTCGTCCGCACAATGTTTTTGATGTTAGGAATACTTCACCTTCATTCGGTCGCATTAATTTTTCGTCCCTTTCCGGTTCAAGTGATTTGATGTTGTTGGCAGTTTTTTGTCAGCCAAAGCTTTACAATGATAAAAAGTTTTCAACCAAAGTTCCAACATCTCCGGTCTCCCATGTTCCTTTTTAGCTTATCCAAATTGTTGGCTTTAAACTTGACACTTATTGACACGAGGTTTTATGGATATAAGGTATAGAAAGCAAGGTTGAAAACTAATAATTTCTCAGCATACGAAAATGGGGTCACCAACTGGACTTTCTCAAAATGCCTGGAAGGCTATAAGGCCTGTCGAATTTAATTGTCTTGACGATTGACCTCATGACGAATTAAGTCGTCTCCATTGTCAAACTATTCTCAGTTTGGTAGTTGCAAGACGTTTAAAAAAACAGTATACTACAGCTGATGTGCAGGTTTATTTGCTGGACTAACTTGCAAAGTTAAGAAACTTTTTTTATAGATTAAAGAACGACTAACAGCAATAATAATGAAAGTTAGTTGTTTACAACAAAATCATTATAACAATACATATATCTAAGAATTTCGTTCGGCGATTGTAGGTGCGGAAGACCCAACTCATCAACACGCAACTACCGTACAAATCGAAGCTGCTCCTTTGCCTATGTTGATGAACGAAGGTAAGGAAATAAATTATCGCTCGATACAGAAACTTCGTCCATTTCCGATATGCCACAAAACCTTCAAAATTGATCACCCAATTCTATGTACAACAATGCAAATTTACCATGAGTTTGCCCAAGATATGTGTGGCAGAAAGTCATGTGGGTATTAAGGATTATTAAAGGGTCTTTCTACTATTGCATGGTGATATTTGGATCGCTTTCATGCTTTTCTGAACAATGGAATACTTCACTATTGGCTCAATTCTAATATTATCTTTTATAAAAAGAGACTCACTATTGGAATCAGAGTTTAACTATATCATCTTGTATCTAAATTCCTATAAATTTTTCTGTTACATTGCTAGGTTTTCCTTGGTTGACAGTTGACGAAAGTAAAGCTTTTGATAGATATCATTTAGTCAAGAATATCTCCCCGATTTAAAATCTACAATCACTAACCCGTAAATGAATCGAGGATTAAGTTGTCCAAGAATATTTTATTGGTTTTGTCTTGATGGTTAATATTACTTTACTTTAGTGCAATAATAACTTTTTATTTCATTTTATTAACAGATGAAACTAATGACGACACTCAAGGTTGTCCGTCGAATACAGTCCATACTGTCAAACAACATATGGCCTGCTTGAATGAAGGAAATATTTCTCAAGGTGATAATGAAAGTATTCTGTAATGTATAGGCTTCAGTTATCCGTATGTACTTTAAATAAATGAACACACAAGTTCCCTAAACGAAACACAACGGGGTTTATTAACATGGTGGATCACAACAACACAAGGAAAGACGTCGTACTTTATCCAAGCATGCGCGAATGATGTATACTGAGATATGACAAATGCCTCCTTTCAAAAAGGCAAACTAGACTAAGTATTTATACTGTAGTATCAATAGTTTAACTTTATAAATGTCTCAAGAGTTTCTTGATTAAAAATGCTAAAAACTATTCGATCAAAAGTATTTCATGGGTTGTTTTCGATTTCTGATGGGGTATCTCTTGTTTGTTCTTCGGGTAGAGGGGTTGTTGTACTTAGGTCTTCCCTATCAGCGTTTTGTGGTCTTGGTGGCATAGTTGGTTCAGGATCTATTTCTGGAGTATCAATTCCTTGAGTACTTTTACTCGACTCAGTGATCTTGGTAGGTGTGAATGGTGGAGTTGAAACTGGTTCTTCATTGGTTATTGGATAGGTCATTTCATTTTGCTCTGATACTTGAGGTTAACAAATTTGCTCTGAGTATTGTTTTTCCGGCATTAACCTTGGGAGTAGTTGTTCTTCATGTCGTTTTCACAAAGTGTCTCCTACTTGAACCTCAAACTTTCTAGGACTGATTATTTCAATAACTTTCCACGGAATCCACTTTGCTCCTTTCCCAAAATTGCGCATAAAAACCGGTTGATCTAGTGTAAAATTTGACTTGTTGTCAAAGTTATCTTGGAATACCTTAACTTCCAGCTTCGTCGTCTTTGCTCTCAGTGCACTCAGTCTAATTCTTGGTTGTCTGTTTATTAGTAATTCAGATGGTGACATTCCTAATGCCAAAGGAGTGGCTCTAAAGGTTACTAAGAACCTGTCTAACTTTGTCTGTAAAAATTCTCCTGCATTCCCAATTTTGCTTAGCTTATCTTTGAATTTCCCTACGTAGACCTCTGCTAGTCCGTTGGTTGCAGGGTGTCACGGTGCGGTGAGTGTATGTTGTATGTCATTCCCTTCGAGGAACTTCTTGAATTCTTGTATCTTCATGATTTTCTTTCTTATTTTCCTGACGAATTTTTAATGAATTTTATAAATGTATATATATCTATATGTATATTTACATATACATATCCATATGCATATGCATATACATACACACACACACACACACACATATATATATATATATATATATATATATATATATATATTTATACAGTATATATAGACAAATATATCTAGAGTGAAACCATATACAGGCAGAGTGCTCGATACTGAAGTAGAGCAAAATGTAAGAGAAGTGAGAGACAAAACTCGAATTAATTCATAGAACTTTTTAATCACGACAAATTTGTTTCGTATGGCAAGCTAAGTTTGCCACACTCGTCAGGTGATAATCATGTTTGTAGTGACATTCCAGAGAACTTGGTAACTTAAATGAAATATAGCGTCATAGACTAAATAAGTGTCAGTTTACAATAGTGTTTACAGTAGAGTTATTGGTTGTTTAATAGGAATATCTTTCTGTGTCTGCATGTAGTTATAAGTTCATTTCTTTTGTTGAGTAAGCTCAATTCCGGGTGGTAAATAATCAAAAATTTTTTCATGAAGGCAAAGATTACAACCTATTGATTTGTTAGAATAAGCCTTACATTTCCTGAGGATTTTCCATTTGATTGAGTATGGAACATTTGATTCTTTTAAAAACCAGATGTATTTGCTAAGTTCTGTTGCGTGTCTCTTGTTCGTATCTTTGAATGAACTGCGGTGGTTATTGAACCTGGTTTTGAATCTGCCTGCAGTGAGTCCAACGTACGTTTGAATTTCGTTGTTGTCTTCTCTGGTTACCGTCGCTTGGTAAACTATGTTTTCTGCTAGGCATTTTCCAGACAAAGGACAGGAAACTTTCGGTCTGCAGTTACACTCTCGATTTTCGGTGTCGTCCGTTGTGGTTGTTTGCTGCGCTTTTGTGAGTAGAGATTTGTTGTGGGCAGAGATTATGTTGTGGAAATTTGGCATGCAGCTGTAACTGAGTTTGAGGGTGTTTCTGTTTAGGATTTTGTGCAGTGGATTATCCGGTGGGAAGCATTCGTCAATGATTTTTAGAAATTTGTGGCCTATATTTGTTGCTGCGTTGGAGTTGTATGGCGCGTTAAACCATATGACGCGTCTGGTTCTTGAACACTTTGGTTTCGCGGGTTTAGGATTAAACTTTAGCGTATGATTGTATCCGCTTTTTTGTAAGGCTTCCTGATACGGCAGAATGGCTGTATCAAACGATTTTTTGTCTGATGACATTTTGGAGAGTCTTCTGTCGATTGATTAAGGTATGGTACGTAGAATGGAAGGAGCATGATTGCTGCGGCTGTTTATATACTGCAGTATGTTTCCCGGTTTCATAAATGGTTTGTAGGTGGTGGATCAAAGGTCTAGTGTGATGTCGAGCTCGTTAACGCATTTTTTGTTAGCTTCAATGGTGATCTTGAGGCCCTGGTCATTAAATGTTTTGCAGATGTGTTTCTTGATATTTTCTATTTCTTTCGGTGATTTGTTAAAGGCAGCAAGTCCGTCGTCACTGTAAAGTCCGATGTTGTTGTCATATAGCGGTGTTAGTTTTGACAATAGGAAGGAGCCGACAATTTCACGTCTCTGCTCCGTCAAACAAACCCATCGTCACGTCAAAAAGCGAAGTCAATGATTTCTTGCACCATGCTGTGTTTTCGTCGAAGAGAATGGATTTCTTTGCCTGGACAATAATGTTTTTCTCGTCTTCGGTTATTTCGTCGTAGTTTGATGCAAAAGTCATGGCATCTACAAGTAGTTTTTCAGATATCGAGGGGTAGAAGTCAACTATGTCGAAGCTGATAAAAGAGCGGTCTGATTTATCTGTCAGCTAATTGAACCAGATAATAACTGAGTCAGTATTTTTCCATTAGTTTAGTTTTGTAGAATTGGCGATTTTAGAGTTGATGCGTTGGAGGATTTGTTTCCTAATGATTCCGATTTCTGATTTTGCTGGGTTTATTAGTCTGCACGTGGGCTTGTTGCTGAAGTTGGGTTTGTGGTCTTTTAGCGTAATGAAAGAATTTTTAGTTGTGAGAGCGTCGATTCTGTTGTCGAGGTTGAGATTTTGAGCAATTTTCTTTTCGGATGATGTGATCTTGCTTTTTGCGTTGTCGGGAGCTTTCTTGTAGGATTTTGTAGTTATGGTGTTGAGTAATTGTTTGTATGAGGCAGCGTCCAGTCGGTGGAAGTTTGTGGTCTTGTCAGCAGCAACGAGTAGTTTGTCGTCAGATCGTATTTTCTTTGCGTCCTGTGCTAGCTTGTTCTGGAAGTCGTCGTGTTGAGTTTTAAAATCGATGTTTTGAATGAGTGCAAAGATACGAACAAGAGACACGCAACAGAACTTAGCAAATACATCTGGTTTTTAAAAGAATCAAATGTTCCATACTCAATCAAATGGAAAATCCTCAGGAAATGTAAGGCTTATTCTAACAAATCAATAGGTTGTAATCTTTGCCTTCATGAAAAAATTTTTGATTATTTACCACCCGGAATTGAGCTTACTCAACAAAAGAAATGAACTTATAACTACATGCAGACACAGAAAGATATTCCTATTAAACAACCAATAACTCTACTGTAAACACTATTGTAAACTGACACTTATTTAGTCTATGACGCTATATTTCATTTAAGTTACCAAGTTCTCTGGAATGTCACTACAAACATGATTATCACCTGACGAGTGTGGCAAACTTAGCTTGCCATACGAAACAAATTTGTCGTGATTAAAAAGTTCTATTAAATAATTCGAATTTTGTCTTTCACTTCTTTTATATATATATATATATATATATATACATAAAGCAAAAGCAAAAGTGTATCATACAAGAAACACAGTTGAAGATTGGTTTGAGATTGCTCGATACCATGTAGGTAGAGCGAAATAACTTTAATAAAGTTAGAAGGGCGTTTGCTACTTGGAGTTTCACGTGTCTACAACACCAGCAAGGCCATCAATACGTGCTCGGGTCGCCTGGCGGACGAGGCGAGAAAGGACCTTATACGGATCTTTAAGGACTTCGGGCTACAAATCACGACGCACACGAACCAAAAAATAGTTAACTTTCTCGACGTTACTCTGAACCTAAACGACGGCAAACACAAACCATACAGAAAACCGAACGACGACCCACTTTACATTCACCGCCATTCTAACCATCCTCCATCTATCATAAGACAACTACCGGCCTCAATTAACCACAGAATATCTAAGCTATCATGCGATCAAGAAACATTTGACTCCGCTGCTCCACTGTACCAGAATGCTCTCAAACAAAGCAACTTTAACGTACAGCTTACATACACCTCAACTAACGCTCCCCATGACCAACACATATACCCGGACAGAAGTAACACGGCAAACCAAACCAACAACAGACGAAGTAGAAACAGACACGTGATCTGGTACAATCCCCCATACACCAAAAACGTTAAATCGAACATCGGCAGACAATCCCTTAGTCTAATAGACAAACACTCCCCGGCTACTAACAGACTTCACAAACTTTTTAACAGAAACACGGTGAAAATAAGCTATAGCTGTATGGAAAACCTTAAACACGTTATACGTGGACACAACAACCGCGTTCTTCGAAATAGACACGGTGAAAGCACCAATAAGAATAACACAAACACTGACACAGACAGACCAAATTCTGACACAAACGCAAACGACAATGTTAGTAACGCAAGCTCCAACAACAACACAAACACACGTGTGAACGGTATCAACAGCAACAGCGACAATTCGTGCAACTGCAGACACAGAAACGAATGCCCAACCTTGGGAAAATGCCTGGCAAAAAGCGTTGTCTACAAAGCCGAAGTAAAGACCCCCCATAATGGATCAACGAAAAGTTACATCGGCATGACAGCAAACGACTTCAAGCATCGTTACCGCAACCACCTGAAGTCCTTCCGAAACACACAGTACGCGAACGAAACAGAACTTTCCAAATACATTTGGCGACTGAAGATGGAAAACCGGGAATACCAAATAAAATGGTCAATCGTTAAGCACGCAAGCTCACACAAATACGGCTCAAGAAGATGCAATCTTTGCCTTGAAGAAAAAATGCTTATCCTGAAATCAAACAAGAAAAACTTGCTGAACAAAAGATCTGAACTATTCTCTTCATGCAGACATACACATTATAGTTCGCTGGCCAACTGATTGTGGGCACTACAGCATCACAGTTAATTTTAGACAATTTGACCCAAATTATGTAAATGAATAGTAGAAGCGATCTGTCAGTTGCCTGATGATCGTGTTGTAGACACGTGAAACTCCGAGTAGCAAACGCCCTTCTAACTTTATTAAAGTTATATATATATAAACATTGGCACCTTTCCTTACAATATTATAAGTTGACAAATTGGTGAAGGAAATATCGGGTGCCCATTATCCTCGACTTTTTAAGACCTAACCGGGACCTGTTGCGAAAATGCAACGCCGGCCTTCCGGCTGGGAATCGAACCCGCGACCCATGGCTACGAGAGCATGGCCACGAGTTCATGGCCACGAGTTCACGAGTTCGCAACAGGTCCCGGTTAGGTCTTAAAAAGTCGAGGATGGTTGGCACCCGATATTTCCTTCTCAAATTTGTCAACTTATAATATTCTAAGGAAAGGTGCCAATGTTTCTAAATAATCTCTTCACCAAAAAAATCGGTGTGCCCATCTCATAAAAATAATGAACTCGTGGCCATGCTCTCGGCAATGGCCTCCATAGCTCAGTTGGCAGAGCATCGCACTAGATTCGCAGGGTCGAGGGTTCGATTCCCAGCCTGAAGGCCGGCGTTGCATTTTCGCAACAGGTCCCGGTTAGGTCTTAAAAAGTCGAGGATGGTGGGAACCCGATATTTACTTCACCAATTTGTCAACTTATATATATATATATATATATATATATATTTATAGTTAGACAAGACAAACTTGGTCACTTCATATAAGTCTTAATCACGACAAATTTGTTTCGTATGGTAAGAGGAGCTTACCACAATCATCAGGTGATTTTCGCATCTGATGTTAATGTTCAGGAAACTTGATATTATATACAAGGATGACGTCATTTGTCGAAATAACGAGTAGCATGACGAAATAACCGATGAGGAGAATGCTATCACCATCCAAGCAAATAAATCCCTGCTCTTCAGCGAAAACATACCGTGTTGCAAGAAAACATCTAACTCAAACTCGCTATCTGACGTTACCATGGGCAGCTTTGACGGCGCAGAGCCATGCAAACTTGTGGACTTCTACTTACTATCGAAATTAATTCCGGAACTTGGAAACAACATCGGACTGTACAGAGACGACGGACTAGCAGCATTCAACAAAACGCCAAGAGAAGCAGAAAACTATATGAAGCATATTTGCAAGACCTTCAGTGACGATAATCTGAAGCTAACCATCGAAGCAAACAAGAAATATGTAAACTATCTAGACATCACGCTAGATCTAAGATTTGGAAGCTACAAGCCATTCACGAAACCGGGGAACGTCCCACAATATGTCAACCGCCACAGCCACCACCCACCATCAATACTCCGCTGCATACCAGAAGCTATCAACGGAAGACTGTCCAACATTTCCTCCGACAAGCAAGCATTTGACTCAGTTGTTTCACCGTACCAAAACGCCCTCAAACTTAATTTCAAACCGCAGCCGCCAAGACCAAAGCAGTCGAGAAACAGACATATCATATGGTTCAACCCGCCCTACAGCGTTAACGCTTCGGCCAACATAGGACATAAATTCTTGCAGATCATTGAAGAATACTTCCAAGAAACCACCCTCTGTACAAAATATTTAATAGGAGCACCCTGAAATTGAGCTACAGCCGCATGCCGAACATGGCAAGCATCATCGCATCGCATAACAAGCATTACTCGCCAAAGAAATCAAAGCAAACCAGCTACTACCAGAGAGTGTAATTGCCGCCAGAAAGAATCCTGTCTGCTCGTTGGAAAATGCCAAACTGAAAGAGTCGTGTATCGAGCAACAGTCAAGAGAGAGAACAACGCAGAAGAAGGCAAATTTAAGTCAAGATACCAATACCATACCAACGCTTTTAGAAATCCGAGGCACAAAAACAGTATCCCATTAAGTAAATACATTTGTAACTTAAAGGACTTTAAGATTAATTACTCGATCGAATGGAACATAATTAAGCAATGTAGAGCCTATTCAACTAAAACCAAAAGATGTAACTTATGCTTGCACGAAAAATTCATCATAATACGCCATTCTAATATAGGTTTATTGAGTTCCAGAAACGAACTCGTTTCAACATGTAGACATAGAAAAAAACACTTGCTATGCAGTCATTAACTATTCATAATCCTATTTGACACATGACGTCATCCGTGCATATAATATCAAGTTTCCTGAACATTAACACCAGACGCAAAAATCACCTGATGAGTGTGGTAAGCTCCGCTTACCATACGAAACAAATTTGTAGTGATTAAAACTTATATGAAGTGAACAAGCTTGAATTAAGCTGTTATTTAAATGTAATCATGAATGGCTCTTTTCCTCATAAAATGTATGGATTAATATTTTTTGCAAGTATATGACCACCACTGTAATTTAAGATCACTTTCATAACACATGTATCTTTTGTGCATATTATGAGTACTTGTTATTGATTTAGCTAAGAAAGATCATAAGTTGTTCTCCTTATGTTATAAATCTGAAAATAAATATTACTATGGTTCTCATATCCTTATTTCAAACCAAAATAATAGTATTTTTTTGCAAGGTCTCTTTAAAAAGTGAATTCATGTTACATTGTTAACTCATTACAAGGACAAGTACCCTGCAATAAGAAAAGACAGCCAAACAGAAAATCACTGCAGAATCAAATTAAACAATATTTAAGCAGTGACAATGTGAACAGAGATGTAGTGGTGTATGCAGATGTTGATTTTCATTAATTTCAATGTCGATTTTGATGGGAAAATGTTGATGTAAATGTACTGTCTGAAATACATCAGGTTGTCGCCACAGTTTAGCGATTGCGGTGACCACGAATAATTGCGCCAAAGCCACTAACCTAGGGATCAATCAAATAAATTTGCTTTGGCGGAGAGACCAGGCGCCTGCCTAGGGTGTTTCACGTTTAACTCATAATGTAGACTTACGTGTGACGTTACGCATAGGATAAATAACAAGTATACATTGATTTTAATAAGCAGAAGTGTGAGTAGACCCAAGCGTATTTGTGTGAACATGTTGGTAAAAACGTAGGTTCAGATATTTTTCCATGTGCATTTGCTCATGTGCCAGTGTATGTAGTAAATTTGTGTATATTCGTAAGCAGTGACATCTCCTGTCAACTTGATCGATGCATAATCTATTAGGAAAATACAACTCTAATCATTTAACCTAGTTCTACAGTAAGCGTTTGAAAGTAATTCCGCAAACGTTTATCTTAGACTTGAAAATGACAGGAGAGAATAAGGCACACAAGATCAAGTAGCACAAAAATTTGAGCGGATTAGGATATCGTTGAGTTCATTCAATCATCAAGAAAAGTATTGGTTACTTAGTAATCCATTAACTCTTTGTCATGAGCAATTATTACATTGCATGTAATTTAACCTTTCAAAGAAATCACAGATACTTGCGACAGAATCTGCGCTTGTGTTACCTCGTGTTGCCCAGGTTCTTGATTGCCAGTTTATGGGAGTAGCCAGAAAAGAACACAACGGTTTATTCTCCAAAACTTTATTCCAGATTCAGCTATCGAAACTTTAATCGCGACTACGTATCTACATAGATCAGTCTACTTGCATCTCTCTCGCGCACTACTTGTCATATTTTTAACCTCGTGGTTTTCACACTTTTCGAAACTGTTAATCAGTTCATCCTATTGGCTCAGGTTGATTACGTTCAGGAACTCATTAGTTTTACTGATAACAGTCTAACATGTGACAATCTAACACATTCCCCCTCGAAATTGAGTGTCGTCCCGTGACACTAAGTGGGAAAGAACATCAAATTAGGTACCACGTGGTACTTTCGTGAGGATATCTTGTCCCCAGAGCTATCATTACCATTACGTGCTATTTTACGCTTTGGGATCCCAACTATCATTTCATGTTTATCCAGGTAACCAAAAAAAATTGTGCTGCAGCTGATGGCAACTGGCATAAACACCTAATCTCTGCAGTAATATGTTAGTCTCTATAGACACAATTTTGCATTTAAAAATAAAAGTTCTGGATTGTGTTTTTTTATTTTAAATTTAAAAGTATGGACTGTTAGAGTTTTTAGTAAATCAGGTACGGCATCAGTGGAAGTCCGTGTGGTGGACTCGGGTAATTGGGTAATAGGTATGGTGGAGGTAGGAAAGGAGGTAGCGGGAGTAGTTGTGGAAAAGGTCCGGTAGGCGGTGGTGGTCGTTGCCATCCAGGTGGAGGAGGTGTCGCTGAAACTTGAAAAAACCCGGCTGGAGCTGTCTGGCCTGGTCCGTAATGGATTAAGCGATCGGGTGCTTGCCGTGTCCGGCGTGGTCTCGGGTGTTCGACGAGAATGTCGATCTGGGGATCCTCGTTCAGGTTGTTACTATGTTGCCCATCATCGCCTTGATCGTAGTTCGGTATATTCATGTCCTCTGCTTGATCTCTATGCTCTTGTGGCTGTACATCGTTGTCTCCTGGCAAACTCGCGTTTGCTGGATTGGCCTCAGCTTCAGGTGGAGTGTCCGGTGCTTCCTCGATCTCGGTTGTCGTTGGATTTCTTGGGGTTGAAGTAACACGCGCGTTTCCAGGTAAGGAAACCGTGATTACAGCCGGGAGCTCCTCGACACTGGAGATTTCGACATCTTGTGGCTCAGAAGTGCTGGGTTTTCTTTGTTGTGAGTTGCGCTTTGCTGGTGGGACTGGGGCTGGTATGGCTCGTTGTGGAGTCTCTACAGGCAAGTAGTCGCACGGAAGAAGTAGGTTTCGGTGTAAAACCCTGGTCTTTCGCCCTCCATTCTCAGGCTTTACCTCGTAGACCAGGCTGTTCGGGGCTCGCCGCTTGACGACAACATGAACATCCTTTTACCAAAACGATCTAAGTTTTCCCGGACCACCTCTTTCACTGAGATTACGCACCAGTACTCGATCCCCAGGCTCAAGGACAAAGGTACGCACCCAACGATCGTAGGTTTTCTTAGCTTTAATACCCCTCGCATTAACCCTCTCTCCAGCTATGTGGTAAGCCTCTTGTATAGCATTTTTCCACTGTTTTACGTAGTGTGTGTAATCTTGCTGGTTTAATAGGTCTTTAGTCGGGAAGATCAGGTCGATTGGTAAGCGAGGATGTCGACCAAACAACAAGAAGAATGGTGAATACCCTGTTGTATCGTTGCGCGTGCAATTGTATGCATGGACAACTTTGTCGACGTAGTCTTTCAACCGTGATTTTTCGTTCTCTGGGAGTGTACGGAGCATATCCAACAGAGTCCTGTTGAACCGCTCTGCTTGCCCATTTCCCTGCGGGTGGTATGGTGTCGTATGGCAGTGATTAACGCCACAAAGCTTTTCCAGCCTGCTGAGGAGTTGGTTCTCAAATTCTCCACCTTGATCATGGTGGATCTTTGCTGGGAAACCAAAGCGAAGAATATAGTTGATGTAAAGCTTTTTGGCCACCGTTTTTGCTGCCTTATTTCAGGTCGGGTAGGCTTGAGCATAGCGGGTGAAGTGATCGACGATCACGAGGATATACTCATACCCTCCAGTCGACTTTTCAAGATGGACGAAGTCGATGGATACCAGCTCGAATGGTGAGGAGGTGATGATGGGTTGGAGGGGCGCTCTGGTCTTCAACCTTGGTAGTTTCTGTTTGATACAGTGGCAGATACTCTTGACATGATGTTCTACGTCAGTCTGCATCCTAGGCCAATAGAACCGCTCTCTGGCTAGATGGAGGACTCGGTCAGATCCAAGATGACCCATGTTATCGTGGAGTTCTCTTAGAACCGTGTGGTGGTATTTTCGAGGAAGTACAACCTGATCACACGGGCCATTTTGTCTTCTTAATACCCCATCTCTGTCGATTGACAACTTATTCCATTCGTGGAGAAGTAGTCGGGTATTACTCGGTTCACGTGTTTGCTGGAGCGATGTCGGTCGTTTGCCACTCTTGACAAAAGAGTACACGCTACCAATCATCCTGTCGTCGATTTGAGCTTGTCGAACGTCCGCACTGTCAAACGTTTGTTGACTCCTTGCCAGAAGCGGAGGTTCAGCTTCGCTCACTACGGTTCGATCCGTGGTAATGGAGGAGATCCAGTTAATCCTTCCTTGATTTTGTGCCTGTACTGATTGGATAATTGTCTGCAGTTCCTTTTGGCAGGTCTCCTCAGTGCATGACGTCATGTATTCACCCATACACTCAGGTAATCTGGATAAGGTGTCTGCATCGGTGTTCATTTTACCAGGACGATAGCGGATTGTAAAATTAAAGTCGGCGAGTTCCCCTATCCAACGAAGGCCAGTTGCATTCAACTTTGCAGACGATATGACATATGTTAACGGATTATTGTCCGTGTACACGACAAAAGTTGAAGAGTAGTACAGATAGTCACGGAAGTGTTCACAGATCGCCAACTTCAACGCCAAGAATTCCAACTTACCGGAGTGTAAGTGGTAATTTTTCTCCGCCGGTGTTAAAGTACGTGATCCATAACCAATGACTCGAAGAGTGCCATTCTGCTCTTGGTAAAGAACAGCGCCAAATCCACCTTCAGATGCATCAGTATGAAGGACGTATGGACTGCTAGGATCCGGAAAGGCCATCACTGGTGCACTCACTAGGCATGCGATCAGTTTCTCCAACGCCGACTGATGAGTACGTGCCCATGAAACTGGGTGGTTCGCCGATTGTTTCCTGGAACGTCTGTTCTTCTCATTGATGTCTGATGTGTTCGTTTCTGCAACCTTAACTAGATCATTGATCGGTTTTGCAATTCGTGGGAAATTTCCGATATACCTGCGGTAGCAGTTCAAGAATCCCATTAATTTACGGACTTCGTTAACAGTCTTAGGTGGAGATTCTTATTGGTGTAGAATTGGAGTGATCGTGGAGGGATCAAGCTTATATCCTTCTGAAGACACAATTCTCCCCAGAAATTTTACTTCTCTTTTAAACATTGTACATTTCTTCGGCTTTAGTTTTACTCCTTGTTCCTTGAGACGTTGAAAGACTTGTCGCAAGTGTTCAACCATAGTTAATAGAAAGAGGAGACATGGTTTGGAAATTCCGGTCACATGATCAAATATGTTATTGTTTGGTTTTTTGGGCTATCACGTGATGACGAAGGTGCACAAGCGACAAAAGCAACTGAGAGAAAACAGCTAAGGCCACCGTATTTTACGGTTCAGTGCACGCTCTTATATTCAAATCAGAAGCATGCCCGGCGCCAATTGCTCGATATTTGGATGCGGAACAAACAGAAGGAATTCGGGAATTAGTATTTTTAAGATCCCAGCTGGTGACGACGAGAAATCAACGAATGTTCGTGACGAGTGGATCAAGGTCGTTTGTAGAAACCGTGAAGTAAACGCTGATTTACGAAGGCAAATCAAAGAAAGAAGAATTCATATTTGCCAAAATCATTTTGAGGAAAGATTTATTGAAAACTGTAAGTATAAAGCAAGGTGTTTTTGGAGTTGTATAGCACAAACTGTGGCGTTTCTGTGTTGTCGAGTACGCACACCTTGAATAAATTAAAACTTCTCATAAGTATTTTGTTGTTTAATACAGTTTCAAGCCGCAAGAGACTATTGCCAGTAGATGTACCTACGCTGAATTTGCCAACGAAAAGTGTGGAGTCTAGTCCAGTGACACCTCGACGGCTAATTCAAAAATTTGAACCTCCCTCGCCAAAGACTTCCCAATCTTCATCCCCTTCGACTCAAGGCTCGACAATGTCCATGATATATAGAGACCTCGACTCCTTCAAGGCGAAGATGAAGAATCTGAAACTCACCGGATGGGTTACCAATGTAAAAGACGAAGAAGTATGGTTTAAACATTTTGATTCGAAGCATGTGTCCCCAAAATTTTCTTTAAAGGTAGATTCTGGTCTTAATTTTTCCTTGTTTGTGTACGGTTGGTTGTTGTGTGATGCTCACCCTTTGTATGTAGAGAATAAGCGTTCTCTTCGATACATCTCTTTAACCCGACTGATTGCTTCATTCTTTGAGAAAAGTTTGTGTTCTGGTGTTACTAATTTTTCTACTGAAAGTTCAGATGTGACGAGGCATACTGTGCCAATATTAGATGATCAGTATTCTGACGAAGGTCCATCTTTTCAAGCTACAACTTTTTATCGTTCTAAAATTTGTGATATACTTGTTGATGTTCCTGATACTTCTTGTGTTAAATGTGAAATTGCTGGTAGTGGAAGGTGCTCCTCTGTTAGGGGTTCACAAGTACGCAAGGCTTTATCGTTGAAGGATAAGGCACCTCTTTCTGCTTGTACAAAAGAAAGACTCGTTGCCACTGTACAGCATCAGCGACTTGTGTGCAAAGATCTTGAGAGTAAGGTTGAGGATTTAAAGAAAGAGATTGAGGAAAACAGTGTTGCAGTTGGTGAAAAACTTGAAAAGGATCTTTTGACAATTTTAGCTGATATAAGTCTAGACCAGTCTCCTCACATGAAACTTTTCTGGGAGCAGCAAAAGATTCTTTTATCATCATCATCTTTTGGTCGTAGATACCACCCCCAACTCATTCGTTTCTGTCTTTCGATTCATGCAAAATCTCCTGCGGCTTACAAAGAGCTGAGAGAATCGGGCGTATTAATTCTTCCCAGTGAAAGAACTTTACGTGATTATAGGAATTTCTTTAAACCCAAACCAGGTTTAAACCCAGAAAACATCAGTAAACTGCAAAATTTATCCAGAACTTTTTTTAACATTCAAAGATATGTTATAGTTGTATTTGATGAAATGAAAATTCAGTCACAGTTGGTTTTTGACAAACATTCTAATGAGCTTGTAGGTTTTGTTGATTTAGGAGACCCTGATCTAAATTATGCAACATTTGAGACAACAGAAATTGCATCTCACATACTGGCCATTTTCGTTCGTGGTGCAGCAACTGACTTGAAGTTTATTATAGGTTATTTTACAACAACAAATGTTACCTCATTCCAGTTGATGTCTCTCTTTTGGCAAGTAGTTTCAGTTCTTGAGCTTACTTGTAATCTTTGGGTTTGTGGAGCTGTTTGTGATGGTGCTTCTCCTAACAGAAAGTTTTTTCAACTTCATAGTAAGCTGACAGGTCCAGATTATAATGCTGATGTGGTTTATCGGACAGTTAATGTTTTTGCTTCTTGGCGTTTCATTTACTTTTTCTCTGATGCACCACATCTTATCAAAACAGCAAGGAATTGTCTGTATAATTCTGGAAAGGGTACATGCTCACGATACATGTGGAATGATGGGAAATACATGATTTGGGATCATGTAGCTAAACTTTATTTTTCTGATCTTGACACTGGTTTACATCAACTGCCAAAGTTAACTGCATATCATATTCATCTTTCTTCTTATTCAAAGATGAAGGTAAAACTAGCTGTACAAGTGTTGAGTAACTCTGTGTCTGTAGCTTTAATGCGAAATTTTCCAGGTGGAGAAGCTGATGAGACTGCCAAATTTTGTCTTATGGTTAACTGTTTTTTTGACTGTGCCAATGTTCGTTCTCAAACTGAGCATGTTACGAAAAGAAATAATTTTCTGGCCCCATACAAGTCTGACTGATCAAAGATTTGCATGGCTTAAAGATGTCTTTATTAAGTATTTAAATGATTGGAAGAAGTCTACGCTGTCCCGGGATGGGAAGTTCACAAAGGAAAATAGGAACATGATGTTTTTATCTTCTCAGACATATGAAGGATTTGTGATTACTGCAAATGCAATGATAGAAGCAACAAAATTTTTATTATCAGAGGGGTTTGAGTTTGTCTTAACAGAAAGGTTCTGCCAAGACTTGTTGGAAGAGTATTTTGGTTTTCAGAGGTCCAGGGGTAGACGTTCTGACAACCCCACTGTTCATGATTTTGGTTACAATGATTTAACCATAGCAGCTCAGAGGGGTGCTGCACCTATTGTTAAAGGAAATGTGGCTGGAAGGCATCAAGGTGATAGAAAGTCTAAATGGTTCAGTGTGAGTGATGAGCCTCTTCCTAAACGTAAAAGCAAGTGAACAACTTTATCCCCTTTCATATTCGGCTTACAATTTTTATGTTTTTGATCTAAAGTTCTAATTATTTGGTGTAAATAGTAAAATAGAGTGTTATGTACATATAAACTATTTACTAAGTATTAACTACTATTATGGGTAGTGGCTAGGCTTTGCTTTGGAGCCAGCCTAGAATGGAGGAGTAGGACACCTTCTTCCCTCCACTAGTCTGAGGGTTCACATTGGGCAAGTGATAGTACCCTCCTGCCTCCCTGCTTGGGGTTACAGGTGCAGCTTTTATTTTCAACAAATTTCTTTGAAACTAATTCTGGTTGATTGAATAGAACAAGTGTAAAGTATTATCTTTTCCAAAATCATCAAACAATTTTAACTCTGCCTGTGTTAGTGTCATAAACACAGCCGTTTCCAAGCCCAAATAAAGGAGGAGGGTTGTGGACAAATGAAATCCACTTAAAACAGGTTTGATGAAATAGAAAAAAAAAGAACTTGAATAATTTATCTGTACTGATGTATATATATTATAGAATAAAATTATGTATTTTTAAAATAAATTTCACTTCATATTTTTACAGTCAATTGTCTCTATTTAATTATGATATACATGTGCAATGTCAGAATGCTATTACATGGTATTATATCTGTGTATTTTTACAGCAGTTAACATTACATGAGGGTTCTCCCTTGATGAGTAAAATCGTCTGGAATTAGCCAGAGTAAAATAATTTCCTTCCATTACAGTTGATTGGCTATCCACTTTCTTACATCATAAAATTATTGCATATATAGGTCCCTCTTTCCCCTCACAGTTTACTCTAATAAAGGGCTCTTGCTCAAAATGTCAGTATTTCATTCAAAAAATATCAGCAATTTAGAACCTTATTAACCATTTGATCTATCATTTTGCACTTCCTACACAGCACAATCATGTGGGTGTGAGTGTTGGTTACTGATGTGTGTGTTGTTGGTGAGTGTTGTTGTTGATTTGGGTGTTTGTGGCATAGTGGTTAGCACACATGCCTTTCACTTCTGCGACATGGGTTCGATTCGTGCTCTGTGTAGTTGTCCGATTAAAAGTTTACCTTGGCCGCACGTGTGAAAAGTGCTTCCGGTTTGACTCTACCAAACACCGCAAGTTTTCTCCAGGTACTCCGTTTTCCTCCTGTAGTAACACCAAACCAATAAGGGATGGCCCTTGCCTGACCTCTAGGGAGAACAGTTTAGCCATAACTGATAGAGTTATCCAGTATAAATAACATTAGTTTAGTTTAGTCTTACTGTCCATTATCAGCCTCTTTTCTTTTCAGTTCAGTTCTTATACCTTTTCCCTTCTGTTGCTTTGCCTTCAGTTTATATTTATTTATGATGTCTTTAGCATGTGAAAAACATCTGACGCGAATATAAAGTGTTAAAATATTTTCCAGACAGAGGTTCAAACACTCTTCTGAAACTGGATGCAAACAGTTTGTTGTTGCACTTTCCCACAGACTTTTAACTTCAGGAGAGCTAAGCACATCTGCCAACATTTTGTCTGCTGGTAAACTTTTCTCACTTTCACACACACAATGTTTTCGAAATACCAGCTCTGCAATTTTAAAAATGGTGACCAAAGTAGAGTTGGGTGCCCACAGCCCTCCTCTTGAAATTGATGCCACAAATTCATCCTCTGACTTCTCATCTTTTAGTGAATCTAAAAGTGCTTGTATTTCTTGGCTCCTCTCTGAATTCCAGTGCACAGAGTTTTTGCTCTTTCTGTATAATGTATGAATACAGTAACCAGCAATGTATGACAATGGGCCCAACTCCCTTGCTTGAAGATCTTGAGCAAATTCCTGGGTGTTTTCCTGCACTGAGGTATTCTGCTTATAAAAATTAACAAGTTTCTCGGGGAGATGAATAAGAACCAGGAATACATACTTGGTATCCATGGAAGATGGAAAAAACGTTTTCCATTCGCTGTACATCTTCCCATAGAACTTTTCTAAAAGTTTATCTTGACTGAGATTCTTCCCAAAGTCCATAAATAGTTTGATCGCCTCCTCATAAAATGAAGAGCTTGGTCGCAGCTTATCAACTTCGGCTAGTGTATTCTCATCATAGAGTTGGCTTTCATGTAGTTTGCTTCTGATGTCTGCCAGCATATTGTCGACTGCCTCGGAAGTTAACACGGGGATCTTAACACCAGATTCATTTGCTTTGCCTTCGTTAGCATGCATCCTTCGAATATGGTTGGTCAATCCTCCCTTCGATTTGCAAATTTTCTCGCAATGGGGGCAAGGAAACTGCTTCAAACCTTCCATCTGTCACAAAACAATAACAACTAAAGTCAGAAATTGAAAATTTTGTGCCATATTATCTCAAGGAAGGACAAAAATACACACCTCTTCGATTCTGTCTTCAACCTCAGTTTCGACTTCGTCCGATTGTGCCTCGACCAAAAAGACCGTACTTGCAAATTGGTCGTCAACGATGGGCAAAGAAGTTCCCGTAACCCCTTCCGAACTTTCTTGTACCAAAGCCGATGTCGATTCGATGTTTGAAGCCATGAATTATTCAAAAACTCACTGTTTGTCCTTCTCGCTCCAATTAAACCTTTGTTGTAAATATCACTTTTGTGCACCTTCGTTATCACGTGATGTACTGCTTCAACATCGTATCCGAAAAGGTCACGTGGGCCTTTGAAGTTTGCCGGCCTTCCAAACCATGTCTCCTCTTTCTATTAACTATGGTTCAACGTGGTCATTAAAGGAAGAACTGAAAACAATAACATCGTCTAGGTACGGAACACAAATTTTATCTTGCAGATCGCCCAAGCATGACTCCATGAAGCGCAGGAAGGATGCTGACGCGTTGGATAAGCCAAATGGAATACGAATCCATTCGTACAACCCCCAAGGTGTAATAATAGCTGTTAGGGATTGGCTGTCGGGCGTCAGAAACCCCTGGTGGTATGCTTTCCCTTAATCAAAGACCGAAAACAAGGAATTCCCGCCCAGGTTATCTAGGGTCTCTTGAATTCTGGGAATCGGGTGACGATTCCCTTGCGTTTTCCGGTTCAATTCGCGATAATCTACACACAGCCGTAAGCTTTGGTCCTTTTTTCTAACGCAAACTACGGGAGAGCTATACGATGACGTTGATCTACGGATAAAATTACGATTTAGCAAATCGGTCGGGGGACTGCGACATAGTTCTTTTGGACTGGCACAGTGTCGGTTAGATGAATCTTCATTTGAAGGTGGGGGATGCTTCCTACGTCGCCATCGTCTTGAGCAAACACTTCAGCTTGTTCCACCAGTAACTGTGAAGCAAGGTTTCTTTTCTGGCTCGTCAAGTCGCTTAAATCCACATCCTTTAGATGGTCGGGTAAGTTTATCGAAGCATTGCTGTACGTTTCACGTGTTGTGGCATTGCCAGACTCAGGATCAACCTTGTTTGGAGGTCGTTTATAGTTGACGTGATCACTTTTCAGCCTTACGTCTACAGGAGTGACTGATTGAACAAGTTGGAGCCGACCGAGGACTGTCCGACCTCTTAAGGTCACATCATGCCTTGCTGTGTTACGGACTTCCAATTCAATTCTGCTAGCTTTTCCACCTTTTGCTATCGTTAGAGTGTCTAAAACTTCTAAACTAGATGGCCACTGACCGTTCTCGTCCGCTTCGAATAAGACTGGGGTGGGTTGACTTGAAGGACCAGTGTTCACTCTACAACACACTCTTACCGATTGTCCACGGAGTATAATCACGACTTTCTTGCAGGTTTTTACTGGACACATTTCTGCATGGTCGACACTGTTCATTAGGTCAACAAGGGCGTGAGCATTGAAAGCTTTGGTGCCAACAAGGTGAGAGGAAATATCGTTGCAATTGAGCTGTTATGATTTTATCAAGTACTCTATCACATTAAAACCCAACAGTGGAAGTTCTAACTTATCGCTAGCTACCAGAAATGGGACGGATACTGTGTTTTTTGACTTCCCAATTTGATACTCCTGCGCTACCCATCCCTTATAAGGAATACTGTTACCATTGGCTGCCGTCAGTGTAAGGTTGACATTTAAAAGTTCGCCCACGTCCCGAATTTCGATGTTGGGAAAATTAAGTTTCAAAAATTTCGTTGAAACGATAGAAACTTGAGATCCTGTGTCCCATAATAGTTCTGCTGTTTTCCCGTTGAGTCTTCCCTTAACCGTACATCTCCAACCTACCAGGTTGATTAATCTTTCATGTTCCTTGGGCGTCAGATGGCTGATAAAACCCTCAGAATAATTACTGTTCGACGTTTCAGTTTTCTTGCGAATTTCCCCCTTAACCGCGTTAAACAGTGTTTTGTGTTGAGACCAATGGGCCTTTTGGCACGCGTGGTTACAATAATACACCAATTTGCAGCGCGTGCATCGCCAAAGGTTTTGTCCTAAAAGCTTCGAACAATGATTACACTGACGGGATGTTGTATCTTCAGCTAAACCCTGTCCCGTCCGAGGGATAGCCGATTCTCGTTTCCCTGGCGTTTCGCGTTTCTTTCGCATTCCGATGCAAGATGGCCAAACTTTCCACACGCGTAGAAGTGTTGACAGCTGGCGCCAACTCCTCTTTCTTTGCAAGTTTGACACCCTCTACCGCGGTATCGTATAGATCTCGGCGGTCCCCGGCCACTCGGCGAGGAACTTTCATCATCCGCTTGCTCACAACTTCCGGCGACACGTTGATGTTTTAAACTTTCAAGTTCAGATCTGATCTCTCGAATTTCAGCCAAGATCTTATTATTGCCGTCATTACCGTTGAGGTTTTGCATTTCCGTCTCGCCAACCTCACAGATGTTAACTTTGGCTGACCGCCTTTCACACGCAAGCTTATTTTGCCTTTTGGCGTGGTGGGATGCCAGCTCATTTACGTGTTTCATTAACTCTTCATCGGTTAATCCGGACGTGCGAAGTATGGGCCTTAAATTTGCTGCCAGGATATCATCCCGTAATCCCGTTTCAAAAGACTTCATAAAAGTTTTTTGAATCAACGGCTCGTCGTATTTCACTTCACATTCCGATTCCTTGCTTGCAAAACCCACTTTATTGCGCAAATCGAGGGCGCGAAGAAGAAACTGTTGCGTGGTTTCTTTATGTTGTTGAAAAATGGTGGCCAAGTGTTGATACAGTTCTGGCGCGAATTTTTCGCGGTAATGCACGTGCAAAATTTTTCTCAGTCTCGGGAGGGTTAAATTGTCCAAGGTCTCGACGTAGCTTCTAAGGCTGCTATGAAGAGAAATCGAACGGATCACAGCATCCACGATCACACTTTCTTTGTACTTCCGTTTTAACCCAGAATCAATTTGGTGAATCAGCGATATGAACGTCAATTTGTCCGTCTGCCCCGGCTTGCCAATCTGCCCAGCAATTTTAAATTCATGGCGTAGAAGTTGCGCGTTTGAGGGCCCTTCCTCATTCATGCATTCATTATTAGCCGATACCTTAGAACCTTGGTTAGGTTTCATTCTTGCGCTTTCGTGATTGACTGTGGTTTGCTCCCCATGTGTTTGTGCCTCAGCCAATTTCACTAACAAGCTGTCCATTTCCGACTATTGTTTTTGTTTCATCAAGTCAATTTGTTGTTGAATTGAACTAAGCGCGTGGTCCGAGTCATGCTTTTTCTGCTGCTCCATTTGTTCGGGCTTTAGAACATCAATGGCGTTCTTAAACCGAGAGATTTTCTCGGGCAATTCCCCTTCCACAGCTAATCTTTCCTCAATGTCTTTTTGGATTAGTCTTAGAGTCGCTATTTTGCTTTTCGCCGTCAGATCTACATCTAACTTGATTGAGGCAGCAAATTCTTTCAATTCGGCACGGCTCTTTTGATATAACAGTGACTTTAGTTCAAATTGGAGTGTCTCGAGGTCTTCCATATTGCTCTTTTATTCGAAATATATATTGGGAGCGACGGATGATCTCATTAAGCGCCGACAAGGTTTTGTCCTTATTTTCTTTCCACTCGCATACGATTGTCTGGACGCAACCCACTCGTTTCTAATTAGCAAATAAGGAAAGATCTAACCTCATCGTGTTGATCCTTGAACTCTTGACTACGTTCTTTCATTAATCAACCTCGACTGTATTCACAGCTCACGAAACTGGCAAGTCCTGGTGGGGTTGCCAAATGTTACCTCGTGTTGCCCAGGTTCTTGATTGCCAGTTTATGGGAGTAGCCAGAAAAGAACACAACGGTTTATTCTCCAAAACTTTATTCCAGATTCAGCTATCGAAACTTTAATCGCGACTACGTATCTACATAGATCAGTCTACTTGCATCTCTCTCGCGCACTACTTGTCATATTTTTAACCTCGTGGTTTTCACACTTTTCAAAACCGTTAATTAGTTCATCCTATTGGCTCAGGTTGATTACGTTCAGGAACTCACTAGTTTTACTGATAACAGTCTAACATGTGACAATCTAACATTTGCACTTATCTCACAAAAATGGTTTAATGGTCGTGCAATGGCCGGATGGGAACCCTTGCCATCCTTTTGGACTTTCGTAAAGCCTTCGATCTGGTAGACCGTGGAATCATACTGAGAAAACTCGCCAAACTTAATGTTAACGAACGTTTATGGTTGTGTATTCGAAGTTTTTTAGAGGACAGGACTCAGCAAGTCAGGCTGAGAGGTACATTGTCATTAGTCATGTCATGACCTTCACGGGTCCCTCGGGGTTCCATTGTATCACCAGCTCTATTCAATGTGCATATCAATGATTTCGAAGATTCTGTACCAGCGTCGCTAGCCGTCCACATGTGCAAATATGCGGACGACTGCACACTGGATCAAGATGTTCAACTGAGATTAATGAGCCGCATGCAAGAGGTGCAGAAAACCATGAATAACTTGGCCGACAGTAATAAGATGTTTCTGAATTACAAGAAGACGAAGGACATGAGGATCTGTTTTCGAGACTGCATACCCTGAACCACCTCCTCTTAAAATTAGTAGATATACAATTGAAAGAGTCAGCTCGTTTAAGCTGCTGGGTGTTGGACACCAGAACAACTTGAAGTGGAATACACATGTCGAGGCAGTTTA